>JAJHZJ010000083.1:2077150-2677150 GCA_023548195.1 Bettongia penicillata ogilbyi
TCAATGTTTTGGTACTGTCTTCCATGTGGAGAGTCTGTTGTATTTTGAGATTCAGTACTGTGCTAGCATACTCATGGCTGCCATAGGCACTGTGAATATTGCATTGGCATTACAACTTAGCAGTCAGTTATTTCAATATTGCTTGGTTCCCCATTCCTTGTCCTTTACCCTTTCAATAATCTGTTTTCCTTAATTCCTAGTCATTTTCAATTCTGGACCTCAAGGCTCTCCCTTTCTTTGTCTTCATTTTTTAATTTCAATTCATGATAAAATTTTATTGAGAGATATTCCATTTTAAGAAACTTCCAGAGACAATAAATCAACATTATTTTTGCAATGAACAAATGTTATGTGAATATTACTCATTTATACCTTTTAATTCTTTAAATCAAGAAAGCATTCATATATTGCAAGGCTAGGACATGAAATATTAGAAAAATAAATAGTTTAAATAAGGTAATAGAGGTCAACTATTCCAACCAATATTTGTACAGTTGTCCAAATGTAGAAAGGGTTTCCTTTCTTTTGAGGAGTAATGAATTCCCAGTCACTGGGGGCCTTCAATGAGTAGATGAATTACCACTTGGTAGAGATTTTGTAAAGGAGACCTAACTACACAAAAATTTGGGTCAGACTTGATGACTTCTAAGGTCTAGTATAGCTCAGAGTTTCCATGACTCCTGTTTTGAGCCTAATTTTTGGTTCTTGAAGAGATTATAGATTCTTTTGTTTATAGTTCCCAGGCGCACTCTCTTATGGTTACCTCTTTCATAAACTTAAATTGAGGACTACTTTCATCTAGAATCTTGGAAATGATCCCTCTGGAGAAGACATTGAATGTGGACTGGAGAGTTGAATTCTTGTATAGACTGTATTTTCCTTGCTAAGTCATTTAGCCTCAACAGACCCCCATTCCTTCCTCTATAAAATAAATAAGTTTGATTAGGTCAGAACATTGGTCAGTGGACATTTGTTCTTTTAAAATTTTGATAACATGATTGATTTCCTTTGAAATCCTATGTATTTTGTTTTATATATTTAGAAAATGTTATTCTGCAAAGGGCTCCATAGGCTTCACCAGATTGCCAAAGGGAGCAATGAAACAAAAATGGCTAATAAATTCCAGACTAGATGTTTTCTAAGTTTTCTTCCTGTTTTAATGTTATATGAATTTAAGATTTCTGTTTTGGGAATTGTCTTTTCTTTTGATCTATTTTTCCTATCTTCTATGATCCAGTGAACCCTACGAGGTAGAATTTAACTCCTTGTTTTAAGCTATTTTGTTACCTTTGAATTTTGTGCATGTTTTGTATATTTGGGTATAGATATCTGAGGTCACAAGTCTTGTTTTTCATTATGTTCTTGGATATTGTTTTCTCTGAATTGCTCTTTTCCTCTGTTGATATCCCTTTTCCTGTTCAATTTGAATCAAATGTACTTTTGTCACCTTAACCTTCCTCAGTACTCAATTCCTCTTCCTTCTTTGTCTTATTTAGTCAACTGACTTCTCCCATGTGAAGTGCCACAACAGTCATTTAACCAATACAATTTGACTCTTAAAAATTCTATAATTTAGGTTAACCTTCCTCTGAGATATGTACATATCTACATTCACTGTATTATCTTCACCTTTTATCATGTCCCATTGAAGACATTATAACCAACATATTCAATGTTGAAAGCTAAACTTTATGACTTCCATTAAATGTTTAACAATTCTTAAGATCTCACATATATATTAAAATGTAAGAAGTTGTTGGTGTATGTGTCTATGTTTGCATGAAACAGAGAGAGACAGAGACAGAGAGAGACAGAGACAGAGAGATAGAGACAGAGATAGAGACAAAGAGACAGGCAGACAGAGAGACAGAGATCCCAAATCCACACCCATGATGGAGGAGGTTGTGGTAGGAATGTTATGGGGGTTGATCTGGCATTGTATTTGGTAGATTTAAGGCTGACTTAAGTTATTCAGAAGATTGAAGAGTTTCATTTGAAAACCACAAATTGCAGTTTACAGAGATTTTCAGTTATTAAACACTAGGCAACACAACTTTTCTTGTATTCTCTTTGAAAGCCAGGTGGAAAGATAGTGTGTTGTGATGTGATGCATAGTGATATAATCTCTGAAGTGTACAGTTTTTGTTTCCTGACTTTTATGTTGCAAAGAAGTTAACATAATATAATCTCTCTCTCTCTCTCTCTCTCTCTCTCTCTCTCTCTCTCTCTCTCTCTCTCTCTCTCTCTCTGTCTCTCTCTCCATCTCTCTCTCTCTCTCTCTCTGGCCAAACGCCAGAACAATTCCAGCACTTTTAGTATCATTTGAAAGTCAGCGATGTATAAACATAGCATATTATCTTGGTTCTAATTAAAAGGATCAGTAGTCTGTGACTTAAAAAACATTTGTGTGTGTTGGGCCCTGAAGGTTTGGAAGCTTAGAGAAATACAAAGTAGAGAAAAATCAAAACAGAAGAATGTATATAAGTGATATAAATGAATAGATGGGGAGAGAAACCAAGAGATACAAAGTGAATAAAAATACTTTTACATGATGATGATGTCAGGCAAAGATAACAATATCGATAGTTTGATGATTCTATGATTTATGATCTCATCACTGTTGGTACTCCTTCCATTGGTATAGCTCATATCCCTCTCCCTATATCACATTTTATCCATGAGAATTTTGTTGAACTCTTTGTTAATCTTCTGGAAAGTGGTTAAGGAGTTGGATGAATCCACCCATTGGACTTGGGCCCTTCCTCTAGATTCAGAACTCTTATACATGACTGGCCTAATGTTCTTTCCTATTCTTACATCTCTTTGAAGGTATTTCTTACACTCCTTCTTGGATGACATTCTCCATTGGTAAGATGTTACAGTCTGAGTTTACCAACGCTGAAACAAAATTAAAAAAATGGGGAAGTGACAAAATCTCATTTTTTCTTATGTTGACTAAAAGTATAATTTCATGTTCTAGTTCTGTTTGGGTCATTGAAGTATTCAGTTTTTAGAAGTTCTTTTACTTGAACCATGAGATCAGGAAGCTGGAAATATTTCATGAGCTTCCATTGCCACAGCTCTCAAACACAATGATACTTTTGGTTCATTTATTGGGCACTGGGAGATTTTTCCCAAATGAAATCTTTCCCCAGCATTTAAGAACAGATTGTGCAACCTTTAGTCAAATAGGATTATAATTTCAGAAGTTGCGAGAAGTACCCCCAGAGATCATCCAGCAGGTTCTAAGGATTCACAGATAATGAAACACAGAGTGGATCTTAAGAAAAAACTATGGCAGAAATCAAAGGGCAAGAGGAGCTTCATAGATTATTCTCAATACAGTGACTCAAACCCTAGAAGTCAATGGGCAACCAGGGTTAATAGAAAAATTGATTTATTATAATTGAAATTCTTTTTAACATGAAGCTTCTATATGAGATATTATGTATTTTTCCTCTTTATGATTGTCCCATATTCTAAGAACTACTAGAATGTCACTTTTTGAGAAAATCAAGTGTATTTTAGAAGAGCAAAAATAGAATCCCCTCTGACTAGAAATGATTTGCTCTGTTTTCAGCTCCCTCTTATTCATTGTCTTTTTTTAATTTCTGCAAAGTACACTTAACAAAAATATTTCTCTCCAATAGAATGTAGTCAGTGACAAGAAGTGGACATGTTTTATTCTTGGAAATATAACAATGCTATTAGTAGTGATGGGCACAGAGCAGATCTACAGCTCACAAGATGGTATTGCAGCCTAATCAAATGATGCATGTGTCCCAGAAAAGGTATTGAAGAATCAGTCAATGATTGCAGGAGAAAGTTATACATCTTTTTACAGTAATTCAAATGAGCTTGGATATAGCAACAATTATTATGAATTTGGCAGGCTACCTGCATATCAATTGGTAATATAAGTAACAAGGGATCTCTTTATAACACTTAAAAAAATCCTTCCAGATTCTATACTTAGGGAAAAAAGATGGGGGCAAGATTTGGCATTTGCCACAGAGGAACAACAAGCTATAGTAAAAAACTGTTTTGGGGGAGCACATAAGTAAAAATAAATTATTTACCATGATTTAGAAAAAAAAAGAAATTCATTCTGAAATTTCTTCTTTCCAATGATTTCAAAGTATATTGATTTTATTTATAACTGAGCATATGTACTAGGAAATTATGACAAATGTACTAATGGGAGACACGTGATTTTTTTTGGAGGGGAAAGCAGATTTCAGAGCAAGAAGAGAAAAGATCACTAGGAACTGATGTCCTAAAAATTCCTACAGGGCAAATCAACTGAAGAGTTATGAGAATCTCTCAAGAATGACAAATGTGGGAGTCATATTAGGAGAACATTATGGATGCACAGGCAACTCACTGAACAATTTAGATTTTATAGAGAGTGTAAAAACCTCAGAATGGGACTGAATATCACACTATATACAAAGGATAAGAAAAAGGTTTTCTTTTCCTCCTATGCTAGAAATAAGAATACCCTTCCCATCACACCTGACAAATTGTCTTTGCTTAGAGATTTCAAGTGAGAACAACCCACTTACTCCCAAGGCAGCCTATTCAATTTTTTTTTGGAGCATTTAAGCATTAGAGAGTTTTTGTCTTTTACAAAAATTCATTAGCTTCATCTTCTAGTGTCACTATCGTGTCATGTTTTTTATAGGGAAATCAAGAGAATTTTAAGACAGTAAAAATAGTATACACTTTCTGAGTAGGAACCATTTCCTTTGTGTTCTGTACCCTCCTCATTCTCCTTCATTTAGTTTCACCAAATCCATTTGACAAAATTTTCTTCTTGTTAAAGATTGTTGTCAGCTTCTTAGGGAAATAATTATTTTAGTCTGTTCCTTTATCTTTTTTTAAGTCATTATAGTCAACACCACATCTATAATTGCACTATTTACTGGCAATTTCTCATAGGCTCTTCATAGAATTTTCTTTTTATTGATGAAAACAACTGTTAATACTATTCTAATAAGAAAGAAGTTTCCATTCATCTTCTCCCATGTTCTCCATAGATTTCAGTAGGTCTTTATAACTAAAAATTGACAGTCTTTTCCCACTACATACGCTTTCTCCAATTCCATGGAAAGAGGAAGCTCATAGTGAGAAAGTAACAAATGAAAATTAAAATTGCTTTTCTCTGCAATATTTCATTTGGCCTATTCTAGTATTTGGCAGTATTCCAATAACAGAATACATAATCTCTATAGGTAATCCTACTGAAACAGGTGTTTTATGCATACATACATATTTCAGATCTAACATGTGGTTCCAACAGTTCCTTGTTTGCTGCTTTCCCGCTGAGATAACAGTGTCCTAAGTGATTGAATGATATGGATGTAACAATACTAAAATGACATCCCCAGAGTGATATTCTATGGACAGATTTTGGAAAGACATAGACAAGAGCTCATAGGCAGAGTGCAAATGGATGGGTTGTGAGATATGCCATCAAAGGTGTCACCACAGATCACATCACAATGTATTGAAGAAATAATGCTCTTGTTTTAGGATTCAGATGACCACGCAGATGAAGTATTTTTTAACTGTCCTAGAATTTAGTAAAAGTCATATTTAAGGTAAATAAAAATTTATTTATCAACCATCTGTAGTTAAAAATCTAGTTTGTGATTTTCCTGGCTTTACAAAAGCTCAGAATTCAGTGGACTACTTTCAAATGTATAGTGATAGAATATGAACTTGAGTAAATGGAATTGCTGTTGATGCCGGAAGAATTAAATATGAGAAAGTGAATAAAGTCAGAGATTGAAAAACAATTTTCATAAAAATTAAAAGATAATGAGTATATGATGAGTTATTACAGAGCAATAAATGATCAACAATTTGCACATGATAAAAGATAATTAAAGTCCCTTTCAAAAGTGACTAATTTCAATGTATTAAAAAAGGGCAGACCATTCTACCTGTTTTCTATTGACATAAAAAATCCATTACATTCAGGAGGTCCAACTTCCAGGGTTGAGTCATCTATTCCAGAATATCGAAATACCTAATTCATACAAGGCAATACATATTCTAGTTAAGTGATGCACTCCCTTCAAACTAATTGTGACTTGATTGTTCATAAGAATGTCAAGTAATTTATAAAGAGGGAAGAATTTTTGTCACCATAAATAATGGAAAATTTGTGTCTACTAGTAAAATATATGATACAGTCATCAGTAATCTATCTGAAGTTTATTAGGTGAATACAGGCTCAAAGATTTGACCTTTTGTTATTTGAAGAAAAATGATATATATATGAACAGAAATGGGGTAACGGGACAATCAATCCTCTAGTGAAAATTTCAAGTTTAATTTTAGATGACAGGATGTTCAAGTGTTGTAACACCAATAAGATATTCATAGTGCCTACGGCAGTTATGAATATACCAGCACAGTTCTGAATCACAAAATATAACAGACTCTCCACATGGAAGACAGAACCAAAACATTTATTCATACATCATAAAGTTGAATTCCATCACTAGAAAACCAAATACATCATAGTAACAAAGTTATCTATACACAATAACTATGCAGAGGGCACTACCATCCCCAAGTCTTCCCTCTATTAGGCTTCCCACAACCCAACTCCCTTAAGCAAAATCACAATTTCTCCCACTTATACAAGTTGCTGCCTGCTCTTTCCCAGCTCTAACTAATCTGACTAACTTCCTCTCATCTCTGCTCAAGCACTGCCTCTTCCTATTCCATCTTTCCTGTATTATTCCCTCCTGTTCCAACTGTTCAGCAACTCCTCCCACAAAAGTCTTCACATATTTCTATTCTTTTTTGATCCTGTCCCTCCCCCAGTGTTGACTTCAAATTGCTCCCTCCTCTCATTGCCCGCCCTTCCATCATCCCCCGCCTCCTTATCTCCTTCTCCCCCCCCTTTCCTGTATTGTAAGATAGGTTTTCATACCAAAATGAGTGTGCATTTTATTCCTTCCTTTAGTCGAATGTAATGAGAGTAAACTTCATGTTTTTTTTCTCAGCTCTCCTCTTTTTCCCTCCACTAAAAAGTCTCCTGCTTGCCTCTTGAATGAGATATAATTTACCCCATTCCATTTCACCATCTCTCCTCCCAATACATTTCTCTCTCATCGTTTACATTAACTTTTTAAAGATATGGTCCCATCCTATTGAATTCACTCTGTGCTCTCTGTCTGTGTGTGTACGTGCATGTGTGTATGTGTGTGTGCGCACGTGTGCATGTGTGTGCATGTGAGTGTGTGTGAATATGTGTGTGTGTGTGTAATCCCACTAACTACCCACATACTGAAAAATTTCAAGAGTTACAAATACTGTCTTTCCATGTAGGAATGTAAACAATTCAACTTTGGTAATTCCCTTATGACTTCTCATTAGCTGTTTACCCTTTCATGCTTCTCTTCATTCTTGTGTTTGAAAGTCAAATTTTCTTTTCAGCTCTGGTCTTTTCATCAAGAATGCTTGGAAGTCCTCTATTTCATTGAAAGAACAGCTTTTCCCCTGAAGTATTATACTTAGTTTTGCTGAGTAGGTGATTCTTGGTTTTAGGCCTAGTTCCTTTGACTTCTGGAATATCCTATTCCATGCCCTTTGATCCCTTAGTGTAGAAGCTGCTAGATCTTGTGTCATCCTGATTGTATTTTCACAATACTTGAATTGCTTCTTTCTAGCTGTTTGCAATATTTTCTCCTTGACTTGGGAATTCTGGAATTTGGCCACAATGTTCCTAGGAGTTTCTCTTTTTGGATCTCTTTCAGGTGGTGATTGGTGGATTCTTTCAATATTTACTTTGCCCTCTGGTTCTAGAATATGAGGGCAGTTTTCCTTGATAATTTCATGAAAGATGATGTCTAGGCTCTTTTTTTGATCATGGCTTTCAGGTAGTCCCATAATTTTTAAATTGTCTCTCTTGGATCTATTTTCCAGGTCAGTTGTTTTTCCCATGAGATATTTCACATTCTCTTCCATTTTTTCATTCTTTTGGTTTTGTTTTGTGATTTCGTGGTTTCTCATGAAGTCAATCATTCTCCATCTGTTCCATTCTAATTTTTAAAGAACTATTTTTTTCAGTGAGCTTTTAACCTCCTTTTCTATTTGGCTAATTCTGCTTTTTAAAGAATTCTTCATCTCATTGGCATTTTGAACCTCTTTTGCCAATTGAGTTAGCCTATTTTTCAAGGTGTTATTTTCTTCAGCATTTTTTTGGGTCTCCTTTAGCAAGGTATTGACCCATTTTTCATGCTTTTCTTGTATCTCTCTCATTTCTCTTCTTAGTTTTTCCTCCACCTGTCTATCTTGATTTTCAAAATCCTTTTTAAGCTCTTCCTTGGCCTGAGCCCATTGGATATCTATTTTGGATGTTTGGGATATGGAGGCTTTGACTTCTATGTCTTTCCCTGATGGTAAGCATTGTTCTTCCTCATCAGAAAGGAAAGAAGGAAACATCTGTTCACCAAGGAAGTAACCTTCTATGGTCTTATTTTTTTTCCCTTTTCTGGGCATTTTCCCGGCCAGTTACTTGACTGCTGAAATTCTTCTCCACCCCCACCTCACCTCCAGATAGCCCAGCTAGTGCTTGGGGTCTGAGATTCAAATGCTGCTCCCCAGCCTCAGGGCTTTTGGGGGGGGCGCTATTCAGGGTAAGATTAAATTCAGGTTCTCAGGTGGGAGCAGGGCCACCTCCCAGGCTCAGTTCCCTCAGGGGGTTTATGTGGAGACCTTCAGTAATGGACCCGAGCTCCTGTTTGCTTTGGGAGCCCCTGTCTGCTGCTGCCTCCTGAGGGGGCCTGAGTTATGGAGACACCCCGCTCCCCTCTCAGCCAGCCCAGAAGTCTCTCTCACTGACTTGCAGTGCCTGTGGGTGGAGGGACCTTCACGGAGATGCTGTCTTTGAAACCTGTTCGGATCTGTTCCTCTCTGTGCTGTGGGGCCAAGGCAGGGCTGGGCTCTGCTCCAGGTCCAGTGCACAACGGACCTTTGGTGTAAGTTTTTCAAGGCTCTCTGGAACAGAAATCTCCTCCTCTCCATTGTTATGCAGCTTCCATTGCTCCAGAATTTGTTGAGAGTTCCTTTTTACAGGTAAATTATGGGCTGTGGGTTTGGAGCTTGCATGTGTGAGTCTTTCTACTCCGCCGTCTTTGCTCCTCCCCCCAAAGCTTCATATTTTTCAAACATGAATGTGGCCCAGGCACATCATATGGGCCTATTAATGAGTGGGAAAGATTTTCTCATTTAAATTACCATTACAAGTGTTAATATCTACTCAGTCGATTTCTAGATAGTTTAGGATGGATATTGATATATGGAAGTCATAAGTAGAGATGACAGTTAAAACCATTCAATTTATAAAATGTATAAGAAAACGAATAAAAAAAGAGCAGAAAGACATTGTTTTCATGGACCTTTGGGAATGCTCACATACAGAGGGTGGGAGGAGAAAGAAGCAAGGACAATGATTGAAAAGGCAAAACAAAATCAATGTGCTAATAAATGCTCAAGTGTAAGCATCTAATATGCTAGTCAATTTGCAAGGGATGGGAAATAGAAAAGTGAGATAGTTTTTGCCCTTCAGGACAGGAAGTTTTAAAGAAGTACACTGGTAATCACAGGCATAAATTATACTCCAGGTAGGAACTAAACATCACTGGAAAAAATGACAGTTTTGGACAAAAAAAACCCCTGATTGATATAGAGAAAAAGGAAGAAAAGTTATTTTTCATTTATGTCCTTTGAAAGCAAGGGATTCAGAAAAGAAAAGCATCTTCAATAACTGTGTAACAAGTTGGTGTCAGAGATTGGGATGTGTATTTCAGAACCACAGCTGAATATACTATAATCCCAACCTCTTAACTATAAATGGAATGAAAAAAATACATTTTCCTGGATACTTTTATGTCTAATTTAGAATGATTTAAACTGAAAAGGAAAAGGGAAAGATAGAAAAAACAATATATTTGCAAGCTACATGAGATTAGCCAGATGAAAAGTTTTAACAAATATCTTAGAAAGGTCAAGCTAAATCAGGCATCTTCCTGATCTAGACATATAGTAAAGAATTTTAAGGAGAAAGAAATTCAATTTGTGGGTCAAAAGTTATTCTTCATAATTCCATACTGGGTCATAGTGAACACTACTTCATTTTCTTCTTGTAGCATTTCTACAATTTGTTAGAGGGAAATATTATTTCTAATTAAAGAGTAAGAAGACATTTCTCTGGTACTTTCACTTTCCTCTATCATGAATATCAACCTATATGCAATAGAAATATGATTATTACTTGTGTAACTGAAAGTAGCATAAATATAGCTCAATCTTTTCAATTTTGTGGAGTGTTCGCTTCATGCTGACTGAAACTGAAAGCATTAATTCCTTGTGTTTTTAAGAGCCTGGTAATTTTAGCTCTTATAGACTTCTCATGGCTCTCAAGACTATCATGTTTTCTTAAATAGTGGATTTCCCCTACCTTTCTTTTCTTTTCATTTTAGCTTACTCAACCAAGAGCTTTGTTCTAAAGTTATCTAATTCTTGTTGATACCAAATAAGACCAATATTTGTGTTCATAGTTCTAGAAAAATGCCCAAAATATTTAATTTGGATCAGTTATACATCTGCATCACCAAAAAAGTACTAACTTTCAAATACATTTTTGGACAATTGTATTCATTAGCTTCTAATTTCAGAAATATTCCTGTACTTTGATATATATTTTTGATCTCTGGTATGAATATTCTTGTCATCATTGTAGTTAAGTCCTATAACCCCTCATCCTCTGTAACTCTCTAATGTTCTACCAAAGACCATCCCTTCATCTCCATGGGATCTACCTAACATTCTTGAGGCCTCTTAGGATTTAGTTTTGTATTCCATAGGTACCCATGTATAGCTCAGGCTCTGCATATATTATCCAACACTCTCACTGAATGACTTCTTTTCCAATCATACTTTTACTAAAGGATAATCTTTGTGATATTTCTTGCACATAGACTATCACTGAAAATAAGTTACAACTTACATTTGCTCACTATATATCTCTACATAACCCTATAGGTGGTAGGAATGCATAGAACTCTGGCCTTAGGGTCAAATTGAAATCCAACCATAGATATATGCTAGCTATATGATCTGGTGAATCACTTATCCACTGCCTGTGTCCAGTTGCACAACTATAAAATGAAAATATTAATAGCACCTGCCTTCCCTGATTGTTGTAAGAATTAAGTGAGATAATATTTGTAAAGCACTTAGTACAATACTTTACTGTACTAAACAAAAACAATATAAAAACAAAGAAAGAGAAGGGAAACAGTTTTAAGCAGATTCTGCATCCTGAATAGAGATCAGTGTTATTAGCTAAGGGGTGCTCCAATCTAATGCTATGGTTATAAGCTCTATTCCAATCTTTGAATCATAGGCAAAAATGATTTGAACATTTAGGAAAGTAACAAAAGGATATATCTTTGCAGCACCCAAAAGTATAAGGTGGAAAAATTACTTATCTGTTCATCTGGAAATGAAACTAGCTTAGATGATAAAAGCTTTCCCAGACTTCTTGCTGATCACGCATGGTCATTACTATCTGATGTATGGAGTATTTCCTAGTTTGCTTTAGACATCTTCCTAGATGTCTGTTTTGAATCTTTTGAAACAAGATAATTAACTATTAAAAGAATGAAGTTCACAGGTTTAAAATCATTTAGGCCAATATTATCATCAAGATTATTAAAGTAACATCGAATATACTAATAGAAAACTCAGACAATACTAAAATCCTCTTCTCTTTCAAGTTCTTTAATTTTCTTTTTTTAATGCTTTAGCTAATTTTTATACTAATTTTATTTACTTTCAGTGTTTTACAATCACTACCATACAAATTAGATTTTTTTCCCCCTCCCTTCCTCCTCCCTTCCCTTTCCCTACTTGAGGAGGCATAAAATTTTATATAGGTTCTATACATACATTCCTATTAAATACATTTTGACTATGGTCATGCTCTGTAGAAGAATTAAGAGGAATAAGAGAAATCATATAACACACCAAAACATAATACAAAAGAAAATCATCTGCTACACTCTGCGATTGAATTCCATAGTTCTTTCTCTGAATTTGGAAGGCTTTTTGCCTTGAAAGACCACTGGGAATTTTTTTAAGTCCTTGCATTGCAATGAAGTTCCAATTCTACCAGGAAAAAACTCTCACACACTGTGGTCATTGCTGTGCACAAAGTTATCCTGGTTATGCTCCTTTCATTCAGCATCAGTTCATATAAGTCCTATCAGAAATCTTCCTGTCCATTATTTCTTATAGCGCAATAGTATTCCATTACATACATATACCATAATTTATTCAAGTCATTCCCCAATTGATGAGTATCCCCTTGATTTCCAGTTTGGGGCTACCATAAAGAGTGCTGCTATAAATATTTTTGTACATGTGGGACCCTTTCTTATGTTTATGATCTCTTGGGGATGCAGTTCTAGAAGCGATACTGCTTCTAGATGAATGGTTATGCACATTTTTGTAGCCCTTTGGGCATCATTCCAAATTGCTCTCCAGAATGGTTGGATGAGCTCACAGCTCCACCAACAGTGAATTAGCATTTCAACTCTCCAATATCCTCTCCAACATTTGTCATCATCCTGCTCTGTCATGTTTGCCAATCTGATACGTATGATATGGTACCTCAGAATTGTTTTGAATTGCATATCTCTAATTAATAGTGATTTACAGCATTTTTCATATGACGATAGATAACTTTAATTTCTTCTGAAAACTGCCTGTTTATATCTTTTGACCATTTATCAATTGGGGAATGACTTGTATATTTGTACAATTGACTCAGTTCTCTATATATTTTAGAAATATATATTTTAGGTCTTTATCACAGACACTAGCTGCAAAAATTCTTTCCCAGTTTTCTGTATCCCTCCCAATTTGGTTGCCCTGGGTTTGGTTGTGCGAAAACTTTTCAGTTAAATGTAATCAAAATTATCCATCTTGCACTTCATAATGTTTTCTATCTCTTCTTTAGTCAAAAATTCTTCCTTTCTTCATAAATCTGACAAATACACTATTCCTTACTCCACCAATTTGTCCATGCTATCAATCTTTATACCTAGATCATGTACCCATTTGGACTTTATTCTTGTGGATGGTATCAGGCATTGGTCTATGCCTAGTTTCTGCCACACTGTTACCCAGCTTTCCCAGCAATTTTTGTCAAATAGTTAGTTCTTATCCCAGAAGCTGGGGTCCTTGAGTTTATCAAACAGGAGACTGCTATATTCATTGTCTGCTGTCTTGAGTACCTCGCATATTCCACTTGTCTACTCTTCTGTTTCTTAGTCAATACCAAGTGGTTTTGATAATTGCTGCTTTATAATCTTGTAGCACTAGGCCACATTCCCTGGTATTTCTTTTCATTAGTCCCTTTGATATTCTGGACCTTTTGTTCTTCCAGATGAATTTTGATATTGTTTTTTTCCAGTTCTAGAAAATAATTATCTGATAGTTGATTGGTATGGCATTAAATAAGTAAATTAATTTAGGTAGAATTGTCATTTTTATTATATTGCCTCAGCCTATGCAGGAGCAACTAATGTTTTTCCACTTACTTAGATCTGACTTTATTTATGCTAAAAGTGTCTTGTAATTGTGTTCATATAGTCCCTGGGTTTATTTTGATATGTAAACTCCCAAACATTTTATAGTGTCTACTGTAGCTTTAAATAGGATTTCTCTTTCTATCTCTTGCTATTGGGCTTTGTTAGTAATACATAGATATGCAGAAGATTTTTGCGGGTTAATTTGTAACCTGCAACTTTGCCAAAGTTGTTTATTATTTCAAGTTGTTTTTTACTTGAATATCTGAGATTCTCTAAGTATATCATCATATCATCTGCAAAGAGTGATAACTTTGTTTCTTCTTTGCATTTTCTGATTCTTTCAATTTCTTTATCTTCTCTAATTGCTACAGCTAACATTTCTAGTACCATATTGATTAATAGTGGTGATAATGGACATCCTTGTTTCACCCCTGATCTAATTGCAAATGCATCTAGCTTATCTCCTTTGCATGTAATGCTTGCTGAAGGTTTTAGGTAGATATTATTTAATATTTTAAGGAAGGTTCCCTTTATTCCTATGCTCTCCAGTGTTTTTAATAGGAATGGGTGTTGTATTTAGTCAAAAGCTTTTTCTGCACTTATTGAGATAATCATGTGGTTTTTGTTAGTTTTATATTTGATATGATTGACAGTACTAATAGTTTTCCCAATATTGAACCAGCCCTGCATTTCTTGTATGAATCCTACATGATCATAATGCATTATTCTCATGATAAGCTTCTGTATTCTTTTTGCTAAAATTTTATTTAAAATTTTTGCATCTACATTCATTAGAGAAATTGATCTATAATTTTCGGTGTCTGTTTTGTCTCTTCCTGGTTTTGGTATCAAAACCATATTTGTATCACAAAAAGAATTTGAGAGGACTCCTTCTTTCCAAATTTTCCCAAATAGTCTATATAATATTGGAATTAACTGTTCTTTAAATCTTTGATAGAATCTGCTTGTAAATTCATCTGGACCTGGAGATTTTTTCCTAGGGAGTTTATTGATGACTTGTTCAATTTCTTTTTCTGAGATGGGGTTGTTTAAGTATTCAACTTCCTCTTCTGTTATTCTGGGCAATTTATATTTTTTTAAAATATTGATCCATCTAATTTAGATTGTTGAATTTGTGGGCATAAATTTGGGCAAAGTAATTTCCAATTTTTCTTTTGATTTCCTTCTCATTGGAGGTGAGTTCACCCCTTTCATTTTTGATATTGGTAATTTGGTTTTCTTCTTTCTTTTTTGTAAATCAAATTGACCAAAAGTTTATCAATATTATTAGTTTTTTTCATAAAATCAACTATTAGTTTTATTTATCAGTTCAATAGTTTGCTTAATTTCAATTTTATTAATCTCTCCTTTGGTTTTCAGTTTTGTTAATTTGGTATTTACTTGGGGATTTTCAATTTGTTCTTTTTCTAGCTTTTTAAAAAGCTGCATGCCCAAGTCATTGATCTCATCTTTATTTATGTAGGCATTCAAAGATATAAAACTTCCCTTAAGAACTGCTTTTGCAGTATTCTGTAAGAATTGGTAGGTTCTCTCATTATATCATTCTCTTGAATGAAGTTGTTGATTGTTCCCATGATTTCTTGTTTAACCCACTCCTTCTTTAGGATTAGATTATTTAGTTTCCAATTAATTTTTGGTTTATCTTTCCATAGCTGTTCTATGGTGCTGCTGCTGCCTCAGGTCACCCTGCCCTGAGGCTTTCCTGCTGTGCTGTGCTGTATGCTCCTCCACCCTAGTGGAACAGATTCTTTGCGTTGACCTTCCAGTCTGTTCTGGTCTGTGAATCTGCCACAGTCTGTCTCCTATTGGATTCTGTACCACCAAAATTTGGTCAGATTCTCTTTTCATAGGTCTCTGAATGAGTTTGTCTAAGAGCTTAGGTGAGTAGTTGCTCTCACTCTGCCATCTTTGCTCTGATCCCCAAGTTCATTAATTCTGGAGAGAGAGAGAGACGCTCATTTTTATGCTAATTTCAAGACTTCTGCAGTGGCATATAATATAAAATAGCTTATTATGAAACTATGCACGTTTTAATGATTTGAGGGTACAGTTGTTTTCAAAAATTGTTTTCAGAATGCTTGCATCAATTTACAGTTCTACCAGCAGTGAATTATTGTGTCTGTTTTCCCACAATCCTTTCAGAGTTTCCATTTTCTTCTATTGCCACCTTTGCCAAACTGTAGGGCATGGAGTGAATCTTTGTCTTAATTTGCATTTTTCTAAATATTACTTGTATAGAGAAAATTTTCCAAGGTATGGGAATTGGTTTTGTGATTTTCAGTCATGTAGGTAAAGCTCAAATGAAGAAACTTCCACTGCTAATGCAGGTTAGCACTTTTTTCTGCAATTTGTAATCTTAGAAGTTTGCCCACAGACACACAGAGATGAATGGACATGGCTAGGGTCATAAAGTCAGAAAGTTTCAGAGGTGGTACTTAAACTTACATATTCCTGGCTGCAAGGTCCACCTATTGTTCATTACAATATGTTGCCTCTCACATTTTTTTCACATGGCTAGTAATTTTGAATTCGTCATTTGAGAATTGTCTTTTCTTTTAACTATTTCTCTATTGGGGAATAATTATTTATTCATGTATATTGACATCAATTCTTTGTATAGTAGACCTTTAGCAGAAAAATTGGATGAAGATTTTCTGTGAATTGTTTTTTTTAATTCTGACTATATTCAGTTATCATGTATAAAAAGCATTTTTAAATTAAATTAAATTGTGGATTATCTTTTACAATAATGTTTTATTCCTTTTTTAGGTAAGAATTATTTCCCTTACCCATAGTTGTGAAAATATATCTTTCTGATAATTATTACCTATTTCTAAACCATCAACAAATATTCATTTCGTTTATACCATCTGTTAGATTTGCCATTGTCATTGTCTTCCTCCATGATTAGCTTATTTAAATTATCTGTTGTTGTTTTCAGCTATTGCAGTTATGTCTGAGTTTTCATGACTCCATTTGGGACTTTCCTTGCAAAGATACTGGATGGTTTGCCATTTTCTACTGTAGTTTATTTTACTAGTGAGGAAATTGAGGGAAACAAGGTGAAGTGACTTGTGCCCATGGTCACATTAGTCTGAGACTGGATTTGAACTCAGGTCTTCCTGACCATTGGGCTACCTCACTGACTAAGCAAGATACTGCAGTGGTTTACCATTGCTTCTGTATCTCATTTTACAGATGAGGCAACTGAGGCAAACAGAGTTAAGGGACTTGCTCAGGGTTACATAGCCAATAACTGTCTGAGGCCAGATTTGAACTCATGAAGACCAGCTTTCCTGACTCTAGGCCCAATATTCTATGTAATATGGATGCCTGTACTTAAACTATTAGTGGATTAATAACATTTGGTTATTTTAATTAAATTGATTTAGTTTCCCCATTATATAGCTTACTTTAAATTTTATTAATCTCTTCCTATTCTAACCAGGACAATGTTAGTAGGATACTATTTCAAATACATTCTTTGTTTCTTTTTCATGTTACTTATCCACTCATTAATTTTGGTTTACCCATTTTCTACTGCTTCAAGTCTAAACTTTTTTATAAATCTAGTTTTTAAGATTCTATTTATTCTATCCCTACCTTTCCACTACTGCATTCTTCCCAATTTGTTTATACACAGTCTTTACTCTTGTCAGGTCAATTGTTTCACAAATATGAAATGCTGTTTGTGCTTTTCACATACTATTCCACCCTCTTAAAATATTTTATTTCCTATTTTGCACCAGTCTTTAAACTTCCATCCAAAAGTTGAACAGAAATTGGAAACTGAAAGACATATAGAATTAAAATAATGGACTGGACAAAAATATATTATACTTCAATGGAAATTTAAAAAGTCAGGGATTACCTTCATGATCTAAGACAAAACAAAAGCAAGAAAAAGCTTAATTAAAATAGATAGCCAGGGAAACTATACTTTGCTACAGAAAACCAGAGACATTTAAGTAATATCAGTACTGAACATATATGTACCAAATATCTTAGCATACAAATTCTTGAAGGGAAAGTTAAGTTACAGGAGAAAATAAACAGTATATATACAGAAAATATACAGTTAAACACTCTCATATGTAGATACATCTATCAATAAAAATAAATACAAAAGAAATTGAGAAGATGAGTGAAATTTTAGAAAAGTTATATGATAGAGCATTAGAGAATATTGGAGTAGAAAGAATTATACCTTTTTCTCAGTTATATCTGGTACTTTCTCAAAAATTTACAATATATAGGCAGTTCTTACTTAACATAAGTAGATCATTCTATAGGCCTCCTACTTCACTCAGCAGGCTCCATGTGGCCCCACCTTCTTTATGACTCTATGCGCCCTGCAGCCATAGCAGCTTCAGTACCTTGAGCAGAAGACCTCTAGAGTGAGAGGCACCTGCCACTGCCACTTTCACTGCTGCCACCCCTGCCACTGCTTGTCAGAAGCCAAAGCTAGAGCCTGAGGATAGGTTGTATGAAATTCTGCTGTCAGGCTATAGGGGATCTAAATGTGCATAATGTGAATTTCACATACAGTGAGAATTATCTATATTAGGGAACAAAAATCTCTCAAACAAATGAAGAAAAGCAGAAAAATAGAGGTACCTTTTTGGGGGTTATCTCATAAAAATTATATTTAATAATAGTCTTTGAATCACAGAAAATTAGTTGGAAATTAAGAAACCTAATGCTAAGAACAAGTGGGTCAAAGAATATATGATAGAATCAATAATTTGATTAATGACAATGTCAATATTGAATCAAGAAAACTAAATTTGTTGGATGCAATCAAAGCAAGACAGGGGAAATTTTTTCTCTCTAAATGCTAGCATAAATAAAATAGATAAAAGAACTATATGTGCAACTATGAAGACTAGAAAAAGATCAGTGTAAAAATCCCTAATAAAATGCCAAAAAGAAATACTCATAATAAAAAATGAGATTAATACAGAGAAAAGTTAAAAAATGAATAAATAAAACTAGGAGAAAGTTTTGTTTTTAAGTAATAAAACAACTAAAATATGTAATAATTTGATTTTAAAAGAGAAAAGAATTACCAGTATCAGAAATGAAAAAGGTAAATGAACGATTAATGAAGAAAAGAATTAAAGCAATTATTCACAGCAATCTAAGTGAAATGGAATTATTTTTATAAAAAAATTCTCAGATTAACAGAAGAGGAAAAAGAATACTTAAATAACCCTATCTCAGAAAAATATGAATAATCCATAGATTAGCTCTCTAAGGAAAACAGTAACGACAACAACAACTCAGGACTAGATAGATTTACAAATAAATTCTACTAACCATTTAAAGAATAATAAATTCCATGACTACATCAACTGTTCAAAAGTATAGGCAAAGGAGTGCTAGCAAATTCCATCTATTTCACTAATATGGTTTTGATACCTAAACATTGATGTACAAAAAAAAAAAAAGAAAGAAAGTTATAGCCCAATCTCCCTAATGAACATTGATGTAAAAATTGTAAGTAAAATAGTAACAAGGAGATTATAGTAACTTAAGACAAAGGGCATACACTATGACCAGGTTGTATTAACATTTGTAAAACAGTGCTTATTCCATTTAGAATAAATGATAAACATAATTGACGATATCCAGTAGAAAAATAACAAAAATTATATAGCTATGTCAGTAGAAACAGGAAAAAGTTTTTGACAGAAACAGCTTTTCCTATTAAGAACACTAGAGAGCACAGCATTAAATGTCATTTTTCTTCAAATGATATGTAGTATTTTCTTCTTTTTTCTTTTTTAAATTCATTTATTTAACTTTTTTACATTTATTTTCTCAAAACTTTGGGTACCGAATTTGTCTCCACATTTGTCCCCTCCCCACACCCCAATATACCGAGCATTCTAATTTCCCCTGTCACCAATCTGCCCTCTCTTCTATCATCCCTCCTTTCCCTTGTCCCCATCTTCTCTTTTGTCCCATAGGGCCAGATAACTTTCTATTCCCCATTACCTGGATTTCTTATTTCCTGGTAGCAAGAAAAATACTCGACAGTTCTTTCCAAAACTTTGAGTTCCAACTTCTCCCCATCCCTTCCTTCCTACCCATTCCCTTTGGGAAGGCAGGCAATTCAATACAGGCCATATCTGTGTAGTTTTGCAAATGACTTCGACAATAGTCGTGTTATGTAACACTAACTATATTTTCCTCCACCCTATCCTGCCCCCCATTGCTTCTGTTCTCTCTTTGGATCCTGTCCTTCCCCAAGAGTGTTGACTTCAAATTACTCCCTCCTCCCACTGCCCTCCCTTCTATCATCCCTCCCACCCTGCTTATCCCCTTCTCCCCCACTTTCCTGTATTGTAAGATAGGTTTTCATACCAAAATGAGTGTGTATTTTATTCCTTCCTTAGTTGAATGTGATGAGAGTAAGCTTCATGTTTTTCTCACCTCCCCTCTTTTTCCCTCCACTGAAAAGTCTTTTGCTTACCTCTTTTATGAGAGGTAATTTGCCCCATTCCATTTCTCCCTTTCTTCTCCAAATATATTTCTCTCTCACCAATTAATATCATTTTTTTAAGATATGATGCCATCCTATTCAATTCACTCTGTGCTCTGTGTGTGTGTGTAATCCCACCAACTACCCAGATACTGAAAAGTTTCAAGAGTTACAAATATTGTCTTTCCAAATAGGAATGTAAACAGTTAAATTTTAGTAATTCCCTTATGACTTCTCATTAGCTGTTTACCTTTTCATGCTTCTCTTCATTCTTGTGTTTGAAGGTCAAATTTTTTTTTCAGCTCTGGTCTTTTCATCAAGAATGCTTGAAAGTCCTCTATTTCATTGAAAGACCCCTTTTTCCCCTGAAATATTATACTCAGTTTAGCTGGGTAGGTGATGCTTGGTTTTAGTCCTAGTTCTTTTGACTTCTGGAATATCCTATTCCACGCCCTTCAATCCCTTAATGTAGAAGCTGCTAGATCTTGTGTTATCCTGATTGTATTTCCACAATACTTGAATTGCTTCTTTCTAGCTGTTTGCTAGAAATATCTTCTCCTTGACCAGGGAACTCTAGAATTTGGTCACAGTGTTCCTAGGAGTTTCTCTTTTTGGATCTCTTTCAGGTGGTGATCGGTCGATCCTTTCAATATTTACTTTGCTCTTTGGTTCTAGAATATCAGGACAGTTTTCCTTGATAATTTCATGAAAGATGATGTCTAGGCTCTTTTTTTGATCATGGCTTTCAGGTAGTCCCATAATTGTTAAGTTGTCTCTCCTGGATCTATTTTCAAGTCAGTTGTTTTTCCAATGAGATATTTCACATTATTTTCCATTTTTTCATTCTTTTGGTTTTGTTTTGTGATTTCTTGGTTTCTCATAAAGTCATTAGCCTTCATCTGTTCCATTCTAATTTTTAAAGAACTATTTTCTTCAGTGAGCTTTTCGACCTCCTTTTCCATTTGGCTAATTCTGCTTTTTAAAGCATTATTGTCCTCATTGTCTTTTTGAACCTCTTCTGCCAATTGAGTGAGCCTATTTTTCAAGGTGTTATTTTCTTCAGCATTTTTGGGGGTCTCCTTTAGCAAGGTGTTGACCTGCTTTTCTTGCATCTCTCTCATTTCTCTTCCCCGTTTTTCCTCCACCTGTGTAACTTGATTTTCAAAATCCTTTGTGAGCTCTCCCATGGCCTGAGCCTACTGAATATTTATTTTGCATGTTTGCGATAGGGAAGCCTTGACTTCTATGTCTTTCCCTGATGGTAAGCATTGTTCTTCCTCATTAGAAAGGATGGGAGGAGATATCTGTTCACCAAGAAAGTAACCTTCTATGGTCTTATTTTTTTCCCCTTTTTTGGTCATTTTCCCAACCAGTTACTTGACTTTTGGGTCCTTTGTCAAGAGTAGGGTGTACTCTGGGAATCTGTGAGATCTCAGTTCCTCCAAGGTGGCACAATCAAGTGTCTACTTGTCTGGATGCAGAGAAGGATTTTTGTGCCCAGAATCTTAGCAGATACTTCTCCACAGCCACATGGCCTTCAGTTCCGCAAAGTCAGCACTTGGGGCTGATTTTCAGTTGGATGGGCAGGGCCACCATTCAGTTTGATACAAAGAGGAGCTCAGCCAGGGCCTCCATCCAGGGCTGAGGTAAGACTCAGCTCTTCAAGGCCCCCAGGGCTTTTTATGCTCCAATAATGGAGCTTCCATATGGGCTGCTGAGCACCCTCTGTGGCTGCTGCCTGCTGCTGGAGCTATGGGAAGGTCCTTCTCCCTTCCTGGCATCCTGATAAAACTCTGTCACTGACCTTTGGTGCCTGTGGGCCAAGGGATCTGAGGAGCCACTACTGCGACTGGAAATTCCACCCCTGAGATGTCGTCTTCCCAGAGTCTCATCACACAGTGGACAAGGCTGGGCTGGGCTCCATGCTCGGCTCCCACGTCTGGCACAACCGACATTTCCATGGGCCTTTCAGGTCACCATGGGCTGGAAATCTCCACTCTGTTGTTCTCCACTTCTGCTGTTCCAAAATTTGTTGAAAATCCCTCTCTACCGTTATTTTATGGGCTGTGGGGGGAATCCTGCATAAGTGTGTTTTTCTAATCTGCCATCTTGGCTCCACCCTTGAAAATATTTTTTAAAAGGTAAAAATAATTCTTGGAATCATATGGAATACAAGAAGATCACAGGATTGAGATTAGAAGGGGATTTTAGACGCAGTCTAGTTATAGATCATATATTGCAAACTACAAGGGACCTTAAATATCGTCTACTATAATTTTCTCTTTTTACAGAACAGAAATCTAATTGCCACCCTCCCTCCCACCTATGACTTATCCAAGGCCACTTTTGTCTTTTGTCTTCAAATACAGCACTTTTTATAGTACTACAATAATATCTCTAGTCTGAGAACTTCATTTTACATATGAGGAAACTAATGTTCAAAGTAACTCAAGGTTGACAAGTGGCAAAAATGGAAAGACTGCTATTTAAATTCATGCCTTTTGAGCAAGTATATCATAGTGGAAGGAGGACTAAATTTATGGTCGGAGGACCTGCATTTGAATCTCAACTCTACATTATGTAGGACAAGTCTTTTACCTTCTCTAGGAATCAGTTTCCTTTTCTGTAAAATGAGGAGGAAGCACTAGATGACCTCTATGATCTCCTTTAATTCTCAGTTTTGGTCCCAAGAGTCCCTGACAACAAATTCTCTACTCTTTCCAGTAAACAAAGTAGTATTTAAATCCAACTAGAAAATATAATGAGGGTTGTCTCAAAAAAGTGTTTAGAAAATTCTTGCACTGTTTGCTCATAATATTTGAACACAGATATGAGTCTGCCAACTTCCCTTTAAGGCATTTTCATTCCCCATGGGAACAAATATGAGAGGGTACACCAAAAAATTACCTGATAGTAGATTAGTAGATAATAGAAAAAAGCAATAGAACTCTCATTTCATTAGTAGTTAAAAGATACAACCTCATGTTCCATGTTCACTTAAAGATAGTCTGAAATTATTAGAAAAATGTCCCTAACCTTTTTCATTTTCTACCCATCTTTCAATGAAATAAGAATCAATACTGAATTCATCCTAATATTGGTCACCTTTTTGTACCAAATCAAGTTTCTATTAGACATAAGGATGGCCTATACTCTTATTCTTAAAAGAAGAAATATAGCTACAACCCCTCTCCAGCAGCAACATTATTAGTGATAGAAACTTCCTGAGCAGCCTGATATACCTCTGGCTTGTCATTGCTGGCCAGCTGTCAATGCTATAACATGAAACAGACAAGTCTCTTATTCTTTAAATGCTTGGCAATTATATGCAACTCTGTCCCTAGTTTCTGAGTAAAGGCACACAGATGGGTGAGTCAGGTAACTGAGTCATGCATAGCGCTTTTCCTCCCAAGAGCACATGCTTGTATAAGGAGTAGCACACATTACCTCAGACAAAAAGAAAATGATTGTAAAAGATAAACATGAAGAAGTAGATGGGCATCTTGAATATTACATAAAGGAGTTTGAATTTTTATTTCCTTCCAACCAGAATAAAAATCTTATAAATGGAAAAGACTCCAGATAATATTTTCTTGTCCAACTCTCATTTTACAAATAACTGCAGGGCAGGGGGAGGAGGTTACTTGGCTATAATCACATAGCTAGAGTTCTATGTATAAGCTAGACCTTTCTTAAACTTTATTATTCCCAAAGAAATGAAGTTTGTCTATTTGTGTCTTCACTTTTAAAGTTTCAATTCAGGAAAAAACAATTTATAAAGCCAAGTTCTTCTAGGAGTGAGTGAAAGGTCTATACTGGTTTCCACTCCAACTAATTTTTCACTCTCTCTCTTAATCTTTATGCCTTCTCTGACAACTAGTCTCCATATTTTTCATTT
Source organism: Bettongia penicillata ogilbyi (assembly GCA_023548195.1). Lineage (NCBI taxonomy): Eukaryota > Metazoa > Chordata > Mammalia > Diprotodontia > Potoroidae > Bettongia > Bettongia penicillata. Next base: position 2,101,176 of record JAJHZJ010000083.1, read on the forward strand.
ACTGCTTTTCTAGTCCTTCCAGGCCCTTGAGGCTAATGAAAATTTTCTTTTTACCTATCCACTCTTTTCTCTTGACTCTTGGTCAATAAGCATATTCAAGCACTATATCTGCGTTAGTCACAGTTCTGTCCTAGGCTTATGCAGAGCACATTTGATCCCTCTTCCATATGACAGTCCTTCAAATACTTAGACACAGCTTCTGTGTCCACCCTTAAGCCTTCTCTGCTCTAGGATAAATAGTTCCAGTTCCTTCAATCTATCCTCCTATGACATGGAACCCAAGGTCCTCTCTGACCATAGAATAATTAGTTCGTCAAAATTAATTTCCTAATTTTATTTAACCTCAAAGGATCATAGATTTTGGCCTGGAAGATATCTTAAAGAGTACTTAGTTCTCTCCCTTCATTGTATAAATGAGTAAACATAGGCTCAAACAAGTTCTGTGCTTTGTCAAAGATCATAGAGCTAGTTCAATGTCAGAGGTGATACTTGAACACAGATCTTTCTGGCCCTGAGTCCAGCACTCCAGTCATTATGCCACACTGACAATCCACACTGACTTTCCACAGTGATTTTGTATAGATAGCTGATTTTTAAGGGTCTGTCCTACCCAAACCAAAAAGAAATTTTAGGGTACATATGTCAAAATTTCAAGGTTGTATTTTATCTCAGTAGGCATCTAGTCTAAGCCACATAAAGAAAGAATCTTCATGACAAAATATCCAAGTAGTCATCCAGTCTATAAGCTAGGAAGATATTTGAGTGGTGAGAGGGTAAGCTACTTCTGGAGACAGATTATTCCAGTTTTGAAAGACTCTAATTTTTAGAAAGCATTTCTTTGCATTAGTCCTAAACTGAACTATTTGAATTTTCTACTTAATGATCCTAGGTGTCATGGTGGTAGAGCAATGTACTTAGCTCTTCTCAGCAATGCAAGGACCTAAGACAATTCCAAAAAAATCATGGTGGACAATGCCATCCATATCCAGAGAAAGAACTATGAATACAAATTGAAGCATACTATTTGCTTCTCTTTCTTGTTTTGTTTTTTTTCTTTCTTGTTGTTCCTCCAATTCTTTCTAATTCTTTGATACAACATGACTAATATGAAAATATGCTTAATAAGAATGTATATGTAAAGTCTATATCAGATTGAACACCATATTGGAGAGAGAGGCAGAGAAAATTTAAACTCTGGAAGTGAAAGTTGAAACATGAAAATAAATATATTTTTTTAAAATTTGGTTCCCTGAACTGAGACTAATATTTCATGTCATCTCGTTAGAACAGATTACAATAGCACAAATCATTTCTCTATTGCTGAACACTGTTTCTCTTACCACAATCTAAGAGACAGCTAGCTTTCTCTTAGCCATATCAAATGCTTGGCTCATTTCAAGCTTTTAGTCTACTAAAACTTACTATATTTTTTTCCCCAAGATCAGCTCTGTCTATAGACATCCCTTCCATCTTTTCTTTTAAGGTAATATTTTAACCTAAATATAACACTTTACATGGGAGCAAAACATTCAAAGACAAAAACAATGAAAAGAAATGCATTGTCATATGTTAAGCAGTGGTTCTGTGCTAGGATAGACAACTGGTAATAAAGATCTGGAGGCCAAGTCATAGCACGATGCTTAACGAGTTTGTCCAGCTGAAGTCTAGAAATTCACTAATAGTGTTATGTTTTCAAATAAACATGAATAATATTGGCCTTAAAACAATAGAAAAGATATCACTTATCCACTGGAAATCATTTCCCCCCAATGGATTATAACGGCAGATGAAGATGTTTCCTCAATCTATTCCCATACTCTTCCCTTTTCTCGGAATTTCTTAGGGCTCACCATTTTCAATAACAATTGAGCTATTTCTTCCCTTTTGCTGCAACAAGACTCAAAGTGGAGTAATTTTAATTTCATTTTTAGTGAATTCTGTATCTGCTTTCACTGCCTATCTGTCTGGAAAGGTGGCTGATGGACTCCTTTTCTGCTGCATTCTCATCTGGTGCTCTTTTTGGAATAATAATTGAAATTTCCAGGTAGTGTGACCTCTTGGATTATTCAAGAGTCTAAAGCCTCCAGAACGGAAATGATCATATGACCTAGAGTTTGGGATACTCAATGTAATAAGCAAAAGAAGAAGAAAAAAGCTAATGGATAGAATGATGAGTTTCCATCTAAAGAGAAATCTCATCCAAACGGCTGTAAAACAGGCCTATACAAACATCTAACCGTTAAGTATTGCTTCTCAACAGGCTACTGCTGGTCAATTGTGGATCTAACAGCCTGTTACAACCCTGTACTGTTTTTGTTTGTTTTTTGAAAAGTTGCCAGAGAATTTCTTGACTACTTCTGAAATAGTTTAAGTTAAAGACAGTTTCTGTGGGATTCCCTCTCTGAAAGTAAAACTCATCTCTGTGAGCCCATTAGATTAGCAGCACGGGCTGTATACATCTCTTCTCCCTGTGGCCTCTATCCTGTTTGAGGAAATACTAACAAATCAAGGCCAAGAAAAGTCACATTGGATAAAATATTGGATAACAGGTTATAACCCAGTTCAACCCAGCCTCTGGTTCAAACTCTCTGGGATCCTGAGCAAGTTCACTTATCCTCTCCATGTCTGTGGGCAATTTTCTAAGATGAAAAATTTCAAGCCAGGTGCAATTATGCACTGTTAGAAATAGTTTTCTCACCCAGAGCTCTATACATAAATGCCATAGGTGCAATATGAAAACAAAAGACAAAAATTAGAATATTCCTCATGGTGAGATGTAGTGTGCACAGGGCCAATCAGAGTCAGAAATAATAATAGCTGCTACCAATACGCTGTTTTAAGATGTTGTACAATGCTCTATACACATTATTTCATATATTGCTTGTACCAGCCTTGTTAGGTAGGTGATACTATTATCTCCAATTTTTTGATGAGGAAATTGAGGTTCAGAGTCATGCTCACATCCTACCTCTGACACATACTGGTAATGTGACCACAGGCAAGTCACATAAACTTTCAGTGCAACATGTTGCCTGCTCTACTTCTGTGAACTAAATTTCCAACCTGAATTTCCCCAAAGTGATGAAATCACAAGTTTGGTTCTCAAGTTCCTCCTTCTCTCCAAGATATTCCAGACACTTATACAGTATATGCTAGATGTTCTGGAATTCACTCTGGCAGGTTGAGTTACCAGTGGTTTCTCAGGAAACCTGTGTACCTTGTTTTATTTTTTGAACACTAGTGATTACAGAGCCCCACTGTGTGCTTCCCCTATCATATGTTGGGTGATGTCAAATTAGCTAGTTACTTCACTTTTAGAAAAAAAAATCTAGTATCTTTGGAAAAAAAACATCAAATATTAAAAGGGTCAATGTCTCCAATGTCCCCTGATTTTAAAACTAGGATTCTTTACATTACTATACACTGTCTGTCCCCCAAACTCTTCTCGCTTGTTGACCTGGAATGCTCTGCTTCTTGGCTTCCATCAGGACCTGGACCAAAGCTTACTTTCCCCTATGTCTTCCCAATGAGATTATCTTTAATTTATAATGCATATATCTTTTATACACAATTTTTGTACAGTCTTCCATATTAGTATGTAATCTTGTCAGAGGTCAGTACAATTGTTTTTCTTTGTTTTACCAGCATTTATCACCCTGGCAGATATTCAGGCTTGGAGTTCGGACGACTCATCTTTGTGAGTTCAAATCTGGCCTCAGACACTTACTGGCTGCATGACACTAGGCAATCATTTAACCTTGTTTGCCTCAGTTTCCTCATCTATAAAATGAGACTGAGGAGGAAATGGCACACTACTCCAGTATTTTTGCCAAGAAAATTCCCAAAAGATCAAAGAAGGTACAACAGAATGACAATAACTAGAAGTTAGTCAGTGTTGAATAAATGCCTGTAAATGTAAATGACTCTCAAGAAAGGGATCTTGAGAAGATATTGAGGTAGACAGAGTTGTAACCAGGGCTTTGTTCAGATTACCAGCATCTCCCTAAGGGGACACACTTATTGGAGGCTCACTTGCTCCTTGAAGTGTTCAGTGAATACAATTTTTGATAGCTTTCCTGGGCCTGTACTTCATGGTGAAATCCTACTTTATAGCACAGTGTGGACCACGTCCTGGGACCTCTTCCAGCATCACTGTTGCTGCACTTATTTTCTGCACAGTTGTTTTCACATTCCCACCAAACATTCTCAGACTTACTGGCTTGCCTGCTCTTCATTCCTCATATATTTTTACCCTAGATGAAATAATTGGGTTTTTTTTTGATTAACTGTCCTAAAATGAGGAGAGAAAGGGAATTACCTGTTAAATGTAAGGAGAAGATGAGTAGGCCACCAGAATCAAGCAATAAGCATTTAACTGAGGGGTGGAGAGGGAATGATCATTTGTTAAGTGCCTGCTATGTGCCAGACATTGTGCTAAGAGCTTTCTAAATATTATCTCATTTTATCTTCACAACAAGCTCTTTTTAGAGGCCTTTTTATTATCTTCATTTTATAATTGGGCAAACTGAGGCAGACAGAGGGTTACATGACTTTCCTGGGGTTACACAGCTAGTGTCTGAGGTCACTTTTGAATTTGTCTGCCTAACACAAGGCTGGCTCTAGCTTTCATCACCAAGCTTCCCACTATGTGCCAGGTACTATGCTAGGTACTCTACCAAGATCAAAAGGCATACTCCCTGACTTTAAGGAGTTTACAATCTAATGGGTAAAATTCAGGTAGTCAAGAGATAGTGGGCGGGGATGTGGAACAAAATTCTTGATTGCAGTTTAGTCAAAGAATGAAACAACAAATTCAATTGCTAAAATTTACAAGTAAAATTTTCACAGGGAAAAATTGCAGATATCTTTATTCTATCTCAAATTTCAAGTGTAAGGAGATTGATTTCACAATCTGTTTTATAGTTACCCATCGAAAGTCTCAAGAGGTAACCAAATGATATCATTTAACCCCTTCCATCCTCTCTAGGTACAGACAATGCTTTCATTAGGTGGTATAAGGCAGATGTATGCACAGTTGAATTGACACTGCAGAACACGCTAGCAAGCAGAAGAGAAAATAAAACCACATATTGCTTTAGAATTCTCACATCAAAAACAGAATATGCAGACTTTAGTTAAGTGAAGATATAGCCCCCTACCTCCATCCTACAGTATTCATGGCTATAAGAGATGTTTGTATTTTGTGTGTTTGGGCATGCAAAATGTCAATTCCTACAATGTATCTTCCAACCCTTCATTAAGCCACAATTTTGTTAATATTAATTTTATTTATTTTTAGTGTTTTACAATCACTACCATAAAACTTAGATTTTTCTCCCCTTCCTACCCCTCTTTACTCCCCTCCTTCCCCGAGATGGAGTACAATTCTATATAGAATCTATGCATACATTTCTATTGAATACATTTTCACTATAGTCATGCTGTGTAGAAGAACTAAAATTAATGGAAGAAGTCATATAACAAATCAAAACATAATACACATACACATGCACACACACAAAATGATCTGCTACATTCTGCGATTGTATTTCATAGTTCTTTCTCTGGATGTGGAAGGCATTTTGCCTTAGAAGATCACTGAGAATCTTTTTTAAGTCCTTGTATCACTATGAAGATCTAAGTCTACCAGAAAAAACTCTCACACACTGGTGGTTGTTGCTGTGCACAAAGTGCTCCTGGTTCTGCTCCTTTTGCTCAGCATCAGATCATGTAAGTCTCTCCAGGCCTCTCTGAAGTCTTCTTGTTCATAATTTCTTATAGTATTCCATTATATTCATATACTATAATTTATTCAGCCATTCCCCAATTTATGGGCATCCCCTTGATTTCCAGTTCTTGGCCACCAGAAAGAGAGCTGCTATAAATATTTTTGTACAAATGGGACCCTTTCCCATTTTTATGATCTCTTAGGGATACAGTCCTAGAAGTGGTATTGCTGGGTCAAAGAGTATGTACATTTTTGTAGCCCTTTGGGCATAGTTCCAAATCACTCTTCAGAATGGTTGGATGAGCTCACAGCTCCACCAACAATGAATTTGTGTTCCAACTCTCCCACATCTTCTCCAATATTTATTGTTTTCCTGTTCTGTCATGTTTGCCAGTCTGATAGTTGTGATGTGGTACCTCAGAGTGGTTTTGATTTGCATCTCTGTAATCAAAAATGATTTAGAGCATTTTTTCATATAATTATAGACATCTTTAGTTTCTTCCTCTGAAAATTGCCTGTTCATATACTTTGACCATTTATCAATTGGGGAATGACTTGTACTGTTGTACATTTGACTCAGTTCTCTATATATTCTAGAAATGAGGTCTTTATCCCCAAGATTAGCTGTAAAAATTCTTTCCCAACATACTACATCCCTCCAAATTTTGGTTGCATTGGGTCACAATTTTGATTTTTGTTTCCACCTCCCTGGGACCCCCAAAGTGCCATGATATACATGGATCATCTACTTCCTGCTGTGCCTTAAAGGAAAGATGTGAAGTCTGCAAATGCAAGCATCCAACCTTTAAGTACTTACTGCTTGTCCAAATGCTACTGCTTCTCATCAATTCCACATCTAACAGCCTGTTACTTCTTTGTGTCAATTTCTTTGAAAAATTATCCCAAGGGGTCTCCTGACTGTTTTTGAAATACCATAAGATAAAACTAGCTTCTGTTGGACTTCTCCCTAAAAACAAAATTGATGTACATTTTTTTCCAGCCAAATACTTAAAAAACAAAATACAGTGGCTATGATGTTTCTTTTAGTAGGTGAGTGTTTGTCACCATCTGGGAGGGGGAGATAAGATGGACAAAATTATGGCTTTGGGGCTAGAAGATACATTGTAGAAATCTGTATGCTGAACATAAACACAAAACTCCGAGGATCCTTTCTTGTTTAACTGGCCAAGTGGGGAATATATGCATACATATATGAGTGTATGTGTGTATGTGTGTGTGTGCATGCGTGTGTGTGTGTGTGCATGTGTGTGTGCGCTACTCCCGCATCCATTCCTAAGCCAAGATAGACATATGACAGAAGAGGAGAAAGGTAGAAGAGTGCTAGTAAATGGAGATGGATACAAGGGGACTCTGGAATTTTTTCCTATAATGCATACTTATGAAAAAGACAGAAGGATTGGATAAGGCATGAAACGCACCCTCATTTTGATTAAGAAAAAGGTTGACTTGATTGGGCTGGGAACTGAGAGTTTTATGAAGAAGGCAGGGAGAGAGAAGAAGGGTCAGAGATTGGAACTGGAAAGGATATTAGAGATCATCTAATTCAGGGGTGGGGAACCTGCAGTCTAGAGGTCACATTGATCCCAGAGGTCCTCAAGTGCTGCCCTTTGATTGAATCCAAACTTCACAGAACAAATCCCTTTAATAAAAGGATTTCTTCTATGAAACTTGGACTTGGTCAAAAGAATACACCCAAGGAATTACAAGGCCATAGATTCCCCACCTCTGATATCCAACAACCTCATTTTACAAGTGAGGAATGGGAGACACAAAGAGGTTGAACTTGACAAACATTATAAAGGTATCCAGGTTTCACTTCACACACACGCACATGCACACACACATACATTCACACACGCATGCATGCAAACACGCACATAAATCCATGCTACCTTACCCCACTTTTGACCAACAAAAGATGAGACTTGGTAGAGGGTATTGATCCAATCAGAGATTTGTAAACACTTCCAGGTGTTTCCATTATATATATTTGGGATTAATAATTGATAATTCAGGGTCTCTACTTATTTTCCTCTTTTAATATTTTTTCTGTATTATTATAATTATTTGCTTGAAAGTAGGGGAGTAATCTCAGGATACTATATACCTTAAATACATTATCATAAGTTTCTTTTTTTTCTGCCAAAGACAAATCCACATTATTGGTCAGACTGAACCCGAACCAGTGACTATACCGGCACCTTAATGGAGGCAAGATGGATTTTATATACAGAAAGACTGTGGGAAGGATTTAAGAACTGCCAAGTAGTCTGAGATGACTGAGAAGTTAAGAGAGAAGGATCAAGTGCCCAAGGCAAATGCCAGGGCCCTGTGGCTTAGGGAAAATGTGTCTAGATGGAATTAAGGGTGGAAAATAGTCAGGGGTATAACAGAAAATAAAGGGCTGGGCTAGGGGTAACAGATAATTGGGAGAATGGGTGTGAGTCACAATGAAAAGTCAGTTGAGAGGATCCCCTCAGGTGAACACCAGAGACTTGACCAAGTGAGAAAATTTATGGTCAGGGTAGAGTTCACCCTCTTCCTCTGCCCCTGGGAAGTGGGATTGATTAGGGCCTGAAAACAAAAGGTACCCAAATTCTTTGGGATAAGGGCCAAAAGTCTCAGCTTCTGAAACTGCTTCCTTTTGGCAAGAGGCATGGAGTTGTACCTGTTTCTCTGGGTCCCCTTCAAAGGGTTGGACTTTGGAACCTGGTTGATGTCATGTCCAGTGGGCTAGAGACCTTGGATTCAATCTGAGGTTAGTATATAACCTTAGCAGTAATCTGAAAGTTGAAGGCTCAAACTCCTGAGGAGACCAACCTGGCAAGAACAGGAAGCAAACAAGGAAAAAACAGGCACAAGAGGAGTAAGAACAGGGGTGAGTATAAAAAGAAGTCAGGATTTCCATGAAGAAAATGATTTGGGGGTACTGAGGTTATTAAAGATTTCTTGCATCCAAGCAGCCTTTTCCAAAGAAGTTCAGTATGGATTAGTTGCTGCCCAGAATTGTTGATGTACATACAACAGGATGTGTTTGCTGGAGCATATACACCCAAACTAGAGCCAAGCAGATAGTCTAAGGCTATTCTGTTATTTAAAACCACCTTTCGTAGGGAATCCAAAGATTGCTGGATTCTCCAGAGACCATAAGCCATTTTATTTGCCAGCTGGTGGATGGGAAGGTTAGAGGGAATGAGTTCATGTTGTAGGTGACCGTACCACAGCATGAGATGCTCTGCTCCCTTTTTAAGGAACCAGGGGACATTTCCCCAGAATTCATGCTTTGCCTTTTAGACTCTGTACTATGTGGCATTGAAAATGGAGAAAGGGGTGCTAAAAATCTGAGGGTGTACACCTCAAAGTCTTTGTAAGGTATCAGCCACTGGGTGGCTAAGACAAAAGTTCTGGGGTCTTGCCATGTGGTAGCACTTTGTTTCACCTCTTTCCAAGAATTTTTTTTTCACTTGGTTCACCCCTACCACAAAAGAAGGTACAGCCTTTCGGGGTCCAAATGGAGCAAGTTCATAAGAGGCTCCAAGTATGAGTTACCCAAGGATCAGAATGGCTGCACATTAAGCTTCCAGTAGAGAAGAGTGTCTTTAAGAGAAACTCTTACAAACCCTTCCTCTACAGGGGTATTAACTTGTAGAAGTGATGTTGCAGAGGGGGAGTTTTTGCAAAGATGGCACGTAGTGGGAAAGGAGAGTTGTCCTGTGAGCTTGAGGGGCATGCCCAACAATCTTGGACTTCCCACCTACCCCCCTGCTTAATGAGTTTCCCAGTTTAACTAGGGAGTTATCCTCCCACTTTTGGAGGCAAAGCATACTTGAGGTATTGATGGAGGAGGAGGGAAAGGATTGACATTATCATTGTTAGCTCAGAGTGAAATGATTTCAAGAGCCAGAGAAAAGGCAATTTCTCCACAGGAAATTAAAGAAGGCAAGGCCAAAATATAAGCGGAAATGGGTAAGTATGAATTTCAGCTCGTTTTATCCACCTGTTGACTGAAGGGGGCTGGGGCATTTCTAAACAGTAGCTTGAGGTCCTTCAAGGGCTCACAGGTATATTCTGAAGTCTCTATCAGTCTTGACTGGAGAAGGGGGAAGTTAGTGAATTTCCCAGTTTAAGGGAACTGTACGCTGAAGTTTAGGGATTCTGAAACCCCAAACAATGACACATTAAGTCCTGCCTTGAATGAATTCAACTCAAGTCTTCTTTCAGCCAAAGACAAGGTTTATTAGACCACTGGTCAGGTTGGCATGATTCTAAAAATCTGTGGTATTGGCCAGACTGAATCTGAACCATTGGTTAGACACTTAAGGAATCTGAGCCCACAAGTTTCTTGTCTACACAAGAACATACTTATATATAAATTTATATACATATATATATATATATATATATATAATATAAACCAAAGGAGTGCGAAAATCATTAAGGAGTAACTAGACCCTTTACATATCATATATATCTATATCTAACATATATGGCATATATTATACATGATATATGATTCTTTAAAAATTTGTTTCCCTTTGAATAAATGTTCTTACCTTTTTGACTCTGGTATGAGATAAACTGTCCTTATAATATATAACATATATTATCAATATATATTGTGGAGTCCCTATTGAGGAAAAGCTATAAAATACAGTAAGCGGTGAAAGTCATAATTTAAACTCTGCAAAAGGTGGAAGCCTAGATATGGTGACCTGTTAAAATCATAATTCAGGGACTGAGTCATAACTTAGATAGTGTGTCCAGTAACAGCCGTAATACAAGCACAGTGACCAGTTTGTGGTCTGTACCCGAACCTGTGTTTGGGCATTTACCCACCAGCATTGGCTTAACACCCAAGTCTGGAAATGAGCTAAACCTAAAATATCCACCAATCAGCAGCAATGTACTTTATAGCTCCTCCTCCCATTGTTTAATTTCTATAATTACCACTAGGCTTTCCTGAAACCTTTATGGGGAGACTTTTTTACCTGGCAGCTGCCCTCCCCAGACTGGCCCCCAGGGTAAGTAACCTTACTGATTAAACTGTTATCTATAATCACCATAGATCTCTCTCTTGGTCTCTTCCTTCTCCATAAAACCTGTCCCCCTGCTTGGGAAGAGAAGTACCATGAATATCTCTGCTCAGGAAAATTCCAAACCCCACATATTATCATAGTTATAATATATGTCATATTTTATAAATATACATCATATGTCTTACATACATACATAAACTCTGATTCAAAAATCATAAATGTAAGAACATTTATTCAAAAGGAAAAGAATTTTTAAATGACTTCTAGGACTTTTCATATAAATTTTAATTCAATAGATGTTACTAGTAACAGGACTTAGTTATCAATTTAAAGATTCTCATTTGTTCTTATAAAAATGAATTTCTATAACATAATATAATAAAAAAGATGATTGCACATGAAATTGCAAATCTATTATGTACAACTTGCTATTCCTTTTAAAAATATGATAGAGCTATCATATAAATTTCTTTTTTCTCCTTCCCCCCACCCTGCCCTAGAGATGACTACCATTAGACATACATGTGTGAGTGTATGTATATGTGTGTGTGTGTGTGTATTTAACATTTCTTTCCCTGAATACAGGTAGCATCTTCATAAGTCCTTAGTAGTTAATTTGCATATTTATAATGGTCGAAATGACTTACTTGCTCAAACTCATTCTTAAAACAATGTTGCTATTATTCTATACAACTGCATACTATATACAGTCCTCTTGATTCTGCTCATTTCACTTCATTAATTTGTGCAAGTCTATCCATCTTTTTCTAAGATCCACCTATAAACTGAAATTTCATGCTTGCTTATGGAACCTCTTTGAGTAATGATAGTGTTTAGGTCACATTTTTGAAAATTCCCATTCATATTTGTTCCTTTATTGAAATCTGGAGAAAAAAGAATTTGCGGGAATATTAGTTTTTTTATTTTGCTTTTTATTTTAAAGCCTGGGCTTCCCCACCTCATCTTGTATGGAAATTTTCTCCAAGTCTATCCATGTTTACCTAAGATCATTAAGCTATAAATTGAAATTTCATATATATGGAAACTATTTGAGTAGTGATAGTGGTTAGGGCTGATTTTTAGAAAATTTCAAATTATTTTTTCCTTTACTAAAATATGGAGAAGAAAGGATTTTTTACAAAAAATTCTTTATTTTACTTTTTTTTAAAGCCTGGCTTCCCCATCTCATCATGTAAGGGAATTCTGGAGCTACTCCTGGTCCCAAACTTACTGTTATTATGGAAAGTTTGACGTAGGTGGAGTCATTTATCCTTAGACAACCTGGTGGCCCCCTCCTGTATCTCAGAGGCTAACCTTTTTAATGCCAAACCTAGAGAGAACATCTAATTAGTTTTAACTCACTCCATCTCAGAACTCCTAGCCTCAAGAGATCTACCAACCTTAGGCTCCCAAGTCATTGATATTATGGGCATGTTCCACTAAGCCTGGTCTGGATTAATTCCTTTATTTATGAAGGTATGTTTCATAAGTCAAAACTGTTAACTTTTGGAACAAAAAGAACTTTTAAAAATCATTTGCATAAGAGGCAAAGTTGCTCCAACCTCTAAATTTTTATATTCCTACAGTCCCTACAGATACCTTTAATCATCTCTGAACATATGCTCTTGCTAGGCATCCTGATAAGGCATTGGAATTTGTTAAAATTTTTAAAAATATGTTTTATCCATATAGTAGGAGTTGTATATTTTATTAGATTAGTTTTTTAAGTCTATTGAAGTAATTATAGATCCAATTATGCTTAGTATCATAAGACTGGGATATAGAAGGTAGTTTTAGAGCTCTTGTGCAATCTCCTTGCTTTGCAGATGAGAATGAGGTTCAAAGAGAGAAAAGTGAGGCCACATAGACTGTACTACATGTAGTCAGACCAAGATTGTTTAAATTCAGTTTCTTTGACTCCAAACTCTGAGCCCTTCTCATCACACAAAGCTGCCCTGATAGACTCTTCATGAGGTTTAGTGGAAGGAAAATGGCTTGAATTGATAAAGATTTCAAATCTCTTAAAAGGTCTTATTAATTTTGACAACTTCCCTAGCATTTGACAGGGCTTCTCTCCATGTAAGGTAATTTATAAATTTCCATAGAATAAGTTATATTTTGTTTGTTTGTTAGAAAGTAGATATTGGTGCAGATTCTTTGGGATTATCCATTTAAAGATCTCGACCTATCATTTCTGAAAAAAATTGTCTAGATTCCCTTATATAGATAGTATTTTGCTCTTGTCTCCGGGTTTTCAAAGCAAAAAAAATGTGTCTATATTTGGGATTGATGGGCATTGAAACAGTAAAATGATTAAATATCCTTAAAGGAAGATGTGTATTTTTTCCAAGTTGTTTTTGGATAAAATGTAGATGTTTGATGTTTCTGTACATTTATTTGAAACAATTGCTTCTTTTATGTGTTTATCACAGTGGTGTTACACATGGCAGGAAAGACATCTTTTCCCTCCTTGGTCCCAATAGAATCCTATTGGACAGCATCATATTGTCTAGTAGTCATTGTTATTTTGTAACCAAGGAAAATAATGATACTCACAATGAATCACAGATCATTTATCATAGAAATTTTATAGGTCCCAATATGTCATTATATATTTAAAATAACTCACTTCAGAAAGTTCGTTTTGAAAGACCTTCTCCAAGTCAGGAATGTACTTTCTCCTCCCCTCTGTCTCTGAGATCCTCAGAACTACATGTTCAAATGTCAGTTCTTCTACGAAGACCTCCCTTATGAGTTCGTTTATTAGTGCCCTTCCCTAATTACTTTGTGTTTATTTTGTAGATATTTTCTATCAGCTTGTCTACATAAATGTTGTCCCTATCTCTCCAGAAGAATGTAAGCTTTTGAGAGCAGGAGCCTTGCCCTGTCTTTTTTCCCTTTTGATCCAGCTTGGTGGAACAGTGTTTAGAGTGTCTGGGTTTGAAATTAGGAAGACACATTTTTGTGAGTTCAAATCTAGCCTCAGACTCTTACTAGTTATCTGATCCTGGGCAAGTCACTTGAACTTGGTTGCCTCAGTTTTCTCATCTGTAAAGTGAGCCAGAGAAGGGAATGGCAAACTGCTGCAGTATCCTTCCGAGAAAACCCAAATGACATCATGAAGAGTCAGACATGACTGAAATGATATTAACTTCAGTGACTGAATATATAGTGCCCTATATAGTTTAAGCACTTAATAAAGTACTTGATGTATGAATGAATGAAGGAGGAAACCATTTATAAATGGAAAATTCAAAATGATTTTTACAAATTAGTATTACGAGTAAGTAGGTTTCCAAATTTCATATAACTAAAGGGGGTAGCTAGATGGTGCTAGGAGTCAGGAAGACCTGAGTTCAAATCTCACCTCAGACACTTGATACTCACTAGCTGTGTGACTTTGGGCAAGTCACTTAACCCCAATTGCCTCATCCTGGGTCATCTCTAGTCATCCTGATGAATGTCTGGTCACTGGATTCAGATGGCTCTGGAGGAGAAGTGAGGCTGGTGACCTGAACAGCCCTCCTTCACTCAAAACAAAGTCAAGTGCAAGTCATGTCATCATTTTTCTGATGGCATGGTCTTCGGCAATGGAGGACGAACACACACACATACACACACACACACATGCACACCCATATATATATATATATATATATATATATATATATATATATATATGAAAATAAATAAATGAATATATATATAAAACTAAAGCCAATGAGACACTCAAATTCCTTGAATAAAAGATTGGAAATAGTATAAGCTAAGGAGCTTTCATATTTATAAATTTGAAAATATATAATTCAGGGTAGAACAGATCATTCTGTAGCCATAAAATAGTCCAGGTCAATATAGATTACTTTCTAATGTTTGTTTATCACTGTCGATATTCACCAACCAAATAGACTGTGCTCCAGTCTCTCTTTTCCTCTATGGATAATATTTATCATAATTAAAATAATTTTTTCATAAATTTATTTATTTAACTTTTCAACATTCATTTCCACAAAATTTTGGGTTCCAAATTTTCTCCCCATTTCTCCCTTCCTCCAACCCCAAAATGGCAAGCATTCTAATTGCCCCTATCACCAATCTGCCCTCTCTTCTAACATCCCTCCCTTCCTTTATTCCCATCTTCTCTTTTGTCCTGTAGGGCAAGATAACTTTCTATACCCCATTACCTGTATTTCTATTTCCTAGTTGCAAGAACAATACTCAACAGCTGTTCCTAAAACTTTGAGTTCCAACTTCTCCCCATCCCTCCCTCCCCACCCATTCCCTTTGGGAAGACAGCCAATTTAATACAGGCCATATCTGTGTAGTTTTGCAAATGACTTCCATAATAGTCATGTTGTGTATGACTAACTATAACTCCCTCCATCCTATCCTGCTCCCCATTGCTTCTATTCTCTCTTTTAATCCTGTCCTTCCCCAAGAGTGTTGACTTCAAATTGCTCCCTCCTCCCACTGCCCTCCCTTCTATCATTCCTCCCACTCTGCTTTTTCCCTGCTCCCCCAATTTCCTGTATTGTTAGATAGGTTTTCATACCAAAATGAGTGTGCATTTTATTCCTTCCTTTAGTTGAATATGATGAGAGTAAGCTTCATGTTTTTTCTCTCATCTCCCCTCTTTTTCCCTCCACTGAAAAGTCTTTTATTTGCCTCTTTTATGAGCGATAACCTGCCCCATTCAATTTCTTCCTTTCTCCTCCTAATATATTTCTGTCTTACTGCTTAATTTCATTTTTTAAAGATATGATCCCATCCTATTCAATTCACCCTGTGCGTTCTCTCTCTCTCTCTCTCTCTCTCTCTCTCTCTCTCTCTCTCTCTCTCTCTCTGTATGTGTGTGTGTGTGTGTGTGTGTGTGTGTGTGTGATCCCACCAACTACCCAGATACTGAAAAAAGTTTCAAGACTTGCAAATATTATCTATTCATGTAGGAATGTAAATAGTTCAACTAAATAGTTCAACATAAGTCCCTTATGATTTCTCTTTGCTCTTTACACTTTCATGCTTCTCTTTGATTCTTGTGTTTGAAGGTCAAATTTTCTTTTCAGCTCTGGTCTTTCCATCAGGAATGCTTGAAAGTCCTCAATTTCATTGAAAGACAATTTTTTCCCCTGAAGTATCATACTCAGTTTTTCTGGGCAGGTGATTCTTTGTTTTAGTCCTATACTTCTGGAATATCCTATTCCATGCCCTTCAATCCCTTAATGTAGAAGCTGCTAGATTTTGTGTTATCCTGATTGTATTTCCACAGTACTTGAATTGTTTCTTTCTACCTGCATGCAATATTTTCTCTTTGACCAGGGAACTCTGGAATTTGGCCACAATGTTCCTAGAAGTTGCTCTTTTTGGATCTCTTTCAGGTGGTGATCGGTGAATTCTTTCAATACTTCCTTTGCCCTCTGGTTCTAGAATATCAGGGCACTTTTCCTTGATAATTTCATGAAAAAATGATATCTAGGCTCTTTTTTTGATCATGGATTTCAGGTAGTCCCATAAATTATAAAATGTCTCTCCTGGATCTATTTTCCAGGTCAGTTGTTTTTCCCATGAGATATTTCACATTATTTTCCATTTTTTAATTCTTTTGGTTTTGTTTTGTGATTTCTTGGTTTCTCATAAAGTCTTTAGCCTCCATCTGTTCCACTCTAATTTTTAAAGAACTATTTTTTTCAGTGAGCTTTTCAACCTCCTTTTCCATTTGGCTAATTCTGCTTTTGAAAGCACTCTTCTCCTCATTGGCTTTTTGGACCTCTTTTGCCAATTGAGTTAGCCTGTTTTTCAAAGTGTTATTTTCTTCAGCATTTGGGTCTCCTTTAGCAAGGTACTGAACTGCTTTTCATGCTTTTCTTGCATCTCTATCATTTCTCTTCCCAGTTTTTCCTCCACCTCTCTAACTTGATTTTCAGAATTCTTTTTGAGCTCTTCTATGACCTGAGCCCATTGAATATTTATTTTGGATGTTTGGGATACAGAAGCCTTGAATTTTATGTCTTTCCCTGATGGTAAGCATTGTTCTTCCTCATCTGAAAGGATGGGAGGAGATATATGTTCATGAAGAAAGTAACTTTCTATAGTCTTATTTTTTTCCCCTTTTTTGAGCATTTTCCCAACCAGTTACTTGACTTTTGGGTCCTTTGTCAAGAGTAGGGTATACTCTGAGGATCTGCAAGATATCAGTTCCTCCAAGGTGGCACAATCAAGTGTGTGCTGGTCTGGATGCAGGGAAGGATTTTTGTGCCCAGAATCTTAGCAGCATTTCCTCTCCACAGACACCTGACCGCCAGTTCCACCAAGCTAGCACTGGAGGTGTGGGATTCAGTCAAGCTGTGGGGGCAGGGCCTCCATGCAGTGTGAGACAAAGACCAGTTGCCTCAGCATCTACGCAGGGCTGAGGTAAGACTCAGCTCTTCAGTGTCCCCAGGGGTTTTTACGATCCTGCTATCGTCTCAGGCTGCCCTGAGAACTCTTGCCACCTTCCCGATGTGAAGGCCCTTCTCCCTTCCTGGCCAGCTGAATAAATCCTGTCACTGATCTTTGGCTCCTGTGGGTTGAGGGATCTGCGGACCCTCTGCTGCTGGGACTGGGGACTCCGGGACTGGAGATTCCGTCCCAGAGGGCTGTTCATGAGCTGTGCATGCGTGGCTAAGGCTGGGCCAGGCTCTGAGCTGCACTCTGCTTCTCCTCCGGTGCAACTGACATTTCCTGTGGGTCTTTCAGGTCACCCGTGGCTGGAAATCTCCTCCACTCTCTTCTCCACTTCTGCTACTCCAAAATTTGTTGAGAGTCCCTCTACACAGGTGTTTTATGGTATGTGTGGGGGCAGCCTCCGTGTGTGTGTGTGTGTGTGTGTGTGTCTTTCTACTCCACCATCTTGGCTCCTCCCAATCAAAAGTAATTTTTAAACAATTAAAAATTCTAACCTTAGTTGGCTTAAGATAAAAGTGCCACTTTCATCACAGTCAAGTTCCTCAAATACAGGATGAATGTCATCTCAAGACACTACTTGAATTAAGAGTCTAACCATATTCCAACAAAATAAAAACATGAGTATAACTAGTTTGAGTCTTTCAAACATTTGTCCCAGGATACCAAAATATAAATGAACTCATAGCAGAGAATAAACTCTTTTAGCAGGTAGAATCAAGTGAGTTCGGTACCTGACTAACAAGAATAATCTAGTCAAAAATTGGAAGCTGCTGGATTGCTCACTTCACCTCTGCAGAAAGGGGTCCCAACAATGATTTTCTGTTCATGCATTGAATCTTTTCTCTATTCCCTGGAAATCACCTCCCAAGGAGGACTTTATGTCATTTTGGAAACTCTACATCTCTACCACAAAGGCAATGTGTATCTCCCTGAGATTTTTCTCAACAGAATTTCTAGTCATGACTTTAGAAAAGCAAAGTAGGATTTTAATTTAGTTGTCTCCAATTTCTTTGTCAGGAGAATGATTGCTATGACATTAGGGGTGGGGTTATTCTCACCAAACTGTGTTAGCTAATCAATTGTTGGATTTGTTAGAACTAATACTAGCTAGAAGGAAGATTATGCTCTCTCCTATTCCATCTTCCTTTTCCCTCCCTGTTTACCCATGCCAATAACCACTCCTCCCCCACCAAATACACCTTTGAATGTTTTGAATTCTGATTTGCAGAAACTATCAGCTGTACCTTTCTTCCAGTAATTTTTGGGGTCAGGCCAATTCAAATTCAACTTAATTAGACTAATTACTATGTTCTTGCTATGTATTAATAAAGACAAAATAGCTTTTCTCTTGTGATTATATGCTGTGTTTAGACTGTCTTGTGGGAGTTGTTATGACATTTAAATTTAAATACTGAATTAAGAGAGATGTAAAGTTAATGATGTTATAATTAAGAACAGACAATTTTCTCTTTAAATATACATATAGGTTAAAAGTTAAGCTGAACTAGCAAACTATCTAACATCAAGGTTGAAATAGAATTTATTTAAGTAGTAACAGTGATGATATTGAACTATTTGTAAAAAACTGAGATGCTTTAATTCTGAAGCACCAAGCAACCTTTGCAAGTCATATTTTATCATGAAAAAATGAAGAGGAAATAGAAAATGATTGAGGTGGTAATTAGAAGGTGGTCAGAAAATTGGTGACCTCTTCACCCCTCTGTAATGAGAGATATGACATAGAATCATTAACTTGGTGAGACAGAATGGATCACAGAGTCATCAAGTCTAACCTATGCATAAAATGAATTCTCACTCTAAGAATTAATAAAGGGAAACTAATATATGACTAAATAAAGGGAATAGACAAAGAGAGATCAGACCTGAAGATCCTTCAGAGTCTTATGTATGTGAGCAGCAGTCAGTCTTTGAAGGGAACGAGATTGAGAGGAAGAGGGCAAAAAACAGAATCTTACATAAGATGAAACTTAATAGGAGGAGTTGGAAAGAGAATGAAAAAGGTGAAGGCAACGAAGAATAGCTAAAATAGGAAGGACAAGAATCCAGAATGAGGATATGGTCAGTGATGTTAGTTGCTCCAATAGAAGGTAAGCTCTCCAAGGGCAGAGATTTATGTTTGTATCCTTAGGGTTGTTCCCAGTGCCTGTAACATAGCAGAAACTTAATAAATTCTTGTTGAATGAATGAATACAGAGAAGTAAAAGATGTGAACCCTGAAAATATCCATTAGGTTTTATGATAAGGACATCAGTGATGTTAGAGACATCAGTTTCCATCAAGGGGTGGGAGTAAAAATCAAATTGCAGTGGGTTAAGGAGAGCATAAATGCAGAAGAAAGGAAAGCATCATGTGTGTTATAAATAGGGGCCCTCCAAGAGGGGCTTCTAGAGCAGGGCTCACACTCGAGCCAATAACAAAAGTCCAGGAGCGAAAGAAAAATCTTAACTACAGTCCTTACAAGAAGAGGGCACATTCCCTACTATGAGAGAAGTGCACTGATACAGAAGCGAGAGCAAGCTTTTTAGTATTAATTTGTTTTAGCGCCTCTTCCTGGAGCCTGGATTGCTCCCAACACCTTCTGGTGACAGTCTCTCTGAACCACTCGTCCCATGTTGCCCATTGATGTGTTCTTTTTTTCCCTTCCTCATCATGCATCCCGTGCTCAAAAATGGCAGCTATCTTCACAGATAATATGCAATGAATTCATTAAGTAAGCTCAATGAAGTAAAGCTTTTCCCCCTTTATTGACTTAGTTTCAAGTCTGGCATCCTTTATCAAGAACTTTGTGGTTAGGCTAGCTTCTTCCCCAGAGTGCTGATTGGTCGGTGGTGTTTGCTACTTTATACCACCTTGAAACTGCAACATTTTGTGGAAACCTAACCTTTTAGTGTTTACCACAATGTTTTAAAAAAAAAAAAGTTTTCCAAGAAGTTTGGCATTACTGAATTAGTAGAAGGATGGGGTATGTAGACAAAGAAAGGTTTCTTTATGGTTGGTGAAACATGAATTTGTAAAGTAGGTAGGATCATATTATTAGAGAGAGAGAAACTGAAACTTTATGAGAAAGGGGCAATTAAAAGGAGAATCAGGAGTAGCAACTGGGCCTCTTGATTTCTCGATGGAGTAAGATTTAAGAAGAGACGTGTTTAAATGGTATTAAAGGCACAGGAACAGTGACTAGCCTTTCCATGGAGTTGGGATAACCTCTTTCTTTAAAACCAGAGAAACAATAATGGTGATGAGGCTAAACTCTTTTGAGAAATGAATGTCCCATATATTCTGATGATGTATATATTAGAGTATATGCAATAAGTAATGTTTATGGATAGAAGACCAAGTCAAAATGCTATTGGGATTAAGATATCACATCAATTAAGTTAACATTGCAAAAATTAAAGAAAAATGTTCTAGTTTAGAATTCTGAAAAATAATGTATTTTGAAATTGATCTTCTTTTATGGTTCACTCTAGAAAAGAACAAGACAAATGTTGCATATAATGATGAATATTAATAGGAAAACTCCCAGATTATTCTACTATGTACTGTCAACACTGTTTTTAAATTTCCTTGTCCTAATCCTTATGAATGCATATTTCCTTTATGGAACGAATATTGAATTTCAAAGTAAAAATTAACAGCAGGGGAGCTGGGGGGTGAAGAGGATTGTTGAATTCAATACATCAATTCATCGGAATCATCATAACCACGATTAAATTTATAATCAATCTTGGATAGTTCTAGTCAGTTCCAATGTGTGTAAATAAATAATAATAAAACCAAACTAAAATTAGAAAATCAGTGGAAATGAAAATAAAGTATAGATTTAATAATGAAGTATATATTATCATGAAGGGTACCTTGTTTGTTTTCTGCTTGTATTTAGAGTATAGGGGTAAGTACAGTACTGGGTATTTGTGTTTAACTTTTAATTTAGTGCAAATATTTACCGAAATATCATCATGGCTCTGTCTAGAGACATTGGGTACCTGTGAATACCAGGCTATTTCAATGATCCAGTTTCAATCCACACTCTCAATGCCAACTTCCCTTTCCAGATGATTTTAAATGGTGGATACAATTTAATTATCCTTATATCAAGGACTGAATCCATTTGAAAGTAGAGTCTTAATCATGTTTGGAGAGTGGATCAAGTCTTCTGAACTGTTTATTTCGCTTATGTGCCCTTAGCTGGTCTCCGAGGAAGCTGAAGAGATGTAGGTTGTGGAATGCTGATGACATTTTGAGAATTTTAGTTTTATAAGTCTGCAGGAAAATTATTGCAAACATTGAATGTCATATGTGGGATAACTGATTTGTTAAACACCCCCTGAAAAAATACATTTGAATAGAATGAGTAGAAATCAATGTGATTCCATAGAAATAAGTTTTCAAGAAAATGGAATTAGCAATTTAGTCAAATAATTTCATTGAAATATTTAAATCTTTTTAAATAGTAAAAAGCCCAGTAATCTCACAGCTTATAAAGATGTATTAGGTGAGTAATTCCTTGACATCATCTATAGCTTATTTGATCTACTCTTTCTAGCTCCCTCCTGCCTGGAGGGTTGTGTTTCCTGCCTGGGACTTGATTACTCTATGAACTCCTGTTCTGTTGTACTATATACTTGATCAGGGCTCATACTAATGGCTGTTGAGAATCTGCTTCTCAAGTTTTCATTAAGACAGAGGTGACCAGTTGACTAGACAAGGACTTTGTGTATATATACATAAAGTTCAGTTCTATTGGGATACCTTACTCTCAACTTGCTAGTTATGTTCAGAAGAAGCTTGTCCTACTTCCCCAAATTCCCCCAAAGAAAGGACTTTTTCCTATCTGAACCGTAATGCTATCTCCCCTTAAGTTTCAGGATTGGACAACTTCGTTGCCTTATTTTGGAGCTCTCCATGTCCTGGCAATTTTATTAGGTGCTTATCTTCTTAAGTTATCACTCTTCTGATAGATCCCAATATAATATTTAATGACCAGATAAGATTCAGTTCTTGATTTTAAAATCCTCTCTTCTACATATATTATGTCCTTAACGAAGTCCTAATCTCCAACTTTAAGGTTCCCTGATACCCCGATTGGAAAACAAACAAGCAGACAAACAAACAAACTTTTCCTCTTCTAATTTCAGACTGAATTTTGTCTCAGTCTCTCTTATGTTCTTATCATATTCTATCTCAAGTCATCCTTCCTTTTGTAACTAGCATATCTTCCAAAAGACTACAAGTCCCTTGTGGGCAAGAATTATATAGTCTTTAATTGTTTCATCCACTCAGTCCTGCACAATGCATGTTGAATCAAATTCAATTGTTACAAGCAATGGATTCTTTATTATCACCAGATGACTTGTTAATATGAGATACAGGGGAGCATCTCACAGGATCAAGATCTGATGTTGGAGTCAAGAAGAGGTTAAGTCCTATCTCTGACATTTATGACTTTGTGAACCCAAGCAAATCACTTAACTTTTTGTATTGGCCAATAAGTGGTAGAGAAAATGTTAATCTTCACTGGGAGGGGACTTTCCTCACATGGAACTCTTTACATTAGTGAAATCGCAGTTTTGGTTAAACAACTTATAAATAAATGCTTATTAGAAAGCAGAGGCAACAATGTTTAAAATTTACCAAAAAATATACTCATCCTCTGTAAATTGGGGGTGTAGAAATATACTAGTATTTTCCAAATCAAGCTTTGTTTCAGATTGGGAAAATAACTATGTTCTTTGCTTTGGATCACTCTACTCTCTATAACCTAAATGTTGCAAGTCTTCTAAGGCAAGAGAGCAGGAGCCAGAAAGGAGACATCTGGAGGTGGACAAAGGTTGATGTAGGGCAGAAGAGGCAGGTGTATAAACACACACACATACATACTTACATATACAAATACATATACATATATACATATCAGAGATACATATGTATACATACATATATTTTATAAAATATTGAGAATTTTATACAGTACCTTTACTACTCAGAGTTTTAGAGACCATTAAAGTTTTGTTATTGTCTGGCAGTTGGGAATTCTTGGACTATGTGGTTTTCAAGGTGACTTCTAGATCTTACATTATTATGTGACCATATTACAAATCTTGTGGAGACATCTATAGAAGTGTGGATTTGATTAGGAATAGCAAAGGAGCAAGACAGGCGTTCTATTTTGAAATTCTTATGTGTTAACCATTGTTTTTTCATTCATTCAATAAATATCTATAAAGGACCTATTGTGGACAGAGTATTGTTCCTAAGCTTTATTTCCCAGAGGCTCCTACCATGACCTATTCTTTGTTATGGACTGTCTTCTTTTTCAATACCAAGTTGTTTTCCTCACATGTGAAGTTGAGAAAGGGTAGTATCTTCCCCTCTTCTACAACTGACTCTAAATCTGAGCTCTCTTGCCCTGATGAATGTACTACCAAAGTATAGGAAGGGGAAAAGCACTGGACCTAACTTTCATTCATGACCTTGAGGATATCTACACCTTTTTCAGAATTTCAGGCTCTCTATTTATAAAACAAGGAATCTGGATTATTTATTCAAGAAAACTTTCTTAATCTTCTATGTGTTTAAGGAGAGATAGGGCAGGGGTAGAGTCAGGGTGGTGGAGTAGAAAGACTTACCTGTAAAAACTCTCCCCTGTGGCCTATAAAATACCTATAAAAAGTGACTCTAAACAAATTCTAGAGCTGCAGAAGTCACAAAACAACAGAGTGAAAGAGATTTTCAGTCCAAGGCAGCCTGGAAGGCTGACAGGAAAGTTCTATCACATGGGGTGTGGAGTGGAGTATAGCCTAGCATGGACAGGACCAGGACCTGTAACAGGGTTCGGGGAGCCACCTGCAGCAGGTCCCAGTCCCCAGATTGCTCAACCCACAAATGCCAAAGACAACTTCAAAGGTCAGTGAGAAAGCTCTTTCACCCAGGAGAAGGGAACACTGTCTGGACCACTGGCAACAGCCACTGCAGCAGCAGTGCTCATTTTTGGAGCCTGCAGCTTAAAGGCCCTTGGGGAATTGAGCTGAATCTCAGCACTAAGTGGCACCCCTGAGGTGAAGAGAAGCGCTGGAGTGGTGGAGCTGGAGGTGGATATGAACAGGGAATTCTACTCTCAGATTCTGGGCAGAAAAGTTTTTGGTTGCTCCCAGACCAGTGTGCAGGCCAGGAGAGAAGGAAACTCCTCTCCCTTGATTGTGCCATCTTGGAGAAACTGAGAACTTATAAATCCCCAGAGTATACCCTCCTCTTGACAAAGGACTCAAAAGTCAAGTAACTGGCTGGGAAAATGCCCTAAAAAGGGAAACAAATAAGACTATAAAAGGCTACTTTCTTGGTGAACAGGTATTTTCTTCTATCCTTTAAAATGAGGAAGAATAATGCATGCCACTAGAGAAAGTCAAGACTTCTGCACCAAAAACCTCCAAAATAAATGTGCAATGGCTTCAGGACATGGAAGAGCTCAAGAAGTATTTTGAAAATCAAGTAACAGAGGTGGAAGAGAAATTGGGAAGAAAAAATGAGAGCGAAGCAATAAAATCATGAAAAGCAAGTCTACAGCTTGCTAAAGGAGACCAAAAAAAATGCTGAAGAAAATAACACCTTTAAAAATAGGTTAATTCAATTGGCAAAAGAGGACCAAAAGCCAATGAGGAGAAGAATGCTTTAAAGAGCAGAATTAGCCAAATGGAAAAGGAGGTTCAAAAGCTCACTGAGGAAAATAGTTCTTTAAAAATTAGAATGGAACAGATGGAAGCTAATGACTTTATGAGAAACCAAGAAGTTACAAAACAAAAGCAAAAGAATGAAAAAATAGAAGATAATGTGAAATATCTCATTGGAAAAACAACTGACCTGGAAAATAGGAGAGACAATTTAAAAATTTGAAAGATGTGTAAGACATGGTTTGCTGCTGCAAGGAACTTACAACTTAATTGTGTGAAGAGGAACAGAGGCATCATATAATTAGGTGAAGCAACTGTGGCACGATAAGTTGAGAACTGAAATAAGTCTTGATATCAGGAAGACCCAGAATCAATGACAGAATCTGATATATTCCAGCTAGGAGACATTGGGCAAATCACTCGTTTTTCCAGTCTTTTTATACCTTGAATTCCTCCACACATTTTGATCCAGTGACACTGACCTTACCATTCCAGAAAAAAACAAAACAAAACAAAACAAAAAAACAACACTTCATCTCCCAACTCTACACATTTTCACTGGCTGTCCACCAGGATTGGAATGCTTGCCCTCACCATCTCTACATTCTGGATTCCTTCAAGCCCCAGTAAAATTTTTCCTCTCACAGTATTTCTTGAGCCTTCTTTCTATTAATATTTTCCAATTTATTCTTCACATAGATTGTAAATAATTGTTTGCAGGTTGTCTCTCCCATTAGATTATGCGTTCCTTGAGTGCAGAAACTTTATTTTGCCTTTCTTTGTATTCCCAATGATTAACATAGTGCCTGATATACTTTATGAGATATACTATGTGAGATGCTTTATTAAAGTTATGTATGTATTGAATTCACTCCTAGGAAACATTGTTTTTAATCTGACCTTTTATTTTTTCCTCTCTCTACACCCTAACTTCAAAAATCAGTATTTAATTTTTCCCAGATACATGCGAAACAAGTTTTTATGTTTGTTTTTAAAACTTCGATTTACAAATTCTCTCCCTTCCTTCCTCCCTGCCACTCCCCATTAGAAAGGCAAATATTTCCACATAGGTTATATATGTGTAGTCATGGAAAACCTATCCGTAATAGTCATATTGTGAAAGAAAACATAGACAAAAGAACTCAAGAAAAATGAAGCAATGAAAAAAGCATGCTTCAATCTATATTCAGACACCATCTATTCTTTCTCTGGGAATAGATAGCATTTTTTTTTATGCTAAGTCCTTCAGAGTTGCTAGGGGTCATTGTGTGGCTGAGAATATCTAAGTCATTCATTACTGATCATCTAACAATATAGCTGTTACTTTGTACTCAGTATATTTCATTTTGCATAAACCCACGCATATCTTTCCAGGTTTTTCTGAGGGCATCCTGCTCATCACTTTTTTGTAGTATAATAATATTCCATCATAATTATATACCAAAACTTGTTCAGCAATTTCCCAAATGATGGGCATGCCATCTATTTCTAATTCTTTATCCCCAGAAAAGAGCTGCTATGATCATTTTTGTACATGTAGATTCTTTTTCTTTCTATTTCTTTTATTTCTTTTGGCATGTAGACCTAGTTACTGGTATTGCTATGTCAAAGAGTATGCATGGTTTTATAGACTTTGGGCTTAGCTCCAAATTACTGTATACAATGATTTAATCAGTTTACAATTCTAACAACAGTACATTAACGTCTCATTTTTCCCACATCCCCCCCAACATTTGCCATTTACCTTTTCTGTCTTATTAGCCAATCATAGCTATGAGGCTGTCTGTCAGAATTGTTTTAATTTGCATTTCTCCAATCAATGATGAGTTGGAAGAATTTTTTCTTATGGCTATAGATATCTTAATTACTTCATTTGAAAACTGATTGTATCTTTTTATACTTCATCAATTGGGAATGGTTCTTGTTTTTTTTTTTTTTATAAATTTGACACAGTTTTCCATATGTTAGAGAAATGGGATGAAAATATAAAATTTGCTTCAAGATTTTTTTTCACAGTTATTATTACTAAGTGTATTTCCACCCATCTTATTCCTCCATCCCGGTTTATTCTATTTTCTCTTTCCTTTCATCCTGTCTCTCCTCAAAAGCGTTTTGCTTCTGACTGCCCCTTCCTCTAATCTACCCTTCCTTCCATCATCCCTACTTTTTTATCCCCTTCCAGTAATGTAAGTTAGCTTTCTATACCCCATTGCCTGTGTATCTTATTTCTTATCTTATTGTTTACTTATATGTAAAAATTATTATTAACCTTCATTTTGAAAACTTTGAATTCTAAATTCTCTCCTTTTCTCCCTTTCCACCTCCTCCTTGTTGAGAAGATAAGCAGTTTGATATAGTTTACACATATGTAGTCATGCAAGATACTTCCATATTAGTCATGTTGTGAAAGAGTATATTTCCCTCCATTCTATCCTGCCCCTCATTTATTCTATTCTTTCCTTTCACCCTGTCCCTCCTCAAAAGTGTTTGCTTTCTGACTACCCCCTCCCCCAATCTGCCCTCCTTTTTCTCATTCCCTATCTTCTCTTATCCCCTTTCTCTCTACTTTACTGTAGGATAAGATAGATTTCTTTACCCAATTGAGTGTGTATGTTATTTCCTCTTTAAACTAATTCTGATGAAAGTAAAGTTCACTCATTCCCTCCAACCTCTTCCCTCTTCTCCTCCACTGTAAAAGATTGCCTCTTTTATGGGGGATAACTTACCCCATTCTATTTCTGCCTTTCTCTTTCTACCAGTACATTCCTATCTCACCCCTTAATCTTATTTTTTAGATATCATCCCTTCATATCCAATTCACACTTGTGATCTTTGTCTATACAAATTTCTTCTAACTACCCTAATAATGGGAAATGTCATATGAAGTTTCAAATATCATTTTTCCATGTAGGAATGTAAATAGTTCAACTTTTGTAAGTCTTTTATAATTTCTCTTCCCTATTTACCTCTTCATCCTTCTTTTGATTCTTGTATTTGAAAGATAAATTTTCTATTTAGCTCTGATCTTTCCTCAAGAATGCAAGAAATTCCTTTCTTCTTGAATGTCAATTTTTCCTCTCATGGGTTATACTCAGTTTTGTTAGGTAGGTGATTCTTGGTGTTAAATCTAGCTCCTTTGGTCTCCAGAATATCATATTCCAAGTCCTCCAGTTCTTTAATGGAGAAACTCATAAATCTTGTGCTATACTAATTGCATTCCCACAATACTTGGCTTGCTTCTTTCTGGTTGCTTGCAGTACATTTTCTTTGGCCTGGAAGCTTAGATATTAGGCTACAATATTCTTGGAAGTTTTCATTTTGGAATCTCTTTCAGGATGTGATCAGTTGATTCTTTCAATTTCTATTTTATCTTCTGGTTCTAGAATATCAGGGTACTTTTCCTTGATAATTTCTTGAAAGATCATGTCTAGCTACTTTTTTTTTTCATCATGACTTATCAGGATTTAAATTATCTCTCCTGTGTCTGTTTTCCAGATTAGTTGCTTTTTCCAATGAAATTTTTCACATTGTCTCCTATTTTTTCATTCTTTTGGTTTTCTTTGATAATTTCTTGATTTCTTGCAGTCATTAGCTTCCATTTGATTAATTCTAATTTTTAAGGAATTATTTTCTTTAGTGAGCTTTTGGACCTTTTTTTCCCCTTTGGCCAATCCTGCTTTTTAAAGAATTCCTCTCCTCATTGGCTTTTTGGACCTTTTTTGCCATTTATTCTAGTATAATTTTTAAGGTATCAAACCATAAAAAAAATTATGTGGTTTCATAAACCATAAATGAGCTGTTGATTCATTTTTCATTATTTTCTTGCATTATTCTCATTTCTCTTCCTAGTTTTTCCTTTGCTTCTCTTACTGATTTTCAAAACTTTTTTTGACTTCTTTCTGGGCCTGTGACCAACTCAAATTTTTCTTGGAGACTTTGGATGTAGGAGCTTTGACTTTGGGTTTTCTCTTTTTATCTTCCTTGTCATGATAGTAAGTTTCCATAGTCTGAGGTTTTGTCCTCTGTTTGTTCATTTTCCCTGTGTTTGTGTGGTGTGTCCTGGACTGTGCTCCTCTCTCAGCCTGTTGTAGCAGATTTTTCTTGTCAACTGTCCAGGTTGTTTTGACCTGGGGATTTGTTTCATTCCATCTTTTTGTGGGTTCTGCTGCTCAAGAATTTATTGAGAGTCATTTTTTACAGGCATTTGGAGGGGTTTGGGGGAGAGCTCAGGCAAGTCCCTGCCTTTACTCTGTCATCTTGGCTCTGTTCCCCAGAAAACTCTATAAGGCTCTAAGTTGCAGAGTAATTTCTGTTCTGCATTGGTAGGAGTCCCCTCATTCAGGATCCTTTCTTACTTACTTCCTCTCTCTCTCTCTCTCTCTCTCTCTCTCTCTCTCTCTGTCTCTCTCTCACACACACACATACACACACATGCACATACACATTCAAACATATATACATTCACATACACACAGATATAGATACACACATAGATGTAATACATATACACACAGATAAATCATTGGCATCTATAACACAAATTAGGATATAATCTTTAAGTCCCTAACAGTAGTAACATTATATCATTTTCCAGGTATAAACTGGAGAAGGGTGATGCATTGCTCTCCTAAGTGTACCCTGATATAGGACTTCCAAGTCAGTATATGCTAAGTCCACATCTTGAGGCATCTTCATTGTCTGTTAATCACACTTCAGACTCTCTGGAGTCCTACCTCTTGCTCCCTAAGTAATTGATAGCTGCAGCTCCAGTGGATTTTTCTAATTTTCTCCAGTCTAACTCTAAATGGACACTAAACAGAAAAACAAATATATACTCTACTTTGTGCTCTCCCCATCTTATTCTTGTGTCTCAATTACACACTTGCCAAGAGACTGAATTGTGTCTAATGGTTAAATGACCTTGCTTTCCATTCTTGCCTGGTTATGACTTCAATCTGTTTCCTTGTGTAGCTCCTTGTCAGCAAAGGGGCACATGGGAAATGTAGTTTTACTCAGCTAGAAGACTGAAAGGTTACAGTGGTAGGTGTAAACTTTGGGACAGGGGAAGCCCAGGAACTTTTGCTTGGGTGAGTCAAAGGCAAAGAAGGTCACTGGCGTCAAGAAAAAATGAAGTCTTCTCTGGATAACTCACTCAATTAAAGTGGAACTGTCTGCACAGAATTTATTTCCCTGAGTGTACCTACTTGCCATGCTAGGAGACATAGCAAAGTTATCCCATTCTTTTTTTTCTGCTTATAATATCTGTAGTGTCACTTTCTGGCCAAATGGAGTCTCTTCTCTCTGTAGTTTTCTGTTCTATGTAAGTCTTGCTTGGTAGCCACCCTTCTTTCAAAAGAAGGGTGTGTCTCCAGATAAAGATAAGCTAATATTTGTTGCATTTTAAGCCAGAGCTTACTATAAATGGATGAAGAATACAAAAGTGTGAGATCACAAGAGAGCTTGAGGCAATTGTCTTAGACTTAACCCTCTGTCTGTATTAAAACTCCCTCCTTGATTGCTTGAAGAGGGGGTTTACTTGCTGGGCTGCTTCTCCCTGAGAAGGATTTCCACACCATGGTCCTTTATTAATGAGCTGCCCCAAACAAATGATCAACTTCTTGTCAAAACATATTGATTCCTTATGATTAAAACAATTACAAACAAGCATAACTACAGATTCACTATATAGCAACCCTAAGCCACCTTTTCATGCAGTTTTTTTTTCACTGTGCAATAATATTGAGAGTATAATACCTGAACAAATGTGAATGCCCCTCTCCACCCATTACTCCTGGGGAATGTATGAAAATGCAGTCAAAACTAGGAAGTTATGAGGCTCAGATGGGATAATGATGTAAAGAACTTTGCAATCCTTAAGGCATACTATGAGAAATGAGCCCAACAAGTCCCAAACTGTGAGAACCGTGTTCACCTTAAACAAAGAAAAATACATGTTGTGAAATCAGGACAGCTTTTATTAATTTTTATGTTCATCTTCCCTGAATGAATGAGTAGCTCCCAAGGAAGGCTACAGGAAGACGACAGTTTTTCAGACCAACGCAAGCCCTTTGTTCCAGGTTTGAAATTCCTGCCACACCATCTTTGGGTAAAAGCTTCCTGAACACCTCACTTCATGTTCTTCCCTCTTATAAGCTTCCCCTCAAACTGCTCATCAAACCTGCACACAAACTTTAGACATTTTACCTGATCGTACTAGGTCACAACTCTGATTAGGTGCTATCATTCAAAGGTAGGAGTTTTATCCCTGTGGAAACGAAACTCCTTCCTTTGTTTCCCACAATACTATAAATGCCAGCTATTGTTTTTGTTTTTATCCCACAGTCACCAGACCTCCAGTCAGATGAGTGATACTCACCTATAGCTGCTCATTCTGCACAATTCTGACCAATGTACTCTCATAAATTTGCCACAGGAGTCCATCCAAAGTGTACTTTCTTTGGAGATTGTAAGGATACCAGTGAG
Source organism: Bettongia penicillata ogilbyi (assembly GCA_023548195.1). Lineage (NCBI taxonomy): Eukaryota > Metazoa > Chordata > Mammalia > Diprotodontia > Potoroidae > Bettongia > Bettongia penicillata. The sequence goes on from JAJHZJ010000083.1 coordinate 2,132,573, forward strand.
GTACACGGAATATCTTCTGTAGGCAGCCATGTGACCAGCTCACAATTATTGCTCAGAAATACCCAAATCAATGAAATCATAAAAGCATTTAAATATTTACACAATCCCAGCACTTCACAGAGTGCCTTGTCCAACACATAATTACTTGATAATTATTTGGTAAATTAATTTTATGTATAGAGCCTCCAGATTACATAGAAAAAAAAATTCACTAATCTTTTGCTTAACAAAACAGAAACAGATGTTAGAATGCCTTTACTTTGAATCATAGGTGTGCTAGTCCTAGCTAGCTCTGATTTGTGAGTGCCCATTGTTAAATTTTCAGTGTGAGCATTTCTGCTTCAGAAATCAGCTGTTTTGTTTCACTGATGAGCCACCTGCTTATAAAATATTAAGGCCTGCTCACATCCACCATGCTCACACATCTCCATTCCTTTTCGGGTAATCTTTACTTTTGATATTTAGAATGTGGTATCTCATGACCTACAGCCATACCACAAAACTAGAATTTAAAGATATTGAAAGGTTAGGTCTTTGTTTCAGAGAAAATTTTGGGATCATGAAGGGCCAAAAGTATTAGAATTCATTCTCTTCTTCCTATTCAGTATTACTTTTCAGAGTATATAGTTAATTATAAAGATTTCCACAGTGTCATGTTTCCTTTCAGGAACACTTAAGTCATAAACTGAAAACTACACAAACCTTTCTTTGAGACACGGGCCGCGTAATATAGAACTAGGACCAATGGGTAGAAATCACAGAGACAGATTTCAGCTTTATAAAAGCAACAAAACACCTTTGTAATAACTAGAGGTTTAAAACTGACAGTAATCATTAGACTTACCACATAAAGGCCTTTAGCATTGCTGGAAGTCTTTGAATATAGGCTGGCTGATACATTGCTAACTGTTGTATGAGATGGTCTAGATGATCTCAGAGCATCTATATCTATTGCAGCCCACTCATAGCTGCCACTATTCCTGCTAGTTCATTGCAATTTGTGTGACAGTTATTTGTAGCTCTTCTCTCTGATAATCATATGCAATTTTTCAGAGGTTGTAGTCTTCTAATATGAGTGACCTTTTGTTCCTGGGAGAAGTTTGAGAGTCACTTAGAAAAGAATATTCAGAACGCCAAAACCAGAAACTGGTGTTTCACAGATGGGATCAGAGCAGGCTTAACCAATTAAGGCTTAATACCATCATTAGAAAGATAAGCACCAGCCTGTAATGCAGAGGCAAGTCAGCAGGCAGGCATTTAAACAAGGGCTGAGCTGTGGAATTTGATATAGCTTCAAAGTTTAAGCTAGGGTAAGTCAATCTTTAATTAAAAAATAAAAACATGAAAAATAGAAAGTGCTTATATTCACAGACATTCACAGAAAAACTTAGCTATTTTTTATATCCTCTGTTATTCCTCAGTGCATCATCATGGCTTGGATATGACACTGTTTTGGAAAATGTTATCTGAGAAAATTATAACAAAGCTGAAAAGGCTTTGAGCATTGGGCCTAAAATAGGCTATTATCTGTCATGTAACAACCAACCCACTGAAGTCTGCAGAGAGTCTTCTTCAGAAATTTGGTCACCAGGTGATGAAGTTTTTCAGAAATTTGGTCACCAGGTGATGGAGTTTTCCAGAAATTTGGTCACCAGGTGATGGAGTTTTCACCCTCTGCAAGCATATTCCACAGAGATATCAAGACAAACTGGGTAACCTTCATCAACACCCCAGTCTTAAACCTTCTCTTCTTTTTACATTTGCATTTACATTTTTCATTTTCTCCCCCTGTAAAACCAACACCCTTCTAACAATGTAAATGGACAAGCAAAATAAATTCCCATATTTTTATTAAGTTGTTTTTCAGTTGTGCTCAACTCTTTTGAGGTTTTTTTCACCACAGATTACAGGAGTGGTTTGCCATTTTCTTTTTCGAATCATTCTATAAATAAGGAAGCTGAGGAAAAGAGGGCTAAGTGACTTGCTCACGGTCACACAGCAAAATAGTGTTTGAGGCTGGATTTGAATTCACAAAGATTAGTCTGCCTGACTCTAGGGCTGATGTATCCACTGTGCCATCTAGCAATTCCAGTGTAGGCTATGTCCAAAAATATGCAATCCATTCAACATAAAAGTACATAACTACTCTATCCAGAGGTGGGTAGCATGCTTCATCATTAGTCCTGTAAAATCAGGACTGATCATCATACTAATTAAAAACGTTAAGTGTTTCAAAGTTGTTGAGTTGCTATTATTGTATAAAGCATTCTCCTTCTATTCACTCTGTCATTCATATGAGTTTCAGGTTTCTTGGAAACTGAACTTTTTGTCATTTCTTATGCAAAGTTATCAACAATTATTTATTAATTACTTTCCTTCAGTACTTATTGAAGTACAAACAAATGGTATGCTAATGACCAAGAAGAATTAATGCAATTTCCTAAAATCATATCATATATCCTAGAATAACTCATGCAATTGAAGTACCTGCTTGCTACGAAAGACAGGCATACTGCAATATCATTTAGAAAACAGAATGAGGGATTTTTAAATAGATACAAGTTAACTAGGGCAATAAACTCTCAAAGAAAAGATACAATAATAACTCCTGAGAAAAGTTCCTTGTACACTGAATAGTTAAAACAATTTATGATACGTGTGTCTATAAAATCCCTTTAAACACATAAAAAAAAAATCAAGGCAGAAATTCATAGCTAACGTAATTGAAGCATTAAATGACCACCTCTTTGATGAGATGATACTTGAACTTTTGCAAATAGGCTTCCATTTAATTCCTAGTGTATATCGTCAAAAATACATAAGTTGGTTCTTTTTCCTGAAGAAAGTAAGGTCTGAGCAAAGATGTTGGGTATAAAATAATAAATGAGCTAACACTGCAAAACAAAGAACGCAGAACATTTTTTCATTCTCTTAGCACACCCTGATACTCGTAATCTCAAACTCCCTAGACCAGAGGGGTGAATTCAGTGATTTGCTTTGATTGGAATATCTTCCAAAGTAAAAACTGAAATCACTCCTAGTACTTAAGTATGAGAACATGGACAATTTAGCCCCTGAAAGGAGGTGTTTTATGAACAAAATGATGAAGAATAATCAGAGAATGCTTTTGTCTGTCTCATTTCCTGTCCCTTCTTTTTCTCATCTGTGCCGTTCATCAGCATGCATGCTGAAAAAGTTGCAGGCAATTGTGTTTCCTGAAGGCTAAACATGGACTTTTTAAACCTCTTACATTTTTCTGGTCTGGTATCTGTAATAGTCATATTTTATAGCTCTAACATTTTAAAGAAACTGTTTTGTTTTCCATATTCAGTGCTTTTTGGTTATTGACTACAATCCAGTAAGATCAATGGAGCTTTAGCTAACATTCACATGTACAGGTCCTATAAAACTTTGAAAAAAATGCCTTTGAGATACATGAAGTTTATAAATCTAGTGTGACTGAACACCAGATTTGATCTTGATTTGAAGGCAAGAGGTAAAAAATGAAATTTTATTTCAATTTTTATTTAGATTTCCTATGGAAAAAATGCTGGTGAAGTTTTAGTGTTTCCTAAATATTGTAAGACTTTTAAGTCCTTATCTTTTTTAAACCATTATGAAAACTCTGACACTATTGATTAAGTACTCTTTTAATATCTTTGATCACCCTTAGTTTCTGTGATACTCCACTCTCTTGTATATTCTCTGTGTCTGAGAGCTTCTTTTCAGTCTTCTTTGATAATTTATCATCCATCTCTCACCCTCTGAGTTGGGGGTGATGTTGAATGTCTTCAGCTCTTTGCCAGGGGCCTCCTCTACTCATTTTATCCTCCCTCTTTTGATGGAGAGCCTCTCACTGGATCTCATGGCTCCAATGATTATCTCTACGCATATAATATGATGTCTATAACTACATAGTCTAAATCTTTCTATTGAATTTCACTTTAAAATTGTCAGGTCCCCACTGGAAAGCTCCATTGTATATTCCAGTGGCACCTCAAACTTAATATATCCAAAATTGATCATCCCTCTCCCTAACTTTACTCTGCCTCTCAAATTTCTCTATTTCTCTTGAAAGCATTGTCATCATTCAAGTCACCCATACTTATATGCTTTTACTTTTCTCTCACCACTTCAGATATCAAATCAGTTTTCAAGTCTTGTAAGTTTTTCTTTTGACAGCTTTTACATCTCTTTCCTTCTCTCTATTCAACTGATGCAGTGTCTAAACCCTCATGTCAGTTGGATTATAGCCACAGTCACCTACTTAGTCTTCTTTTAATATCTTTCCATTGGATCTTCCACATATGCTAAAATAATTTTCTTGAGGCACAAGTCTGACCATGTTATTCCCCTACTCTTGAAAAGTTCAGTGGCTCATCATTGCCTCTCGGATAAAATACAAAGTCCTTAGCTTAGCATAGAAAGCCTTCCACAATCCAGCTCCAATATAACTCTTCTACTATATTTTCAATTATTCACTTTTACATAATGTAATTAAGCAAAATCTATGTCTCCAAAATTAGCATTTCATCTTTAATACTGTGTATTTCTATAAGTTATGTCCCATGCTTAGCTTGTACTCCTTTTTCTCTTCCTCTCAAAATTCTTGTCCTTTAAATGTCAATTCAACTAACACCTCTTCTGTGAAATATGCCTTGATCTTAGATGTTAGAGCTCTCCTATTCTTAAAATTACCTTATTTGTGGATACATAATGGCCAACAGATTTTAAACTTCTTGAGGATGTTGATCACTTAAAAAACATTCTCATTACCTAGAGCAGCACAGATCTTTCTATCCAGCCCTAACCTTTCTCTAGTCTCACATCAAAAACTACCTTTTAAAATCTTGCCCCAGATGTCCCATAGACATTTCACACTCATAATATGTTAAACTGAGTTTATTCTTTTTCCCACAAATTCTCCCCTAATCCCAACTTCCTTATTACTATCAAGAGTATCATCGTTCTCCTAGTCAACTAGACCTTTAACCTAGGAGTCATCCTCTACTTTTCACTCTCTCACTCTCTTTATCCAATACGTTACAAAGTCCTGTCATTTCTAATTTTGTGCATCTCTGCTACAAATCCTTTTATCCTTTTTGACATTTACCGACCCTGGGGCAGATTCTCACTACTTCACAATTAGACTATTGTAATAGTCTGCTCATTGGTCTTATTTTGTTTCTCGCTACTACAATCCATCTTCTATTCAGTTGTCCAAAGGAAGTTTCTAAAATGCACATCCAACTATATTCCCTGCCAACTCCCCCAACACATCTCTGTTCAATAAATTCTAGTAACTCCATGTTACTTCCAGAATCAAATTTAAATTCTTTCTTTAGATTTCAGAGTCCTCTAATCTGACCTTTCTATTTTTCTTAGACTTTATTCCTCTTCCACATATTCTGCAGTCCAGTGATAGTAGTCTTCTTGAATGTATAAAACAGTGTCAAGATCAGCTACCACACTGACAATAAATTATTTAACTTGGAAACGCTACAATCTAAGGCTAAAGTTGAGGGAGAGTTGGTGCATGACTTTTTGTTCTCAGAAAATTGTGTACTCAATGAAACCTCTGACACTGAGATGCAACAAAACAAGGCTCAATTCTCTGCCGCTTGTGCTAATTTTGATCTAACAATTAATACCAAGAAAACAGAGATGCTCCACCAGCTAGCACCACACCATCCTTAATGCAACCTTTGGTTATGAACCTTTGGTTTGGAAATTCTGAACGCTGTTAGGTTAACTCCTCTTGACAGTATACTGCTCAGGAATGTACACATAGATGATGAAATTGAAGCATACATTGCCAGAGCTGGCTCAACATTTCGGAGGCTCTGAAGGAAAGTGTGGAAGAGTATTAGTCTGCCTGCAATACTGAAAGTCTACAAAGCCATTGTTCTAATGGCATTGTTGCATGTCTGTAAGACCTGGCCAGTCTATCAGTGCCATGCTAGGACATTGCATCACTTGTATTCGAATTGTTTTAAGAAGGTTCTGCAAATCACTTGACAAGATAAGGTATGAGACACTGAGAATTTTTTCTCAAGATAAACTGCCAGGCATTCAAACTCTACTGAAGAGAATACACTTCTGACAGACTGACCATGTTATTTGAATGCTAAACATGTTTGCCTAAAAGACTATTTTATAGAGAACTTTCGAAAAGCAAGTGCTCACATGGAGGTCAGAAGAAGCAATACAAGGACACTCTCAAGATCTCTCTGAAGAACTTTTGAATTGATTGTGTAACATGGGAGACATTGGCAAAGGACTGTCCAGGATGGCATACCCATATTAAAAAAGGTCCTGTGCTATATTAGTAAAGTAGAGTTCCAGAAGCTTAAAAGAAATTTGAGATGTACAAATTTAGAGGCATTTCGACTCCAAATGTTCATGTGGACTATTGGTGCCTGACCTTTGGAAGAGCCTTCTGAGTCCATGTTAATCTGTTCATCCACAGTTGGACACATTGTACTTGAGCAAGCGATGTCATTTTGGTCCTCTTCAAGAACAACAGACAAGAGTCAACCAACCAACTAACCAACCAAAATCACATTTTCTGTAAGAAGATTTTTGTAGTTCACTGCCTTCCTTTTGAAATTACCCCCATTTGTCCAACAAGTATTTTTGGCTTTAATACTCATCCCTGTAGTGAGCTCTGTGATGGCAAGGACTACTTTTTGTTATCTTTTAAGTCAGGATATACCCCTGGGCCTGAATTCAGGAAGTTCTGAGTTCAAATCTGTCCTCAGATAATAGCTGTGTGAACCAGGATAAGTCACTTAACTTTGTTTGCCTCAGCTTCCTCAATTCTAAAATGGGGTTGTTGTGAGTATCAACTGAGACAACATTTGTAAAGTATTTTATACTTCTTTAAAAATTACTTAATATTTCATTTATTCAATGGCACTGGTTCCATATGAAATAAGGCCTAAAACAGAGACATACTTGGTAAAGGTTTTTCTGATCATTCAGAATGATCTTCCCCAGATTTCAAATGGAAGAACAACTCTCGGGATGTAGTGAGGTTTTCAAAACCCTCCTGTTATCATTACACCTCCTTGAATACCTCATTTTTCAACCAAATGAACTGTTGGCCATTCTTTAAATGTGCTGTGAGATTTCCTGCTTATGATTATGTTGCCCCTAATTGAAGGTACTGATTGATTCATTTCTATCTTTGTATCCTTAGCACTTAACACATCACCTGGCACAAAATAGGTGTTTAATAAATGTTTGTTGAATAGATTTCATTTCCCTTCTTTTCAAGTCAGAAGTTCTCACTGAAAACATAGCATTTGAGCTGAGCTTTGAAAGATGTGTAAAACAGATAGAGATGGGGAAGATTCATTCAAGTTCGAGAAAGAGCAGAGGCACAAAAGGATAGGGTACAATGAAGAATGTCAAGGGATCCTGTTTGACTAGGTTGGATTTATGACAGAAATTTAGAGTTACTTCAATACAACATTTATGTTTGGCTTTAAAGTTTTTAAAATATTTTTCATATAGTATCTCATTTTATTAATAGGAATGACAAAATAACATGATTGTATTAACATATACATAAAAGCTTTTGAAAAAGAACATCTATTTCTATTAAAACACTAGAAAACATGAGCATAAATAGAACTTTGGTAAGTAACATCTATTTAAAACCAAGAACCAGAATTTTGCATAGTGGGGATATAGTGGAGTCATTTCTAATAACATCAAAGTTAAAGCAAGGATATCCTTTATTCCAACCAATAATTATGATTTTAGACATGCTTGCTATAGCAATAAGACAAGAAAAATAAATTGAGTTAACAACCACAGACAAAGAGGAAACAATTATTACAAATTACAAATGATGGTTGATTTAGTGAACCCTAGACACTTAAAACATATCCAGGGAATGTTGAGAAAATTCCATGTTACTATACTGCTACATATGATGTATAATAATGATTTTTATTCTATTGTGAATGTCAAGCTTGGACTTTAAAAATAAAGCTGCCCCTGGAATCAGACCGGTGACAGCAGCTAAGATTGTTAGATAAGTTCGTGGAAACTTCTCTTAGACAATAGGTAAATGTATCCATCACATTTTCCCCCCAACAATTTTCCTAGGATAACAAAAATGTGAGAGTCATCAGAGTGTGATGGAATCAGGGAGACCTAAATTCAAGATCTGATTCTAATACATAGAGATGTAATTCTCAGCAAATTACTGAATCTCATATTTCTCCAGATATCTCTCCAAGACTATAAATGTCAATGGAATTGTCAGTCTTGACATAGAAATATAGCTTTTTTTTCCACTGATGAAATCATAGGATTGAACAAAAAAAAATGTCATTAACAAACATTTATCGAATACCTATAAGGGAAATCAAATGGACTAAGGTGTTGTTATTCAGGACTTCAAATACAGTAATTTAATCCGCCAGTGCCCCAGTCCTAGTTAGGTGAAGAGAGTTTCCCCACTAGGAGTTCCCTATACAAAATAAGTGATTGATAATTGTTTTATATCTGAATTGCTACATCCATAAAATCCCAGTTCTAGAAAAATAAATAAAATAAATGAATTTAAGGGCATACTTAAAAGCATATTTTCTTTCTGAGTGCCAATTAGTAAAAGTCAACATTTGCCTTTAAGTAAATCCTATCGGACAGTTTATCACTTGTGTAATCCCCAATGCAAAGATACTGGAGTTCTTTGTCATTTTATTTTCCAGTTCATTTTACAGATGAAGAAATTGAGACATATTGGGTTAAACCGTATGCCAAGGATCACTCAACTAGTCAGTTTCAGAGACCAGATTTGAATTCAGGAAGTTGAATCTTTTTGACTCTAGGCCAGGCACTCTATTAATTGTATCACCCAAATGCCCTAAATCCTGTTCGTATCTCCATAAAAGAAAAGGACATTTAACCTAGATGCTGCAGCGATATTCAACTATGCACTATCTTTCCCAAAAGAACTAGATTTTAAAACACTGAGTATCTGCAATTTTCACTACAGATATTTGACCATATGAAGAGATTTCTGATTGAAATACATTATTTAAAAATGATTTTGACAGTGAGATATAATTAAAATGATGAATGAAAAATACTAAACACGCTGGATGGACTTTGGTATTTAATTCTTCTGATAACCCCCAAACATGTTATATAAATTTTATGGGAACTTCGGTATCATTAATATTAATCATATTAAAATTGCAGCTTTGTCCCAGAAGTATTTTTGTTTCCATGGTATACTTTTAAAATTCATCATTATAGATATTTGATGGAGTAACTTTCAGTATGAAATAATTAGGACATAAATGAGCATGAAAGTTTTGCATCATTTATTTTTCTGCTTTAAAGCTATAGGTTTCAAACCTAATCTTAGAAAGACAAAGCATAGAAAGTGACAAGGACATGTCTGACAATTAATGGAACATTTTTAGAGTCAAACTTGTTCATCTTGAATTTAATAATGAAAGTTAGGTATGCTTGAGTTTGGGCAATAACATGGAAAAATAAATCATGTAATATCAGGCACATTTTGATTTTATGGTTTTGAGAATTATCTGCGTTATTTATAAGATGTATTCATGCCAATTTATTACATGATTCCACAGATTATGTTTAACAGGGCAATAAAAGCATACAATTTAACACCAAGGTGATTTTCCTATACACACTGAATCTGAGAGTGTTCTACTTTTTGAAAATTACTGTAAGGACAATTTATTTGTGCCTTTTACAACAAATTCATTAAGTTAGCTCCAAATCACTCATCTAATAAAGTTCTTTTAAAATGTCTTCATATGTTCAAGTAGGGAAATTCCGATATACTCTACCCATGTAATAAGCACTATAAACATCCGCAAAAACTTTACAAATTACTCCATAATCCTAGTTTCACCCAATAAAGCTGGAATTGCTTCTCTCTGTTCTTGTCTATGTAGCTCTGAAAAACCATGCTTATTTCGATCTCTTTGTCTTTGCTTTTTCCATTGTTCCATGTGGAATGTCCTTCCCTCTTGCCTTAGTATAAATTCATCTCCAGGTATATAATGTACTATACTCTCCTGATTTTACATCTCTCATGGTGTTTTTGTGATAAAAGCACTTTGTAAGTCTAAAAATCATCTATTCATAGGCTCATAGATCAAGAACCAAAAGGGAAATGAGAGGCCATTAATGCTACCCCTTCATTTACAGGTGAGGACTGTAAGAAGTGAAGTGACTCGAGATTATATAGAAAAGAATTTCTACCTAGGTTCTCTTATGCTAGAAGGTAGTGAATTATCTACAGTATTATACTCTTTCCCATAAAATGTGAGTAGTTGTTTCTGAAATTCTGGAACTTTTTTTTTTATTTTGAGATTTACTTTGCTATTTATCCAAGTAATCATTTATTTTGCTGTATAATTTGTTTGAGAATTTTGATTCTAGTTTCCCTTACACTCTGAATTATTTGAGGGAAGGGAAAACATTTTATACCCCTTTTGTATCTTCCACAACATCTATCCTAGGATTGGTCCGATAGTGGGAATCCAGTAAACGCATCTTAAATTGAATTGCATTGAACCTTTGTAATTTTCTTAGGTTCTCACATGCTCTTAATTCTCCACATTCTGTTAGATACTCATCACATCCCTAGCAGTTGCCTTTATCTTCCTCATGCTTGTAGACTCCCCAGAATAAAGCCATAGAAAGGGACACGAGTTGTATATGACTGACAAGTATTTGTTGAATTGAATTAGAATGTATCTAATTTAGTAAGTAATATGTAATTTAATATTAAAAATATTAAATAATGATATAACCATCACACATTTTATAACCAACAAGGGATTAGAAATCCTAGAAATGATGATTATTTTTGAGAATCCTGAGAATCTTTCTCATTGTCTTCTCTAATAGAATTATAGATCTAGTTCAACTTCTTCATTTTGTGGATGAAGAAATCAAAGTCCAGGAAAATTAAACTGACTTATCCAAGGTCATGTGGGTGTTGTTCATGAAAACAAACCCCAAAAATCTAAAATAGCTTTAGAGAAACATTTATTACATTATTTGATAGAGGAGAGTAAGTGAGAAAGAAGGTGTGACTCCCTCTTATCCAGGCTCTGGGACATTTACATTATATAAAATTTAGACAAACGTACACCCACATGAATCACATGTATGCATGTGGTCGAGCAATTTTGCTAAGAGAACAAGGTAGATTGACATGCATATCAGTAAATACAAATAGTCAATAAAATTTGGATGAAGTCAAAACACAAGAGAATCTGGATCACAGGCTTGAGTGGACCCAAAACCAAACTTGGGTGAGAGAAGAATGTTTTGGATCAGTCTAGGACCTGAGGGATCCAAAATTCTTTGAAGCTGTCTCTGTCATTTCTGGAGAGTAGTTGTGTCAGTCCAATGACATCAGGAGGGTGATGTCTTGATTTGCAGGTGAATTGGATTTAAGTGAGGCAGAGTTCTGCAAAGCCATCAGCCTTAACTTTTACCCCAGATTTATCAAAGTCCAATGACAAGAAATAGGTTAAGGCAACTGGCAATGACATCTGGTGTAGTGGGAGACTTTGGCCATTTTAAAGACCATTTTAAGGTAAGGTCTTTCCCAGGTCTCAGTTAAAACACATTCAGCGATTAAAGACGGTAAAAATTGAGGTAAAGGATGGCCTAGTTTACTTTCACAGAAGAATCAGCCTGGGAGAGGAAGACCTTCCAAGTTTCTGGCCAAAAGAGAAATAATTATTATTTACACTCACTCTGAGCCATCAAAACCCAAATAATGAACAAGTGAAGCTTGGGCTGGGATCTATTATTGACCAATCAGTAAAAGTGAGTACTGCGGGAACAGAATGACATTCTGCATGCAAACAATCTCTACTTACCTAAACTTGGGCACAAACACTATTGGTGGGGTGGTTGGTTGTTGTCCTTAGATTCTGAAGAATACCAAAATGACATCATCAGGATAAAGTGAAGTTTCAGTGTGTTCAACTGTGGCTGATCAGACCAATATGAGCTCGACGTGCTCTACTGCAGGTTGGGCACAGATAGTCTGTGAATATTTGGGGTGGTTACTCCAAATTTTCACATCCTACATTTGCTTTGTGCTGTCTCAATTCTACCTTGCTTGTATAGCACAGCACCCTTTCTGATATGGCCATGCCATGCTGAGTGGTCCTGTGCCAGTGTCTCCCATGTCACACAGTCAAATCCAAAGTTCTTGAGGGAGACTTCGAGAGTGTCCTTGTATTGTTTCTTCTAACCACTATGTGATCTCCTGCCTCATACGAGTTCTCCACAAAATAGTCTTCTTGGCAAGCGTACATTTTGAATTTGGACAACGTGGCCAGCCTGTCAGAGTTTAACTCTCTGAAGCAAGTTTGAATGCTTGCCACTTCAGCTCGAGCAAGGATTTCTGTGTCTGCTGACTTAACCTGCCAGATGATCCTCAGAATCTTCCTAAGACAGTTCAAATGAAAGCGATTCAGTTTCCTGACAAACACCATAAATGAATTTTAGATAATAAACTACACAGGTAATAGAAGTAGGATTCAAATGAAAGTCCTATAATATTAAGTATGCCATTCTTTCCATTGCTCTATGTCACCTCCCTTTGATCCTTAATGATACACCAGTGTCCTTTGGCTTACTCCATTACTTTGGGGAGGGGGAGAGTGTCATCTATAATATGTGATAAGCACTGTTAATTCCTGATTATTGTTTACCTCAAATGGTATTCAAAAATATCACTAAATCACTTCTTCTATTTGGTTTCTCCATGATTATTTTCCTTCAGTCTCCTGTAACTATTGTTTGCTATTCAGTGCCATCTATGAGGCCAGTCTAACTCTTTATTCTTCAATAACACTGATAGAGGCTACCATTTTTCATAACTATAGACAATTATACTAATAGTTGACATGGTGCAGCAGAGAATATATGGCATGGGATTATAACATTTTTTGGTAACATGAAATATTTTAGAAGCCACTTCCTAAAACAAAAATCTTATTAAAAAAACCTACAAAAACTGAACAATTTTGTTGCTGTATGATCATCAATCATATAAAATGCTAATAATAATGGTACCTACTATTTGTATACTAGCAACATATACATATATATGTACATGTGCACATATATTTATACATACACACAGAGAGCTAGGTGGCACAGTGGATAGAGTGCTGGGCTTAGAGTCAGAAATATTTGAGTTCAAATCTGGCCACAGACACTTATTAGTTGTGTGTGTATGTGTATGTGTGTGTGTGTGTGTTCATCCTACATTGCCGAAGAAGACCATGCCATCGGAGAAATAATGACATGACTTGCACTTGACTTTGTTCTGAGTAAGATAAGGCTGTGCAGGTCACCAGCCTCACTTCTCCTCCAGAGCCATCTGAATCCAGTGACCAGATATTCATTTGGATGACTGAAGATGACCAAGGATGAGGCAATTGGGGTTAAGTGACTTTCCCAAGGTCACACAGCTAGTGAGTGTCAAGTATCTGAGGTGAGATTTGAACTTAGTTCCTTCTGACTCCTACACTTTATCTACTGCACCACTTAGCTGTATTTATTAATTGTATGGCCCTGGGCAAGTCACTTAACCTTGTTTGTCTCAAGTTCATCATCTGTAATATAGTCTGGAAAAGGAAATAGCAAACTTAAAATGACTGAAAAACATACACATATCTGTATACACACATACAGATGTGTATATGTATATGTGTGTACATATGTATATAAACACACAAATATATATGTATATATATTTACACACTTTTATATGCTATACATATATATATATATATAATAATGCCTACTATATGTCAGCCACTGTGATAGGACTTTCCAAATATCTCATTTGAACCCTCAAAACAATCCTGGGTGATGGATCCTATTATTTTCTGAGACAAAGAGAGGTTAAGTGTCTTGACTGGGATCCCCACAGCTAGTGACTAAGGTTGAATTTGAACTCAGGTCTTCCTGACTCTAGGCTGACCTCTGGCTATACCAACTACCTGTGTCATCAAAATCTTTGAAGATTTTAACTTGAAGATACCAGGGGATCTGAGTGGGCTGCAACCAAGAATTACCACAAAATTACAATTGAGAATTGGTGTAGAGGACTGAGAGTGTTTAAATCTCTTCTTCTGTCACTGAGAGGCCCTAGATGGATATGAGTTCTCATTACTCTTGTAACCTTTGAAGACATAGCTAGAGGAAAAGTAGCTGAAGAAGCAGGAAGTATTCTGGACAAGCCATGTATGGCAATGTCTTTGAAGACTTGAAATTGAAGATCACCCTAAAAGCAACTGGCAGGTTAAACAGTGGATGTGAGCAGGATGCAATATGCTGTAAAGAATTAGAACTGAGATGTGGTGTGAAGTATGTCATTAGATATAAAAGTGAAAAAATTAAAATGGGGTGAGCTCTTTATGTAGTAAGATCAAGGAATAAAATAAGAACAGCCTGATTAATTGATATCTACTTTGAATAACTTAAGGAAGGACTCTAGAATATGAGAATAGACCTAGTGGGGAATTTGTAGAAGGATCTCTAGAAAATATAAGGGAAAATTAGGTGGCACAGTGGATAGAGGATCAGGTCTGGAATCTTCCAGAGTTCAAGTATGGATTCATACACTTACTAGCTGTGTGACTCTGGGCAAGTCATTTAACCCTGTTTGCCTCAGTTTCCTCACCTGTATGATAAGGTAGGGTAGGAAATGATGGCAAACCACTACAGTCTCTTTGCCAAGGAAATCTCAAATGGGTTTCAAAGAGTCGGACTCAGGTGAAACAATCGAACAATAACAACAGGAAATTTAATAGTAACTTCTTATCCCTTGTTCCTGCATTAGTGTTTCTTTTAGATCGTGCTCAAGAATATCCCTAGAGCAATTCTTCTGTTTAGTTTCTCTGGGGTTATTTTCCTTCAGTCACCCTGTGGGCAATAGTGATACAAGATAAGTAGCTGTGAAATTCCCCTATGACCATACTGTGCGCCCTTATGCCTCTGCTTAGAACTTCTCTCCTCCCAGCTCAGTCTTCCTTCCAATTCTACTGCTTCCTCACTTATTGTGAAGAGAACGACAACTGTCTGCTGCACATGGGCTGACCTAAGTTCTTGCTGCTATTTCATCTACTTTTCCTCTTGCTGCCATTTTCAGGGTTACAGGAGCCCTGAGAACTCAGACCTATCTAGAGTCTCTCAGTGCTAGCAGTAAGGATATAGACGGTTTGCAATAACTCCAGCAGTAATCTTTCTCTGTTACTAATCTACCTTATACATAGTGCCCTTTCCTTTCTCTCAAAATGTACTTTATATAAAATTCACTTATTATTTACATATACCTTCAGGTATAGACTGTTCCTCTACATAGAACGTAAGTTCCTTGAGAATATTTTGTTTCATTTTTGCTCTTGTTATTTCCAGCACCTGTTGCTGTTTCCAGCACCCGTTGCTGTGACTGGCACCTAGTAAGTTTTTAATAAATGATGATAATAAATTGACTGACAGGAATGAAAGAGGTAGCCTTGTAGGAATAAGAGTCTTTACAAAGTGTAAGAAGCAGTACATTCCCACCCTTTTTCTACAGACATGATGGACAGACCACAAGAGAATGGTATCAGATAAAGAAAAGAGAGCCTGGAGTTTAAATCCAAGGTCTATACCCAGTTCTGTCAACAGTTGTGTGCCCTTGGATATGTCATTTAACCTGTTATGGCTCAAATTTTTCATCTCTTAAATGAGAGAAGCTTCATCTCTTAAATGGGAACTGGACTTGATGATCTTGGTGGTTTCCCTTCCAGCTCAACATTTCCTTTATGTTCTCCCATGTCGATTTTGACCAGATCATTGGATTAGACCACCAATCTACTAACTACCTACATGGTAATACTTGGCAAACACAGCTTGGTATGAATGACAATTAATTGAACAGAATAGAAGTGATGCCTTGGATGATCATGTATGTGATCATCTTTTCACTAAGCCCCAAATTATTTGTAATATCCACAGGAGTAATTTTTTTCATGGATGCCCCCTCCCAATTACATTATAGAAAGCTCTCTTCTCTTATTTAACATGGATAGCATGGTGCAATGGGCTGTTGTATAGTTAGCATTGTCTGATTATTCTACTAATAATAGCCTATATTTTGTAACATTTTACAGTTATGCAGCATTTCACACTATCTCATTTCTCCTCCAAAACACGTCTTTGAGTTAATGAACTTGTCTTTCTATACTCATTTTATACACAAGAAAATTGAGTCCAAGAGGAGGGAAATTAATTTCAACAAATTCTACACACATTGAATAAGTATCTATTCTTTGCAATGCACTGAGCAAAGGCAAAAGTTAAGCAGCTCCTGACCTTAAGGAGTTTTTATTCATATTTTGCATTCAAACAACATGACCAGCCTATCAGAGTTGTGCTCTCTGAAGCATAGTTGGAATGCTTGCCAGTTCAGCTCAAGCAAGGACTTCAGTGTCTGGTACCTTATCCTGCCAGGTGATCCTCAGAATCTTCCTAAGACAGTTCAAATGGAAGTGATTCAGTTTCCTGGCATGGCGCTGGTAGACTGTCCGTGTTTCACAGGCATACAACAATGAGGTCAGCACAATGGCTCTGTAGACCTTCAATTTGGTAGTCCATCTAATTCCTCTTCTTTCTCAAACTTTTCTTTGGAGCCTCCCAAACACTGAGATAACTCTGGCAATGTGTGCATCAACCTCATTGTCAATGTGTACATCCCTAAAAAGTACATTACCAATGTAAGTGAACTTATCCACAGCATTCAGAACTTCTCCATTTGTTGTAATTGATGGTTCCACATATGTACTCTGTAAGTGCCCTATGTTAATCTAGATCTAGGAATTTAGGACACTTTCTCCTGTTCTAATCTACATAATACTTGTTCTAACAATTATTTTCCCATTTGTAATTTTCCTCTGGAAAAAACAAATCTTTAGTCTTGAATTTTACTAGTTTTCATTTTTTTTTTCACCATTTTAGATAGTGGTTATAATTCCCCAAAGCCTTTACATTTTATTTTAATTTCTATTACAGTTATGCAATTGATACCTATCAAAAGTACTTTACAATGTTCTTTATATTTATGAAATGTAAAATTTTAGAGAGACTAGGGGTGTATAATTTCATTTGTTAAAGAGTAACTGCATGTGTTATGTCAGAAACTCTTTAAAAATGCTCGCCTTGGACTATATAACCTCTAAGGTCTCTTGCAGCTCTCAATCTGTGATGCTATGAAGCCTAAGGAAATTACAGGAATTTCTATTTGCTTTTTCAAAGGACGTTAAAATCAACTGAAATACCAACTACATTTGACATCTTAGGTCTGTATCCATAACTCTACATTTCTACGACAAAAGGAGATAGATACATTTCCTCATGTCTATAACTGGCCATTATAATGGCCAAGAGGTTTCTCAATAATTACAAGGTGTTTGAGGGTTTTTAAAAACGTTATCGTTATCACATTTTTCCTAGTTCTACTTACTCTGATTTAACTCATACATGCCTTGCCATATTTCCCTGGGTTACTCATATTTATCATCTTAACATTATACAAATGGGCAATGATTTGTTTAATCACTTTTTGATTGATGACAACTTTGATTCCAGTTTTTGTTTTGAAAACAAAATACACTGAATATTTTGCTCTATATTTTTTATTTAATCTTCTCTTGGTATATACCTATTTGTATGGTCAGTTCAAACCACTTTTTCTACATATTTTGAAATTATTTCTCAGAATAGTTGGAGCAATTCACAGTTTTATGAACAGTGTATTACTATTGTGCCTATCTTCCTATACCTTTCTATCTTTTATTATCTTTACCAATTTGATCAATATGAAGTGCAACATTATCATGGTTTTAATCAGAGTTTCTCTTTTCATAGGTGATTTGGAGAAAGCCCAAGAAACCAGGAGGCAGAGATGGGAAGGAAAATATTTCATGCATGGGGCCAGCCATATTAATTAGAAGAAATTTCTTTTTCTTTTTTCCCAATGGAGTGAAGGATGGGAGGGAGAATAGGTTTCTATCAATTTAAAAAATTACTGGTTATTATATATGTGAAATGTTGCAAATACTTTTAGATCAGGTCATTGTATTATTCAGGACATCTAGGTGGCACAATGAATAGAGTGTTTGGCCTGGTTTCAGGAAGGCTTGTCTTCCTGTGTTCAAATTTGGCATGTGACTTATACTAGTTGTGAGACCCTGGGCAAGTCACTTAACCCTGTTTATCTCATTTTCCTCATCTGTAAAATCAGCAGGAAAAAGAAATGCCAAACCACCCCAATATCTTTGTCAAGAAACTCCAAATTGGGTCATGAAGTGACTGAACAGCTACAGTATTATTACATTTACTTAACTGGTGTTATGTTGTTACAAGAAACCTGTCATAACCTGTGAGTATTCTGTAATTTATTTTCAGTTTAAAAACAAAGCACATCAATAAAACTTTAAAAAAAATGTACTGAGTTAGAAGATAGAGTACCTTTAGCAGGAAACAGTAATTAATCCAGTATTACTGGATTGAGGAGTCATTGGTGGGGAGTAAGGTAAAAGAAGTCCTGGAAGTAAAGAGGCAGCAATGGAGTTTATGTCTTAGGAGCTGTTAGTTGAATTTGTACTCTATGGAGGTTACTTTGATAGCTGAGTGGAGACTGATCCAGAGTGGAGAGAGGCTTGAGGGAGGGAAGTCAACCAGAACTGTTTCAATAGTGAGGAGATGAGGACATGCACCCAGGTGGTCACAGTATCATAGAGGAGAAGAAGACATATATAAGAATTATGGTAGAAATGGAAACAACAGCATTTGGAGAAAAGATCAGAGATATAGTAGTACTAGTTGGGACCATGGATAAAGTGCTGGGAACGGAGTTAGAATTACCTGACTTCAAATGTAACCTCAGATACATTCTAGCTATGTGATGTTGGATAAATCACTTAACCCATATTTGACTTAGCTTCCCCAGTTGTAAAGACAGAGTGATAATAGCACCTACCTCCCAGGGTTGTTAGGACCAAATGATACAATATTTGTATCAAGTACTTGGTATAGTGCCTGAAACATAGTGACAGTATGCAAATACTAGGTATTTTATTGTTAGTGCTGCTGTATGAAATGAGTGAGTGAGGAGTTGAACATGGTACCTAGGCTGTAAACCTAACTGGAAGGATAGCATGTCTAATAGACTGTGATATCAGACTGGGGGGGGCGGGTCAAGAGAGAGAGAAGTTTGGGGTAGATAAATCAGTCTTAGAATCATGTACATGGAGATGACAACTGACGTTCTGAGAGCTTCAGAGATTACCAATCAAAATAGTATGGAGGAAGAAGAGAAGGGGATCTAGGACAGAACCTTAATTGGCCCTCATGCTTAGTGCATTAGACTAGAATGAAGATCCATCATCACTATCTTCGTCGTCATAGTCATCATCACTAATATTTACATAGAATTTACTATTTTGCTAGGCACTGTGTTAAACTCTTTACAATTATCTGTCAAAGGAGACTGAGAAAGATCAGTCAGA
Organism: Bettongia penicillata ogilbyi; assembly: GCA_023548195.1. Classification (NCBI taxonomy): domain Eukaryota; kingdom Metazoa; phylum Chordata; class Mammalia; order Diprotodontia; family Potoroidae; genus Bettongia; species Bettongia penicillata. Next base: position 2,152,165 of record JAJHZJ010000083.1, read on the forward strand.
TAGAAAAACCAGGGGAGAAAAGTATTGTGAAGTTGTGGTAAAAATGAATCTAAAGAATAAGAGAAGAGATTGGGAAGAAACTCCTCCTATAAATGCTTCTATTGGAAACAGTAGCACAATCACTCAAGGTACAGCCCTGTTTCCTGTCTTTTGTCATCCTACTTATTCTTGTTTGTGACCACATTAACCAAATGCTGGCAAACATTTCTGCTAAATAGGCAACAACCATGAGTAAAGTACTGGATTTTGTCTCACTCGAAGCACACTGAGCAGAGCTTGGATGACCTTCTTGGGGCACGTTATAGTAGGAATTTCTGTTTGAGGTGTCAGCTGAGTGAGATGACTGCTGAGGTTTCTTCCAAGTTTAAAATTCCAGGATTCTATAATAAAAACTACATTTTAGCATAAGTCCTGATTTGTAATTCTATCTAAGCCTCTAACTAGATAGCAATATAGTGTCCTCCTAATGTACACTGGATATTCTAGTACAAATGACACATCTCTAGGAATATTTATAATACTTCAGCAAGTATTGGTCATTAGGTTTGTCAACTCTAAAAATGAGAAGTTTTGCCTTATTGTTCAAGGTCCCTTTTAAACCTAAATACAATGATTCTCTGAAGAGTGAAGTGGTATAAAGGGATATGAATCATTTATAAGTATATAGTAATACAGAAGACCTGTGTTGGAGCCCTAGGTCTACCATTACCTAGTTATATGCTACTGATCAAGTCACTTGACTTTTCTATCTCCACATTTTTAAAATGAGAGTATGGAATTAATAACAGTTAACATTAACATAGAATATTATGGTTTACAAAGTATTTTACCTGTAATTTCATTTTTATCTTCATAAGTCCTATAAAGTAGTGAGAATAGATATTAATGTCCCAATTTTGTAGATGATATTTAGATCACTCTGTCCTCTATGATGTTATTAATTTTTTCCTCTTAGTAATTAGTGAAATTAACCATGCATAACAAGTACTTAATGAAGTGACAAGGTATTTGTCTTTGAGAAAAGACATAGGAAAAAAATAAAGCTAAAAGAATAGCGAGACCAAGAACAAACTATTGATTATCTGTAACATCCACCATCAAAACTGAGGAGCAAAATGAGAAAAAAAAATTAGTTTAAATCTGGAATCACATTAGAAAAATTATGTTGATAACTATAAAGCTAGTGCAGAGGCAAATTTCATTCTATGCCACCTGCATTAAAATCACAATCATGTGATAGATTTTATTCAGTAGACTAATCAAATTTGTGAAGCCACATTTTTTTTACATTATCCTTTTAAATCATTAAGTATTTCCATCACATGCGAGAAATGAGAATCAGTCATACTTGGAATCTCAAACTTTTGGAGAGAAAGTAAGCCTGACAGCACAATTTCTAGAGGTTCAATAATATACTCACTCTTACTCTTGGCGACTATAACCTTCAAATGCTTAATTATCCTCCAGCATGGTGCCTGGAATCGCTTTAGGGTTTTCATTCTTATTCCCTAATGAGGCTTATATGATATCTTGCAACTGGCCACACATTTATATACATCTTTTGGTTTAATGAGTTATCATGGGCTAAATGGGCATATAAGAAGCATAACTTCTATAGATTTGTATGTCACCACAGAAAGAAAACTGATACATCAGAACTGGTGAATTTATAGAAACAAATCTAAATTACAAACTTCTAATCATGAGAGAAATCTTGTGCCAAGTTGCACACACACATGTGTTTGTATGCATAAATGTATATATATTTAATATACAACACTGGTGTGTATATTCATCTTTTTAAAAACGATTTTAGGAAAAGGACAGTATATACTCTATTTCTGCTTCTATTGGGTTTAAAAGGACTAAAACAAAAGAATTCAATTGTTCACCTCTTCAATTTCCCCTTATTCCTTTAATTCTCTATGGCTGTCACGGCAATCAACTAGCCATGCTGTTGTGGCAGTTTTACTACATAAACCATTTCTTGATTTATGAGCTTTCAGCTCCAAACTCTGCTGTGCTGTTATATTCTTTGCCTCACATCTGCAAAGACCTCCAGTGATGGAGCTTTATTTATTATTCATACAACTTTCAGGGGCAAGTAGAAGACAAGCGGTCCTGAAGTCAACATAATCCTTTCAGGTCAAATAGTTTGACTTTTTCTGATTCTCTTACAAGTGGGTACAGATTCTCATGGAGGAAATGCCATATAAAAATCTTGCTGCCACTGAAAAGCAGGTAACCTAAGTACAAATAGAACTCTTCTCTCCCATTTAATTACATTCCTCCCTCCCATAATGGCATAGAGATTATTCCCATTTAGTCTCAGTCACTGGTTATTTTGAACATGCTTATTCCTCCTTAAGAATGTGTTTCAATTTGTCTACTACATAACCCTATAAACAATTCCAGGGGCTATCTGCACAAATCTTGATGGAGGCCAGGCTACTGTCATCATTGGCTATTGAAAAGGATGCCTGTATGTGGAATATGTTGCCAACTTGCATTTGACAATTCATTTATTATTAGAAGTTTGCTTACAAGTGGCAATGTTCTTTCTCTTAGCTGACAATGCAAAAACTCATGTGGTGTCCTGTGCTAGTAATTCTTGTCAAAAAATGTTAACCCTTACCAAAAATAATACAACAAAACAAAAACATTTCAGACCCAATCATAACCTCTGCATGATATGTCCTTCATCCCAAACTTTACAAATCTTTCTGCCTTGTATTTGTTTTGCTTTTGTACCCATTTGCTCATTCATTTGGCATCAAATATGGGCACAATATCATAGTAGACAGTGGAACATAAGTTGTTTCTCAGAGGGAGATTTGGGCAGTTAGATGACCGAGAAAATAGAACATTTGGACTTGGAATCAGGAAGACTCATCTTCATGAGTTCAATTCTGGTCACTGACACTCACTAGGTGCATTATCCTGGGTAAGTCACTTAACTCCATTTGCTTAGTTTCCTCATCTATAAAATCAGCTGGAGAAGGAAACTGCAAACTACTCCATTATGTTTGCCAAGACAACCCAAAAATGGAGTGATGAAGAATTGGACAAAACTGAAATAACTCGATAACAGCTGGAGGTTATGATGTTAAAGTCTTCCCTTTCCCTCTCCAAATAATAAGTACATTGTAATGATGCATGGAATTCTTTAAGACTATAGTCCTGAGTTTGTTGATAATCAGAAAATGCATCAAATAAAACAATAATAAAAGTGTTGCCCAAGGATCAAGCTAGCTAAGTTCAGAGAGTCTCATGACTAAAATGGCAGCCATCAAATGATGTCGTTCTTGGGCACGTCAACTTGTAAAGATTCCTAGTAAGACGCTGAAGGCTGCACAGCTTGAAGGAAATATAGAATGCACAAATTTAGAGTATCCACACCAAATATTCACACGTACTACATCTGCCCAATCTATGGTAGAGCATTCTGAGTTCATATTTGTCTTCTCAGCCGTAGTTGGACATACTGAAACTTGACTTTATCATGGTGATGCCACTTTGGTCCTCTTCAAGAATGAAGGATAACAACCCGTGTGTCAATGGAGGGAGATCTCCCATTGAGGAAATGAAAGTATGGAGGAAGATAAATGGCACCCAAATCTTTGCAATCAGAAAAATGTGTAGAGCAGACACGATTCAAGACAACATTCTGGCAACAACTGTTGCTGAATTACAATTACCCTGCTTATTATAGCCAACCAAACTATAATTGCACCTTAAAAGCAGGTACCATGCCATATTTATTGGACCATCTCTCTCAGCACATGGTAGTGCTTAATAAATGTTCAATTCATCCAGACAAATGTTTGTCATATTTATGAGTTCCAGGCACTATACTAGGCACCAGGGACATAAAATCTAAAGCAAAAATAGCATCTCTCTGATCATAGAAAAAACACATAAAATCACTGAATTGTATTGAATACTGCCTAACTTGTGAGGTAGAGTGTCCAAGCTCCTGGTGTGGCTGTGACCCCTTCTGAATCTCAATGGGCTTACTTGAAAGTAGAAAGAGTGCTGGATTTAGAGGGTTCAAATCATATCTTTGTCTCATACTACCTGTGTAATTTTGAGCAAATCTCTAACGCTCTTGGCCTTAGTTTACTGATTTGTAAAAAGAATGTATATGTGAGATTGAGATGTAGAGAGGGATGGAATAGCATGACTTTCAAGATCCCTTCTAGCTATAGATTCCTAACGATAGAATTGAGAGATCATTCCTGTCAATAAATCCTGTTGATGGTCAAGGAATTTGGGAACTCTGGCTTCTATTTCTCTGCCCTTTGGCAGAGACCCTTTACATTTTCAGCCTTGTTCACATTAAGAAAAAGTAATATTATACTATTTAGGGAAATGCTTATTTTATTCCATAAATAAAATTAAATAAAGAACCAAATTTTAAAAAATAATATAGTAACCCAATTCTTACATGTTTTGAACTATGAATACATTCAGATATGTAGAATTATGGACAGATTCTCTTTTGATTAGAAAATTGTGAGAGTCCATGTGTTTATACTACATTTACTTTTTTTCATCTTCACAGAATTTCCTTCAGTCTTTGGGTGCAAACTCATTTTCTAACTGAAAATGTATATTTTTAATTAGTATCTGCTTTACAAATATACTTTCTTCATGCTTTCATAGAAGGGACTTCATATATTTGTACAGTGCTTTCCAGTTTATAAAACATTTTCTTCCTCCAAAGCCTTAGGAGTGCAAGTTCTACTATCCCCATTTTACAGATTAAAAATCAAAGTATAGAGAGGTAAGATGAATTGTTTTAGATCCTAAGGTCAAGGTCAATTTTGGATTGACATCTTATTCCAAAATTGGTACTCATTCCATTATACCATACTTTTGGCCCTTGGACTTTCATCCTATCATTTCCTATTTTAGTACAACTGAAGCTGACTTCCTTATCCTTAAGGACATAATCTCAAATCTGAGTTTTTAGCAGATGATGTTATTATTTGTCCTTTCTGAGAAGCAGTGAAATCACAGGGTGATGTCTTGACTTACACGTGGATTGGATTTAAGTGAGACCGAGTTGTACAAAGTTGTCAGCCTAACCCTCTTTTCCAGAGTTATTAAAGTCCAGCAATAAGAAAAATTCACAATGACTGGTGATGGCCCAGGATGCAGTGGATGACCTTGAATTTTTCAGTTTCTCTCTAAACTCTAAGTGTTCCATAGTACCTGCTTAGTTGCCTTCAAGACAGTTAAAACAAAGGGTTTTCATCTACCCATTCAGCTGGGGAAAGTCTTCACATGTTTGGGTTTTACATCCTCCTAACTCAACAGTGGATTTGAAACCTATCAGTTACCTTAAACCTAAACAGATATAGTGCCAAGAGTATAGAATTACCATAGTGCTATGATCCTTTGTGTATGCAATTCAATTCTAAAAAGTGTGTAAATTTAAAGACCAAAAATTGATAAAATTAGTGACAATAATTATATATAATTTTTATATAGCACTTATTATGTGCCAAATGCTACGCTAAATGCTTTACAAATGTTTTCTCTAATACTCACAACATCCTACAAGAAAAGTGTTGTCATTATCCTTATTTTTCAGCTGAGGAAACTGAGACAAAGATAGTTTCAGTGACTTGTCCAGAGTCAAATAGCTAGTGAGTGTCTGAGGCAGGATTTAAAGTAAGACCTTGTAACTCTAGGCCCACCACTCCATACATTATATCCTCTAGCTACCTCTAAATAAACACCAAATCAGGGGAAAACCCCAGAATTTTGCCCAGATATTACCATTAAATATTTTTCTTCCATCCTGGGATCAAATCAATTTTAGAAGAAAAAGCGTAATTTCAATGTTGACAGGGAGAATAACTTCTCTCACAAAATTGTTCAATATCTGGCCTTTGTTGCCAGGCCTGACCTCCATTTCATTTTGGAGGAGGGAACATGGCTAGCATTCCAAGGCAGAGCTGTCTTGTATTCTCTACACTTCAGCGGGGGGCGGGTTAGTGCAAAGCTTATTAAACAACTTTGCTCCCAGAAGTTTATGTAGACCTAAGAATAGGACCTCATTATTAATTAGGATAAACAGAAGCTTCTTAGTTAATTAAAATATCTTTGACTTTATAACAACATATACAGAAACTGAATAAACTGGATGTCCTCTCTCTTTTTCCACTTTTCTCATTTTCACAGCTGTTGAACTTATATTCCCTGAAGCTTTGTCAACCTGTTATACGGAATCTTTCCAACTCCAAAAAAAAATTTGAAAATAGGCTGCGTTACTTTCCCAAATCCTGTATGCATGAAATTTTGGCTTGGCCTGTTTTTGTGTATGTATACACATAGGGACCAGACATGTGAAAGTCAACATGGCATAGTATACAGTTGACCAGTGTGGCTTTTCAAAGACCTAGCTTCCTTCCTTGTTTCTGACACTTCACAGTTTTGTGACTTTGAGATAGTTTTTAAAGCACTTTAGGAAAGTCTATATACATTTTTGTTGTTTTTGAATCATTTTAGTTGTGTCTGAATCTATGTGACCCTATTTGGGACTCTCTAGGCAAGGATGGTTTGCCATTTCCTTCTCCAGCTCATTTTATGGATAAAGAAACTGAGGCAAATAAGGTTGAGGGAATTACCTAAGGTCACATTTTAATAAGTGTCTTAGTACAGATTTGAACTCAGGAAGATGAGTCTTCCTTACTCTAAGCCTAGTTTTACATTACCAGTAAATTAGAGATCTGTGCTAGTAGAGAGAACTTCCCACAATGAAGAAATAATTCCCCCACCCACCATATCCATGCACACACACACATACTTTAAAACTCCACACAAATATATGTAGGGTGTGTTTTTTTTTTCATTATGGAACCATTCTAGTGTAAGCTGCTTGAGTCTATCCAGATCTAGACATTTCAATGGCTTACTTAGGGAGTACATTTAGGCTAATGGACTTGCACAGAGTTACAAATCTAATATTTGTCGGAGATGAGACTTGATTCCAGGTCTTTCCAATTTTGTATCTAATATTTTATCTACTCTGCTATTCTGTTTTTACATCAATTGTTTCAACGGCATATTTCAAAGCAGTGACCTATGTTTAAGGTATATCTTTATTTGAGTTAGTAGAAGAGTTGTTTACACATATTGTTCAAAGTTAAAATAACGCTAGTTAGCTAACCTGATGGACACTTCAGAGTTGTGAGTTCTTTTGTGGGATTCCTTCATGCTTTTTTCCCCTTCGGGGTAAACTTTATACTTTTTACTTAGACCAAATCCCAGAGATTTCTTGTTATTTCTTTACATTGTTTTTGTCCTCTGTACTGAACAACTGGTATTACTTTTCTGTAACCCTTGTGATATTTCCAACTCACTGTCAGTGTGATGTAGTATACCTGAATACAGGACTTTTGCCGTTTTGTCATATTGCAGTAGATGCGGAAGTCAGACTAGGGTGGGGGGAGGTGTGTGGCAGTGGGAGTTGGCTAAATGACAGAGAAGTAAACAATCAGTGAGTTTTAGAAAGTATGGGATATATAACTAGAAAGTAATCAAGATAAACTCTATCAGGCATTGGAATACTGCTCATCCCTTGGGGAAAAAAGCAAATTGAGGTAGGACATTTAATTGTAGGGCAAGGGCAAACATCCTAAGTGCTTTTCTTCTCTGGAAGGAGTCCCTGTAGTCCTTGCAACGGATCTGTTATGTCTGCTTGGCATCTAATTAAGTGCTGAAGATAAAGTAGGATTGCTGTGATATGTTTGTATCCAATTAGAAGGTATTTGTTGATTATACTTACCCTGTGTTTTAAAGATTTAGGAGGGATAAATGCATGCCTCACACTTTGCTCCATAGCAGAAAGTGAATAAAGGTGATTTTTTTTCTAGTCGGGGAGCATCATCATTTACATGTTACAAGTCTCAGAATTGTTTTATGTGGCACCAAGTAGACAACTTAATTGGGAGGAGATTTCCACTGGCATGAGGAACCTCAATTGCCCCTAGACTCTAGTTTCAGCATAGTGTAGCTCCCTCATTTCATTATCTACTTTTTTCTGAACTTTATGTGGGGCAGTAGGAATTGTGATTGTGCAATAACAAGAGAAGAGACAAGCAACAGAGAAGATGACAATGTTCAAGGGAAAAGGGACATGGGGCATGTAAAAGAGATTCAGGTATAATGGTGGCTGTATTTCTTTTTTAAAAAAAAATCTTAGTTTTAATTTTCAGCATTCAATTCCATAAGATTTTGAGTGCTAAATTTTCTCCTCCTCTCTTCTCTCGCTCCTCCCCAAGAGACAATCTGATATAGGTTCTACATATACATTCATATTAAACGTATTTTCACATATCATGTTGTAAAGAAGGATTAGAACCTAAAAGAGGATCCATGAGAAAGAAGAAACAAAAAATAGAAAAGAGTGAGAGAGCACAAACTATGCTTGTATCTGCATTCAGATTCTATAGTTCTTTTTTCTGAATGTGGACAGCATTTTCCATTAAGTCTTTTGGAGTTGTCTTAAATCATTGCATTGCTGAGAAGAGCTAAATCTGTCAAAGCTAGTCATCACATAAAGTGGCTGTAACTGTGTACAATGTTTTCCTGGTTCTTCTCATTTAGCATCAATTCATGTAAGTCTTCCTAGGTTTTTCTGAATTCTGCCTGCTCATCATTTCTTATGAAACATTATTAGTATTCTATTATATTTATATACCACAACTTGTTAAGCCAGTCCCCAATTGAGGGGTATTCCCTCAATCTCCCCTTCTTGGCCACCACAGAAAGAACTCCTGTAAATATTTTTGTATACGTGGGTTTTTTTCCATTTGTATGATCTGTTTGGGATACAGACCTGGAAGTGCTGTTTCTGGGTCAAAGGGCTTTTGTGCATAGTTGGTTGCTCTGTTTCTTGCCAAGTTGATTGATATGTTAGCCATAGTCAGTTAATCAGTACACTTGGAGGTCTCCATTAGCAGTCAGGCAGTCCAGCAACCATACTGAGTTCTAGTTCCCATGCCATAAGTGAGTTACGCAGACTATGGACTTTCTGAATATAGGAAGTGTCAGTATTTTCAAGGAACTGTGGTTATACCTCTTAGCTTTAGGAAACATGTGAACTGAAATCCTGATTAATCTTAGGACTTATGAACTTTTAGGGCTTATGAGAACAGTCAACTCAAAGTTACATGGCAAGTTTTTCTTTATATGTTTTATTATACATTGTGTTCTAGTTATTATATATGATTTAATTACTAATGATTTTATGCTGGGTAAAATAGGCCTACTCTTCCTGTGGGTGTGTTTATTTCCTGGAAAACCATCTCCATTGTGCCAAGACTGTTACTAAAACTCATTAAAATATGGCACATTTAAAAGAAAGCAAGGCTAGCCAATGGATGAGGGTTCAGAGTTAATTTTAATGGCATAGACTGGCAAATCCACACATACCTAGACCGGAAAGTGGCTCTACCCTGAGGAAAGAGACTTGATTAAAGAATAAAAAGTTTCTAATTCTTTGAAAGCACAGCAATTAACCAGTCCTTTTACTTATTTTTCATGAACAGCCTGCCAAACCTGAAAATAATTTTGAATGAAATTATTTGATCATTTGGCAGGAGAGAATGAACTGGAAATGGAATGGCTTCCTCATGTGTCTTTGGGAAGTTTACATTATACATACTCTCTCTCTCTCTCTCTCTCTCTCTCTCTCTCTCTATATATATATATATATATATATATATAATATATAATGTATATATCAGATAAGAATATCTACATGTTCTTTGAAAATAATAATTTATATTTATATTGCAAGCTAAGGTTTAAAAGATCCTTTCATCACAATAATACTTAGAGTTCAGTGGGGACAAGTATGGTTATTCCCATTTTACAGATAAAACTAAAGCCCAAGGGCACACAGTAGTGAAGAGGAAAGCTGGAAATCCAGTTCTTTACACTTCAAGTTTGGTATTCTTTCCCCTGTATCATATCCTTTGCATACACACCCAAAATAGCGTATTTCTGTCCTCAAAATAGTGGAATTGGAGGCACAAAGGAGTGATTTAAAGTTGGGAAATGCTTTTCATGCATTATCTCATTCATGGGAAAAAACAAAACCAACCCAAAAAAGCTTGTGAGGTTTCATTATAGGCATTACAGGTATTTTATAGCTGAGGAAACCAAGGCTAAAGAGGTTTGGTGACTTTCATGTAGTCACATAACTAGTGTCGGGGTGGTGAGTTGGATCCAGCTCTTCCTGACTTTGTCTAGTCATTTCAATTCTTCATTACAGATGGAATTTTACTTTTATCCCTTAAATGTCATCAGTAGAGATTAGGACTTGACCTATGATTTCACTGACATAGGCAAGTCATGATAGAGATTTCCCCTACTAATTCAGATCAACACCTTCTCTGCTACTTAATACGCTAGAGAATCATACAGAGGACTGAGTGGTCACTAATCAGCACACATTGAAGATGGTACTTGATTCTGGACATTTACTATAAATAGAAATGCATTTGAGAATTCAGGAATATTTTACTTTTTAGAAGTTGAAAGTATATTCTCATTGGCATTATCATTAAATTTTTTAAAATAATTTACTCAGGGGGTGGAGCCAAGATGGCGGAGTAGAAAGACTCACGTATGCTAGCTCTGAGCCCACAGCCCATATATTTCCTACAAGAAGAACTCCCCACAAATTCTGGATCACTGCAAGGCATGCAGAAACACAGTGGAAAAGATTTCCGTTCCAGAGAGCCCTGGAGAGCAGTCCCCAGGGGTCCGTCGCACCCCAGAAAGCGGAGCCCACCCCAGCGCTGCCCTGGCCATGGCCCCAGAAGAGCATATCCGAGCAGGCTTCAGGGACGGAATCTCTGGCGGCCGGGAAGGTCCCTCCACCCACAGATGCTACAGGTCAGTGAGAGAGACGTCTAGGCTGGCCAAGAGGGGAGCGGGGTGTCTCCGTGACTCGGAGCCCCTTGAGAGGCAGAGGCAGCAGAAGAAGTAGCAGCAGCGGCCCCCGGGACTCCCCGAGCAGGCAGGATCTTTTTTACTGAAGGTCTCTGCATAAACCACCTGAAGGAGCTGAGACTGGGAGGTGGCCCTGCCCCCATCTGCTCCATTACTGAAGGTCTCTGTATAAAGCCCCAGAGGGAACTGAGCCTGGGAGGCGGCCCTGACCCCACCCAAGCACCAGAAGTTAAGCTCACATTGAATAGCAGCCACTCCCACTGCAGATAGCCCTGAGACTGGGAAGCAGTATTTGAATCTCAGACCCCAAGCACTAGCTGGGCAGATCTAGGCAGGGGTGGAGAGGAATCTCAGAAGTCAAGTAACTGGCTGGGAAAATGCCCAGAAAAAGGAAGCAAAATTAGACCATAGAGAGCTATTTTGATGGGGTGCAGATGTTCCCGCCTTTCAATTCTGATGACGAGGAAATATTCTTACCATGAGGGAAAGACGTGGAGGGTGGGGCCTCTGTATCCCAGACACCCCAGGTGGATGTCCGGTGTGCTCAGGCCATGGAAGAGCTCAAAAAGGATTTTGAAAAGCAAGTTAGACAGGTGGAGGAAAAACTGGGAGGAGAAATGAGAGAGATGCAAGAAAAGCATGAAAAACGGGTCAATACCTTGGTAAAGGAGACCCAAAAAAATGCTGAAGAAAATAACACCTTGAAAAACAGGCTCACTCAATTGGCAAAAGAGGTTCAAAAAGCCAATGAGGAGAAGAATGCTTTCAAAAACAGAATTAGCCAAATGGAAAAAGAGGTTCAAAAGCTCACTGAAGTTAATAATTCTCTCAAAATTAGAATGGAACAGATGGAGTCTAATGACTTTCTGAGAAACCAAGAAATCACCAAACAAAACCAAAATAATTTACTCCTTTAATGGAATTTTCTAAGGGAAATTTGATAAACAATAAGCATCTGTTAAAGTGAAGTGACTCAAACATATGAATAAGAAATCAATTAGCATTAATTACTTTGATTTATTTTTAGTTTGATTATAGGATTAAACTCTCTTCTTTACAAAAACCTCATGCTAACAACTAAGTCAGACTAACATAGACCATCTTTTAGGTCAAGGTTACCTATAGATTTAATGGATTGATAAGACCTTATCATTTGGTAGCAGATAATTTAGAAGAGTAAAATAATTGTTATTATAAAAACCAACTCTGTAAATCACTCCTTATCTCTAACCTCTGAGTAATCAGGAGACCTGTTTTGGTATTCAAACACTAGCTTTGCAAATTAAATTATAGATTGCTTGGTAACTTTGTCCTCAGTTTCCTTTTTATTTCAGATAATTAATTTTTAACACATATTCTTGAAGAGTTTACAATCTAAGTCAAACAATTCTAACACAAGTGAACACATATGCACTCTGTTGGCTTCTAGGGCTGAAAATCTGCCTGTGTGAAACTTCTGTGACTATCCTTTTGCCTGACAGGAAGAAAAGTTTGATAACCATGCATAGGGAAAGAGAAGGATAGGACTAGGCATTAAGAGGATTTCCCCAGGGTTAAATATATAATGAATGTAAAAATCAGGACTTTAATTCAGGGCTCTCTAGTTCCAAAAAGAACACTCTAACCATTACACCATATTTTTTGTTAAAAAAAAAAAAAGCAGAAATAAAAGCATCAACATAGTTTAAAAATTGAAGGATTGAAATGTCTGTTAAATCTTTTGAGTCTTAACCACTAATGCTTAGGGTAAGATATTGAAAGAAGTTCCTCAAGATTATGCTTCATTCACATCCATTTAATAAATGCTTATTGTTCATGGAATTCGCCTTGGCAAATTCCAGAAAAAGTAAATTACTAACAAATATTTTAAATGATGATAACAATGAGAAAGATTTACTTTCATCTTAACTGTGAAATAATACTTTATTTAAAACCTATAAATTAAACCTCAACGTGACTTGTGTAGAGGCATGAATAGACTCAGTCTGCACCTTTGTCTTTCCAAGTGGAAAAATATTCAATTTATAATAACCATAAATTAACAAAAATTGTTTGTGGTAGATTGACACTTAAACCATAGATTATAGTTTGAATTTTTGCAATAAGCTAGTGTATCAACTTGTGCATGTCAGTAAGTTACATTCCAATCAGTCTGATTCAGCCCTGTGAAACCTGAACGGTATACCAGCACCTTGCCAAGAGACAGAATTACTTACATTTGAGTTTTCTTAGGAGAATTCTGAGGATCACCTGGCAGGATAAGGTACTGGACATTGAGGTCCTTTCTCAAGCATTCAAATTCTATGGCTGAGAGTGCAACTCTGATGGGCTGGTCACATTGTTTGAATGACAAATGTACTTTGGCCCAAAATACTATCTTAGAAGAACTCCCACAAAGGCAAGTGCTCACATAGAGGCCAGTAGAAATGATATAAGCTTGTTCTTAAGGTCTCTCTGAAGAACTTTGGAAGACACTGGCAAAGGACCACCCAGCATGGCATGCCTACATGAAAGAGAGTGGCACAATCTATGAGTGAAGTAGAATGACAATAGCTCAAAAGAAATGCTAGAAGAACAAATTTGGAGAACTCTCCACTCCAGATGTTCATGTGGGCTATTTGTGTCCGCACTGTGGCGGAGCCTTCTGAACTTGTGTTGGTCTAATCATTCGCATTTGGACACACAATACTTTGGCTCCAATATATTGATGTCATTTTTGTTCTCCTGGAGAACAAAGAACAAGCATTGTCTTCTCTCCTCATACAGTTACTGTTTTGTTCAATATCCAGTCATCTCCTGTATAAACTACTGTCTTAAATTGTATGTATCCCTCTCCTCTTCCAATCTACCAGGTGACCATTATGACAATTATGACCATTTCCCTCTCCTCATTTAAGGAATTTTTCAGTGCTCAGCACAGTGTCTGGCCCATAGAAGGTGCTTAATAAGGGTTTATTCATTGATTGAGAGTCCCCTAGGAGTCATCACCAATCATCCTGACTTATGTCTTGCCACTGGACTCGATGACTCTGGAGGAGAGAGTTATCCTTATGACTCTACACATCCCTGCTTCACTTAGATTCCATTCTCTTGTAAGTCAAGACATCACCTTCCTTAAGGCACTGGTCCAATCTGAGAATGAAGAATGAATAACAGTCTATCCGAGAGAAGAAGCAGCTGTCCCCTTGGTGACAGAGCTGGTCAGTTCCACTTGGGCAATGATGCTCTTTTCTCCTTTCTTTTTTCCCCTCTGTCCATGCAGGGTGTCATGCCCACACACGTGGGTGCTCTGTCCAAAGGAATATAAATTTTGATTACTTATACTTCTCATCTAAACACCGTCTTGGGGTTTAGAGGCTAGATTTTTTTCTTATTTGGTTATTCTATATCCCACCCCCCCAAAAAAAACAACTGTGACAATTAACTCTTTTGTCTCATGTAGTTTTCATTTATGATTTCTTGAAATATAGCTCTGTTAAACCAGACTTTGATAAAAACTCATCAGGATTCCAATGGACCTAATTGCTTTAACCCCATGAGTCCTTATAATGACAGTCTATCTCTCACCTCCATGTTTTTGTGCTGGATGTCCTTTATGCAGGAATAGACTTCTTTTCACCTCTGTCATGTAAGAATCCTTATCTTCCTTCAGATGACAAGCCATCTCCAACATGATGCCTTTGCTGCTCTCCCCAGTTGTTTGTGCTTTCTCTTTCTGTGAAAGTATTTTATACTGCTTTTATATACATTGTATTTAGTTATATGTGAACATGTCATATACTCCAAATAGAGCATAAAAATAAAAGGATAGAGCCAGTCTGTATTTTCATCTCAAGCTTCTAACATGGTGCCTGGTCTAAAACAAGCCGTGAAAGGCTGTTGATTTGCATTGGATATTAAATGCTGAGGAAGTCTAGAACAGAGTCAGTCAGTTATGAGATAGCTAATTTTACAGTTGGGAGGAAACTTAGAATTCATTTAGCCCAAGCTCTATCATTTTAAACATCAGGAACAGCATGATTAAATGATCTTTGCAAGGTCTCACAGATATAATACCACATAGCCAATATTCAAGCGTAGGTCTTCTGGCTTCAAATTCAGACACTATAATTCAAAGTTCTTTAATCTTTTTACACATGTCATGGACCCCCTGGGCAGACTAGTGAACCTATGGATCTTTTCTTATAATAAAGGATTTTAAATGCATGAAATCAAATATATAAGATTAAAATTAAATGTAAGGAAACATAATTATCAAAATATTAAAACAACCAGTTCATATATACCAGGTTAAGAGCTTAAGAGACCATGCAGTGTCCTTCAGGGAAACAAAGTACTAATTTGGAAACATCCACTCTCCAGGACTGTGGTTTGTCCTTCGTTCTCAAAGAGGACTGTGACATCAGGGAGATGCTGACATGACTTGCAATTGATTGTGATTTGAGTAAGGGAGAACTGTGCAGAATCTCCAGCCTCAATTTCTTCTCCAGAGCAATCTGGTCCGGTGACCTGATATCAATCAGGACAACTAGAGATGGCCCAGAATTCAGCGGGAGAACTTGACTCTTTTAAGCTAAGGACTTTTCAAGTTCTCTCTGAATGAAGCAATGCCCATTTAAAGAATAGGCTTCTTTAAGCAGTGTATCAAGGGATGGTCCCTTCAATTAAAAACAAAAATCAAACTGGGAGGGAAAGACCCTCAGGGTTGCTGGCCAAAAGAGAAACAGCTACTATTTACATTCACTCTGAGACAGGAAGGCCCCAAAATAACCTTTAAGTGGTGCTTGGGCAAAGACCTACTGTCCAAACCATGAGCTTCAGAGGGAAATGGGTTTAAGGTTTAGTCTTTGAAAAAGAAATCTAGCTAGTAAATCCCACATGAACTAGGCATGAACTAGTAATCTAGCTAGTAAATCCCACATGAACTAGGCAGCTTAGGACCATCAAAATCTCCCTTCCTTTGGGTGGATAGGACATATAAGGAGGGTAGATTATAAAGAAGTGCCCAAAATGGACATAAAAGCATTATGCCCTAGGCCGATGGGCTTCTAGAACGGATGCAAACCCATCCTGCTGCTACCATGCTTCAGTCTGAGTACTAGGACATCTTTGGCACTGACAGAGGTTGCTCATAAAGCACTGTAATGTTAGCAATGGGCAATGGGCAGGGTCAATTTAGAAAACTCTGACTTGTTCTTGGTGTCCTTACAAAAGTGGCAAATATCACAGATTTTCCAGGACAAAGAGCAAAGTAGTCTGATGAACAAATTCTATGTCCAGGATTGGCTTCTTGGATTAGCTGGTAAAGAATGAGAAAGAAATACCCATTTAGCCATTTAGGGCTTTTTCTAGATGTACAGAGGACTCAAGGTCCTCCACAGGATAAAACAGATTATATCACTTTACTGAATTTCTTAACAAAACCTATTATTGCATTGAAAATGGAACAGGAAAAAAATGAGGTTTGTCTAAATACTTGTTTCACCAATTTCAATTTAAGTAGAGCATAACAGGATAATAACACCACGTATGAATGTAGCATCCTGTGGAGAGTTATGGAAGTTTTCAAAAAACAGTGTTGAGAGAAATATCAACAATGATGAAATTCCTAAGTATCGCTACAAAACAGAGGTGCAATTCATTTCACAGGGACCGCTATCATGCTACCACAGAACAACCTAATCTCTCTGTTGATTTGACTACACAACAGAGTCAGTCAGCATGACCTAGGATGTTGATCAATTCCATTCTTTCAATTGCTTCAAAAGCCAGGATTTCTTTTTCCTTTTATCTGTGGAAGTTCTAACTCATCAAGAGACAATTTAAGCAAGACACTTGTAGAGACAACTGGAAATTAACACTGTGTTTCTTGTCTAAGACTTCTGAAACCAAGCTTTTCCCTGAATTGGGAAATAATTCCCCTGAAACATAGCTATTTATTAACATAATCACAAGCTGGCAAGACCTTGTTCTAATTGTTTTTATCCATTTGTTAAGCTCTCTGTCATCTTCGTTCTTCATTTACATTGAAAAAAATATTAATTTTGGCCTGTAAATTATGTGATTATAATAATTCCATAGTGTGATTCCACCGTATATAATGAAATGAATAGTTACAATGTATTTTATGTAGTAATTTATAAAGCAGTGGTAGATACAATTATTTTATCCTATATATACATATGAGTTTATATCTATATCTATCTATTAGATATGATTGTATGTGGGTGTGAAATAAAAGAAAATAGTGTTATATGTTCAAAACAACTCTTGAACAAAATTTTAACGTGTAATAATAATTCATTAGTTGAGTGAGCATCAAATAAGAAATACTTAGCCCCAGAAATGGTTATGGATTCTGGGGAAACAAAGAAAAAATGAAATAAAACAGCTTCTGACTTGGAGGAGCTTATATTCTACTGGGAGTAGAGAGCTGAAAATTTATATAAGTAAATACAAAATATATATTATACAAATCAAAATATAGTCAACTTGGGAAGACTAAGAAATGGGGTGATCAAGAAAAATTTCTTGTTGCAGCGAATACCTAAAATGAGCCTGGGACTGAGACAGAAAAAGGCAGAGGGGAGGATGGGGAATATTCCACGGCTAGGAGAGAACAGCCTATCTAAAGGCACAGAAGCAAGAGAAAGTTGTGTATGTAATAGCAAGTTTATCAGTTTATATGAAATGTAGACTGTGTGAGCAAGGATAATCTGAAATTAGTAGTGATGATGATGATGGCGATGGTGATGTGAGCTAATCCTACAAGACAATTACCTTAAGACCAAGAATTGAGGAGGATATATTCGAGGACTGAGGAGTAGCCTGTACAAAGTCAGAAAATGGAACACTGAATTCTGGTAAGAACTCCACCAGTACAGCTTGAAAACAGAGTGTAAGAAGGTGAAAAATGTGAAATAAAATATGTAAATGTAGGAGGAAGCCAGTGATATAGTTTCACATTATCAAATAACAATAATATATTAGAATATAATTAATACAATAATAATGTTATAAAATTATTATAATAATAAAATTTCAGAGTGCTTTCCTCAGTGGGGTGCTGAAGTTAACTCATCTCAAAGCCTGATTGTTAAAATTTCAGTGTGAGCATTGACATCCTAGATATTGACAAACATCACAAATTAAGGACTTGAATTCTTTCTTTACTGATTATGTAGACTTAAGAACATGACAGGGAAAATGTTGAAAATGAAGAATAAATTAAAAGTATGTCATATTCAGATTTTTAAACCAGTTGATTGTTAAACATTTACCAGATGACTTAATAGTTTATAAAGATCTTCTTCCCTAGCAGCCTTGTACATGGTGTAGTATTATCGATTGACATTAAGAACACTTTTTATGTAATTACAGATTACAAAAGTATTTATTGTCTGAGAACAGCTTTCAAGGGAGAAAAGAGCTTGCAAAAGAGCATAGAGGGAAAGGGAGCAATTGCTTTTCAAAATGGGGGTGGAAAAAGGTGGGATGTTAATAATTTCTAGGGGCTTGCAATGGGTTGTTGGTTTAAGGGGAATTATGTCTGTAGATACAGTAAGCCAGGTTATTTGAAAAGCCTTAAGTTTGCTACTACTGCTGAAGGTTATTTTTCAACTATCAAGGCTGGTTCTGTAGTCTCTGGAAGCTACAGGAATCTCCAAATTTGGCTAAAGTTCCCTCATGAAAGACTACTGGTATGTCAAGGAATGCTTCAGAAGTCCCTTTGATTGGCTTGTTGTGCTACTTAATTGTTTTGTTCCCCTGTAGAAGAGGGAAGTTCCAATATATTCAATAGGTTAGCAGTTATTATTGAGCCCATGTTCACTATGTATGTATATATATACATGTATGATGTATATACATACACACATATACATATGCATGCGTATATATGGCATATAATACATCTGTGTTTATATGTTTATGTGTATCCAACCAACATTTTGAGTGAGGGCTTGCCTTTCATTTTCTTTATATTATATGGTTAGACTTGGCAAAAGAATTCTCCATCTGTTAGTCTTCATTTTCATTACATGGCAAACCTTGTTTTCTGGTTACAGAATCCTTTGGTGATAACTTTTCTTCATGCATATAATTATTAGTAGTATGATATAAGCACTGGTAATATTGTGCTTATGGCTTTTAATTTATAACAAATTGAATATAACAAATTTGTAACAAATTGGAGTGAAATTCTCCAGAATTTTTGTTACCTAATATATAGATGAGAGAAAATTTCCCCAAGAATTGTTTCTTAATTCAATTTTAACATTCAACATGAAGCTACTTATTCCAGTGGATCCTTGATAGCTTTATAAAAGAGATTCTCTCTTCATCTATTATGACTATAGTGGAATCACAGTGGGGTAATTTGAGGAATGAAATAAAACTGATTTTTTTATAAAACAAATATTTTGTTAGGTTCTCTTTCCTAAGTTAAAAATATTAATAATTTCTTCAATTCAGCAAACATTAATTGAGGACTTATTATTCGCTAGGTATTCTAGAGTAATCCAAAAATGGAAAAGACATGATCCCAAGTCAAAATGGTCTTTTTCCTTTAAAATCTACAATGAATTTATTACCTCATACATGGATTATTGAAGTTAGTGGTGGTCTGCCTGTCTCAAGTCTGTCCCCACTCCTCTCCATTTTCCTTTCAGCCACTAAACTGAATTTCCTAAACTACAACTCTGATCCTGTCATTTCCCTGCTACAGTCATACTCTCAGGTATTCCCCCAGGGCTGGAATACTCTGACTACTAGCTTCCTTGACTTCTTATAAGTCCTTACTAAAATCCTATGTTCTACAAAAAGCCCCATTTAATTTCAGTCCTTTCCTCCTCTTAATTATTTCCTATCTATTCTGTATATAGCTTGCTTTGTGTTTTTTTCCACATTTATTTTATTTTTTGTTTTTGGAATAAAACAGGCATTTCCATAACATAGTATGATAAGTAAAGATGATTGCCCATAAAACTGCAAATCTATTATGTACAATTAATTATTCCTTTTAAATATATCATAAAGTTTTTATGTAAATTTCTCCTCCTTCACCTGAGATGACTACCATTAGACATAAAGAACTATATCTATATATATATGTATCTATGTATACATATATATATATATATATATATATGTTCTTTCCTGAATGTGGAAAACATCTTCCTTCATATGTCCTTTATAGTTAATATGAATGTTTATAATAGTCAAAATGGCTTATTTGCTCAAAATCATTCTTAATACAATATCATTGTTACAATATGCAGTATTCTCTTGATTCTACTCATTTTACTTCTCATCATTTTGTACAAGTTTTTCCATGTTTTTCTAAGTTCATTAAGCTCATTTTTTTTCTCATAGCAAAGTATGACTGTGATGGATTATTATTGGCTGAGAAATCAGGAAGATCTTTGACTTATAGTGGCTCTTAATCACCAAATCTAATGGCCTTTTTCTCAGTCTTTATCTTTCTTGGTCTATCTGAAACCTTGGACTGTATCACACTTTCTTCCCCTCATCCATTGTGCTCCAGGAACCTCTTTAACTTTCAAGATCACATCATTTCAACTCATACTCACACCTCATCAATACCTTCTACCTTTGGGGATACTCTTGAGGGTGGATATCGAGCTATTCCTCCACTCTCTATTTGAAGAGTGTACCCTAATCAGCCATGTCTTCGTTTCCTATCCTGTGACACTCCTTAGGACTTCTCGGTCATCCCCTTGCACCCTGGTACCTTCCCTGCCTTGCTTTTCAGTTTTTTTGAGTGCATTGTCTTTCCCTTTTCCATTATATTATACGTTCCTTGAGGGCAGGGCTTAATTTCATTTCCAGATTTGTGTCCCCAGCACTTAGCACAATACTAGGCACATAGAAAGACCATAATAAATGTTTGTTGACTGATCAATCTCATCAATATCTATAGATTCAGTTATCACCAATAATTATCTCTATGTTAATCAACTTATCCAGTTCTAACCTCTCTCCTAACTTATTCTCACATCTCCAGGCTCACTCAGAGTGACAATGTAATAAGACCTTAGCTTGAAAGGACCAGCATCTCACATTGCATCCTCCATCTCCAGTAGTCCTGAGGAATCTCTGGTCACTGGATTCAGATGGCTCAGAAGAAGAACGGGAGGTTGGTGACCTTGCACAGCCCTCACTCACTCAAATCAAAGTCAACTGCAAATCATGTCATCATCTTGATGTCATGGTCCTCTTTGAGAATGAAGGACAAGCACAACCTCACATCTCCAACTCTATGTTGGGCGTCTTGAACTGGATGTCCAATAGACTTCTCACACTCAATGAGTCTAAAACGGAAAACTTTGTCTTTCCTCCCAAACTATCTCTTCTTTTCTCCATTTTCCTATTACTGTGAAGGACTCCAACATCTTCCCAGGCACCCAGGCTTGTGGCATAGGTGTCATCCTCGTTCATTTGCTTCTTCCTCCCTCAGTCTGTCAATTCTACCTTTGTAACATCTCTTGTCCATGACCTTTTCTGTCCTCTGACACTATCACTACCCTACTCCAGACCATCATTACTTTATTCTAGACTAGCAGAATAGCCTGCCAATTAATCTCCAAGCCTCCATTCTCTCTTCACTATATTCATCTTCCATTCAGTTGCCAAAATTATTTTCCTAAAGCATGTCTAGTCATCATCCCCTCAACTCCATTAAATGAGTATCTTCTATTTCATTGTTAAGTCATTTCAATCATGTCAAATCCTTGTCCATAGTCCCCAAACTAGCAAATGTCTGTGCCATGCTTTGAAATCAAGCTTTTCTGATTCTAGGTTCTGCCCTTTATCCACTGTGCCATCTACCTGATTAGGATCTCATTTGATCCTCACACTAATGCTGTGAAGTAAGTGCCATTATTATAATCCCCATTTTACAGTTTAATAAATTAATGCTGGAAGAGGTTACATGACTCGCCCATATTTACACAGGTGACTGAAGCAGAATTTGAACTCAGATCTTCCTGATTTTAAGTACAGTGTTCTCTCTACTACTTCACCTAGTTTCCTCATGTATACAGAATGAAAGACAACAGATCTCTATAACAGTAAAGTACTACATTATTTCAGAGATATTAAAAGAACAAAAGGCCCAGATACCTGTAAATGTGAAGAAAGAAATGGCAAAGCACTCTAGTATCTTTACCAAGAAAACTCCAAAATGGGGTCATTAAGAGTCAGACACGACTGAAACACCCAAGCAACAATAAAAATCCCATAAATAAGACGTACTTCCACCCTATCCTTACAATCAGGTGGCTATAGCTATGGTACATTATAGAGTCTCTTTCTGTCATGATTATGGTTCATTTGGATTACCTGATTTTCCTTTTTACAAGAAATAGTTCTCTGAAGGAAATGTAGATTAGGAAGTGACAAAGGTGAAAAGGAAAAAAAGTCAAGATAACTCTTTCACATGAAATTCTCCTTTAGGGATTTTTTTGTGGAAATCTCTAAATGATAATTGCATAAGATGAAAAAA
The DNA here is from genome assembly GCA_023548195.1 of Bettongia penicillata ogilbyi. Classification (NCBI taxonomy): domain Eukaryota; kingdom Metazoa; phylum Chordata; class Mammalia; order Diprotodontia; family Potoroidae; genus Bettongia; species Bettongia penicillata. The sequence goes on from JAJHZJ010000083.1 coordinate 2,174,663, forward strand.
CGCAGAGGAGTAGTGCTTAGCTCTGGTCAAAGTAATACCCATGCAGAGGAAGGGATACTCACCAAAGTGTTGCACTGACTCAGTCCTTATTTTTTAGAACAGATTTCAACTACAATAATAGCTTCAAGTGGTTAAGTGCTGTTCCTTTGAATAGCCACTACATCTATATTTGAAACACCAGTCTGCTTCAAATATCAGGACAACCTTTCTCCACTCCCTCTACTCCCAGACAAATGCATATTGATAAATATTTAGCAACTAGGTCTCCAGAAGGAAAAAAAAATACCTCTTACATACTAAGGTTTAACTTGTAGTATTAACATTTTATCCATCACTTTTTAAAGACCAGGTAATTGATAGAACAATAAACTAAAAGTATTTTCTAACTCTTCTCTATTTACCATACGCTCTCTGCGTCTCACCTACAGACTAAGTGGTGTTGGATCTCTTCTGGAGGACAAGAGGTAGGCCAGAGGACTACATGGGTTGATAGTGTTTGGTTTTTTAAGTCGTGTGCCCATTTTAAGTTTTCTTAGCAAAGATACTGGAGTGGTTTGCATTTTCCTTCTCTAGTTCATTTCATAGATGAGGAAGCTGAGACAAGCAGGGTCAAGTGACTTGCCCAGTGTCACACAGCTAGTAAGTTTCTGAGGCTGGATTTCAACTCATAAAGATGAATCTTCCTGATTCTAAGCCCAGTACTCTATCCACTTTTCCACCTAGCTACCTCTGAGCTATTAAAGGGGAATGAAAGGCCCTAATGTTGCCTGGCCTCTTCATGCTTAATAGATCTGATGGGGAATTCTTCAGGGATCTAAGAGACACTATTCTATCCTATGATACTTTTTTGGGTTGGCCTCCCTCCTTTCTTCTTTTCCTCTCCTTAATTAACATCTCACGAATGCCTTCTGCCATTATCTCTGCCTTCACTACATTATATAATGGTTTGTAGTTTGTTGGGTGGATTTGCTACTGATATCTATATATAAGAGTTATCCAAATTGAGGAAATATAGAGAGGTAATGATTTGCTCTCATGGAGGCAATGCTTACATAGAAAAAGCAAACTCTTTACCACAGTGCCACAATGAAGTACTAGCTCAATTCTCCCTATTTTTCTCATCAGAAACAGTTTCAGCTTTTATTGACTCAAGTAATTAGCATCCCTACCCTCACTAGTCAAAAGATCTATATTAAGAGTACCAAATTTCCAGGGTTCCAAGAACAATCTTTTCCAAGTGTCTCCAACTTTATATTTTTTTCTGGTTTAGCTCCACTCAAATACAATTTTATCTTCCCCCTCCACCCTGTCAACGCTTTCTTCGACTTTCTGTGTATTCCTTTCTCAAATCCAGAACCATTTGATCTCTCCTCAAGAAATCAGGGAGGAGTTTCTAATTGACTCAGTAGCATCTAAGCATGATACTGATAATATACACACAGAGAACTTGGAAGTAGTTCTTATATCTATGAAGTATATATATAAATATAAAATGCAGACACATATACACACACATATATACATACACATACACACAAACACATACATGTACACATATACATATATATGTACATATATACATGCTATGTGTGTGTGTGTATACTTTATAGATTCCCCAGACCAAAGACTCTGTCCTCTAGCTGACAACCTACTGATGGTGGTCCTCTTTGTCCTTAACTAAGGTTTCTAGGATGACAGAGAGCCTGTCACTGACAACATACTGGGAGCTTTTCTACTTGGGGAGGAACAGACAGAATTTTCTATCTGGGGGCCTGGACTTCAAGAAATCAGGATCATCTTCATGTCACGATGAGGAATCAGCAAGTTTTCACACAATTTGATTCCCTTAAAGATAAAATCCACTCCGTTGCCTGCAGAGTAGTGCTTCTTCTGTAGGAGTCAGGCACCATGTTCCTTCATATACACAAAAACTCCATGGAGGTGGAGAATGGGAAGTAGACCCATTGAGAAGAGGGGAATGTTTTATATTTGGTGTTGAAACAATAAATTTGGGAGTGAGGAAGAACCCAAAGTTGGAAGCCCTGGGTTCAAATCCCACATGTGACACAATATCTTTGAGCAAGTCACTTCCCCTCCCCTGAACTCTATTTCTTTATCTATAAAATTAGAGGATTGAAATGATATTCATATATCTATGATCCTGTCATTTCAAATTTAAAAAAAATCTCCTTCTCAGCTATCCCTTGTCCCTCTCTTGTTTTTTCCTTTCTCTAATCGACGGCAATCCAGTAGGTCTCTAAACTAGGACAGTCACTGGTTGTCAACTTGAAATATTCTGAGTCTGTTGAGCAATCTGAATCTAGAGGGACCAGGCCTGGTTCTCCTTGAAGCTTGAACTTTTCCCAAAGGATATTTGTGAGATAACTAAGGCAGAAACAAACACAAAGAAAACATAAAAGCCCAGAAATAACTGGAGGTAACAGCATACAGATTACTTAGCTAATACCCAAGTGCAAATTGACTTGGCAGACACAGAGCCCATTTTTCCATTCATTGTCTGGCTGAACTAAAAGGAAAAGGATTTTTGTTGACTTGGTTAAAATAACTTTTGAAAATCGTAACACACCAAGGGACTAGGGTAATGGTGAGATTGGGAGCAATTACTGTCCCAGCTTGTCCCAGAATTCTGTGAAGACCCAGTAGAGCTGGGGAAGCTATAGAGGGAAAATCAAGGCAGGAGATGAAAGAAACAACTGCTTAGCATGTTAATCCCTGTACCTTTGAATTTTCTTCACACTGGCAGTGGATTTCAGGAAAATGCTCATTTTGGACCTACTTTAGCCAGGGGGGAGGCTTACAGCTGAATGATTTTCTGTTTATTTGGATTACTTTCATGTAAACAATGAAAACACCATCAAGAGGGAATTACAGCAGTTTCTAGCTTATAAGTAAAGCCTGCCGATGGCAATTGAGTTTGGCCACGCAGACTCAGGAAAAGAAGAAGAAGTGGGAATTTTGCAGTAGTGGCTGACTTTGATAAGAGCCAGAGCAAAGGAAAAAGTTAAAGGTGGAAGAAAGCAGAGATTGTGGTGCTTTCCTCAAAGCGCCCCATGGAAAGAAGCAGTAACTGACACTAGATTCCTTCCGATCTATTTGCTATAAAGGCAACTCTGGATTTCTAGTTCTTTTCATCTTCTTATTGTGACAGAAGACTGACCAATAGGAACTTAGTCTTGCCCCTATTGGCCAGTCCCCCTTTACCATCATTCCACTGTAATTTTAATTTCTTACTCCAGAAACAAGATATAGGTTTTAGGACTGGGAGGGAGACAACATGGCACAGTAAAATTGAACTTGTAGTCACAGAACCTAGATTTCAATGCTGACTTTGTCTTTTCCTAGTTGTGATCTTGGTTACATTATTTAGGCAATCTTTGACTCAGTTTCTTCATCCGAAAAAAAGGAAATTTTGGACTCGATGGCATCTCAGCTCCATATCTATCACCTTAGAAGCCATTCAGTTGAGTAAATTGAGAGGTACCAAGGATAAATGACTTGCCTCAGCATCTTGTGTTTCCTGTGAAAATTCTTGACATCGTGGCATTGTGGCAAAATGAATAGAAAACTGTCCTGAGTTTAAGAATACCTGGATTCAAGTCTTGACTCTGACACTTATTGGCCATATAATCCTAGGCAAGTCATCAAACATCTTATACCAGTATTTTAGGAGGACTAGCATACCTGTTCCTGACTGGCTACTACTGGGGAATCACTGCTAATGAAATATGTTAATTTTTTTTAAAATAAGGTTTACTTTTTTCTTTTTTTAAATGCAAATTTTCTCCCTCCCCATTTCCCTTTCCTTCCTATCGAGAAGGCAAGAAAAATGGAACCCATTACAAATATATATAGTCATACAAAACACATTTCTTCAAAGAGCTTTGGAACTAAGATGATCACTGTAGAAGATCAGACCAATATAAGATATATTGCTTGCTCGGGGCTAATCCCCGGCTTCACTTGGCTACTAAGCCAGGCAGCCTCGCCCAATATTCCAGGCGGTAATCTCTCCGGGGTCTTCACCCAATATTCCAGGCGGTACTCTAACACAGGGCCCAATTCCTTACCCCAGACTTCACTTGGGAACCTTTCTTCCAGGTCTTCGGACGTCTGCTGCGCCACGGGGCTATCCCCTCCTCCACGGAGGGAACAATGACTACACAGGCACCCGAGGATGTCAGTGCTCTTCACTTTATTGATGGCGTCCTCTATATCTCTTTCTTGGTTACATCTCTCTCCGATCCCTCCCCAACAGCTCCTTATATCCCCAGCCAGAGCCCCGCCCATGTTCCTCCCTGAGGGCAGAGCCAGCTCCCTGAGGGTGGAGCCAGCTCCTGAAGACTGGTCCAGAGCTTGGCCCCTAACATCTCCCCCTTTTTGTTTAAACAGGAGTAGTATCATAAGGGGTAGGGAGTTTGGGGGAGGACAGGAGGGTACGCAAATCTGCTTTGGCATCTAGTATTGCCTGCCTTATCATAGCGCAAAAGCATCTAATGCAACATGGGAGAAGGAGGCAAAGAAGAATAAAAAGGCAGCAATTCTACCTTAAACCAGGATTGCCCAGGGCAGACACGTAGCCCCAAGAAAGAAAAATATTTTGACTTCCTTGATCTCAGAAAAGCCCAGGAAAATAGCCTTGAGCAAAACAGGGGCGGAACCCTTCCTCCCAGCGCCATCTTGTTCATGCCTTACCGGTCTCCCCTCAGTTTACCTGAGCCGTGACCAGTGAATGCCATCCAAGAGGCTGGGGGTTGGCAATTCCCTTACAATTCCCCTTTGTTGTTTTGACTCAATCTTTCCCTCAGGACGATGGTGTTCTGCCTACTGGATGTTAGGGAGTCCTGGACACTATGCAAAGCAAGTCTGATACACAGTGGCACAAGCAGCAGTACTAACAATACTACTACAAAACCTATCTGTAAAGGTGAAAAACAGGTCTTTACATGACCTCATGAACTTAAGCTATCGAAGAACTGAGGTATCTTTGAAATTCTTGCACAGAAGGATGATGTTCTAGTGACGCTTCTATATAGCACCCGCTCCTCAGTCACATTCATTTGCTAAGATTTCAGTGAACTCTCACTGTTTCCTGAATGACTAAAATGCAAATTTATAACAGACTTATCTTCTCTCTAAAGAAAATATTAATAAGACAGCTCAATTATTCCAATTATTTAAGACCCTAATTAGTGACTGAGATTAAGAGCATGCATTTGTTATGTCACTTACCTGTTTGTTGCATAATCTTACTAAATGACAAATTTTAAAATTGACCTATCTACACATACCTCTTCTCTTTCAAATGAATGATTCTCAAACTCCAAAAGCAGCAGGGCCTCAGGTTCCAAAATGTTTTGACAATTCAAAACTGCAAAGTGAAATCAGTTCTTTAGGATTTTATAACGAGCTGCTTGTGATGTTCTAATTGAGGACATGTTTGAAATGAATAGGAGAGAGCTGGTAACAGCTCCCATTCTGTACAAAAGATTCATTCATGCTGGAGCAAATGGGATTTGCAACTGCAGATTTTCTGAAATAAAATCACATTGAAACAGCAGGACTTCTAAACAGAAGGCACCTTATAACTATAGTTCTAAAATTAAACCTCATTTAAACTGCATTCATACTAAATTGAAAACATACAGAGACTGTTTTTTATATTAAATTCACATTCAGATTATTGTAATTCTAAGAGTAAAATCATTTATGTAATTCTAGTCAGGTAATGAAGACTAATGTATAGGTAGTTGCAGTAACTGTATTGGATTTTATTACTATTTCTTCTCTTTCACAGTATAAAGTGACATCAGACTTAAGAGTTGGAGGGATGGGTAGGAAGTTGATTGTTATAAATTATTATATGTGATAGCTTTCATGAGAAAACTATTCCTGCAAAATGTAAACTCAACAGAAATCAACAAGATGAGATGGTAACTAGCCCAAAGATAACCTGATCTTGCTTCATTTAATGGATTATTATCAAGAAAAAGGGAGGTTGCAGCCATACTGTGTTCTGAGATAGTTGTATCATAACTTTCATTTTGCAGTCAGTTCTGGTGCAAGACTGACCAGGGCAATGAGGAGACTTGAAATAATGCCCTTGTGAGAAAAAGACCATGAAGCTGAAGATTTTTAACCCAGAGAAAAGACATTATCTCAGGAATTTAATGTTTCAGGTAGCACCAAAAAGCAGAATTCCTACCAATGTTTCAATTCAAAATTAGGAAGTACTGCTTCCTAACAGGGATATATGAAAATGAAATGAACTATCTCATAAAAATGGAGAGGTGCCCATCTTTGGAGGTGAACAAGAATCACTGTACAATCACTTTTCAGTGGAATCGTAGGAAAGATTTCCATGCTGGAAAGACAGTTGTTGGTCAAGATAATCATTGAAATGCCTTGTTTCTTCTATAATGTCACTACCTTCAGTAATATTTAAAATGCAAATATCATACTTGGTGAAGTTAATATATTAAAATACCAACAAGTATTATTCACATATGTAAGTTTATCAGTTCCAATCAAAGGACATAACTTTGAAGGAATTAGACGTAGGATAGATATGTTTTGATGTTGGAGTGGTAGGATTCTTCAGGAGATTGGGGTCTTATTTGAAAAAACAGAATTAGCTTCTAGAATGGGAATTGTATGCAATCAGAGAAGGCTAAGTACTATGGAGACCTGATGGGTGATAAGGAAAAGAATATCAATGAAAGCCATAATAATGATAACAGTAACAATAAAACATAATAATGATATTGCATATACTTGTTATGGTATTATAACAAATGTTGTGTTTATGTTGTGTTATCAACAATCTGTCACCGTTCTAAGAGTTGGAGATACAAACAAATGTAAAAGACAGTTCCTGCTTTCAAGAAGCTAATAGTCTAATGGGAGAATCAATAAATGAATAACAATATATAAAGAAGATACAGGATAAATTCAAAATAACCAATAGGGAGAAGACATTAAAATTAATGTAGATCAGGAGACTCTTCCCAAAGAAGATGATGTTTTCACTGAAATTTAAAGGAATCAAGTCATGCAAGAAGGCAGATGTGAGGAGTGATTACATTCCAGACATGGAAATAAAATAGAAATAGAAAATGGCCAATAGTGTATGTAGGGTGAGAAATGAGTGCCATTGACAGAAGAAGCGAATCACTGAAGATGATATACATTACAGTTAAGGATAAAAATGAAGATATGTGCCCCAGAAGTTTAGTAAACTTCAGTAGTTTAAAACTGTGCTGACTCTGTGCGTGTGTTCAAACCGAAGTCTTTTGACTAAGTTTACTACTCTTTATTCTATACCATTTGACAGCTTTGATCCAAGCAGTCAAATGGTATAGTATAAAGAGGGCTAAACTTAATGTTCAAAGGCCTCACTTTGAATCCAAGTTCTGATATGCACTAACTCTATGAACCCATGACTAAGTTACTTAATGTCCTTGAGTCCTAGTTTACTCTTCTAGAAAAGGAGTTTATCAGCTTCATAGACTTGTTGTCAGAAAGAGAGTTTATAAACTATGAAAGATAAACTATATAAAATCTTCTAGGTATATATTATAGTAATTTCTATCTTTACCCTCTATTGGGTTTTTATTGTTCACTCAAAGGCAATAAGAAGCACCATTTCATGGAACACTGGAACATAACACCTTGAAGCACTCAGAATGACCACAAACAAAAAAAAAGACTACCATGAAGATAATTGTAGTTTATGTGCCAAAATCAATTGTGCAAATTAAATGAACATATATATATATATGTATAAATATATTTGTTACATGTTACTATTTTACTTTAAATAATTATTCAGGATCAAGGAAAAAGAGCCCATTGTCAAATACTACACAGAAGGGCTTTTTTCCTATAGACACAGGCACCTAATCAAGTAAGGATAAAATGAAATTGACAGTATCTTAACTGAAAGAAAATACCTTGCTGTTATGAAGACTCATTTATAAATAAGCTATCTTTGCACACTAACTTTTAAATATGAAAATCAAGACGCTCAAATTCAATCCAGCTCAGACTCTGTATAGTTGAGATTCTCTCTGCCCCTCTTGTTAATACAAGCATTACGAATGCTTATGCTCCTTAAGAGTCAATCCAATATGGCAAATCTTTAATAAACTTTATTTCCTTTGGCTTTAAAAAGGCTTGTGTCGAGTTCATTCAAGTAAGACCAGGCATGTCAATATTGTGAGGTCCTTAGCACCCCAAACTTCCACATTTTGGTTCCCTGACAGGGAAAAACTGCTATTTTCAATATCTTTTGCCAAGGCTGGAAGGTTTATCTTCTCCAGAGTGTAAGCCATCAGCATCCAGATGACAATTCAGGCAACGTACCCCTAGAAAAGGACCCATTGAGGCAGGGACAGCTCTACACCCCTTGCCAGCAGGAAGCAGTTTAAGAAGCTCAGATTTTTCCCCTTTATCCCAAAAGAATTTGGGTCCCATCTGTTTGATGGGATAATGATGGGATTCAGACTCTGGGAACCTCCTTGAACTTGCCTTGAATCTTCCCACTTCATCTGGCCTTTCATACTCAAATCTACCACCCTTAACCTAGCCTGGCCTTCCATTATCCATTATCTCTAGATTGCCCCACCTGTTTCCCACCCAAGTCCTTCATCTTATATCTCCCAACTGCCTCCAGATGTTTTCAACATTTGACCAGTTACTGGAGTCCCATTAAGGTCCTCCATGGACTTCTCAAGACCTTTTCTAAAGTCCTCCTCCAAACACCCTAGACTATCAGACCACCACCAGATCCCACCTACAGTCTTTTATTTGTAACTCTTGAGACTTTTCTCAGTATTTGGGTAGTTGGAGGGATTACATACATATAGACAGTGGCACAGGGTGAGTTGAATAGGAAGGGATGATATATAAAAAATAAAATTAAGGAGTGAGAGAGGAATATACTGGAAAGAGAAAGGGAGAAATGAAATGGGGCAAATTATTTCTAAAAGAGGCAAGAAAATGCATTTTCAATGGAGGGGAAAGAGGAGGAGGTGAGAGGGAAAAAGTGAAGCTTACTCTCATCACATTTGGCTTAAGGAGGGAATGATATGCACAACCAATTTAGTACGAAAATCTATCTTACACTTCAGGAAAGTAGGGGAGAAGGGGATAAATGAGGTGTGAAGGAAAATAGAAAGGAGGGCAAATGAGAGGAGGGAGTAATTAGAAGTAAATACTTTTGGGGAGGGACAAGGTCAAAAGAGAGAACAGAATAAATTGGGTGCAGGATAGGATGGAGGGAAAAGTCTTTCACAACATGACTTTTATGGAAGTCTTTTGCATAACTACACATTTATAACTTGTATTAAATTGCTTGCCTTCCCAATGGAGATGGGCAGGGAGGGAGGAAGCTCCACTGTGTCAGACTCCTCCTGACCACAGGACCATCACTCAGGACTGAGACCCAGATCAGCTGCTTGATTCTCCCAGGGACTTTAGACCGATTGCTCCAAAAGTGGACACTGTGTCATAGTGTTTGCCACAGGCTGGGACTGGGGCATGACTTGGAGCTGGGCCATGCTCCCCTCTCACCCAGGTGACAGAGCTTTCTTACTGATCTTAAAAGGTATCTTTGGCCTTTGTGGGTTGAGAATTCTTGAAACTGCAGCAGCTGTCTGTGATTCTATATCCTGAAGCTTGTTCCAGTCCTGTCCCTGCAGTGTGGCCCATGCTGTCAGCCTTCCAGGCCTTGGTGGGCTGGAAATTTGTTTCACTCTGTCATTTTGTGGATTCTGCTGCTCTAGAATTTGTTTGGAGTCATTTTTATAGGTATTTTATGAGCTACAGGTGGAGAGCTATAGGAGAGCTGTCCTTCTACTTTGCATTCTTGGCTCCATCCCCAATATTATATATATATATATATATATATATATATATATATATATATATATATATAATTTTTATAATAGGATATAACTTTATAGTCACATAATTCACTAAAACTGCAGTAAATATAGGAGTCAATTGTATAGTTTTTCTTGACTATAGAAAAACCCTTAATGATGTAGTAGAGAAAATGAAAACATTAATACTTTTCTCCAAAAAAGACATTGTCATCATATATTAATGTCATAATATTCTTTGATAAACAAAATAGCAGTGATAGCTTTCTTCAGTGATCCTCTGACCACTGATATCAGTGAAGGATGAATCCAGGATATATATTTTTTTCAAAGATGTTTGCTGTGATCATGAAAAATGTGCTGTACTCAGTCCAAATGAAAGGAAGATTTCTTATAGATGGTGAATTCTCTATATATTTCTCTTTTTAGATGTTATGTTGATTGCATCAAGTCCTGATACACTGAAGAAAATCCTAAATAAGATTCACAAACACCAAAGATTTCAGCTTGACACTCCATGGACACTCTTCTTTTCTCTCTTTATGTTCTCTCACTTGGCAAGGTCATTGACCACCATTGATTCAATTTTCATCTGCTGATGATTCTCAAATGTACTTATCCATCCCTAACTTCTCTCTTGACTTCTAATCTCATATTTCCTACCATCTATTAGATATCTCAAACTAAATTCAACATTTTGAAAACTGAAGTTATTATATTTCCTCACGAACATTATCCTTTTCTGAACTTCCATATTTCTAATCCACAAAGAAGGAGGAAAAAGAAAATGAAATAGAGTACAGCTCCCCACTTTTCCCCATACCTTCACTAACAAAGATTTGGAAAGAGCACCACCAGACCAGTAATGATCAGGAAATGGCAGAAGAAATCACAATGATTTTTTTTTTCCAGTCCAATTTGGAATAGGGAGATAGAAAAATTCTAATTATACCAGTAAGAGTAATCTTGTAGAAGAGCATGCATGTAGCCAAATGTTTAGGGGAACTGGACTGGGGTATGAAGTACATTATGAGGACATTCTTTGAGAGAATAAAGCAGAAGCCACAATTAAGCATAATTAAGGTAGGAGTGTGATTGGTATTACATGTTCCTCAAGGCTGTTTGTTCCCCCCAATATTCTTATTACTAGAATTAATGCCTGTGATTAAAAGGAAATAAAATCTCTCCACTTTTCCATCTAGAAGTCATCCTTCATGGTCTTGAAGAATGAAATTATAGATGTGACAGAGGCTGTCATGGTCTCTCACTAGTTCTTGGTGAATGAATATTAGTTTTACCTTATCCTTTCCTTGTTTTCTTGGAAAGTTCCTCCAAAAACTTCCACTACATGCAATATGTGAAAAACTCTGGGCTGTCACAACGAGTTCTGATCTCCACTTTATTTTCTTTCTTCCCAAGCTGGGAAGAATTAGTAATCCCAGGGTCTTTGAGATCAGTCATCTCCTCAGAAGAGATTATCTTGTAACTAAAACCAATCCAACCCAAAACGAAATCAACAACAATAACAGCCAGAAAAAAATTTGAAGCAAATTTTAGAAAATTCAGATAATACTCTTTCATAGATGAATAAAAAGAGAATAAAAAAGAGTATCCATATTGCTATTTCTGCATGGCACTTCTACAAAAATTTATCATATATTAGAACACACAATCCTCACAAACAAAAGAAAAAAAGCAAAAATATTAAACATCTTTTACCAACCAAATACAGGAAAATTTTAATAAATAAATGACCAACGAAGAAAGAATAACATTGCTTGGAGACTAAATAATGGAATCCTAAGTTAAAAATGTCTAGGGATAAATCAAAACGGAACACATAATTACATTAAAAGTAACAACACAATATAGTAGAAACAAAGTAACAGAACTTAATTAAACACCAAAATAGAAATTCTGAAAATCAATGAAAAATTTAGAAAAAATGAAACTCTACATGCTAGGAACATATATATGATATGATACGATATGACATTTCTTATACATTTAATCATCCTCTGGTAGATTCTGTCTTTTTCATAAGTATCATTAAAAAATGCAAGTCCTCTCATTAAGATTTTTAATCTATAGCAAACATACATGTTTCATAAATCAGATAAATAGTAAAAGATCTTTTTATTTATCTTCATATATATACATATATACCATATATATACCATATATATATACCATATATATACCATATATATATGCCATACATATATACCATATATATATGCCATATATATAGATCCAGCTTTCTATGTTGGATATATCTATACTTTAAGGAAAATGCCTATTTTATGAATTTACGTGGGAGATGTAAAAGTCATTTTAATCACCTGGTAAAAAGACTATTTAACTTATTCCTGAAGGTTTCTGAAGTAATAAATAGTTGAGAGAAAGTGAAATAGAATTAAAAGGAAAAGTTTAAAAGAGCATTCCTGTTACAAAGAACTTGAAGTAGTACCTAGTAGGGTAATTTTGTTTTGCTTGGATCCTTGCTAAGGTTTCCTTGAACATGAAAATATAAAACAGGCCCAATTCTAAGTAAATGACCCATGACAGCACGACATAAGGTACTGAAATACTATATAATTGACACTGACGTTGTAAGCAATGCTATTTTCCAAAATATCTGACTGCTGGGGTATGAATGACTCCCCTGACACTATTTTGCTCATCAATTTTGTTCAAGTTTTCTATTTCAAGAATAGGGATATAGAAAGAAGATGTAAATTTGTTTACATGTCATTTCTAAATAGCAACACAAAAGGAGGAATGATTGAAGTCAGAAAAGTAGCGATCAAAAGATATGTTTATGATTAAAAATGAATATACCGATTTGGAACAGCAGCATACTGATTGAGACTGGAGCCACATTTCTTTGCTGAATTAAATTGTTAGCATCATGATTGAATCTACTGGATAGACTACGAGCCATCACAAAAACCAGCAGTTCAGCTAGGAAATAACTTTTTCAATTTAAAATTAGTCATTTTTATAGGTTATGGATTTGAGAGGGAATCTCTATGCCATATAGTTCACTCCTTTATTTTTGAGATGAGGAAACAACTTCAGAAAGGTCAGTGATTTTCCTATCTGGACTGAGGACCTCTGAATCTCAGACACCCTTTTAAGAGGTCTTCAAGGTGATGTAGGAAGTTATATATCACAGTGGATAGAGTGTTCAGCCTTAAGTCAGGAAGACCCCCTTCTTGAGATCAAATCTGACCTAAGAAACTTACTAGTTTGTGATCTTGGTCTCAGTTTCCTCAAATGTAAAAGGAGTTGGAGAAGGAAATGGCAAACCACTCCAATGTCTTTGCCAAGAAAGTCCCTAAATGGGGTAATGAAAAGTTGGATATCTCTGAAATGGCTAAACAACATAAAGGTCAAAACTATTTTCACAATAATATTAAGACATTTAAATCCCCAGTAGGTTAAGTATTTATAATTATAATTCACTTAAAATCTTTGGGGTAGGAGGTCCTGAATAGTTTTTGGGAGTATTTCAGTGTGGATGGTAGAGAGAAACCGGTATTCTTATTGAATTCTCTTACTGAGCTCTCCCAACATACTCCTCTATAATGACAACAAAAAATGCATATAACTGATTCTAAGTGGAAAAATCAACAAAAAGTCACATTGAGTCCTTTTCCTCCAGGTTAGGGAAGCTTAGAAAGACAGGAAAGTCTGCAGATGATGAGGTGGAGACTAGTTGAAAATGTAAGAAGGTAAAAGTGGCTGGGTATCTTGGAGTTGGTGGCAGCAGTGGTGATAATGCTGGGAATGCCTATTGTACAGGATTAGTAAGGAGACTGTACACATGGTGATCAAGCATTTCTAGGGGATCACTATACTAGCACTGGGTGTGGCATTAGGTGCCATTTGGTAGGTCTGTTTCCCATTACCTAATTCTGCATCATTGTGCCAGGGTAGAGAGGAATAATTGCGGTCACAAGGAAGCAAGGGCCTGGGTAAGGATCAGAGTGTAGACCAAGATGTCTAGACTTCTCCCCAAATTATCTTACATATAATTGTGAAAGCAACAGAATATTAAAAGATTGCAACTGAGATCAGTCACCACCAAACTCCCAGAGGTGAGTAAATTCCAATTTGAACATCAAGGTGAAAGTCAAGAAACTGACTGGGTAAAAGAGCTAACGACAACAGAAAGCAACTGACCATAAAAATCTACGATGGTTAACAGGGAAACTCAAAATAAGAAAATGCCTTGAAAATATCTTCAATAAAAGTCTCAAAAAAGAGTGAAGACTGAACACAAGTCCAGTAATAATTCCTAGAAGGGCTAAAGGGGAAGAAGAGGTTGATAAAACAAAGAAAAGGAAAGGAAAAATTAGGAAAATAAATGAGAACAATGTAAGAATAATATGAAAAGAGAATCCACGGTTTGGCAGAAGACACACAGCAAAAGTACTGATGAAACTAACTTCTTAAAAATCATAACTGACCAAATGGTTTTTTTAAAAAAGGACAGAATCTCACTGAAGAAAATTATTCCTTACAAATTAGATGTGGTCTATTGGACGTTAATGAAATTTATAGGACATCAAAAACAATAAAACAGAGTCAAAAGACTGAAAAAATAAAAGTGTGAAATATTTTGTAGGAAAAACAATTGAAGTGGAAAACTGATCAAGGACAGATAATTTAAGAATTATTAAACTAAAACCCGAAAACCATCATAAAAAAATCTATACATTGCGTTTCAAGAAAACACATAAAAATGTTCTGATATCCTAGAACCAGAGGGTGTTATTGCCAAGGCAATATTCAGAGCAGCAACAGCGACTGTGAATGTGCTGGCATAGTTCTGAATTGCTAAGTGTAACAGACTTTCCATATAGAAGGCAGAAGGAAAACATTTATGCAGATACCAGAAAATCAACTTCCAACACCAGAAAGCTGAATTCATCATAGTAACGAAGAACTCAATATACTTTAGCATTAAAGGGGACAATGCCATTCCCAAGATTCCCCACTTCCATACACCTTGCTGGGGCCTTCCCACAAGCAAACACTCACAATCCTGGCTGTCTATTTGCCTGTGTCCTCTCCTCCTCTCTAACTGCTCTCACAAAGTTCCTCCTAGCTCTGCTCCACCCTAATCCTAACCCTAAATGCACTTCCACGTTATTTAACCAAGTCACATAGGCTTATTAATGGGTGGGAAAGATTTTCAAATTAAGCAAAAGTATATGAATAATACATTCAGCCCCAAGATCTTCTCAATTATATCAGTCAATGGGGCAACTGGTGTCAACAAAACTTTACAGCATAACAGGGATCTTACAATATAAGCACATAAAGCAATATCTTAGGGTAGGGCTTGAGCACAAGCTCCTCATCATTTTCCCTCTTGAACAATGAGATCTAAAATCTCAGGGTAAAGGGTGGAGGCTTCTTCTTCCATAGCTCCTTCTTGCTGAAATTGGACATAGAGCTTCCCCTGCCCTAAGAGGTCCCATCTGAGAGGTCAGTTCTTTAGCTGGCCTCCAGAGCTTGGTTGATATCAGGTCCAGAGGTGACACATCACAGTTGTGGACAGGAGTGATATCTGGCTTAAGTGATCAAGCATTTGCAGGTGGAGGGTACTAAGACTGCAGTAAACAAATCTAGCAAACAAATTTAAGAGACATAAAAAAAAAAAAAAACAGAAGAAAGCAAGGAGACAACAACCAGAAAGAGGGTAGATAGATGGTCAGCCATGCTTCTGGGGTCCACTAACCTACTATCATAGCCCTATTTATTGTTCTTTATGGTTTTCTAATTTGCAGATTTGGGGTCATTATTCTGACTTGAAGTGTACTTCCTTTAATCTGAACTGGGCCCTGGCCAATTTCCTATTTTCCCTGAAGGTGTAACAAACTTGGATATGAAGATTCAGGAGGCCCTGTAGTGGCAGTTGTTACTTCTCTATCTTGTCTGGTATCAAACTTCTTTTCTAGGTATATTTTGTATAGTTCATTAGTTGAAGAATATTCCAAAAATCTATCCCTGTTCTCAGTAAACAATTCTTTTCTTGCCAATCTATTCTGACTTTGAATCCACTGACTATTTACTCTTCTCTCTCATGTAAATTTATCTTTTCTCCAGTCCCCTAAGTCACTTAACTGTGAAATCTTGTCCAGTACCTCTGGAGGGTTCCCTATTTCTCTAATTATTAGTCAGAACTAGGCACTTATAAGCAGGAGGCATTGTTTTCACTAACTATGGGAAACTGCAGAGGGGCTATCATGGTGTGCATCTGTGTTTCTAAACATTATGGAAGTCTTCATTGCCTCTTCCTTTAACTTTCTCAGTCTCTAAGTGAATACCAGGGTCTATCTCCACTAGGCCACATAGAATCAATAGAATACTGCTTACTGATCCTTCTACAGCCAAAGTTACCAGATTAGTCATATTGTTATTTCATTGCATATTATAATCTCTGAAATCTTGCTATAAAAAAGAATTCTGACTAATACCTATGAATTTCAAGCAATTCCTGCCATCTATCAATACTCCTCTGTCCCCTTTATCACTGATTCTCATGATCCAAGATATTAACAAGTCTCCCTTCTTCTCAGTGAACCGACTCAAAATATCTGTGACTGCCTGCTGAGCAAAACACTGTATTTCACTAAGCACTGCATTATGCCCCTAGTTCTCCCATTTTTGTCTAAGTATTGGGTATGCTTCTGCCTGAGATGCCTCCCCCTCTAGCACTGTTTTATTTTCCCCCTCTGACTTTGTTACATGTCCCTCCCACACACTTTCCTCGAAGTCATCGCCATAGCAATTAGGTTGAGTCTGTACAAAGGTTGCATTCACACTTCTTTTGCCAGCCTTTTGCTTCTTCTCCTGAGCTAAATGAACAGTCTTTTCTCTCACCTGTGATCCTCTAGCTTGCTCTTTTAAAGGAGAGTTCAAATGCTGAGAATTTTCACCCAAACTAGCTAATTAATTACATCTTAAAATTTTCCTTTATCAGCTTGTCTCTGCTTTTACACATAATACAGTAACCTGCTAATAAAATCCAACCTCTCCTACACACTACTGTCAGTTTTCTTTCCTCGTTTTGTTGGTATTTCATCTTTCCAAATCTCTAGGTTCTCTCTCCAGCAAATTTGCTTCTTCATTTTCACAGGGTCCAGTGTTTTTAACCCATTCTTTTGCTAGGAAGGAATAAGATAAATCCTCCTGTCCTGGGATATCCATTTCTTCCTCTAAAGCTCTTCTGCCTCCAAATAGAGATTTTATACCCTGTGATCCTGTTCAAGATGTCCAATGCATCGCCAAGGCAATATTCATAGCACCTGTGGTGATTATGAATATGCCACCGTAGTTCTGAATTTCAAAGTATAAAAGATTCTCCATATAGAAGGCACAAGAAAAACCCTTGTTAAACACCAGAAAGCCAAATACATCATAGCAACAAAGAAATCCATCATAATAACCAAGAAATTTATACACATTATCATGCCTTCCCACCAACTGAATGTTCTACTCACAGCCAGCAGTCTGCTTTCTCTCTCTCTTCCAGATCTGACAGTTCTCTCTCACTTCCTCTCAATTCTGGTCCATCCCTTCTTGCTTCATCCATTCAGCAAGCTCCTCTGACCACTGACTCACCTTACTTAGACTTCTATGCAATTTGAGCAGATCACATGGGCCTATTAATGGGGGGAAAGATCTTCAAATTAAGCAAAAATATATTAAAAATACAGAAGGCAAAATAGAAATTTAAAAAAAAGAACCAGTTACAACCAGAGATAGCAAGTATCATGGGAAGTAAAATGGATAATTTGGATTACATAAAATTAAGTAGTTTTTGCGTAAACAAAATTAATGCACCAAGGGAAAAAATGGAAAACAAACAGAAAAAAATTACAGCAAATTTCTCTGATAAAGCGTCATTTCTCACAATTAGGTGGCATTCAGATGAATTTATTTTAAAAAAATGTAAGCCATTCTCCAGTTGATAAATGCTGAAATGATACAAGCAGTTCTTTTAGAATAAATCAGAGCTAGTATCAATAGTCATGAAAAAATTATCTAAATAACTACTGAGTAGAGAAACAAATTAAAACAACTTTGAGGTATCACTTTACACCAATCAGATTGGCTAATATGACAGAAAAGGAAAATGATAAATGTTGGCAGGGATGTGGAAAAACAGATGAACCAATGAATTATTGGTGAAGATGTGAACTGGTCCAAACATTGCAGAGAATAATTTGGAATGGTGCCTTTTACTCAGCAATACCATTCCAAAGTCTGTATCACAAAGAGATCAAAGAAAAGGGAAAAAGACCTATTCATATAAAAAGTACTTATAGCAACTACTTTTTGTAGTGACAAAAAAAAATTAGAAATTGAAGAGTTGTCCATCAATCAAGGAATGGCTAAACAAGTTGCTATATATGATTGTGATGGAATACTACAATACTATAAGAGATGATAAGTAGGATGATTTAAAAAAAAAACCAGGAAGAGCTGATGTAAAGTGAAGTGAACAGAAACATGAGAATTTTGTACATAATAACAGCAATAATCTATGGATGATCAATTGTTACTTATCTATTCTGATCAAGAAAATGATGTAAGAATTCCAAAAGACTCATGATAAAAAACTGCCGTCCACTTTCAGACAGAATTGATGAATTCAGGGGGCAAGTTGATGAATATTTTTTAAACTTCTTTATTTTCCTTGCTTTTGTGTTGTATTTTCTTATGTAACATGGCTAATATGGACATATGTTTTGCAAGATTTCACATATATAATGGATAAAATATTGCTTTACTTCTCAGGTGTGGTGAAAAGAGAAAAGAAATTGGAGCTCAAAATTTTAAAAAAGGACTTTAAAACTTTTTCCATGTAATGGGAAATATTTAATGAAACAAATAAAATATATTTTACAAAAGAAAATAAAAATTCACCCATCATTTTTTGAAAGAAATCTGCCCAAAAGAGTGTAAAGAGGCCCTATGACAAAAGAAAAAGGTCAAGAACCACTAAGATTAAGTAGCAGAATAGTGCATAGGTTTCAGGCTTTCTGCCCCTAAACCCACTACTTTTGTCTTGAAGGTCTGATGTTGTAGACATCATGATTCAATTCTCA
The DNA here is from genome assembly GCA_023548195.1 of Bettongia penicillata ogilbyi. NCBI lineage: Eukaryota > Metazoa > Chordata > Mammalia > Diprotodontia > Potoroidae > Bettongia > Bettongia penicillata. The sequence goes on from JAJHZJ010000083.1 coordinate 2,193,693, forward strand.
GACTTGGTTTTTAGTTTTCAACTGTTTTGCTTTTTTGACAGTGTCAGTAGAAGATTGATTAATTCAGGGATTCTTAAACTTCTTACACTCTCCACCCCTTTTCCTGTTCTACAGTTCATTGGTGTTGCTTGGCACTCAGAGCAAAATATGCATGCTCTGGGTTCTGAATCATGGCTACAGTGAAGTTACAATGCAAATGGGGCAAACTCTACCAGAAACACCTTGGATACATTATGCATTTTTGGTTGTTGCTCATTCAGAAATCTTTTACTGTTGCCAATTCTTTTGTGACCTCATATGCAGTTGAGACCCACAGTTTAAGAAACTCTAGATTAATTGACAAAAATCTTGTAAAGAGCTATTTGCAATTGTGAAATCATAATAATTGATTTGCTAAGATTGTATAATCAAATACAACTACATAGTAGATGGTTTAAGGAATACACACGATTTTACAGGAAAGAAGTAAAAATGCCATATTTGTTATAATATATGGCAAGAGATCGTTGTATCAAGAAAATTACTTTCAACACTACCTCTAAGTATTATGTTGCATTTCAGTGATGAAAAACATTATCTGATTGCCCAGATCAGAGGTGAGGAACCAGCAGTTTTGAGGCTATATGTGGCCCTCTAGGTCCTCAAGTGTGACACCTTTACTGAATTCAAACTTCACAGAACAAATCTCAAAATGCTGCACCCGAAGGTCTAGAAGGCAACATGTGGCTGCAAGTTCCCCACCCCTGATCCAGATAATGTCAATACTTTACAAATCATGTCACCTAATCAAATTTAAATTAAACCAAAGACAGTGTCAGACCAGGTAGAAAGCTTACAGATAGTTGCAAAGTTGTACAAGTTTTCAAGGGAATTGTGCCTACATATACCATTGTCCAGTAAAAAACATGTGTGTGTGTATGTTTGTGTGTGTATGTGTTTCATCTTTAGAGCTATAACTAAGGTAGTACAGTTAAGACCTTGTTCCATGGTAGTAAAATTTAACAGGCACAAAAATTTTAATCACCAAAACTATTTAATGAACATAAGCCACTATAGGAAAAAATTCTCCTTTGCTGTGAAAATCAGTGTATTATTTTTTCCTGTTATCCCCTATCCAAGGAAAACAAGGAGAGCAAGGGAAAACAGACAGCTAGAGTACTGCTATTATCCTTCTTGTGTTAGAAGGAAACAAGGGAGGCCTCTAGCATTGGGGTCCAACTCCCTAAGGTGAACTTATATGTTCACCTTATATAAGAATACATGGAGAGGAATCATAGGATGAACAAGCATAAATGGATTTAATCTGTAAAATTAGAGGGACTTTTAGAAGTAATGAGTTCTTATGTACAGCTAATATTCACATCATGAATTAAATAGTTATTTTAAGGGATGTTTAATGACACTTCCATACTATTTACCCTGGGTGCCAAAATTGCTAGTTATGGTTCTAATTATGTTAACCAAAAAAGCACAGTGAACATTCATGAACACTTAATAAAATAAGTCCTGAAATGATACAGAAGATATCCAGCAGATACAGCATCAATTGTCCCAGACAAAAAGTTTTGGGAAAATGTTGTGGTTTTGAAATTCATAGCCCCAATTATAGAAGATTCTGACTGGCTGACATTTAGAGGGGTATTGCTGAAGTGCTTTTGTCTATTTAGACAGTCAAGTATGAGAATGTCATAATTCTGAACTCACATCTGCTATGACAAGTACCATTCACCTTTAGTATCTTCAGAAAGGTTAGGGCAGTTTTGAAGACTTCTAAGTAAAACAGACCTTTTTTCTTCTCTTTCCAGTTTGAAAAAATTAGGCAAAAAGGAAATTTATGAAGATAAAGAAGTCAATAAGAGGACTTTCAAGATAACATCAGAGACAAAATTTAAACTCGTCTTTCTGACTCTTAGGCTGGCTTTGCATACAAGCATGCCTCATCTAATTCTCTTTACCATACTCTTTACCACTTTATCATATCAAGCATATCATTTTCAAGACATCATACTAAATAAGTTCTGGGTACCAAAAAAAACTATAGATGAAAACATATCTGAGTGATAGAGGCAGTTATTTCTGCCTATTGAAGACATAGGTATTTTACAAATACAGGCATATTTGGACAAATCTCTAGTCACCTGTCCCAGTTATAGCTCTGGCCATGGCTTTAAGCACTCAACAATTATTTATTGAATAGGTTTATGAATGAAAAGAAAAAATGTGACAACAAATTCCATCTTTTTTCACTTTAAAAACATAAAAAAGTAGAAACTATATCAAATTAATATTTCCTAAAAACATTGTTTTCCTCCTTGTTTTGACAATAAAATGAATATGCTCCTAATTGTCATCCTGAATATTTAACCTTGGAAGTGACAGGTATACAAAACAGAGAAAGAATGTTAGACACAGAGTTAGATGACCTGGGTTTGAATGTCAGATCTGTTGAATGACTTTGAATAAATCATTTAAACCTTTCCAAATCTTTTTCTTCATCTTTATTATACTTATCCTCACTTCCTCACAGGAATATTGTGTCATCATGCCTTGGACACAGACATAATGATAACAGCAACTTATATAGTCTTTTAAAATGAGAAAAAAAGTATATATTATTTCATTTGTTCCTCAAAACAACCTGTCAAGTAGTTACTATAGGTATTATTCTCATTTCACTAATGAAAAGCCTGGCTCTCAGGGGAATCAACTGACTTGCCATTATGATAGAACTACTAATTGTATAAGAGCCAGGTCTTACAGATGCTCAGATAAGCATTCTGTCTACTATGTCACACTACACATAGTAGCAGCTTAATAAATATTTTTCAAATTGAATTATGAGGTTCAAATGAGATTATTCATGTAAAATGCTTTGTCACAACAATATTAACTAATGTAGTGTTATAAGAGAATTTAATGATTGCCAGATTGGGGTGGGGTGAAGGGAAGTGATATGAGAGAATTTTTGTCACATAGAGAGGATATCTTGGAAACACAAAAGCAATCTCTTGACTTTGTCTGAAAATGATTAAGTAGTTCCTAAAGTAAAAAGAAGTTAGGAAAGTATAGAGCCATTGTTAAGAGATAATATCCCCAAAGAAAGAAGAAAAAATATAGCCTAGTGAATTTATATTACCAAACTGAATTGGGTTTATCATCTTACTCTCTAGAATGAAAGCACCAAATTTTGGAAGCTAGATTTGGGCCTACGATAATGCTTTTCTGCTAGAAGTGATGCTAGAAATGGGCATATCTAGCCTTTATTTTAAAGCTGATTGTATTTGACGTACTGAAAAAATCATTGATGCATTTGAAAAATGCAATTTAAATAAAAAATAAAGTTCATGAACTTCCTGATAAAGCAAGGTTAATAGAAAAAAAATGGTCTCTGTGATTGACCTTCAAGCCAGGGAAATTACTAGATGGAAGAGACTAAGAGGCTATATAAGACATTCTCTATACCAGGCATAGTACTCATGTATAACTTTGATCAAATCACCTCAACTATCTGTATATGTTTCCTTATCTGTAAAATAAGGGAGCTGGGTTAAATGACCTCTAAACTCCCTTTCCAACTCTCAAACCATGATGTTGTGACCATGTAACCAAAACTATGGAGATGGAAGAGAGTAAGTGAGGATGGGTAACAGAGACTCATTCAGTTTGATAGGAATATAAGATATTACTTATATAAGATAGGACTTTACAGAAATCAGTAGAAGTGGAAAACTCATTCAAGATCAATGCCTGCTTGCTTAATTTGTATATCTTACATGATAAATGACAATATGTGGTGTTTTTTTCTCATAACAAAGATGAGCCATGACTCATCAACAAAACTGTCAAAATCAGTCATTAGATGGGCATCCTGGAGCATAATTATGAAAATTATATAGAAACCAGTAATTCAGATACAGAAAATATTTAAGAAGATTAGTAAAAACTATTGTGAACAGGTTTCACTTGTACATGACTTAAAAAACCCTTGAAATTGCCTAAAAATGAAATGGCTTAACTAAATTAGTACTTCTCGTAAAGAAATCATCTGATTTAAAATTTTGTTGCAGAATTTCAAGTTGTCACATTTTTGAGTCACTGATGTGGAAGTGGACACAAGTGAATATTTCTAAGGAAAACAGAAAGACTTTAAAATAATGCTTTATCCTCCCTGGCTCTTTATTTAAGTAATAATCTTTGTGTGATATGATTGAAAACTAAAAGCATGTTGTGTTATGCTATTTCTTTTGTCTAAAAATGTAGTTATAAATTAAATTCAAAGAAATACATTTTCATGTAACTTTCGTATGCAATTTCTGTTCTCATGTTTTTATACCACTTACCTAATTTAAAAAAATACCGACTCAAGCCACTAACAAATTTAAAGACCCGAAAACACTTGCCAGTGCAGTAGTGAAAAAAATAGCATACCCAACATCAGCAGAAATGTCAGGGATATTAATGTGGTTTTTTACAGCCTTTTATGGTTTCTGAACCAGTTTTAATTGAAAGTCTAGGAAACTAGGCAGAGAGTATTTGTAGTCAGAAAGAGAGTCTGGGGAATTAGAGGTATCCCTACACATCTGTGATAGACATTAGATGGCTTTACAAATCCAAAGTGACATTTTTAAACATATCACCCCTACACTCTGGACAACTGCTCATGCAATTCTATGTTGGCCATGAATAGTGCCAGGACTATATGATTTTGATGAGAGAGTTTTCCATGAAAAGTATTTCCTTGTCTCTAAAATTAAAGGCTTAGGAGGAGGGGAATGGGAAAGTATGCTAAATGACCTTTTAAAGTTGCTTTCAACTTTAAATTTATAACACTATTTATTCTCCTCTCTGAATGGCACCATTTGCTGAGCAGAGTACTGAAAGCTTAGCAAGTTGCACAGAAAACTGATATCCAGTCTCTGTCCTCTTCAATCAATCAATAAACATTAATTAAGTGCTTATTATGAGTCATGAAATATTTTAAGCACTGGAGATGCAAAGATAAAAGTGAAACTTTGACTGGTATAAAATTGAACAGTATAAAAATTTGGGGAAATAATGTATATATGTATAAATTTAATGCCTTAAAACCAAACAGTTTTATCTATAGTCATGTCAAAAAATGCTCTAATAAATCACTACTGATTAGAGAGATGCAAATGAAAACAATTCTGAACTACCACCCCACACTTATAAAATTGGTTAATATGACAGAAAAGGAAAATGACAAATATTGGAGGAGGGATTGTGGGAAAACTGAGACATTAATGGACTGTTGGTGCAGTTGTATACTGATTCACCCAGAATACAGATTCAGTCCAATGGGCTATAAAATCATGCATGCCCTTTCACCCATCAATACCACTACTAGGTCTGCATCCCAAAGAGTTAAGAACCAAAAATATGTACACACATTTTTTTTAGCAGCTCCTTTAATGGTGGCAAAAATGGAAATTGAAAGAATATCCATCAACTGGGCAATGACTTAACAAAGTATATGTGATTGTGATGTAATATTGTGCTATAAGAAGTGATGAGCAAAAATATTTTAAAAAATCACCTGAATATACTTATGTAAAGTGGTACAATGTGATAGAGTGGAACCAAGATAATATCGTACACAGTAATAGCAATATTGTATGAAAATCAGTTGTGAATAACGTAGCTATTCTGAGTAATACAATGGTCTAAGACAGTTCTGAAGGACTTGATGATGAAAAATACTCTCCATTTCCAGAGAAAGAACAGATAAAGTCTGAATGCCAATCAAAGTATCCTTTTTAAATTTTCTTTTTCCTTTTTGGTTCTGTTTTCTTTCACAGCATGACTGTCCTTGTATGACTAATATCAAATTACTTGTCTCTCAGTGCTTATGGGAAGGGGAGGGAGTGAAAGAATTTGGAACTCAAAATTTAGAAATGAATTTTAAAAATATTTTTACAGGTAATTAGGGAAAATAAGACATTAACTTAAAAGGGCTACACAGCTTTAGTGGAGTAAAATGCACTAAGATTTTTGGGACATGCCGTATAAGTACTAATCTACATTTATATATGAGTATGTACAAAGTGAAAGAAAACAAAACAGTTTTGGAATGGAATGGGAGTTTTTAGATGGCACAGTGGATAGAAGATTTGGGAATGTAATAGGCTGTTTGTGATCTCAAAAAGTCTTAGACCACAATTCTCTTTAATTATATACTTTTGTTTCCTGTAAGACTGAAAATAAACGGGATGAATTTTAAAAGTCTCTACCTTTCAGGGAATTAAAAATATCTTAGATAAATTTACTTGGATACAAGTGTGTGTTCTTCCTTTGTCCCCAAAGAAGACCATGCCATCAGAGAAATGATGACATGACTTGCGCTTGACTTTGTTTTGAGTGAGGGAGGGCTGTTCAGGTCACCAGACTCACTTCTCCTCCAGAGCCATCTGAATCCAGTGACCAGATATTCATCAGGATGACTGGAGATGACCCAGGAAGAGGCAGTTGGGGTTAAGTGACTTGCCCAAGGTCACACAGCTAGTGAGTGTCAAGTGTCTGAGGTGAGATCTGAACTCAGGTCCTCCTTATTACTGCACTGGCACTCTATCCACTGCACCACCTAGCTGCCCCTTGGATACAAGTAGTTTCTAAAGGAATAAATAGTTTACTTCAAAATAGTTTTATATATATATTTTAATTACTGCTTTTCATAGCGCTACCATTAGTACCATACAGAGGAATCCTGGTAAGTGATATACCACCAAGGCAATATTCACAGTACTGGTGGTGACTATGAATATGCCAGCGTAGTTCTCAGTCACAAAATATAGAAGACTCTCCATATAGAAGGCAGAAGAAAAACATTTATTTAAACACTAGAAAGCCAAATTCCAGAACCTAAAAGCAAAATCCATCATGGTGCCCAAGATGTTAATAAACATGATCCCAGCAGGGGGCAAAGCTGTGAGGACGGTTTTTACTGATTTTAAAAATTATGATTATTGCCATAACTGTTCATTTCACTAAATTGCCTCTTTGTGTTAGTGTTGTGTGAACCTAGCCAGAAACTGACAATCAGAAGCACAGTATCATGCAGCAGGGAGAAATACAGTACAAAATACAGAAAATTCCAGCAAATTTTTCAAGAGATTAGCAAAGATTGTATGGAGTTTGAGTCCACACACCAAGATTTTCTGGGAAAGGAACAAATTTTCCCCTAAGGAAAGAACTGATTTGAATCTCCTTCTGGTGTTTGCTAGTTGTTTCCCCAATTAATAGTTTTTTACTTGTAAAATGGGACAGATATACTTTAGTAAGTACATGAGAGGCATATTGTGGGAAATAAATAAATTTGTATACGTAAGTACTTTATAAACTTTCAAATACTATAAAATATTAGTGATTTAAAAAAAGGACTGATTTGTATTCCATATTCATTTCTTAAACAGTGAGCAACAACCTTTGTTAACCTGTTCAATGTTAATGTTTGAGAACTTCTCTTTCCTTTGTACTTTTCTCTCCCCTCTTCCTCAACTCTGTTAAATTAAAAATATCTCAAGTGTTCCAAATCTGATCAATAACTTATTCAAAAGTTATCTGAGTCATTGTTTTCAAAACCTCAGTATATTCTAGCCACTTGTAATAGTAATTTAAATGGAAAGATCTTTCTCATTAATCAATAGGCCCATATGATCTGCTTAAATCACCTGGAAGGCTAGGTTACATGTGGTGGGAAGAGCTTGCTGAAGAGGCAGAACAGGAAGGATGGAGCAGAAGCCAGATGAAGTGAGTGAGTGAGGTCAGGTCAGAAGGGAAAGAACACAGGCCAACTGACACAAGCCAACTGATACAGGCCCAACTGATACATTGTGACAGGTGATAGTGAGAAGGCCCTGGCTGGGGGAGGGGAGGTTTGAGATTGAAACATTGTAGCAGTTGATAGAAAGAAAGCCCTGGCTGGGGGAGGGGAGGCTTGAGAATGACTGCCCCTTGCTGGGATCATGTTTATTAACTTCTTGGTCACCGCGATGAATTTTGCTTTTCAGTTCTGGAATTTGGCTTTCTGGTGTTTAAATAAACATTTTTCTTCTGCCTTCCATATGGAGAGTCTTCTACAGTTTGTGACTGAGAACTATACTGGCATATATACATAGTCACCACCAGTGCTGTGAATATTGCCTTGGTGGTATACCACTTACCAGCATTCCTCTGTACGGTACTAATGGTAGCACTATGAAAAGCAGTAATTATATATATATGTGTGTGTGTGTGTGTGTGTGTGTGTGTGTGTGTGTGTGTGTATGTATATAACTATTTTGAAGTAAACTGTTTATTCCTTGAGCTCAGAAACTACTTGTATCCAAGGGACAGCTAGGTGGTGCAGTGGATAGAGCACCAGCACAGTAATCAGGAGGACCTGAGTTCAGATCTCACCTTAGACACTTGACACTCACTAGCTGTGTGACCTTGGGCAAGTCACTTAACCTCAACTGCTTCATCCTGAGTCATCTCCAGTCATCCTGATGAATATCTGGTCACTGGATTCAGATGGCTCAGGAGGAGAAGTGAGTCTGGTGGCCTGAACAGCCCTCCCTCACTCAAAACAAAGTCAAGTGCAAGTCATGTCATCATTTTTCTGATGGCATGGTCTTCTTTGGCAACAAAGGAAGAACACACACTTGTATCCAAGTAAATTTATGTAAGGTATTTTTAATTCCCTGACAGAGTAGAGACTGGTCTTTTAAAATTCATCCCGTTTATTTTCAGTCTTATAGGAAACAAAAGTATATAATTAAAGAGAATTATGGTCTAAGACTTTTCGAGATCACAAACAGCCTATTACATTCCCAGATCTTCAAGTACTAAATAAGGTTATTTGTATGACCTCCAGGCTGGATCACAACACTTGGAAGATGTCTTGAATTGAGTTTTCACAATAGCAAAGTTACTATATAATTAATTATATACCATCTCATATTTGTTCATGAATTATATACTGGAGGGTGTAAATAGAGTAGAGAATGCAGAATAGTGAGCTTGAGTTCATGAATGGAAGGCTCAAATCTTAGGTATGGTAGTTACTAGCTATGTGACCCTGGTCACAATAAATACCTTTATTTCACCTTAAGGGGGATAAAAAAAGACTACCCAGGACTTTGATGTTAGTTGGCTTTGCGGAATAATAAAGTCTTATTTCTGTATACTTAGAAAAAAAACAAAACTAAAAATAAGAATACTGGGAAATGAAAGACAGATCCAAGAAGACTGTGTTCTGAGCGGACCATATAGATTCCAACAAATTAACAATGAACAGATTAGCAATAAACAGAAATGCCAGGTCTTCTGTTCTGATTCTATATTTGTTCCCCTGGATGTGGATGGCATTTTGCATTAAAAGTCCTTCGGAAATGTTTTAGGTCCTAGCATTACTGTAAAGGGCTAAGTCTGTCAAAAGCAGTCCTCATACATTGTGGTTATTGCTGTGTACGTTCTCCTGGTTCTGCTCATTTAATTCAGCATCAGTTCATATGAGTCTTTCCAGGTTTTTCTGAAGTCCACATGTTTGTCATTTCTTATAGCACAACAGTATTCCATTGCATTCATATATCACGTTGATGATGAGAGCCAGCCCTACACATCTATCCCAGCCTGGGCTACAGGTAGGTATAGCCCCAGTTGAATCCAGAGCCAAAGGACCCTGACTGGTCTCTGAAACTTGAATAGATAGAAAACAAAAGATTTTAATTTGAGGGGAAAGGGAGAGTCATATTTTCCCAAAGGGAATGGTGTAGGATCTTGGCTTCTATGAATTTCCTCTCTACAAGAAATCCCTTTTGGTAGATGTTAGGATGATGACAGTAATATTCTTTCCCTAAGGAGCTATGCCAACTGAAGTTAAAGATGCCCTGGTGTACCCTTTTCTCTTTTAAGTAGACAGCTGGGAAAGAATTTGGAAATACATGTGTATACACAGGTAATACTTGCAGATAGTATTATTATAGGGGAGGTGTCTTTGCAAGAAACAGAGACTAAGAAATAGATTAAAAGTTTCATTATTTCAACTTCACTGTGTCCTAGGGTTTCATGCTACACCCTATGAAGCAATACTAAACAGTAACTGTTTCTCAGTGTGGTCAGGGTCACACTGCATCCATGGCCATTTCCAGTCATCCTGATGAATATCAGGCCATTGGACCCAGAGGGCTCTGGAAAAGAAAGTGAGGTTGGTGACCTCGCACAACCCTCCCTTCACTCAAATCAAAGTCCACTGCTAGTCATATCATCATATTGATGTCATGGTTCTCTTCAAGAATGAAGGAAGTATGGTGGAGTAGAAAGACTCATGTATGCTAGTTCCGAATCCACAGCCCATAAATTTCCTGTAAAAAGACCTCCCCACAAATTCTGGAGCAGTGGAATCCACGCAGAAACACAGTGGAATAGATTTCCATTCCAGAGAGCCCTGGAAAGCCATCCCCAGGGGTCCGTCATGCTACGGATGCGGAACCCAGCCCTGCATGGCCCTGGCCATGGGGCCCCAGAGGAGCAGATCCAACCAGGCTTCAGGGATGGAACCTCCGGCAGCCACGAAGGTCCCTCCACCCACAGGCACTACAGGTCAGTGAGAGAGACTTCTGGGCTGGTCGAGAGGGGAGCAGGGTGTCTCCATGGCTCGGGCCCCCTCGGGAGGCAGCGGCAGAGTCAACGGGTGGAGGCAGCGGCAGCTCGGGACTCCCCGAAGCAGACAGGAGTTCCATTACGGAAGGTCTCTGCATAAAGCCCCTGAAGGAACTGCGCCTGGGAGGCCGCCCTGCCTCCACCTGAGCAACAGAACTTAAGGTCACATTGAATAGCAGCCCCGCCCCCCGCCCCCGCTGAAAGCCCTGAGGCTGGGAAGCAGCATTTGAATCTCAGACCCCAAGCACTAGCTGGGCAGATCTAGGCAGGGGTGGACAGGAATCTCAGAACTCAAGTAACTGTCTGGGAAAATGCCCAGAAAAATGAAGCAAAATGAGACCATGGAAAGCTACTTTCTTGGGGAAGAGATGTTCCTTCCTCCCTTCATTTCTGATAAGGAAGTACAATGCTTGCCAACATGGAAAGACATGGAGGTCGGGGCCTCTCTATCCCAGACATCCTAGTTGGATGTCGGGTGGGCTCAGGACATGGAAGAGCTCAAAAAAGGATTTTGAAAATCAAGTTAGACAGGTAGAGGAAAAACTGGGAAGAGAAATGAGAGAGATGCAAGAAAAGCATGAAAAATGGGTCAATACCTTGCTAAAGGACACCCAAAAAAATGCTGAAGAAAATAACACCTTGAAAAATAGGCTCACTCAATTGGCAAAAGAGGTTCCAAAAGCCAATGAGGAGAAGAGTGCTTTCAAAAGGAAAATTAGCCAAATGGAAAAAGAGGTTCAAAATCTCATTGAAGAAAATAGTTCTCTCAAGATTGGAATGGAACAGATGGAGTCTAATGACTTTCTGACAAACCAAGAAATCATAAAACAAAACCAAAAGAATGAAAAAATGGAAGAGAATGTGAAATATCTCATGGGAAAAACAACTGACCTGGAAAATAGATCCAGGAGAGATAATTTAAAAATTATGGGACTACCTGAAAGCCATGATCAAAAAAAGAGCCTAGACATCATCTTTCATGAAATTATCAAGGAAAACTGCCCTGATATTCTAGAGCCAGAGGGCAAAATAAATATTGAAGGAATCCACTGATCACCGCCTGAAAGAGATCCAAAAAGAGAAACTCCTAGGAACATTGTGGCCAAATTCCAGAACTCCCAGGTCAAGGAGAAAATATTGCAAGCAGCTAGAAAGAAACAATTCCAGTATTGTGGAAATACAATCAGGATAACTCAAGATCTAGCAGCTACTACATTAAGGGATCGAAGGGTGTGGAATAGGATATTCCAGAAGTCAAAGGAACTAGGACACAAACCAAGAATCACCTACCCAGCAAAACTGAGTATAATACTTCAGGGGAAAATATGGTCTTTAAATGAAACAGTGGACTTTCAAGCACTCTTGATGAAAAGACCAGAGCTGAAAAGAAAATTTGACTTTCAAACACAAGAATGAGAAGAAGCATGAAAAAGTGAACAGCAAAGAGATGTCATAAGGGACTTACCAAAGGTGAACTGTTTACATTCCTACATGGAAAGACAATATTTGTAACTCTTAAAAAGTTTCAGTATCTGGGTAGTTGGTGGGACCACACACAGACATACACACACGCACACACACACACTTACATGCATGCAAGCACACACACACATGCATGCACACACAGAGACATAGAGCACAGAGTGAATTGAATAGGATGGGACTATATCTTAAAAGAAATTAAGGCAAATGGAGAGAGAGAAATGTAGTGGGAGGAGAGAGGGTGAAATGGAATGGGGTAAATTATATCTCATTCAAGAGGCAAGCAGGAAACTTTTTAGTGGAGGGAAAAAGAGGAGAGCTGAGAAAAAAACAAGAAGTTTACCCTCATCACATTCGACTAAAGGAAGGAATAAAATGCACACTCAATTTGGTATGAAAACCTATCTTACAGTACAGGAACGTGGGGGAGAAGGAGATAAGCAGGGAGGGAGGAATGATGGAAGGGAGGGCAATGGGAGAAGGGAGCTATTTGAAGTCAACACTCGGGGAGGGACAGGATCAAAAGACAGAATAGAAACAATAGGGGGCAGAATAGGACAGAGGGAAATACAGTTAGCCTTACACAACACGACCATTATCGAAGTCATTTGCAAAACTACACAGATAGGGCCTATATTGAATTGCCTGCCTTCCCAAAGGGAACGGGTGGGGAGGGAGCGATGGGGAGAATTTGGAATTCAAAGTTTTAGGAACAACTGTTGAGTATTGTTCTTGCTACTAGGAAATAAGAGATACAGTTATTGGGGAATAGAAAGTCATCTGGCCCTACAGCACAAAAGAGAAGATGGGGAGAAGAGAAGGGAGGAGGGATGATAGAAGAGAGGGCAGATTGGTGATAGGGGAAATTAGAATGCTTATTGTATTGGGGTGGGGGGAGGGGATAAATGGGGAGAAAATTTGGAACCCCAAATTTTGTGAAAATGAATGTAAAAAGTTAAATAAATAAATTTATATTTAAAGAAAAAAAAAGAACGAAGGAGAAACATAGTCAGTGAGTGAATAACAGCTCTTCTCTTTCCCTCTCCTCCTTTCTCCTCCCCATGTGCTCTACGCAGGGGAATGTACACTTCCTTGGCCAAAATCTGCCTTTTTTTCCTTTGGGTTTACTGGCTAGATTTCTTGTTCACAAACCAAGGTGCAAACTCAATTCACTCCGAAGCTCCTAGACTGGACAACAGCTCCCCACCCACCTAGCACAGAGTGAAAGTAAACGCTAAACAGTAATTGCTCCTCTTTTACTCAGGAACCCTGAGTGTCTTCCCCTCCCAGATTGATTTTTTTTTTTGTTATTAAAGGGTCATCCCTTGAGTAAGTACTTAAAGAAGCCTGTTCATTGAATGAGTGTGTCTCACTCAAAGAGACAATTCTGTGAGACTGTAGCCTGGAAGGGCCAGGGTCTTACATTGCATCTGGGCCATCTCCAGCCTTACTGATGAATATCAGATTATTGCACCCAGATGACTCAGAAGGAGAAAGTGAGCATGGTGACCTTTGACATCCCTCCCTTAATCAATGAAAGTCAACAGAAAGTCATGTCATTGTCTTGATGTCATGTTCCCCTTTGAGAATGAATGACAAACATATAAACCCCAACATGATTAGCTGTTCCCCAACTGATGGGCATTCCCTCGATTTCTACTTCCTGGCCACCACAAAAAAACCTGCTAATAATATTATTTTTTTACACGTGGCTTTTTTTCCCATTTTCATTGTCTTTTTGGGATACAGCCGTAGAAGTGATATTGCTGGGTCCAAGGGTATGCACATTTTTATAGCCCTTTGGACATAGTTCCAAATTGCTCTCCAGAATGGTTGGATCAGCTCACAGCTCCACTAACAATGAATTAGTGTTCCAATTTTTCCACATCTTTTCCAATATTTATCATCTTCCTGTTTTGTCATGTTAGCCAATCTGACAGATGTGATGTGCTATCTCAGAGTTGTTTTGATTTGCATCTCTCTAATCAATAGTGATTTAGAGCATTTTTTCTATGATTATAGATGTATTTAATTCCTTCCTCTGAAAACTGTGTGTTCGTAACTTTTGATCATTTATCAATTGGGGAATGACTTGTATTCTTGTAAATTTTACTCAGTTCTCTCTATATTTTAGAAATGGGGCTTTTATCACAGATGCTAGCTGCAAAAACTTTCCCAGTTTTCTACTTCCCTCCTAATCTTGGTCGTACTTGTTTGTGCAAAACTTTTCAGTTTAATGTAATCAGATTTATCCATTTTGCATTTTAAAATGTTCTTTATCTCTTTTTTCGTCATAAATTCCTCCATTCTTCATAAACCTAACAAATAAAATATTCATTGCTCACCTAATTTTGTTCGTAGTGTCAGCCTTTATACACAAATCATGTACCCATTTGGACTTTATTCTTGTGTATGGTGTCAGGCTTTGTTGTATGCCCAGTCTCCACCAGGTTATTATTAGCCAGGCTTCCCAGCAGTTTTTGTCAAGCAGTTCTTATTCTACAAGCTGGGGTCCTTGGATTTATCTTATTTCTTTTTTTAAATCAAATTGACCAAAAGTTTAACAATTTTATTGGTCTTCTCATAAAACCAACTCAGTTTTGTTAGTTCAATAGTTTTCTTAATTTCAATTTTATTAATCTCTCCTTTTGTTTTCAGTATTTCTAATTTGATAATTGCTTGGGGATTTTCAAATTGTCATTTTTCCAGCTTTTTCATTTGCATGTCCAATTCATCGATCTCCTCTTTCTCTATTTTATTTATGTAGGCATTCAATGATATAAAACCTCCCCTAAGATCTGCTTTCACAGCATCCCATAAGTTTGGTAGGTTGTCTCATTACTGTCATGCTCCTCAATGAAGTTATTGACTGTTTCATGATATGTGGTTTAACCTACTCATTCTTTAGAATTAGATTATTTAGTTTCCAATTAATTTTTGGTCTATCTCTCCATGGCCCTTTAATATTTTGATTATGTTTTTTGCCTTATGATCTGGAAAGGATACATTGACTATCTCTGCCTTTCTGCTCTGGATTGTGAAGATTTTATTTTCTTGTACATGGTCAATTTTTGTGTGTGCCATGTACCACTGAGAAAAAGGTATATTTCTTTCTTTTCCCATTCCATTTTCTCCAGAGATCTATCATATCTACCTATTCCAGAGTTTTGTTAACTTCTTTCTTGTTTATTTTAAGATTGGTTTTTTCAAGTTCAGACAGAGGGAGGTTGAGGTCCCCCACTAGTATAGTTTTGCTGTTTATTTTTTCCTGTAACTCCCCTAACTTCTCCTCTAAGAAATTGGATGCTATACCACTTGCAGCATACGTGTTTAGTAATGATAATGTTTCATTTTTGATGGTATCTTTTAGCAGGATACAGTTTCCTCCCTTATCTCTTTTGATTAGATCTATTTCCGCTTTTTCTTTGTCTGAGATTAGGATCCAGCTTTTTTACATTAGCTGAAACATAAATATTCTCCTCCAATCTTTTCCTTTACCCTGTGTGTATGCCCTTGTTTCAAATGTGTTTCTAATAAACAATATATTGTTGGATTATGATTTTTAATCCATTCTGCTCTCTGTCTCCATTTAATGGGAGATTTGATCCCATTCAGATTCAGTCATGTTTATTGTGTCTTTCTTTCCATCCTCTTTTTCCCATTTATTCTTTTATTTCCTCCTTCTCCATTCTCCTCCATAATATAGTTTTATTTTTAATCACAACCTCCCTTTTACTTCCCCCTCCCTTTTAATTTCCATTTTTCCTTAATACTTCTTCCCTTTCTTCCCCCCCCTCCCATTACTTTCCCCTCCTACTCTGTGAATGGCAAGTTAAATTTCTACACTTAATTAAGTATTTTGTTCCCTCCTTGAACCAAATCAGATGAGAGTAAATCTCAAACAATGCTCATCTCCTTCCCCTTTTTCCCTTTAATTTAATATGTAATTTAATATGCCTCTTCTTGTGATGCAATTTTCCTTGTTCTGCCTCTTCCTTTTCCATTCTCCCATTAAAATCCCCTCACACTATTAATCATATTTTTATCATCCCATCAGTTAATTTATACCCACTCCCTCTATGTATATCCCTTTTAAATGTCATAATAAATATACCATTATCAAGATTGACAAGTATTGTTCTCCCATATAGGCATGAAAATAGTTTCCCCGTGTTGAATGATGTTTTTTTTTTCCCCATTTACCTTCTTATGCCTCTCTTGAGTCTTGTATTTGAAGGTAAAATTTGCTGTTGAGCTCTGGCCTTTTCATTAGGAACGTCTGGAAATCCCTTGTTTCATTGAATGTCCATCTGCTTGCTTGAAATGTTATGCTCAGTTTTTCTGAGTAATTGATCCTTAGTTGTAGTTCAAGCTCCTTTGCCTTATGGAATATCATATTCCAACCCCTCTGATCTTTTAATGTAGAAGCTACAAGGTCTTGTGTGATCCTGACTGCAGTTCCTCACTATTTTAATTGTTTCTTTCTGGCTGTTTGCAGTATATTTTCCTTAACTTGATAGTTTTGGTATTTGACAACAATATTCCTTAGCTTTTTCAATTTGGTATTGCTTTTGGGGGTGATGGGTGGATTCTTTCAATCACTTTTTTGCCCTCTGGATCTGACTTCAGGGTAGTTTTCCTTGATGATTTCTTGAAAGATATTGTACAGGCTCTTTTTCTCATCATGGCTTTCTGGTAGACCAATAATTCTAAATTATCTCTCCTGGATCTTTTTTCCAGGTCAGTTGATTTTCCAAAGATATATTTTACATTTTCTTCTATTTTTTTCATTCTTTAGATTTTATTTGACTGATTCTTGATGTCTCATAGAGTTATTTGCTTCCACTTACCCAATTCTACTTTTTAATAAATTGTTTTCTTCAGTTAACTTTTGTACCTCCCCTTTTATTGGTACAATTATTCCTCTTAAGGTGTTATTTTATCCAGTTAGGTTTTGTATCTCCTATCCATTTGTCTAATTTTCCTTTTTAATTCTTCAGTGAATTCTTTTTTTTTTCATATTTTTACATCATTGGTCATTTTTCCTTCTATCTAATTTTGCTCTTAAAATTTTTCTTGAGCTCTTCCAAGGATGCTCTTTGGGACTGAGATCAGTTTATATTCCCCTTTGTGGTTTCAGATGTGAATACAGTCTCCATGATGTCCTCTTCTGAAATCATGTGTTGGTCTTTGTCTCCATAGTAAGATTCTATGATCTTTGCTTTTCTGGTTTGCTTCTTGCTCATGATGATTGCCTTTTTCCTGGTTTTTAAAATGTATCTCTTTTTCTGGGGAGTTGGAGCTTTGTCTAAAGTGTGTTGTGCTGAGAAGTAGAGTCTTTGTCTGTTGTGACCTCTGGTTCTAGAAGCTAGAATGCTGTAGGTTACCTGGTGTTGAATAGAATGGTTTGTGTCAAAGTAGAGACCAGGTGAAGTCTTTCTGAGTTTCCCCAAGGTTACCCTGATGCTCACCGTGTGAGGTGTGGGGGAGGGGTGATCTGGCCACAGTAGATTTCTCTCCCTGAGCTAGTGACTAGTGAACCCCCTTCTGTACCATTGTCTGCCTAATTCCCCTGGCTGTGCTAATGCATGCCTGGGGTCCTGGTACTGGCGCTTACAGACTCCACCTCCCTAGGGCTCAGGATCTCCTTCTGGTTTGCTTAGGTGGGGCTGTCTGGGATATCTCCCATCCTGTACTGGTCTCCTTTAGCCACAGTAAGAGGGACTCTCCTTGATGATCTTCCTAGCCTCCTGAGCTGAAATACTGCTTGCCTCTTCAGTCGATTTCACTATTATAGGATTTTTCCTGGAGCAGTATTCTCTGGGTTTTTCAAGGTCGGCAACGGGAGAGTGAGAGCACTTATAGTTTACTTAGCCATCTTGGTTCATGCGAGTTCAAGTAGGTGACTTTCAAACATTTAATCTGTTGGCTGATAGTCTCAGGAGTGGCTTGTGCTATTACCAGGTGTCCTTCACTTGTCTCTCACTGAGTTCCACTGAACTCCCATCCTGAGCTACTGTATTTGAGAGTTCTCACTGCTACTTCCTCTTCAGTCTGCTATGGTGATTCCTGTTCTGTTCCACTAGAGTGGAGGCTCCTCTGGTGCAGCCTGTATGCTCTACTCCCTCCCCTTGCCCCCCACCAGAAGTTTTAGCGGGCCTTCATTTTTTAATATTCTAAGACTAACCATGGAGTACATGCACCATTCATGGGATATCTTCAAGGTGTATTATATCTCTTGTTATATCCCCAGCTACAAGTCTGTTCTTAACTATGAATTTAGCCTGGCTTTGGGCCTGATGTCTAGTCATCTATTAACCTAAAGTAAGTGACAGGCCAGAACTACTCACTGACTTCACCCCTAGCTCCTCAGGGTTAGGAATAATAAAACATCAAAGCCACCATAACCTTTTTTATTCTAGATAGGTCATCAAGTTAACTTGAAAGGTAGAGGAACTCAGTTAACTCTTTTCTCCCCATACTGTGTCCTAGAAATTCCCACCTATTATTCTCTTAATTGGTAATTCAGAGTTTATCTGCTGAGATGAATATATCCCGCATCGATCTTACCACTATTCCTCCCCATTCCCTATATTCCTCTGCATTCTGTTTCCATTGTGCTTGTTTTCCACCTTCCTCTTTCCCTCCCTTTCTCTTCTCTTTTGTTAAAATAATTTCTCTGCCATCAGAGTGCCTTATGCATAGTTGGCACCTAATAAATACTCTGTTGAATCTAATATTAGACTTTTTCATTTTATATTTTGGCTTTAATGGGATCCATGTCCTCTTCTGCAAACATTACACATATGGACATTGCCAATGCTGGTCAGTCCTTTTATGCCCAATAAGAAGAGTCAGGCTATTACTATTTCTCCTTGCCTTTTCCAGAAATCCCATTACCACTATCATTTTGCAATCATTACCCCTATTAGGTTCAAGATCAGTCTATATTAACCTGCTGATATTCAGTAATTCATTTAGACAAAAATTTATTAGAACCTACTAGGTATGAAGGTTACCTGATGTTTTTAAATACAATATTTATTGATTTCCTTTCACATATCATGAAATTTTAATTTGCTGTGTTTTAACTTTTTTATTTGTATTTTACAATCATATACCATCTGTTCTTTTTCCATATTTGGTAAATTAGCTTATGTCCATATTTGCATAGAGAAATCTTCTATCCTTTCCTCTTTTTCCTGTACTCCTTTATAACTAATATTCTTTCCTCAGAATTATTATTATATCCCAAGAACAATTACAATTACTTTTTTCTATAGTTTATTTTCTTTTCTCACATTCTTAGATGATCAGTAATTTCACTCAAGACATGTCTGTACAATTATTTCTATGCAATCCTCTAAAAATTGACATGTCATATTAGGTGGAAAATTGGGAGACATGCTCACATAAGGTGTTTTCCATGTCATCAAGGATTTCTGCATAGTTATGGTTAGCCATATTCTCTAAAATTTTCTATTCACAAATGATATTTTAGTCATTTTATTAGGTTCAAAAATACAGCAATGCTTCCTCAATGAAATCTATTGCATAGTATTTGTATTGGTTCTCACTATCCACACTATAAAAAAATGTTGACCAAATTTTAACATGAAGCTGGAAAAACAGCCTATTGAGTTTGCTCATTAACATTGTTTTTAATATGCTGCAAATGGACTGTGAGGGATATCTGTAATTCAACAGAAAGCAAAGTCTAAAAGGGCAGTGATTTTTAGATTTGTGTCTTTTAAATAGCCAAGATCTGGCAGCATGGCTTCTGTACACTCAGCCAAAATGGTTGTAACTTTACAGAAGTGGATCTCCTTTCCAATGGTGCAGATTAGAGCCAATCTTATGTGATTTATGTTAACTTCTTTCACAAGTTAGTCAGCAAGGGTTACCCAGAAAGTTGGAGAATGTCCTTATTTTACTTTTTTGCCCCCTGACATAAAGAATCCAAGGAAGCACATGGACTCCCTACAAGCTATTTCTCACTGGTGTCAGAAGAGCAGTCAATCATTTTGACTCATACATTTCTTTTATGATGTATTTTACCTCAATGTTTCTTTGAAGCCACTTATTTGTTATGAGTTGCAATCTGTTCATACTGTCTTAGATTTACCCATTACCCTTTATATGATGGTCATATTCAATTATATAGAGATGTGTATACCAGCAAAATTTTTATATTTAAGTTGTGGGTCTTTGTTATATAAGTTCACATAGTTTTATGGAGGAAGACATTATTTCCTGAGAGAATCAATAGAGTTTCCATATAGAAGATAATGCTTTAAATGGTATGATATTACCTAAACATTCAGCCCATTCTTTTTTCCTATGTATTATGTATACTTATGTATACATAGTTAAACCCAATCATCATGAATTTTTGAAATTACTGCAAACCTCATGGGCAGATGTCATATATTGCTCTTTAAAAGGTTAGGTGGAGACACTTCCCTGGGTGAAGTATTGAGCAATTGTTACTGAGCATTCATTAGCATTTTATTAAAGTTAATGAAGAACTGGGAACATAAAAATGAGATTTCAGGCACATGAAAATTCATGAACCTTTAAAATAATTGTGAATTTTTCATTAGCTGTAAAGAACATTGTCATGTTCAGAAGTACACAGGCATTCTTGTAGCAGATAGTTAATTTATGAAAATAAAAATAAAAACAAAGCATTTTCTGTGCAACAAATCCATGAAAATTAAATTTGGGTTGATGATCCACTGACCATTCTACTCTGTAACAGATACTGAGAGATTTACTAATGCAAATCTCTTTTGTTTGATATCTTCTCTATAAGGACACATAAGAACAGAAATTTTCAGAAATTTTTAAGATCATAGTTTTAAAGCTTGCAGTGACCTCAGAGGATATTTGGTCTGACATTCTCATTCTACAGATGAGTAAATTGAGGTCCAGGGAGGTTAAATGAGTTGCTGAAAGTGTCATAGATTGTTAGTAACTGTAGCAGTAAGCACCCTGAAACATCCAGGATGACATGCTAGCACAGGTTTTGAGATCTGTTTTTCTAAAAGGAAAGCAACTTTTGAGGGGTCAATAATCTTCTTTAATCACATATACCAACAGAGAAAATAAAAGCAGAGAAATAAAGACCAACAGACAGGACTACCAACTGTTTGACCATAAGCAATACATACATCACAGATCAGCAGACAGGTCCATCTGTCTGACCATTACATACATACAGAGTTACCAGAGAGAGAAGCACCAAAATCTGGGTTTTCAAAGCCAGGTGCCTCCTTAACAGCTACCCAGAGTCTCATCTGGCACACAAACCTTCTTCCAAAGAGTAAATTCCAAAGCAAAACCTCACCTCAGAGTACACATACAATTTTCAGAACTGCAGGGCATCTCTTAAGACTCAGTGCCTCATTAGAAATTAACAAAATGTGTGGGCTTTCCTATAAAACAAGCCTCACCTAATCAAGATTTCCTTAATGGACTCCACCTGGGAGCAAGACAGGAAAGATCTTTAACTCTCATTACAGTAACAGAAATGGGATGTGAATTTTGGTCTTTTAACTACAAATTCAGTTGTTTGTGGATTTTTTTTTCCTTTATTGTTCTAGTCTCCTACTTATCTGACATTCTTTCTTTAAGAGTATTTAATTCTTATTCCAAATAAAAACAATGAAATTAGTATTTTCAGATGCATAATAAAACTGACAAAAGAGGGGTACCTACACATGAAAATGCAGGTCTTTCTTTCATACTTGTCTTATTTTCTTTATATAATAAATTCAGTTAGTAGATTTCAACACTATCTTCCTTCCCCCCTTTTCCCTTCTCTTTCCCTTCCCCTTCTTTCTCTTTCCTTCCCTTCTTTCCTACACTGTACCTTGCCCTCTCAGATTCATAATTCCTTCCCTTGTCCCATAACAGAAAAAGAAAAACAAAACTCTTGTAATAATTATGCATAATCAAGCAAAATAAATCCCCCTCTTGACTATATTCAGAAATCTTCATCTTATTCTAAATTTGAACAATTACTTCTAGGTCAGGAAGTGAATAGAATGTACCATCTTCAGTCCAGAATAATTGATCACTTCATTCATCAAAGTTCTCAAGTCTTTGAAAGTGTTGTTTTTCTCTTTATAGTGTTATTGTATAACTGCTCTGGTTCTGCTCACTTCATTATTTATCACTTCATAAAGTCTTCCCAAGTTTCTCTGAACCTGTCTGTTCCCCTCAAACATTCCACTCAAACTATTTCCTTGGGTGTACTCAAATCTGTTTTTATCTGTTCCTTCTTATTTCCATCATATGTCAGGGAAAATGATGTGTTTGGTAATATAGAAAGCTACCTAATAAGAACTAGACTAATTCTACACCTATGACATAAAATAATTTACTTTATCATTTTTTAAGTATACTAAGTTAGAATGTGTAGATCATGCCCTCCTAAAGTCCTCAGGTTTGTTATTATCTCTTCCCTTTTAAATTGTCCCTACCTTCTAGAAATGTTTTATTTACTGAAATCAGGAAAACTATCAGGAAAAGATTCATTCAGATGACAATTTACCAAATGTTTAGTTACCCCACTTACTTGTCAGTGTTCCTCTTATGATAGCCTTAAGAAATGCTACATTTCATTGTCTTGTCCCAAGGGAAAGCAGGTGATTTATACATAATAACTCTCAGTTACATCTTGCTAACACATTCATATCACTTGTAAATGATAATTAGGGATCAGATGGGGAAATGTCAGCTAAGAGATTAACAATTTATTTTAAAAAAAAGTCATGTGATTTTGGTAATAAAATATAATTCCATTTTAGAAGCAGTAATTTCATATGATGAAGGTTGTTCTACTCTTTTCAGACAAAGCAACCCTTCTGCCAGGGGAGGATTGGGTAAAATGATACATTTTCTACTTTCTAAAAAACTCACAGGGAAAACAACCAATTTCTCTAAATTAATCTGACTTGTTTAGTGTTCTCCCTCAGATAAGGTGTTCAGTACTAACCTCATTCTTTTTTATGTGTTCTGAATGTTTTCTTTTTTAAAAGCATTTTCTATAAGCTGTTTAAACAATGACAGTTTTGTAAACTTCTGAATTTTTCAAACACTTTGAATTTTAATTTGGTACATTATACTTTCTGACAGCAAGATATGTGGGTTATAAAAAAATTCCATGGATACCAATAGGTAGGTTTCAGTCACATCAGGGAATGTTCTAGTAATGCCTGGCATTTATATGGCATCTATTGCTAGGGAGTTTCAATCACTTTATTGCCAGTTAATGATTATTAGCCCCATCTTTTAGCTAAGAAAGGAGAGGCAGGGAAATAAAAATATTATTTACTTCAGTTTAAATACTGAATGGTATATTAAAAAGCACAGCTTCTAGTCTCATGTATGCATTTCATTGATTGGTATATATATGAGCCTTCATTGGATACCAAAACTTTCAGAAGATACTTTAAAATTATACTCTATTAAAGAAAAAAAAATTGTGATGTACATATTTGAAATATCATTGAGTAGGAAATATTTTTCATTCATCTATCAGACATCTACATCAAAGTTGTGCATTTTCATCCTCACTCCACGCATAACAACAATAACTTTAATTAAAATTCAAATAAGTTCTGTGTTTTTCACCCTCATTTACATAGAATCAGTGTCTTCATATGCTATGACCCATTTTAGTATCAGTGAGTATTTATGATTCTTTGTGATCTTAATAATTGACCTTCCAAAACATGAAGGTAACTGAATATAAGAAATTCTCACTTTTTTCCCATTGATTTGGGATTTTTAACAAAGTCAAGTAAAAAATCTATTCATTGATAGACAACTTAGAGAGTTAAATAAATGTAAACTACTATCTCGAATAGCATACTCTTCTCATTGAATTTTAAATAATAAAAGTTATAGTTTATTTAAACTCAGCTTTGAATAAAATTAACTCCCCTGAATTTTCATTGATTCCTATGAGATTTGAAAGTCCTTCCTATGATTCTAAAATTCCAGTTACATTATGTCAGGCAGTTTTCTTTCAGCTTCTATTTTCTCTTAATTAGGTGACACATTTAATTGCTTATTTCTAAATAAGAGACATGGTCATATACTCTTTAAAATGTCATATCAACTAGCATGTTAATTTTTACATTTGGGCAAAATATAGAATTACACAAATAGGGACAAGATTCTACTAGTATCTATTAGTTGATGATAATGAGTCAGGATTATTCATTCATATTGTTTGCAAATAATTTTGTATAAAACAGGAATAAAAAATGATGATGATAGTGATGAAGATGACTGATCCTATGGGAAAAATTTTATGAATAGGATACTTTGAGAGAAAAGACACCACTTATGATAAGAATATAAATGAATATTTGCAGTGTGTACTACATCTACTGCAATACACATATTACATCTGTATATATGACCATACGCTATGGTTACACTGCTCAAAATTTCACATAGAGTTTATATGTATATTTCAATACCCTTGAGCCAAATTCTGTACCACAAAAATAACCATAATAGAATCTATTTGGATGTGTACATGTTTTTTATTTCATTTTGTAAATACTGAGAATACAAAGAGAGACTATAAACATTTCTGTGGAAGCTAGATAGCATAGTGGAGGTAGTGCCAGGTCTGAAGTCAGAAAAACCTGAGTTCAAATTTGGGCTCAGATATTAGCTTACTGGCCAAGTCACTTAAGCCTGTTTTCCCTATTTTACTCATTTGTAAAAGGAGCTTGAGAAGGAAATGGCAAAACCACTCCAAGAGGTTTGCAAAGAAAATCCAAAATGAGGTCACAACTGACGAACACCTAACAACAGCAACAATGAAAAGCGTTTATTAAGCACTTGCTCTATTGTCAGCATTTAGCTCTTCTGCTAAATGCTGAGGACATATGGAAAAAAGAAACAGATGCTAATCTCAAGTGGTTTGCATTCCAATGTAGCAAGCAACACGTATACACAAAGGTGCATATGAGATCCATATTAGATAGATGGAAGGTGGAAAATGCGTTTGATAAAAATGAACTTGAAGTAAGCCAGAGACTCCAGGACATATAGAAGAAGAGGAAAAAAGATTTCATGCATTTTAGAGGACTCCAAAGCCATTGGCATTTTATTTAGTAGCATGGTGATACAGATAGACTTTTGGATAATCATGCTGGTAGCTCTCTCTCTTTCTCTATGTATATACATACATATATATATATATATATATATAGTGATATTTATGTGTATATATATAAATATTGTGATTTTATTACAAGTTAATTGTCTTGGATGAATCAATCTATTTTATACTTCATGTATACACGGCCTTTGTCTAACGCAGTTTATGAATTCTTTTGCTTTGCTTTCCTAATGATTTATTGTGGATGATGTGTTTTTTGTCCTGCAATGAATCCCATGCTGTTTTGTTTTTTTTAAACTAGACTTATGAAAATGAAGATTATCCTTTGACCAAGTAACAGCAGTACTAAACTGATCCTAATGAAAAAAGAGGAAAATTACATATATGGGCAAGCCACACATATACAATAATATTGCTATCCATACTTTTTGAGTGGCAAAAAATAGCAACATAAGGGGGTCCTCAACAATTGGGGAAAGTCTAACAAATTAGATGATATGTATATAATGGAATACTTTTGTCATAAGAAATAAATATATAGAGTGCTATAGATACATCTTTATATCTATCTAAATATATGTATGTATATGTGTATGTGTGGTGAGAGAGGGACAGAGAGAGAGAGAGGGAGAGAGAGAGAGAGAGAGAGAGAGAGAGAACTCGATGATAGATATTTATTTACATGTCTCCCCCATTAAACTGTGAGATCCTTGAGAGCAGGGACTGTCCTTTACCTTTCTTTGTATCCTCACACTTAGCACAAAGCCTGGCATAAAGTAAGAACTTAATATGATTACAACAGAATTTTGTCAGAGGCAGAAAAATCAGTGTAAGGTAGAAGGAACATGATTTCCCATCATCTATCCTTCTCCTACTTGATATAGTCAGGGCAGCTAGGTGGTGCAGTGGATAGAGCACCAGTGCAGGAGTCAGGAGGACCTGAGTTCAAATCTCACCTCAGGTACTTGACAGTCACTAGCTGTGTGACTTTGGGCAAGTCACAACCCCAACTGCCTCATCCTGGGTCATCTCCAGTCATTCTGATGACTATCTTGTCACTGGATTCAGATGGAGGAGAAGTGAGGCTGTCATGTCATCATTTCTCTGATGGCATGATCTTCGGCAACGAAGGATGAATGCATACTTGATACAGTCACACTCTGATGACGTTTTGATATGTAAACAGTAGTACCTTGGCCCCTGCATTTCCCCCAAATAAGTACATATTTTGATTGTACATAATAAGAGTGGAAGCATGTTATAATAGAGTACAGGAAATGGTTGCACTCAGGATCACCTGAGATGTAATTCTTATTAAAAACAAGCAAACAAAGCATTTAATATTTGGATAATGCTGCATAGGTTACTTGGGTTATCCCAGTCTCAGTTTCCTCATTTATAAGATTGAGATAATGATATTTGTAGCTGTTATCTCACAGAACTAAATGAAATAAAGTGTTTTGAAAAGGACTGTATAAATGTCACTTACTATCATTATCTTCAATTTTCAGCTGTTTTAATGCAGAAGAATATCCTTATTTTATGCATATTATTCTAGAATGCTCAAATGATTAAAAAAATGGACTCCCTCTCAAAATACTTCTACTGTAAATTTGGAAAAATTATAGTTTAATAACTTGGCATATCTGGCTTCATAAAACTTGTCTGCATTTTTTCCATTGTGCTTTCCATAGAATAGGTGTTCAGTTACCAATGACAGATATTATAATTTTAACACTAGTTCCAGGGCCAAATCTATTCCATGCATTCAAAATTGCTACATTTGCATTATCTTTTTTTAAACTCATAGCCATTTTGGGGAAAAAGAATTCAAGTTTTAAGTTTTAATCCATAATGTCATTATTTACTCATTCTGTACTGTCTTTTGATGTTGTACAGCTGTATGTTTTAGTGAGGGCTAGAATAGGGAAAGTTTCATGCCCATGTAGAGTAATTTCCATAAGTCCAAAATAAGAAGGCATATATATGTATATGTATATATGTATGTATATGTATACTTACATGTATATATGTAAATATAGTATATATATGCATCTATGAATGTGTATGTGTATATATATGCATGCATTCATGTATATGTATAAATTTGTGTATGTGTATGTTTATGTATATACACACATATATTACATACATATTTATACACATATATACATATATATCCCCACCCACACATATATTATCTAGATTATTGCAGTGCCTTATTCCTCTCCTCCCAAAAGAGAATTTGGTTGTCCATATTGCTCTACAAGGGAGTTGGGGAGAATGGGAAATATAGAGTGTTTCATTCCTTAGCTTTAGGTCTAAAGAGTTCTTACTACCAAGTTGTCCCAATACAGATTTCAGCATATTTATGAACTTGGATGGGAAAAAGAACCTTTCTTCGGTCATTTTTTCAGTCATGTTTGACTATGACTTCATTTAGGATTTTCTTGGCAAAGATACTACAGTTATTTCCCATTTCCTTTTCCAACTCGTTTTTTATAAAAGAACCTTTACTTCATTTTTAATCCAATGTATTTTACTTTACGTCTAAAACAAATTCTTCCAGGAAGAGGCCAATAGACTTCATTAGAATGTCAAAGATGTTATATTTTGAAAGTATGAAGAAATTGAAAGTGAGATTGGAAATTTTCCAATTGTTTGTAATCTTATGCTGCAGATAAACTCATTGAGATAAAGGCTCATCTACAAAGGCTGGGCCAGCAGGTGATTTTATACATATAAATGCATATGGCTATGTCTATATCTGCTTATCTATATATGTGCAGTTGTACATGTATTTGTATGTACAACCACATGCGTATGCACAGCTACAGCAATTTGTGAAGACTACCTACAAGGGAGACCCTGGGATTTGTGTTGGTAGAGGGAATATTATCCTATTTGATGAAATCATAGATCCTTAAAATTATGTAAAGAGTCCCTACGTTAAGCAATTACCCTTCTGAACAGATGACTAAGCATACACAGGGAATGGTGAATTAATTCTCTGAAGCTGAATAAAAGGCATTCAACACTAATTTGATAAATATTTTTTCCTTTTATCCCACTAAGTTCAGATATATTAGAGTTTGATCCTTAGTGTTATTTGAGCATCAATCAGTTAAGTTGTCATCCCATTCTAAAATTGAGGATTTATATGAAAGTAGGAAAGGGTAGTAGGAAAACAAAAGTAACAAAAATTCATATTTTATCTTAGCAAAATTCTTTCTAGAAGGTATTTTATCTGTAGCTTTATCATTAAAGGCCCAAGATTAATTTTTCCCCTCATTTACAATTTCAACTATATTGTGCAAGAGCAAAATAATAGATTGGTAAATCTTGAGTAAAATAGTCATTGATTATTATAATGATGGGACAGCTAGATGGTGCAGTGGATACAGTTTCAGCCCTGGTGCCTGAGGTCTCATACTCCTGAATTCAAATTTAGTCTCAGAGACTAGCTGTGAGATGTTGGGTAAGCCACTTAATTCTGTTTGCCTCTGTTTCCTCACCTGTAAAATGAACTGGGAAAGGAAATAGTAACCCTTTCCAGTATCTTTCCCAGGGAATCCCCAAATATAGTCATGAAAAGGTGAATGAAACTGAAAAGAAGTAAAAAACCACAATAGTTCTAGGCTAACCCACATAATTTCCTGTTTTCTATTTCCAGCTCATAATTCTTTTCCTGGAGTGTCATGTCGCGTTGGTTTAGTTTTTGTTGCTCTTGTTCTAATTCCAGTCCAGAAAGTGCTCCCTTGGGTTCAAACACTTCCTCTAACTTTGCCAAGTGGTTCTCTAAGAACTCTTCACACTCCAGCACTGCTACAGTCTCTTGGACTGAGAGATTATTGGAGGGGCTGAGAGGGTGATGAATAATAGATGATTGGTATCAAGAAACTCACCTTAAAAGGGAATATGTGAATAGATGGACTCTTAATTTCTTTCCAAATGTAAATCTATAATTCTATAAATAGTCCTCTTAGGACACAAGGGCTTGCAATGAACTTCAGCCCAAAACAGCAATTAATGGTTTCTGAGAGGATATCCCTTCCTTTTCCCAAGATCTGTTCTCCCAAGATCTTTCTGCAAGAAGGGGAAAAGAGAAAAAGAATTCCCAAAGGATGTTCAATTTTTAGGAAAACACAAAGGAACAGTTTCCCTCTACCCCCCCAAAATGGTCTGCCCTATAATAAAAGAACAAATAAACTCATTTTGGAAGCAGCCCTCAATAGGACTAGCTGTCATAGAACACTAGACCTGTTATCAGTTCAAATGAATTGAGTTCAAATTCTGCCCTAGACTATCGTTAAGTATGTGACCCTAAGAAGACACTTAACCTTTCTTGGACTCAGTTTGCTTATCTGTACAATAGGAACAATCATCTACTTCACAGGATTGTTGTGAGGGTCAAAGGAGATAAGACAGGCAATTTACTGTATATAGCTCACTTTGTATATATTTGTTTGCTTGTTGTCTCTCCCACTAGATTGTAAGCTCTTGAAGAAAGGGACTGTCTTTTGTCTCTTTGCTCATACTGTACTGTGTGTGTCTTTTGATGTTGTGCAGCTGTATGTTTTAGTGAGAGCTAGAATAGGAAAACTTTCATGTCCATATAGAATAATTTCTGCAAGTACAAAATAACAGATATTGGGCACATAAAAATGTTTATTGATTTTTATTGATAAATGTTTTGGAAATCCTGGAATTCTATAGCAATGGTAGCTATTATTATAATTTACTGATGAAAACTATCCTCTAGGAAACAAACAAGGGGTGTAGTCATACCTTATATAGGGAAATACAAAGAGAAGTGTCATCCAGAGGCTCACTTTCCAATAAGCACAGAGAGTAAGTAGTTCAGGGGAAACCCTGGTTAAACTTCTTGTTTGTATGAAGCCATTATACATCTCAAAATTTGGTTCTGTTAAGAAGCCTATCTGAGTTTTGTCATGAACTCTGGATATCGGGCAATTCCATATCATTTCATATAATAAATCCTTTCCTTTGTGGAGAGTAATTATGCAGCTATATATTACTTTAAGCAGCAGTCCTCCTAACCTTGCACTCCCACCCTCAGTCTGCTAATTCCATTTAGATGGGAGAAAACATGTCTTCAGTGATACTAGATATTGATCTGGTGGCACAGAGACAATATGGCAGTGGTATTGGTATAGGTCACCAGACTAATATGATCATAACATTCTCCTCTTTAAGGGCCTCTATTTTTATTTGCTTTCCAATAGAAAGAAGAATATGTTTATCAGTCTACTGAATCCCCAGGAACAGGCTGGCTGATATAAAACTCTTTAATATGACCCCAAACAATCATTTTGAATGGTCATCAAAGCTTCATCCTTCCTTTGTGGAATTAAGAGTCAAGTTACATAGACTGTCTTTTTTTTTGTTTTTGTTTTTAAATATTAGGATTTTACTTTTGTCATGAGAACACATACTATATTGAATGAGTGACAAGTAGAAGATGAATGAAACTTCAATAAATCATTCTTTTATTGTCATGGAATGTATGCCGAGTTATCTCTACTTCACACCGTTTCAGCCTGAAAATTGCAGAAATTCAGAAGGACCATAGCAATGTTTCTGAGGCACAGAGCAGCAGCCCTTGACATAAGTGTCACTAACAATATTTGTTTGTCCATACACATGCATACTCAGGAGATTGCTTGGGCATTAGGAGAATCTAGCATGTGGTATTCAAAGGCAAAAAGCTTTTATCAGTGTCAATTTTTATGTCCAAGGAATGAAATTTTCCAAATAATTTAAAATATGAGTATTGACTTGGTCTAAAAGCAATTTGAATAGTGCTGCACTAAGTTGAAGCTGTTATACATTTTCCCTGATATAATAAAGCCATTCAGAAATAAATAATGCAATGTCTTAGAAATCTACAATAGAAGAAACACTATTTTAGCATTATTGCTTGCCACACAATAGGCAGGACTATTAAAGATTATTAACTTTCTAAAGCATATTATAAGTGGGAGTAATAAAAATATTGACCTCGCTTGTTTTATGTTCTCCAAGAGGTGGATTGCATGTTTTAAAAAGCCAATCCTAAACAACAAATCTTTTTTTTAAAGCATATTAGTTGAGTTTATTATTTTTAATAATACTGCTGAACTGTATTTTTTCTCTCTTTAGTCAACTTTTCATTCAAATGGTGTTTTTCTTGGCTTGCCAAGTATGAAACTGAAAACAAGCACAAAATATATTCTAAAGAGATTTTGGTTTTAAAATTTCCAAACATATACCACATACATGATCAAATCTATACTCTCACTGTCACTAATAGCATTATTTAAAATATATGGAATTAAATACATGAACTAGTAAACTGGTTGAAAAAATATCCGTATGATAATGTTAGTTGGTCTATGAGAAATTCATCTGGCTATTCTGTTGTAAGACTAGATGAGTCGATGTGCGTACTTCGTTCATTTATGTGTCTACATGCTGGGCTTATTTTGTGCTTTTATTAGAACCTGTTAGAGGCATGTCTAATGCCTACACCTTGCCGCTGTTCAATGTTAGGTTTTAATAAGGCATTTCTAAGTCATGGAGCAGTTAACAAAAGGAGTTTTACATTGCCCTAACACAGCAAATATATGCAGGAAGAATACAATGGCACTTCTAGTCCCACTTGTTTCTATTTGGAAGTGGGTTTGGTCAGTTGGAGGGCAGATGAGTTGCCTGATTTTAGAAATTTGTCAAGTTGGAGAGGACCCGACTCCACATTGGTGTATTCATTACTACCTTAGGTGACTAAGAAGCTACATTAAAGAAGGAAAAGGTCAATCAAGTACCAAGGGAGGCTTTGATGCCTTTTAGAGGTAGCTGGTGGTAGAGTCTGGGTCTGGAGTCAGGAAGCCACCCTGTGTTTAAATCCAGTGTCAGATATTTACTAGCTGTGCAACCCTGGGAAAGTCACTTAACCTTTGTTTGCCTTGGTTTTCTCAACTGCAAAAGGGAGAAAGTAATGGTACCTCTCTTGCATGGTTAGTGTAAGGATGAAATGAGATAACTGTAAAAAGTTTTTAGCCTAGTGCCTGGCACATAGTAGGTGCTATAGAAAGGCTTTTTTCCTCCCTTTTTAAGGAAAGCAACCACACTGCAGGAAAATCAAGAACCCCTGGTTCTATGACATAGTCCAGTTAACATGTAATAAAATGTACCATCATAGATTCCACAAAATACAGAGACTTCTTTCTGCTTATAAGTAATGAAAAACCTGCTACCTTGGATCTTCTGTAGCTATTTTGTCTTGAACTTTTATTATAAAATATAAATGCATTCTTATTGTGGCTTATATCCATATGAAATGATAGGTCCATTTGCAGCAGGAGCTATGTCTTATCTAAATTGTGTAGTTTTGCCAGTTCCCATGACAATGTAAATATTTGTGGAATAAATGAATATTAAGTACCTCCCCAGAAAAAAATTGGATTAATAAGATCAAAGATAGTTGCAAGTCTGATGCATTGTTCTTATAACTGGGCAAAAGAAGAAGCTTTTTATTTGAATAGTAGGTATTATTGCTTTCAGTGAAGATGAACACAGGTCAGCTACTGTACTGATGGTAAATTGAAGTGGAGGGAGTGTTGATGCATGATTTTCTACTTGCAGATGATTGTGCACTCAGTGCAGCCTCTGAAGTAGAGATTCAACAATTTCTGCTGTCTGTACTAATTTTGGCCTACCAATTAACACAAAGAAAACACAGGTTGTGTGTTGTTGTGTCTGTCCTTTGTTTTCAAAGAGAACCATGACATCAGTGAAATGATGACATGACTTGCAGTTGACTTTGATTTGTGTGAGGGAGAACTGTGGAGGGTCACCAGCCTCACTTCTCCAGAGTCATCTGAATCCAGTGACCAGATATTCAAGGTGACTGGAGATGACCCAGGTTGCAATGAAAGACCCTGGGCCTTTTAGGCTAAGGGCTTTTCAGGTACCCAGGTAGAGTGAGGTAATGCTCATTCAAGGAGTAGGCCTCTTTAAGAAGATTATCAAGTCCCTTTAATTAAAAAAAAACAAACAAGCAAAAATCAAGCTGGGAGGGAAAGACTCTCAGGGTTGTTGTTCCAAAGAGGAACAGTTACCTTGATATTCACTGTAAGGCAGGAGGGCCCAAAAAAATAACCATTAAATGGAGCTTGGGCAGGGACCAATTGTGTTCCAATGTGTTCCAATATATGGAACACATTGCTTCATAGTGAGCTGGGCTTAAGATTTTAGGAAAGAAAGAAAGAAGAGAAAGAAAGAAAAGAAGAAAGAAAGAAAGAAAGAAAGAAAGAAAGAAGAAGAGAAAGAAAGAAAGAAAGAAGAAGAAAGAAAGAAAGGAAAGAAAGAAAGAAAGGAAGGAAGGAAGGAAGGAAGGAAGGAAGGAAGGAAGGAAGGAAGGAAGAAAGAAAGAAAGAAAGAAAAGAAAGAAAGAAAAAGAAAGAAAGAAAGAAAGAAAGAAAGGAAGAAAGGAAGAAAGGAAGAAAGGAAGAAGGAAGGAAGGAAGAAATAAAGGCAGGAAGAAAGAAAGGAAAGGAAGGAAGGAAGAAAGAAAGGAAGGAAGACAGAAAGAAATAAAGGAAGGAAGACAAAGAAAGAAAGGAAGAAAGGAAAGAAGGAAGGAAGGAAGGAAGGAAGGAAAGAAGAGAAAGAAAGAATGAAACATAGCTAGTAAACCCCAAGTTAACTGGATAGCTTCTGGCCCCCAAAATTTATCTTCCTTTGGAGAGGAGAAGGAAAGGGAGAGTGAGAGGACTAGTTGTGTCCCCATTCAGACATCCGGGTCTACTCACAGGTTGTCTTTGTCCTCTCTTTTCCAAGACAGGTGGCTCCATCAGCCACCACCAAACCATCCGTATGTGGAACCATCAGTTACAACAAATTGGGAAGTTTTGAATGCTGTGGTAAGTTCAGTTACCTTGGTAGTGTACTTTCCAGGAATGTACACGTTGATATTGAGGTTAACACACACATTGTCAGAACTAGTTCAGTGTTAGGGAGACTCTGAAGAAAAGTATGGGAGAGAAGAGGTATTAGACTGTCTACCAAACTGAAGGTCTAAAGAGCCATTGTACTGACCACACTGTATGCTTGTGAAGCATCAATAGTCTACTGGTGTGATGCCAGGAAAATGAATCACTTCCATTTGAACTCTTAGGAAGATTCTGAAGACCACCTTACTCAAACTAAACTGCTAAGCATTCAAACTATGTTTCATAGAGCACAACTCTGATGGGTTGGCCATGTTGTTCAAAAGAAAAATGTATACTTGCCAAAAAGACTATTTTATGGAGAACTCTCATGGGGCAGGCAATCACATGATGGTCAGAAGAGGTGATACAAGGACACTCTCAACATCTCTCTCAAGAACTTTGGAACTGACTGTGTGACATGGGAGAAACTGGCAAGGACCACTCAGCATCAGAAAAGTTGTTGTGCTGTATGAGCAAAACAGAATTGAGACAGCTCAAAGGAAATGAAGGATGTGCAAATTTAGAGTATCCACCTCAAATATTCACATGCACTATCTGTATCCAACCTGTAGTAGAGAATTCAGAGTTCATATTGGTCTGATCAGCCACAGTTGGACACATTGAAACTTGACTTTATCATAGTGATGTCATTTTGGTTCTCTTTGAGAAGGAAGGACAACAACCACCACAGGTATGTATAATCTCACATTGAATAGCTGAATCTGCTATAGTTTCCCCTTAATTAGAACTCTAATAAGAATGCAAATTAGGTAAATTTAAAGGAATATTTTGAAAGAAATTACTGAGCCATCTGGTGTTTTTTCTGATTTCACCAGGAGTGTTTCCTGTCAGTAGAGAGACTAAAGGATCATTTGAAGTTCTTTCATAGTAAATGTCAACTTTGATAACATATGACCAAAGAGTCACAGAGGTTTGGCAACCACTGTTAACTCCAAAATTACCAATCAGCTCACACAGGTTAAAAAAAAAAAACCAAAACAACTTTCTTTATTCCACTGGGGGAGAGACACATGTATTGGGGTTTCCTCTAGTAGGAGGCCCAAGGCACTGGGACTAACCCTTGATTTATATATTCGTGACTAGGCAAAGAATCCAACAGTGTAGTGTAGCAACAGAAGTGAGACATAATGAGGCAAGGATATCTAGTGACAAAAATTTCATTCATAGCAGGACTTCATGCCTGGGTTTGTTCGTGCCTGTATGAGCTCAGGGACCATCAGTTCTGTGATTTGGTTGCAATAGTGTTTATCCAGAGGGTGATGCAAAAGATTGTTGTAATACCAAGCTCAGGGCACAGCTTGCTTGTTGGGATTTAGTTCTGAAAGAAAGGGGTTCTCCTAATAGTAACAAGAAAGGGGT
The DNA here is from genome assembly GCA_023548195.1 of Bettongia penicillata ogilbyi. Classification (NCBI taxonomy): domain Eukaryota; kingdom Metazoa; phylum Chordata; class Mammalia; order Diprotodontia; family Potoroidae; genus Bettongia; species Bettongia penicillata. The sequence continues at coordinate 2,229,357 of JAJHZJ010000083.1, forward strand.
AAAAAGGGAGGATTGTTCTTGGATCCTGACATTAAGCAAAGGACATGCCGTGAGGTTTGATATTCATGAGGGTTTTGAAAGAAAGAAGGCTAATGTTCAGTTCACAAGTAGGAAGTGATTTCCAAATCTGAGAGTTGAATGCTTACATAGCTTACCAATACATACTTGGAGGAAAAAAAATGATAGAGCCAAGATTTTAGATCCAAAATTCATATGAATTTGGCAGCTAGAGTGGAAGAAGTATTGACAATTTCCTGAAAAATTGTGTGATCTGTTTTTGCTATGAATGTTTTAGATACAATTGGTAGACTTTAATTTCTGTTAAAACTCATTAAAACTCATCCGTGGGGGGGAGGTTTTAAAGGATGAACTTTCTTTCCTAATAATCTCTCTCTTTTGTAATACTAAGGTTGAGTAGAAGTAAAAATGTCCACCAGGATCTACTTTTTATTCCAATGAACTATCAGTCAATCTAATATTCATTAAGAACCTACTATGTTATATAAGGTAATGCACTTACTCCTCAAGAAGCATGTTAAAAAGGTAAGAGCCAAGCTCAATTCCAGAGGAGAAAATTTATATTCAAATCCCAATGGCTCCCTACCAAATATTTACATATTTATATTCAAAGCCCTGTAGCTCTCTATCACCTTCAGCATCCAATATAAAATCCTTTGTCATTCAAAGTCCTTTAAACTTACCCCTGCCCATCTTTTCAGTCTCCTCATTTCCACATCTTCTGCAATCTAGTGACAATGGCCTCCTTGTTGTTTTTCAAACAAAACACCCCATTTCCTAACTCTTGGCATTTTCAATAGTTGTCCCCCATGCCTAGAATGTTCTCCTATGCCATTTTCACCTCCTGACTTCCTTTGAGTCCCAGTTAAAATGCTACCTCCTAGAGGAAGTCTTTCCTGATTCCTGTTAATTCTCGTGCCTTCCCTCTATTGGTTATATCCAAGTTATCCTGTATATAGCTTGTTTATACAAAGTTCTTTGCAAGTTGTCTCCCACATTAGATTATGAGCTCCTCAATAGCAGAGATTATTTTTTTCTTTTTGTTTTGTATATCGAGCACTTATCAATATATAGTAGGTGCTTAATAAATGTATGTCAACTAAGTACTTATAAATCAATAAAGGTGTTTACAGACATCAGAAATATTAAATGAATGCAAAAATAAAGAAAATAGTTTAATACAAGGTAGCTTTTTTTTTTTGGAGGGAGTGACTATGGGGAAGTTTCATGCAGAAAATGAAGAGCATCTTAAAGGAAGAGAGAGATTAGGAGTTTGAGACAATGGTAGAATGCATTTCAAGAATGTGAGTCTACCTAAAGGAGTCATGGAGATTGGGAATGCAATGTTATTTGTGAGGAAAATTAGTCATTTGTCCCTCTAAGAGTAACAGCAAGAAAAATGAAAGCCACATCCCTTTTAACAGATATGCATAATCAGACAAAAACTATTCCTACATTGTCCATGTCTAAAATTTTATGACTAATACTGTGTCTTGTTTTATCACCTCTTGGTTAGGAGATGGGTAGCATGCTTTCTAGGAGGTCTCTGAAATCATGACTGAGGATCTCATTGATCATAGTTCATAAGTCTTTTAAGGTTTGTCTTTACAGTCACATTTTTATTATATAAATTGTTCTCTTGCTTCTCCCTACTTCATTTTGCATTAGTTCACACAACTCTTCCCACACTTCTCTGAAACTATGCATTTCATCATTTCTTGTGGTGCTGTCACAATCCAAAAGACCCTCTACTAGCACCTCGTTTCTTTTAAATATGCAGAAACACGTTGCTTTTGAAGTCATGCTTATTTGTCTAACTCTGAATCTCTATTTCTCTTCTGTGCATTCTTTCATACGCTTCCAAGATCAAATATACAATTCTCATATTTTTAAAGCTCTTCATAATCTGACATCTTCCTGCCTTTCTATTCTTCTTACATATTACTCTCTTCCACATATTCTATGACTGTCCTCGTTATTACTCAAAAGACAGTTTATGTTCCAACTCCAGGAATTTTCATTGGCAATCCTTTACTCCTCTATGTCTGGAACTCTTTCCTTCTTCATTTCCACTTCCAGGTTTTTCTGACTTCCTTCTAGTCTCACTTAAAAATATCACCTTCTGCAAAGTTCTTTTCCCCATCCTGGGTAATATTAGTACTGACTATCTGATAATATCGCTATTTTATCCTGTATATATCTTATTTTTACATGGTGGCTTGCATTTCGTCTCATCCATTAGACTGCAAGTTTCTTGAGAATAAGGACCATGTTTGCTTTTCTTTGTATCCAAAATATTCAGCACCATGCCTCCATGCTGCTTGTTGACTTTGGTGTCCTTTTCTCTTTTTCTTATTTTTTCATGGCATTAACCAGTCAGGCAGTATACCACTATCTCTTCTCCTCCAAAGAGTGCCTCTCATGTAACAAATAAACATAATAAAAACAAATTCAGCAACTGGATATGTCCAAAAATGTGTGCTCCATTCTGTACCTCTAGTCAATCACTTCTCTGTCAGGAGATGTAACATATACTGTATTTTTAAGTCTTGAGTATCCAGGGTTGGTTATTACATTGGCTAGATTTATAGAATGGTTTAGAGCAGTCAAACCCAAATAGAAAAGCGGGGGCACTAAACAGTATATAAGTATCTCTGCTGCCACATGTTAGCTTAGAAGACAACATCTTAACATCACATTCTATTGTATCTTTATTTTGATAAATATTCCTTAATTACATTTTAATCTGGTTCAGACTACACTTGGGAGTGTTATGGCAATCCATGGGCAGCACTTAACCATCTGATTTAGAGGTCTCAAAGTATTTCCATATATTGTCCTCTTTGATCCTCAAAACAAGTCTGTTAGTTAGGTATATACAAATGGAGTTCAAATGAGTGACTTATTCAGTGCCACACAGTAACAAATTTTAAGAGAAGTAAGCAATGTTAGCTCAGTTCATTAAAAAAAAAATCTGTTGCATATCTAATATGTGCTGGGTGCTAAGAATACAAAGATAAAGCTTGAAAATGTTCTTTCCCCTGATTGTTTCCTGAGGTAACAGAATTTCATCAGAATTTGGATTACCCATAGTATAATGAAGCCAATTCTTTCTTTTGATCTTACACTAAATAAAACACAGCCATGGAAAAAACACACAGTAGAAACACAGCACCAAGACATGCTCAAGAATTTGCTCTTGTTATCCAAGACATTCCATCTTCCTCTTTATGGAGCAGGGAGGGAAAGATAAAGTTCATTAATTCTAGAATATTTTTGATTTCTCAACTATAGCCGTTGCTCACATTTGCTAAAAAAAGATGTTTCTAAGTTCTGTACATAATATTTCAGAATTATTTGGAAAGTTCAGCTACATTTGTTAAAATATCTGTCTCCTTTGTGTCTACAGGAATGTGGATTTTTATGTTCAGTTCTTACAAGGGAGAAAACTTGAGGCTTCTTACTGATTGTTCTAGGAAATGTCCACAACTCAATAAAAAGTTTAACATGTTACTGACATTATTTTATGAGGGCTTGAGTTGAAGGGAAAAGAGAATTGAAATAGCCCCCTCAATCTTTTTTCTTGATATGCTGGGTTAGATGAGTTATAGGAGATGATTGGATAGGACTTTAATTGGAAGGGCTGAGGAAGATGTGACTGGTCATTTAGGACATGAACAAAGGGTCAAGGCCATGAATGTCAACTACCGCAGGTTAGGTGATTCAATCAAGCCAGAGGTTTGGATAGGTAAGAAATAAAGTTCTCAGAGGCAAGCCTAAATAAAAAGGTGTTCAGGCAGGAAAATAGTCCAGGAAAGTAAAGAGCCATCATGGGAGACCCAAGTAATCAAGATAAAAGCTTGTTCCTGGGACAGAAGATTTTCATCTCTTTGCTTTATTTGTACCATTTATTTATTATTAGTGGTACCATGTCCTCAGCTATTGATTGTGATGACTATATTTGTGTACGTGATTGAAAATGAATATAAATACCAGGATTATCTCATAGTCAAATAGCTGTGTTCCCTATTATCAGTCCTTGATCCTGTCACCTGCAACTTCATGCCTATATTTTTTGGAAAAAAAAATAAACAAATGTTGAAAAAAGAAAAGGAATGATATCAAAAGAAAAAAGTCTGAGTAGTTATAAAGGATGTTGAAGCATAATTTCTACTTCTGCCCATTCAGAAAGGAAAATGAACAAAATTGAAATCTATTTCACATGGCCTCCGTGATCTCAGGTCCAAGTATTCAATTTTCCCCTTGCCCTTTCAAAAGAAAAGGAGGGAAATAGACAAATAATGATGTACTATTCTTTAGAGATCAGAGGATCTGGTTTTGAATATTGGCTTTTGCTCTTCCCTATCTATGTCAGTTTGACTAAGGCACTCCTCCCCAGGTAAAATTTGTAAATGAGAATAGTTGAAAATGATTTTTAAGGTCCTTTATTGTTCTCAAAACTATGATAGGTTGATCTTGAAACAGATGCAATTCTTTCTGCATATATTCCTTATATTCCTTACCTTTTTCCCATTACCCTCTCCTCACCCATTTTCTTCACTAGGAGAAATCTTATAGCTGATGTGACTAGTCTCAGACCTAATGAGTCAATAATAAAAAGAGAGTCATGAGTCACTTTAAAATCTTGATTTGCCCAGTGAGGTTTTGTAGGTTTATTAAGTTCTATACTTAAGCAACACAAGTTGGGTTTGCAGACATTGGGTTAATTTTATAATAAATTTCATAATGAAATAGAGCAACTGAGAAATTAGTGGGTCAAAAGTGAATGAAATTCCAGTGGATATGATGGCCAGTCTGATCAAGCTAAAATGATTGATGCCCAATTCTCACTTCAATTTTTGCTTTTTAGATATAACCTAGACTGGAGTTATTGTTAGGGAAAGTAGCTCTGCCAACAAAATTATTGGACATTTTGTTCAGTGAAAGTATTCCAAATGTGCAGACTTTCTGCAGAAACATCCCCACTTATATTTAAAATGAATCGATTTTATTACCAATGCTTCAAACAAATTGCTAAAAGAATATCAGTAATTCACTATTTTGACCCATCATTGTCATCTGGCAGAAAGAAGAAAGAGCCAGTTGAATTTAAGGTCATATTTTACATATATTTTGAACAGTGATAGTTACTTTTGACCACTAAGTAAGGATATTCCTGATTAAAAAGCTACTTAATGGGCTTGTTTGTAGTTTTAAAAACCAATGGAGATTATTTTAAAATAAATCAATTTTATAGTCATATCACCTGATTAAAAAAGAGTCTAATTGCAGTGACTAATTCAGAAACTTCAAAGCAATTTGATCCATTTGTTTTTGCCTGTATACAAGAATATAGTTAAGTCCAGACTACAGAGCACCATATAACCAGACTTGGGTCTAAATTGATTCATAATTTGCAAATCAAAGTAAGATAATTGGAAAATAACACTTCCCCTGCCACCATGCAGACAGGAGGACAAGTGTGTAAGCAGGCAGGTAGGTGGCCAATGAATAGAAAACTAAGAGATATTCATCCATTGAGAAATGGCTGAATATGTTGTGATGCATGCATTTGATAAGTACAGCTTTCCATAAGAAATGAAGAAAGAGATGATTTCAAAAAGATGTGGAAAGAATCATATGAGCTTAGAGTAAAGTAAGAAGAATCAGAAGACAATTTATAAAACAATAGCAATTTTAAAAAAATATATACAGTTTTGAAGAATTTGTAAACTCATGAAGAATGAAAAGAGTGGAAACAGGAAAATAATTTCTATAATAACAATTCTATTCTTAAGAGAAACCACTTTGAAAGCTGTAAGAATCATGTTCATTATAATTAATGACCATTTAACATTCCAGAAGATTGATAAAAACAAAATGCTATCCATGACAAAGAGGTAATGGCCTTAGGACACAAAATGAGACATATTTTTGTATGTAAGCAATGAGGGTTCTTGGTTTGTTTAACTATGCCTATTTGATGTAAGGATTTCTTTTTCTTTTTCCTTTTTTTCCATTGAGGTGGGCATATAAGAGGAAAAAAATGACTTCTGCTAATTAAAAAGAAATAGTTTGAGAGAGTTACAGATGTGCACTCTTTCATGCCTTTTGGATGAGGTCAACTATCGTTAGTTTGACTTGCTTTATTTTATGAGAGCCTCCTAATAGAGTGGGAGGTAATTTGCAAATGTTTGCAATACAAAAAGCAAAACACACCAATACAACTTTAAAGACAGACAGATAGATGGAAATAGAAGGAGAGAGGAAGGGAAAAAGAGGGGAAAGGGAAAGGGCAAAGGAAGGAGAGAAAATCAAGGCGGGGAATAGTCACCATGGTTCTCAGCAAATTAAAAAAAAAAAAAGGGAGGTAGTGCTTTTTGTCTCAGTTCTGAATGGCGTACCCACAGCTTAATTCTGAGTTATCCAAGTTGAGAATATCGTGCCCTATCTTTTTCACCATGCCCCAAAATATGGTGCCCAATATCATGGTTCCAACAGTTCCGTTCCATTCTTTGAATTTCAAACTCCCACAAGCATTTGTCTGAGTCTCTGAGATACTTGAATTACACTAAACCCATCTGGGAAGGTACAGTTACAGGGTTACAAAAGGAACTAACTATATGCATGGGGAAAAAGAACAAAAAGTCATAAGAGATAATGTGGTCATTCATATTGTAGAAGTGACATGAAATACTTCAATTCTAAGTGCAATGTTTTTGTTTTTAAATAGAGTAATAGCATTAACTGACTATGGATGAACTCTGAAGTAGCATTTGACATCAGACTATATCTACTCCTTACTATAGATATACAATAAAATATGCTTTAAAGGAATTATGCTCCTATTGAAATTTTAGAGGTAAAAAGAATCTGAAAGATGATCTATTCTGATCCTCTCATTTTAAAGATAAATAGAACCAGACAGAATACAAGTTTTCTGAGTCCCAACAATTTTCACTAACAGAAGCCAGTTGAGATATTATCTAGAACTAGTCAGGATACTGCCAATATTATTGTTCAGTAGTTCAGTCATGTTCAAGTCTTTGTGACCTCATCATAGCACACCAATACTGTCTATGGGGTTTTCTTGGCAAAGCTATGGGAGTAGTTTGGCATTTCCTTCTCCAGTAGTCAATATTGTTACTTTTTCACTAATCATTTTTTAAAGTATGTGTTTCTGTACATGCCTTCCCCTCCCCCTTCCTGATGACTACAATAACAGACACAACATCAAAATGAGGGAAAATAGTAATTTGGTTATTATCATTTTTACTGATTTATTTTATGAACACAATGTTGTTGTCATTGATTTTTACTATGTTTTTTTGAATGAGCCTTCCATAGATGCTTTTATCCTCCTTCTTGATGAGTACATTAACAAACAGAGAAGAAAAATGGCACTTTGGTTCTTATCACTTTTATTTATTTTATGAACACAATGTGAAATGGAAAAAAGGCTCTCATTGACTAAGGAATGCTATTTTCACTTCATTCTATTGAATTTTGCTTATAAAAATATAAAATCTCACCCTGATAAGCAGAAATAAAAAACAAAACAGACGGAATGAAGACACAATTCCAAACACCCCAACTGTGTTTCCTCTTTTTAGTGCTTATGTTTGGAAAGATCAACTATGAAAAAGAAATGATGTTCCTTGAAGTTCATCCCAGTATTTTCCTTCTTTGGCCATGACTGTTATATTGGGCAAAAAGAAAAGAAAAGTAGTTAAAAGGATATGAAATAAAAAAAATACTAAAGAACGAATGAATGTAGGGGATCAGCTTTTGCTGGGAAAAGGCTGCCAATCTTGGGGAATGATTTCCAAAAATGACATTTGTATTTGTTCTGTGTAAACATTTGTATTAAATTTTCCAAAGCAGTAAATGAGAATGACTATAAGCATGAATGAATTCTTAGGGATAATTATAAGTGAGTATAGAATATCTGTGGGCTATTACATAGGAACTCCAAAAGAACCTGTTTCATATTTTGTTTCCTCCAGGCTTTTGTTTACCCTTTTGTTTACCTTTGAATTCCTATCTGAAGTTGGTAAGAGATAGAAAGAATGAAATTTGGATAAGCTTAGTATTACAAATATTTTTATAGAGGTTCTACTGCCAACAAATATAAAAATCTTAACATAGTGAAGAAAGGATATCCTTTTATATATGACAGGAAAAATAAGAAAAAAGATAGAAATCTCAGTAAAATCTCAGAAAAAAGCTAGGACTGAAGGGACTGACAATATTTGTATTTATTAGTGATTAACATTGTGTGCTATTATCTATTGTCTCCAAAAAACATACCTCACAATCTGGATCTTCTCTGTTTAAATCTCAGAAGGAGATGAGAATATATGAGTTTCCCAGCAAATTGTTACATTTGAAATTTAAGTTAATTACTATAGCATACACTGTGTTGGTGGAGTTGTGAATTTGTTCAGCCATTCTGAAAAATAATTTGCCTGTACTAAAAATATATCTAAAATAGCCATACCTTTTAGATCAAGACATATATTGTTAGGTATTCAGCTCAAATCAAGTAAAGAAAACATTGTAATTCCTATAAAAATATTCTTCTTTCTGGCGTCTATGTTTATAAAATTGACTAACTCATTGGAAGAAGAACAACTTTTCTTAGAAAAAAGTAGGGCACTAGAATAATGTGGTAGAGTGAAAAGATCTACAGGGCCTACATTGAAATGCCAGCTTTGCCACTTACTATTTATGTAACACTGAGTAAATCACTTCACCCTTCTTGGGTTTACTTTCTTCTTTTCTCATCTATAAAATAGGAGGTTTGAAGTAGATGTTCTCTGAAGTCCCTTGTAACTCTAAATCTATGATCCTATAAATTTTAAGAAATTTTGTCATTTTTGCTTTGTTTTTTTTTTAAATATTTATTTATTTATTTAACTTTTTACATTCGTTTTCACAAAATTTTGGGTTCCAAATTTTCTCCCCTTTTACTCCCTCCCTGTGCCCCAATACACCAAGCAATCTAATTTTCCCTATCTCCAATCTGCCCTCTCTTCTGTCATCCCTCCCTTCTCTTGTCTCCATTTTCTCTTTTCTCCTGTAGAACCAGATGACTTTCTATTCCTCATTAACTGTATGTCTTCTTTCCTAGTAGCAACAACAATACTAAACAGTTGTTCCTAAAACTTTGAGTTCCAAATTCTCCCCATCCCTCCCTCCCCCACCCATTCCTTTGGGAAGGCAGGCAATTCAATATAGGCCATATCTGTGTAGTTTTGCAAATGACTTCCATGATAGTCGTGTTGTGTAAGACTAACTGAATTACCCTCCATCCTATCCTGCCCCTCATTGTTTCTCTTCTGTCTTTTGATCCTGTCCCTCCCCGAGTGTTGACTTCAAATTTCTCCCTCCTCCCTTTGCCCTCACTTCCATCATCCCCCCGCTTTGCTTATCTTCTTCTCCCCCACTTCCCTATACTGTAAGATAGATTTTTCATACAAAAATGAGTGTGCATTTTATTCCCTCCTCTAGTCAAATCGATGAGGGCAAACTTCTTGTTTTTTTTTTTTTCTCAGCTCTCCTCTTCCTCCACTAAAAAGTCTCCTACTTGCCTCTTAAATGACATATAATTACCCCAATCCATTTCACCCTCTCTCCTCCCACCACACTTCTCTCCCACCACTACCTTAATTTCTTTTAAGATATGGTCCCATCCTATTCAATTCACTCTGTGCTCTCTGTCTCTGCATGTGCGTGCATGCGTTTACATGTGTGTGTGATCCCACCAACTACCCAGATACTGAAAAGTTTTAAGAGTTACAAATATTGTCTTTCCATGTAGGAATGGAAAGAGTTCACTTTGGGTAAGTCCCTTAAGACTTCTCTTTGCTGTTTACTTTTTCATCCTTCTTCTCATTCTTGTGTTTGAAAGTCAAATTTTCTTTTCAGCTCTGGTCTTTTCATCAAGAATGTTTGAAAGTCCTCTGTTTCATTGAAAGACCATATTTTCCCCTGAAATATTATACTCAGTTTAGCTGGGTAGGTGATTCTTGGTTTGAGTCCTAGTTCCTTTTATTTCTGGAATATCCTATTCCACGCCCTCCGATCCCTTAATGTAGAACCTGCTAGATCTTGAGTTATCCTGATTTCATTTCCACAATACTGGAATTGTTTCTTTCTAGCTGCTTGTAAGATTTTCTCCTTGACCTGGGAGTTCTGGAATTTGGCCACAATGTTCCTAGGAGTTTCTCTTTTTGGATCTCTTTCAGGTGGTGATTGATGGATTCTTTCAATACATATTTTGCCCTCTGGTTGTAGAATGTCAGGGCAGTTTTCCTCAATAATTTCATGGAAGATGATATCTAGACCGTTTTTTTGATCATGACTTTCAGGTAGTCCCATAATTTTTAAATTCTCTCCTGGATCTATTTTCCAGGTCAGTTGTTTTTCCCATGAGATATTTCACATTCTCTTCCATTTTTTCATTCTTTTGGTTTTGTTTGGTGATTTCTTGGTTTCTCAGAAAGTCATTAGACTCCATCTGTTCCATTCTAATTTTGAGAGAACTATTATCTTCAGTGAGCTTTTGAACCTCTTTTTCCATTTGGCTCATTCTGCTTTTGAAAGCATTCTTCTCCACATTGGCTTTTTGAACCTCTTTTGCCAATTGAGTGAGCCTATTTTTCAAGGTGTTATTTTCTTCAGCATTTTTTGGGGTCTCCTTTAGCAAGGTATTGACCCATTTTTCATGCTTCAGACTAGTTCATATTCCCTTCTGAAGTTTCAAATGGGGGGAAGGAACCAAGATGGTGGAGTAGAAAGACTCATGTATCCTAGCTCCGAATCCACAGCCCAGAAATTTCCTGTAAGAAGAACTTCCCACAAATTCTGGATCACTGCAAGGTGCGCAGAAACACAGTGGAAGAGATTTCTGTTCCAGAGAGCCCTAGAGAGTGGTCCCCAGGGTCCATCGCGCCCCAGAAAGCAGAGCCCACCCCTGCGCTGCCCTGGCTGCTGCCCCAGAGGAGCAGATCTGAACAGGCTTAAGGGACGGAACGTCTGGTGGCTGGGAAGGTCCCTCCACTCGCAGACACTGCAGGTCTGTGAGGGAGACGTCTAGGCTGGCCGAGAGGGGAGCGGGGTGTCTCCATGGCTTGGCCCCCCTCGGGAGGCAGTGGTGGAGGGAGTGGCAGAGGCAGCAGCAGAGGCAGCAGCCCAGGACTCCCAGAGCAGCAGGCAGAAGTTCAGGTCTCTGCATAAACCCCCTGAGGGAGCTGAGCCTGGGAGGTGGCACTGCCCCCACCCCAGCACCAGAACTTAAGCTCACATTGAATAGCAGCCTTGCCTGCCATGGATAACCCTGAGACTGGGAAGCAGCATTTGAATCTCAGATCCCAAGTACTAGCTGGGCAGATCTAGGAAGGGTGGAGAGGAAACTCAGAAGTCAAGTAACTGGCTGGGAAAATGCCCAGAAAAAGGAAGCAAAATAAGACCATAGAGAGCTACTTTATTGGGGAAGAGATGTTCCTTCCTCCTTTTATTTCTAATGATGAAGTACAATGCTTGCCATCAGGGAAAGACATGGAGGTTGGGGCCTCTCTATGTGAGACATCCGAGGTGTGTGTCCGGGGGGCTCAGTCCATGGAAGAGCTCAAAAAGGATTTTGAAAATCAAGTTAGACAGGTGGAGGAAAAACGGGGAAGAGAAATGAGAGAGATGCAAGAACAGCATGAAAAATGGGTCAATACCTTGCTAAAGGAGACCCCAAAAAATGCTGAAGAAAATAACACCTTGAAAAATAGGTTAACTCAATTGGCAAAAGAGGTTCAAAAAGCCAATGAGGAGAAGAATGCTTTCAACAGCAGAATTAGCCAAATGGAAAAAGAGGTTCAACAGCTCACTGAAGATAATAGTTCTCTCAAAATTAGAGTGGAACAGGTGGAGGCTAATGACTTTCTGAGAAACCAAGAAATCACCAAACAAAACCAAAAGAATGAAAAAATGGAAGAGAATGTGAAATATCTCATGGGAAAAACAACTGACCTGGAAAATAGATCCAGGAGAGACAATTTAAAAATTATGGGACTACCTGAAAGCCATGATCAAAAAAAGAGCCTAGACATCATCTTTCAGGAAATTATCAAGGAAAACTGCCCTGAGATTCTAGAACCAGAGGGCAAAATAAGTATTGAAGGAATCCTTCGATCACCACCTGAAAGAGATCCAAAAAGAGAAACTCCTAGGAACATTGTGGCCAAATTCCAGATTTCCCAGGTCAAGGAGAAAATATTGCAAGCAGCTAGAAGTTGCAAATGGGTTTACAGTGTCAATGCTTGGGTATTTTGTTTTGGTCCTTGTCCCCAAAGAAAGTTTATATAGTCTTTTCTCTTCTTTTTTGCTTCTTACTCATAATAATCACCCTTTCCCTGGCTTTAAAAGTAAACCTCTGTGTTTGGGGCACAGGGTCTCTGTTGCACAGTTTTTGTGCATAAAACATTAGGCTTTGTGTGTTGTGGCCTCTGGTTATTTCAGCTAGAAGCCAAATTGCTGCCACTTACCTGGTGCTGAGTTAGCTGGTGTTTGAAAGCAGAGGCCAGATGAGGTCTTTTTGTTTTTTTTTTTTTTTGTAGTTACCCTAGAGCTAGATGGTTAAGTGTGGAGGAGGGGTGGTCTGGGGACAGGAGGCCTCCTTTGTTGAGCAAAAACATAGGCAAGCTCAGTGGTTGGTGATCCCGTTTGTGCTAGTGCCTTCCTGATTCCCCTGGAATGTTGAGACATGCCTGGGGTCCTGGCATTTGTAGCTGCTTGGCTTTACCCCCTCAGGGGCTCAGGATTTTCTCCCAGTTTGTTGATGTGGGGCTGTCTGAGTCAGTTCTGATCCTTTACTGGTCTCCTTGAGCCCCAGCAAGAGGGCCCCTCCTTAGCGATCTTCTTAGCCTTATGTGCTAAGAGTCTGTTTACACCTTCAGCTGTTCCCACTGTCCTAGGTTTTTTCTTGGAGAGATATTCTCTGGACTTGTCAAGGTCAACAAAGGGAGGGAGAAAGCAACTGCCTATCACTTCTCCATCTTGGCTCCCAGAACCAGAAAAATCACATCTTCGGTTTCTTAAAATTCATGAAATCCAGGCCCATCACCATTTGTTTATCCTATTGGTGTTTTCCCGCTTATCAGTAAAAGATTATTGGCTAACTTATGTACCATATTGTATCACTGACACAATGAACTTTTGGTATAGCAATTATCCTTGATTCTCATTCATTTCATAAGTTAACTCCCGCTTAACCATCTCTTCCTCATACCTTATTTGATGAAAAGAGTTTCATTGTCTCTATCCTCAAATCTAACATGCAATAATAGAATCAGTAATTTTAATAACATATAATATCACTGAGGGAGAGATCGAAAAATTATTTGATCCTATAATTTTGTGATACAGACTATTAACCTTATTTCAGTGACCACTGCAGTAATTATTTTTAAAAAATCTTCTTTTAGCCAAACCATCAAATGAAGCTTTTCTTAGGAATTCTGATGTATGTGATGACAGTAATATCTTCTATGAAGTTCCATAATTGACAGAAAAACTATCAGAAGAACTGTTATGCAAGGCAAATAACTTGTCCTGTTAAGATAAAGAATAATGATTTAAGTTGTTTCAGACACTTGGATAAAAAGCTTGAACTCAAGGAATCCTTACAAACCACAGCACTAAAAAAAATTATGGAAATATATAAGAAAATTGAAATTTCTGGGGGCAAAGCCAAGATGGCAGAGTAGAAAGATGCACATATGCTAGCTCTTACCCTACAGCCCATAAAATACCTGTAAAGAAGAACTCTCAACAAACTGTAGAGCAGAAGAAGCCACAGAACAATGAAGTGGAGGAGATTTCTATCCCAGAGTTACCTGAAAGAACAATGGGAAAGCTTTGTCGTGCACCCAGATGAGGAGCAGAGCCCAGCCCTCTCTTGACCACATGGCATCAAAAGATGCAGATCCAAGCAAGCTTCAGGGACAGAATCTCCAGATCCCTCGACCCACAGGTGCCAAATGTCAGTGAGAGGGTCTTTTTGGCTGGCGGAGAAAGGAGCAGTGTGTCCCCATAACTTGGGCCTTCTCAAGTGGCAGCAGTAAAGGTGGCAGCAGAGGGAGCTCCCAGAGCAGGCAGTAGCCCACATCCATTGCTGAAGGTCTCATCATAAACCCTGTGAGGGAACTGAGCCCTGTGTGGGAGTCCTGTCCCCTCCTGAGAAGCTGATCTTAATCTCAAACTGAATAGCAGCCCTGCCCCTGCCTAAAGCCCCTGAGGCTTTGGAGAAGCTCATCTGAATCTTGGCCCCCCGGTGCTGTATTGGAGGAACTGGAGGAGAGGTGGTTGTGGAGAGGAAACTCAAAAGTCAAGTAACTGGCTGGGAAAATGCTCAAAAAAATGGAAAAAAAATAAGACCATAGAAGGTTACTTTCTTGGGGAACAGGTGCCTCCCCCCATCCTTTCAGATAAGGAAGAACAAGGCATACTGTCAGAAGAAGTCAAGGTCTCTCCCTCCAGGGCCTCCAAAGGGAGCTTAAATTGGACTCAGGCAATAGAAGACCTTAAAAACAAGTTAGTAGCTTACTAAAGGAGAACCAAAAAAAAATTCTGAGGAAAATAACAGCTTTCAAATGAGGCTAACTCAATTGGAAAAAGAGGTCCAAAAAACCAATGAGGAGAAGGAGGTTTTGAAAAACAAAATTAGCCAAATGGAGAAGGTTCAAAAGCTCACTGAACAAAATAATTTGTTGAAAGAAAGAATTGAATTCAAGGAAATGAATGACTATGAATTAAACCAAACGGTTAGTCAACAAAACCAAAAAATTGAAAAACTAGAAGATAATGTGAAACAACTCATTGGAAAAACAAGTGACCTGGAAAATAGACCCAGGAGAAAATTGCAATGTCAGGAGAACTAAAATTACAGTTGTGCCTAAAGCAACATGACTATCTAGGTAAGTGCTATACCTCACCTTCAAATGTGTCTTATCTGAGGTCTAATCCAAGAGTAGACTGGTTTTGTTTTCAGAGTTTCACTTATTAAAGAAATCAAATGGAAATTGAGAATCTTCCAAAAAGTTAAACTATATGAAGGCAGTTAATCTTTTCTGAGGAAAGACTAACCAAGGTGATAGTAACTAAAGTTCCCAAAAATGCTATGGAAAGAAAAAATGAATAATTTATTCTTCATTGCTAACATAGAAAGGATTGGGTCCCTCTCTCCTCTTTAGACAAAAATAGCCATTTTAATGAGGAGAGTTGTAGCCAGAAGTCATTACCCATACCATGCAAGGTTCAATTTGCTCACTAAGGACTGCATTGAATATAAAAATACAGTTGAATAAAATGATTTCTGTCACCTTGCCTATATGAAAAAAAAATTAAGCCCATAAAAAGTACAGATGAATGTCCTGTAAAATTTTATTGGCTATATCTACAAACATTAGTCCTGTTTGCTTTTCTTTTTTCTTGACTAACTGGTTTAATTTTGCGACCTTGGTTTATTTGGTAATTCTAATAAAATAATTTGAATCTGGATTCAAGTCTTGACTCTGGCATTTGATATATGTGTCTTCAATAGCAAAATTTATCTTTTCTCAACTTTTGTTCTTTTATATAGGGGCTATATGGGTCATAACACAAGTAATACCTGACTCAGGGTGTCTCTATGAGTCTCACATGATATAATTTCTCTAAATCTCATTAAATCACTATATAAATGTTAAGTACTATTATTATTTGACTGATGTTGCTATGAAAAGGGTAACCACTCCTAAGGCATCTAGCTCTCATAGTAAGGTATCACATAAAGTGAATAACCAAGAAGTCAGGGACATCAACAGGCTATTTAAGTCATGATGAATTATGGCACAAGTTTGGAAAGAGAGACTACAAAACAGATAGTGAAGCTTTTGAGAGAATTCAGAGTGTCTCAGAAGTCATTTGGTGACTTTGAAAGTGATCTGAGCATCATAATATAATCGATGATTTCATTAGTATTGTGTTCCTTTTACTGAAAAAGATTACAAGCCCTCCATGCCTTTAACATCTTGTCCACATTTCCCTATAAATAGTAAGTAAGCCTGCCTGATATACTAACTTCCTTCTTCTTTTAGTATTATGGGTATATTAAAACACCACTCAGGCTGACCATCTGTTGTCTCTCAATGTTATTACATGGACACCCCATTTCTACAAAGTAGAATTACATTATATGTTATTTATTGTTGAAATAAAAGTCTCCTAGTTGTAATAAGTATAATAATTCACATTTATATACTCCTTTAAGGCATGACAAGTATCCAGTAGTACTGCTATTTTAATTGATGCTAAAATAAAATAAATGTTCACTTTCAAAAAAATTATATTTTTTTGCTGTAGAAATACCTCAGTTACAAACTTGACTATTCTTTTAAAAATCAGAGTAAAAGAAGAGTCTTGCATGTAACTACGTGTTTACCATGGATAATATTGCCATGTATTCTTGATAATTATGCAACTTATTACTTAAACTACGTCATGTAAGATAAATGGGCAGTCCACAGAGTTAGTATATTAACATGCAGGTAAAAGAGATGTTAAGGAATTTTACAACCAGAAATTCATGAAACAACTTGGTGGGATTAGAACAGGCCATTGGAAAGAATCAACAAATGACATATGAGGAACTTCTTGAGGAACTTGAGAGGATCAGTTATATACCTTGGCCCTTCGTGTGTACACACACACACACACATATGTACATACATATACAAATATTCATATATACAAACATGTACATATATGCCTACTCATATACATATATGCATACATATATTGTGTGCGCGTGCATCTGTGTGCATGTGTGTGTATCCCAGCTTGAAAAAGGAATAGTGGGTCATTGCTTCTTGAATCCCAACCTTGGACTAGGCGATGTTGAATTTTTAAATTCCTATGAGTGCATCTTCAGAATCCAGTAAAGCAAATTGTCAGGAGGAGCGAAGAGTCAGGGAGAGCAACTGAAGTAATTGACTCTGAAGGTAAGATCCTACTTAAAAGACAGGTGACTTCAGACTCAATGTTACTTTTTGGTTTTAGGGAACAGATTCTAGTTCTTTGCTAACGTACGTGGAAATATCCTAGAATGTGACTTTCGCCCAAAGATAAGGGCAAACAGCAAAACAGTATTCAGTGGGGACTGGATGACCAAGATTGGCAAGAATAAAATGAGGGTATCTTTGGTCCTGTAACTCTGCAGCATCAGAGAGATGATGTTTTCCTTGGATATGTCCTGACCATATGTGTTCCTTATCCTTTCTTTACATTTTTCATGGGAAAAAGTAGCACAAATATTGTAGAAGAACAATGAGTTGGTTCTATAATTGCTTTGGCAAAAATGGAATGGACTATACCACCCCAAAGAAGTACTTCCCCCCCCACAAATGCTCTCATGATGAGACTATATAACTATAAATCTCATGATAGTACAGGCTCTGATGAATCAAAATTGTAGGTGACCCAAAAGGCTATGGAGAGATTCATGGTGAGTCCAAGTGAAATGCCATATAGCTCCAGTAATGTACTATATCCTATGAAAACAATGAGGTAGCTCATCACATGGATATGGGTAATCAATAAGTGCTATATATTCTTAGAATTTTACTGGAAACCACAGACTATCTAAAGGGCCAAAGGGAACCTTAGAACATGGGAGAACACGGCTCACAACACTCCCAAGTGCTGCCCAAATCAGATGAAAATGTAATTGGGAAATCTTACCAAAATAAATAAAAATACAACACAACATAAATAATATTAATTATGGTTGTCTAAACCAATATATTGTCTACAGTGATTAATTTCTATTTGAGTTTTAGCACCACAGTTCTATGGAAACCTTATGAAAGCACATAAGCAATAAAACCATAGAGTGAGGAAACATGGACAAGTTACAACCAACACTAATAAGAAGGGATAACTTCATCAAAGAGATCATCTATCTAGTGACATATTAAAATTATTTAGTATTATAAATAAATATTATCTTTTGAATGTGCTTATTTTTGGAGGATGTCATTTGTAGGGGATGTATTGCTACCCAAAGATGACTTTTTATATGTGGGGGTCTTGGGAGGAGGAGGATATAGTCCAGGTTCTTAATGAGATTCAAATATTAAATGCAGGCTAAAACCTCATCCACTTTGCCTCATGGGACGCTTGACTTGGCTTTGAGTCTCACGTGTTTTTATTTCATTTATTCCTTTAAAAAAATCATTCTTATAGTTAAAAAACCCCAAAGCTTCAAACTTCCTTTTCTGAATTTTTCTGATTTTATTATTCATACCTGAATTTTTTGCTTCTTTCTGATTTTTTAATAGAATAATTAGGCTATGATATTTAAAGAATATCTATATTGTCAGAACAGTGTACTGGGTGAATTGGGTGAGATACATTGAGAAAATAGCAAGAAAAACCCTTAAAAACTAACATAATAATGTTATGCATTGATTTGAACATTGATTGTGTAGGGTAAGGGAAGACACATTCCTTTTAAGCTTCAAAGACCATGTGACATTTATCTTTCAGCCATAAGGAAGGTAGAATTGAGTCAAGTCACCAGAGGACAAGCACAGAATTTTCAAGAGGAAGAAGAGGCCAACTAGGAAATATTTTCACATAAGAACAGGCAAAAAGAGAATGAAAATAATAGTTCTGAGTTTTGGTAAAGAAGACAGAAACTGAGGAAAGCTTTAAGTCTCTACAGACATGAAGATTCAAAGTAAAGCTTCAGTTTGTATTCTCCTCTTCAAGGACTCGTGATAGTACCAAAAAAAAAGGTTTACTCTTCCCCCAACTTCCAGTCTAGTACTTATACATTATCAAACTCTGTGACATGTTTCAATTAACCTGACCTTTTTCCTTCAAATATAAAGTAGCCACTAGCAACAGAGAAACATGAATGTGAATCAGGGCAAACAACCAAATGGCAACCTAACTGATTCCTCAGAAATTTTTCCAACTGAATTATCTTGATTCTATTACTAATATTTCATTTTATATAAATTCTATAAAGTACCAAAGGGAAGGACATTATACATTTAGATGTTATAATAGTCTATGGTTGATCAAATACTCAAAGACAAAGCTGGTAGGGAAGGGAGAGTGGTAACAATGAGTACCAACCAATTACAACCTCCACAACCTTACCTATAATTACTAGTGTAACATGTAAGAAATGAATTAGAGAATTACAAAAGAAAACATTATACAAGCTCTGTCTTGGGAAGATCATACACCATTAGAAAATAAAAAAAAGAAAATTTTTGCATGACTTTTCAGGGAACTACTTGCAGTAAATATTTTCTTAAGCATATCCTCACTTTTGATAAGTCATTATATGCTACCAAATGGACTACATATAACATACACATACACACACTCTTTACACTTGCATTTTGAAGTTTGATAACCTTGGAATGACATTGACCATTTCTTCACTCCTGATAATCAACAAATTATGTTAAAAGTCATTTATTAAGCTTTTACTATATGTCAGGCACTGTGCTGAGAACTGGACAGACAAAGAAAGGCAAAACAGATAAAGGAAATAAGATAAACAATCCCTGCTGTCAAGGAGCTCAAAGTCCAAGGGAGAAGACAACATGCAAATCATGTACAATCCTGATGTGTACAAGATAAGTAGGGGATAATCAACATGAAGACAAATTATAGTAGTTTAAGGTCATTTAACAGACTTACTATCTGATATTTTCTTTTGCATTTTTGTAGAATAATCATTTTTGTTATTGAGCAGTTTAGCTAAAGGATATGTATACATAAAGACTCCTTAGAAATCTATTGCTTATACTATTCAGTATGCAAATCAATATTGCTATGCATTAAAATAAGTAAATGCAACTGTCCTTGAAGATGATGATTTCTTGTTTTTTCATGACTTTTCTCAATTATTTTCTATTTGAAACAACTATAAGATTTCATTTTCAGAGCACTCCAAGAGTGACAGTATGAATTCAGCTAACATTCATTTCTGACATAAGAATTTCAATATTCTCAAATGTGGTAAATTAATAAATTCATTCTCAAGTCCTTTGAAGCACTGATGAGATGTGAGTAGCCCTGGATTGAATCAAAACAATGGCAGCTGTCATCAGCCACTAATTGTCACTTGTTATTGCTATAACATTCCTGTGTATTTTTCACAGTACACTATGCCTTCATTTCATGTATTTCTTTCTATAAGATATTGGGAACTGATCATTAAATTTGAAACTCAGACAAAAGATTTTTATATTATTCCTTTTATTGTTTCAGGTGGCATGCTAATCATTCTGGAGTACACAGATTTAATGACAATTTTATATTTAAAAGCCTTTATAAGTTGAATTTTTGTTTCCATTAAAATTATTTAATGGAGGTGATGGACATCACTGTGCAGTTGGCAAATATGGCTTTTTAAGTGTACTCTGAGTGGATTTGGCCATAAATTTTAGATTTATCTTTATTTCTCTTTCTCTCTCTCTCTCTCTCTCTCTCTCTCTCTCTCTCTCTCTCTCTCTCTCTCTCTCACTTTGAACATCTAAGCAGGTACCAAGTCTTATCGTCTTTCAAGTCTTATCATCTTTCTTCCCAAAATCTCTCTCATATCTATATCTCAAATTTCTCTATTCACTCTGTCATTACCAAACTTCAGACTTTCAGTTCTCCATTCCTGAAATATTGAGATAATTTCCTTCAAGGTCTATTGTCCCTAAATTCTTCTCCCTTCATTCATCCTTCATTGCTAGATTTATTTTCCTAATGAATTTATCTTGTCCTGTAATTCCTCTAGTTCATACTATTGATGACATTGTGGCCTGCCAAATTAAATTCAAGCTCCTTTCTGGGTGTTCTAGGCCCTCCAGAAAACAGTGCTATCCTTTGTTTCCAGCATTATTCATTTTACTTCGCTCTAGTTACTCTTTGTCCATGTTTGCCAAATTGCTCAGGATCTCCTTTATATATCCTGTATTCTCCTCTAACTACAATTTTAATTCCATTGATTAAAAAATAAAACATGCTTTATAACAAGACTAAGGATAGATCCCTTCTCTCCACTTTTTGGACTCAAATGCACAAAAATATGTGTGGTGGCAAGGAATGAAAAACTGGAGAGGTGTTCATCAATTATAGAAATGAAATGGTTGAACGAATTATAGGATACATATATGTGATCCAATACTGTTGTTGTGGTGTGAGAAATGATGAAGTGGACAATGTCAGAGAAATGTAGAAAACCTAGCATGAACTGATACAAAGTGAAGTGAACAGAACCATGTAAACAATTTATACAATAACAATAATGTTGCAAAGACAAATGACTTAAAGACTTAGGAGAGTCTGATCAACACAATACCCAACCAAAATTTCAGAGGATTCAAGATGAAACATGTTATCCACCTCCTATTAGAGAACAAATATATGATTGATTAAAATATATGCATGTATGTGCATGTACATTTGTATGGCATATATATATATATATATCATATATATGTACATAATGTGCATGAAAAATATTTCATTTCTTTTTATATCATTACTTATTTTAGCATATGTACTATATTATAATATAATCATATTGTTACTTAAGAAAAAACAATTAATCTTTGTTCTGGTTACTCAAACAGTTCCAAATCTACATCATTTAAGGCTCCTTATTGAACATAGCATGAGAATCTTTACCTAATACTTTGCTGATAGCTCCCTTGACATCCTCTTCTAGTAACCATTTTGGAAAAGGAGATGAGGTTAGTCTAGTTAACTGTTCAGCTGACCTTGTATTTACTCAAGTACATGCTGTAACCCACCAATAGAACCTATGTCCCTTGAGAACAGAAACTGTTTCGCGCTTGTTTTGTAGTCTCAGTGCCTTCACTATTACTAATAATTAGAAAATATTTATTCAAGTGAACTGAATGTTGAAGTCATAACACCTATTATGCACTGTACCAGGAGGGACTCCTTAACCAATTAATGATAGTTTTGGGGAAAGGAAGTTGAAAGTGTAAGTAAGAAAGAGAAATATCAGTCTTTCACAAACGTGGTAAGGTTGAGGTTCCCCAGACTGGAATGAAGCAAAGAAAAGGAGTGATAGAATACCTGATCCCTATACCGTGTCAACCAAAGCAATCTTTGGCTAGGCATTAAGGTTAACATTGGAAATTCTTGTAGCATGGGCAAATAACACTGGTTTAGCATTTAAGAGGCCCAGTTTCTGATTCTGGATTTGCTACTAATTCTGTGACCTTGGAAAACTTAATTAAGCTCTTTAAGCTTTTTTTCCTCTCTTCTATGAAGTAAGGAGACTGGACTATTTCAGCTCTCAAAAATTAACTTACCTGTCCTCATTCCTTTCTATGTCTATATCTATTTCTTTTCCCTTAGTTTATTTCTAAAATTTCCTTCTGAAAATCTCACCTTTGTCTATGCTGAACTAAGGAGCAGTTGTTTTTCCTTTCCCCAATATGTAGCTCAATATTTTTAGGAGTTCAGGGAATGCCTCATCAGATAGCTTCTAAGCCTAAGAGAGGTGGCAAATGTAAAATAATCAAATAAAAACTAGGAATCAGGGGAAGGGAAGTTGAATTGAGGCAGCTATGAAGTGATTAGCCCTTTACCTCAGTACCTCCACAAGATTTCCTTTCACATCCCTAAATCGTATCTTTTCTGTCTCTTGGAATCATATTTTGTAAAGCTTTTCCTTGTCTATTTTCTGCTTAACACACTCTGCTATTAGTCATTATTCAGAGAACAAAACGTATTTTATAAAACACTCTGTGATTTCGTATGAAGGAAAAAGAAAAAATAACAATTTATCACGCGTCATGTGTATTTTACTGCATATACTGATGGCTGCCAACCCCCTTTTGGGTCTCTTTCCACTTTTGGTGTCCACCTGTTCCACCTAACTCTCACCTGTGGTTCCAAGAAGCTGCAGCTTGCATAGTGGCTACACTCTGCTAAACCGTTTCAAAAGATGAGCCAAACCAGACTGAGGGTAACCAAGGGTTCTCAAATCCATTGGTGAGTTAGAGGAATGTCTACCCCAAGCATGTGAAGAGTTCATCTGGTGGAATGGGAAGATAAGAATGATTTGTTCCAATAGCTATGAAGGCAGATGAAGCAGGAGATGTGGAGCGCTTAGAGCTTGGTTAGACATTGAGGGCTCCAAAGTCATCCACTGCATCCTGAGTCATTGCCAGATGTCTTGACTCTGTCCTGTCACTAGACTATGATGACTCAGGAGGAGAGAGTGAGGCTGATGACTCCATGCAACTCTGCCTCACTTAAATACAATTTACGCATGAATCAAAAGACATCACCCATATCATTTCACTATTGTGCCTCAAGGTCCTGTGGCAACAGGCAAGTGATGAAGCAGCAAGTGTGGATACACTGGTAGCTGTAGTCATGACCCTGGATACAGGAGGCCCAGGTCATAGGATCGTTTCTCACTGGAAGCAGTACTGGGACTCGGTAGACCCTGGGTGTCTGAGCAGCCTTTTAAGGATCACACTGCTCACCTCCTGGTGTGAGGAAGGGGCTAGAAAAGGTGCCCTAAACATTCTCTGCTTACCCAACCCTGGCCTGATTACCACAGCAGGCAAGGAATCCCACTATGTGGTTGAAGCACAAAAAATTGTACAAAATGTGCAAACGCATCACCAAAGATGATTCCACTCACCATTGGCACATGGAATGTGCACACACTAATAGACAACACAAAATCCAGTAGACTTGAAAGAAGAACTGCTCTTATTGCAAGAGAACTCAATAGGTATGCCATCCAAATAGCAGCTCTGAGTGAAACAAGGTTGGCAAAATGAAAACCAGTTTACTGAAGCTGGAGCTGGATACACCTTTTTCTGAAGTGGGTGCAGTGAAGGGGCGCGCCATGAAGCTGGTGTGGATTTTGCAATCAAAAGTAATCTAATCAGCAAGCTATTATGCCTGCCAAAAGGAGTTAATGACAGGCTCATGAAAATACAATTGCCACTCACAGGAAAATGCCATGCCACCATTATCAGTGCCTATGCTCCCACCATGACAAACCCTGATGAAGTCGAAGAAAAATTTTATGAAAACCTAGAGACCCTTATCATCAATGTGCCAAAAGAGGACAAACTTATAATACTAGGTGACTTTAATGCTAGCGTAGGCTCAGACTATCAGACTTGGTAGGGAGTCCTAGGGAGGAATGGAGTTGGAAACAGCAACAGCAGTGCTCTTTTACTCCTAAAGACTTGTGCATTGCATGACCTTCTCATCACCGACACTGTCTTCTGTTTACCTAAATAAAACTTCATGAATGCACTCTTGCAGCAAACACTAGCATCTAATAGATTATGTGATTGTAAAGAAAAGAGACAGACAAGATGTGAGAGTGACAAAGGCAATGTGTGGTGCAGAGTGCTGGACTGATCATAGACTTATCCTTTCCAAGCTAAATTTTCGCATCCATCAAAAGTGCCACTCCCAGGGCAAAATGATTACCAGAAGAATTAATGTCAACAAATTAGAGTTCTTCTCTGATCATGAACAGTTTGCTGGGAAAGTTGAGCCAACATACAGTTGACAACAGTGGAGAAGAAAAGGAGTGGGCAGCTCTCAGAGATTTGGTGTATAGCAATGTATTTGCTCATCTGGGTCAGAACACTCGCAAACACCAAGACTGGTTTGATGAAAATAATGGGAAAATTCAGAAGCTGCTAAATGAAAAATGTGAACTCCACAGGATTTACCAGAAGGATAGTTCACCCACCTCTAAGAAGGTAGCATTTAATTTCATCAAAAGCAAGTACAAGCAAAGCTTAGAGGATTCCTGGCTGAGTAAGAAGGCAGATGAAATTTGGTTTTATGCTCATAGTAACAATTCAGAACGCTTTTATGATTCCCTGACCTGGACCAAAAACTTATGGTGCATCATAACTACTCAGTGCTGATGGAGTCACACTGATTAGTGATAAGGACATGATCCTAGAGAAATAGGCTGAACACTTCCATAGTGTTCTCCACAGACCATCATCAAATCAATGCTTAGGCCACTGACCATTACCTCATGTTGAAGTCAATCCTTCCTTAGCTGATCTTCCAACTGAACAAGAGGCTTTGAGGACTATTAGGCTCCTTTCATGTGGCAAAGCACCTGATACTGATTCTATTCCAGCTGAGATTAACAAGGTAGGGGGACCATTGCTCATACAAAAGCTTACTGAAATGTTCCAAGTTATATGGCAAAAGGAAGTTATCCCCCAGGAGGTCAAGGATGCCTCCATTGTCCATCTCTATAAAGGTAAAGGGAATAGACTGTCCTGCAACAATCACAGGGGGATCTCTTTCTTAGTTATTGCTGGCAAAATTCCTGCTAGAGTCCTCCTTAATAGGCTGATCCTTCACCTAGAAGATGGGCATATATCTGAGAGCCAGTGTGGCTTCAGAAAGGACCAAGGAATAATCGCTATGATGTTTGCTGCTCCAGAAGAAATGCCAGGAGCAGAACAGAAATCTGTACACATTTGTAGATCTGACCAAGGCCTTTGACACTGTTAGTTGTAAGGGCTTTTGGAAAATTATATCAAAATCTGGTTGCCCAGAGAAGTTCATCAATATTGTATGTCAATTTAATGATGGCATGTTAACCCAAGTTCTGGATAATGAACAAAGCTCTTATGCCTTCCCAGTCACCAATAGAGTGAAACAGGGCTGTGTGCTTGCTCCTATGCTTTTTAGCATGATGTTTTCAGCCATATCAACAAATGTTTTCGTTGAGGATAAACACAGCATCAAGATCAACTGCCATACTGATGGTAAGTTTTTCAATTCGAAAAGGTTGCAAGCCAAGACCAAAGTGGAGGAAGTGTTGGTGCATGACTTTCTGTTTGCAGATGATTGTGCACTCAGTGCAGCCTCTGAAACTGAGATTTATTATGGCAATATTCCACCTGGCTTCCTTGATGTGAAGCACCACTTCCTGTGGAGTCAGAGGAATGTTAATCTCTGATCCCTGAGGATCTATGAAGACCTTGTACTATATATGCCTTTCACCATGGAGTTAGAGAGTATTTTCTATCTACAAGGATTTACTTGATGATGAGAGTCTATTAAAAGTGTTAACTTGAGAGAAGTTGAAGTAAACGTATAAAGAGATACATACATATTTTCTGAGGAAGTGGTTTTCAGTTTGATTTTAGAAAAATTTCTTGTTTTTTGAGAGTCACTAAAGCAGTATATAGAGGTTCTAGCCTTGTGAATACTGTATTCACTTAGTGAAAATTTAGGGATTTGAGCTGATTTTAGTGGTAAAAATAGTGATAGCCAAAATATCGTATGTGTATACACGTCTCTCTGTGTAATATGCATGGATCAAAGAATTTATAATTTTACTAACTTCTTAAGTCATATATTTAGTGATTTTAATATCTAACAAAGTAGTGTGCATGTTTATTTTTATTACTAAATTTTTTGAAATAAACATTTCCATAGCAACAATACAATAAAAAGATGATTGCATATGAAATTAAAAATCTATTACATGCAACTTGCTGTTCATTTAAATACAGAGTAAATTTCTCATGCAAATTTTTCCTGCCCCCCCAACCCAGATGGATACTACCAGACATGTGCACATGTGCATGTGTGTGTGCATTTGAGTGTGTATATAAAATCATTCTACATATACTTTGGTATGTATCAGTTCTATCTCTGGATGAAGATAGTGTTTCCTACAAATGTCCTTTGTAGTTAAATTGGATATTTATAATAGGCAAAGTGATTTAGTCTCTCAAAGTTGTTCTCAAAACAATATTGCTTCATTTGTTTGTAAATAATGCACAATTAATAATCGAGAACATACTGGTTGAAGCTCAAAGAATAAAATGTTAGTAGTGTAGATACCTACAAGAGTTATACCTAAAACTCTGAAAGTAATTGTAATAGCTGAACCCCTCTGGGAGAACCCCAGCTTGTAAGTGTGAATGTGTGTGGAGGGTGTGTACAGATTAAGAAAAATAAGACCATGAAAAATAGAAAGTTTTGGGGGATTGCACTATCACACTATATGTATCAGGAGCATTTATAGTTATTTGTAGTTAGAAGGGTCATCTGGTCTAGTAAATATCTAAAATGAATACCAACTAGAATATATTTGGAAAGTAATAAGATTTTGTTTGAAGAAAATCCTGTTTGATGAATGTGATAATGTCTTCCCTCCCTTTCCAAGCTTTCTTTTCTCTAGGTAAATTCATCCACTAAAATGGTTCCTGTTGTGTGAAGGTAACCTATGCTCTCTCTGCATTCATTGTGGTGTTGATGTGCCTTTGAATTCTTGAAGGTGATGTTAGCACATTCTAGACAAAGCTAAACCTGGAAAGGTTTCAAATATAGATCTGATGATGAATATTGTGTCCATCACCTGAAAATCAGTCAAGTTAAATTTGGCAAAGTTCATCATCCAAGATTGTCTGCAAGAAGTTTCCTCTTCCTGCCCCCCCCCCCCATTCCCAAACACAATGGTTCATGAAAATGGTCTACGAGGGCATGGGCTATTTGCTCTCTGTACTGGTAGAGAGAATACTCACCCAAATAAAATAACAGACTCAAAATTTTGAAGTGTGTCTATGTTGGAATATCATTGTCATTGAAACAAACAAGAAAGTAATAACATGGTATTAGATTTGTTTGGAATGGAAAATTGCCTTTATAAACTTGCAAATTTCATTTTTTATAATTTTGTGTTACAAAGTAAACACCATGCAATTTTTAGCATCTGAACTACTAGTCTATTTTAATATATAATTAATTTAAATTTGGAAAGGCCTCCTCATCTGTAGTAAAAGCATGTTCTCAATTATATACTGAATTAAATAAGAGATAGGAAGATTCTGAGAGGTGAAAATTTATAGTTTCATTAGGCTGAAAAATTAAACTTAAAATGTGTAAAAATCCACATTAATCATTTAGTTTCAGCACATAAATGTAAATGGCTTGGAACTGAGCTTCATTTCAGACTGTAAGTAATAATTATCCAGAAACGCTGCATGAGCTTCATTAGATCCTATGTTTAATAAAAGTGAGGAGCACAGGGGACCTGCACAAATAAAGGGATTATGGTATTTAATCAGCATCAAGTGGCAGCCCTGAAGCTTCATTATGAAGGCTTTTCAAAAACCAAACCAGAGAAGGTGATCTCAAAAAATGGGATAGGATTTTCAGGTTGACAGTTGCTTTAGCAAAATGTGGCTAATCTTGATATTTTTTTTTCCTGTATCAGATGAGTCAAGACAAAGTTAAAACAAAAAGAATCAAGAGGATATTGGATATTCTGAGAGCAGAGATTGTATTTGCTCAGTGCTGTTGGTTATCTTAAATATACACTTTCAGATTTCCAGATTGACATTTTCTCACTCTCCAATGCCAACTCTTCAGAAACTGTTTGTAGGAAGATTTCTGGTACTTAAGGAAATGAGCTGATTTCATAGTCAATAGGGGTTCTCTTCCTAATTCTTAATGTCCTGTAGTGAAAAATGGCCATTACACTCTAAATTTAGGAATAAACTGAAACCAATGATGTTTTCACATTTGGGGGAACACTTACTGGGAGCCCTGACTCGTTTCCCATTAAATTTGAAGAATCATTTTGGAGGTACTATCTTCAAACACAGGAGGTGGAGAATATATTGGACCTCATGTCAGGAGGACATGGACTTGAAAACTGCCTCAGATACGTATTAGCCATGTCTGACATCCTAGGCAAGTCAGTCAGTAGTTGTGAGCCTTTATTCTCCAATCTACAAAATGAGAGGGTTGATTTTGTGACCTGTAAGGTCCCTTCCAACTCTATCTCTCTGAACTTGTGGAGTAATGCCTGTGAGGTAAAGGGTGTTAATGGTAGGTGTGTGTGTGTGTGTGTTTGTGTGCGTGTTTGTGTGTGTGTGTGCGCGCATGCGTGTGTGTGTGTGTTCAGATCAACAAATCTTGGGTTTACTTCTTACTAGCTGTATGATATTTCACCAATCAATCAACCACCAATGGCCTCAGCATATTCATCTGCCTAACGGGGAAATAATACTTACTCAACCTATCCTGGCAGTGGTTGGATGGATTTCTCTTTTTAAATTATGTTACTAAATACATGTGAATTATTATGGCTAAATGATATACAAATAGAATACTTTATATAAATACGACATTATTTGCCCATCTGAGTGCTGATTTTTAAGTAAATATGGTATGGAAACCTGCTAGCCTCTCCATCAGAAAAGCTAAATACATGCTCCCTGACATAAAAATGTTATCTGTTGCAATACCTAAAATATTGGAAGATTTATGGGAATAAATCCTATTGGCATGCACAGTTTGCAGGATTACGTACTAGAAAGACTATCAGTATCACCAAGAGTCACTAATGGAGGCTTAGAAGGTTCTTGCTCCTTGAGGTCTTCAGGGAATGGCTGGATGACCCCAGGCGTACGTTGATGTATGTATATGTTTATATGTATAGGTGGAGATCATGTAGACACACATGTGTATGTATGTGCAAACATATAAGTACTCATATACACATACATATACATTCATACCTACACACAATAAACACATACACATATGTGCATGTATATGCATATGTGACCTTAACCAAGTCATACACAAGATTAAAGTTGTCTAGATCTCTAATATTTCTTCAAACTCTAAAAAGGTGTGATTCAAAACATGAAAGAGAAAGTACACAAGTCAAAATTTGCATAGTGAGGTAAACTGGAAATGTTTTATCAACTTGGATAATTAATAAAAACCTCAATGATTATCAACATTTATTCATATTTTATGAAAATAAATAATGTAGTATTATTAAAATCCTTTTATTGATAGTTGAGTATTTCAATGGATTATTTAATCAGTCTAAGCTCCACTCCCACCAATACTTAATCCTACATGCCATCTGATACAATGAAATTGGTAAGGATGTCTTTTCATATAGGATTCATTCAGCATGGAATAGAAAGAGCACTTTATCTGGAGTCAGAGAAATTATGTAAAATTCTCTCTTTCATACTTAATAGGTAGATGACCTTGTGCAAAATTATCCAGGTCTCAGTTTCCTTATCCACAAAATGAAGGCATTGGAGTAGATGGATTCCAAGGTCTCCTTTATCTTTAAATCTATAATCCCAAGACTTTCTCTGTTGTTCTTTTTAAGTTATGTAAAAACTAGCAACATAAAGCTTAGTTATTCCCTTTTGATCTCTCCTTTTTGATATTTA
Source organism: Bettongia penicillata ogilbyi (assembly GCA_023548195.1). Classification (NCBI taxonomy): domain Eukaryota; kingdom Metazoa; phylum Chordata; class Mammalia; order Diprotodontia; family Potoroidae; genus Bettongia; species Bettongia penicillata. Next base: position 2,259,686 of record JAJHZJ010000083.1, read on the forward strand.
ATCACCCAATTTATTTTCTAGTATATGTTTGGTCTGAAATTTTAATTTCATCAGTATAAGGAAATGTCTTTGGAAGAAATCCCTCTAACCATTACTGATCAGAAACTATTTTGGAACTTATAGTGTTAAAAAGTTGTTAGGGCATGAGGAGGTTTAAATGACTAGCCTTATACTCATATAACTAATAATACATATCTAAGTCCAGTTTTCTATCTATTATTTCATTCCTTTTTCTTATCATACATGCTTCAAAAATTTTTCTATCCCTTCTCTTGGACAGGTGATCTTTCTTAGCCTCCTTCAACCTGCTATGCCAACCAAGCATTTTTTCCATTTTCTTTTGGTTTACCTGTTATTTTTATTTTTCTTCAGTGATGGTTTTCCATGATTCCAAGACATCCAGTACTTCTGAGGGAAATAGTGCTGGCATTAAAAATATAGGCTTTTGTGGAAGCAAGAAATGTGAGATTAAAAACTTTGATTCTTTTCTAAAATTTATTTATTTATATTTCGTTTTCAATATTCACTTCACAAGACAGTGAGTTCCAAATTTTCTCCCCATCTCTCCTCTCACTCCACTCCAAGATGGCATGTAATTTTATATAGCCTCTACATATACATTCATACTGAACCTATTTTCACATTAGTCACGTTGTAAAGACTACCTAGAACCAATGGGATAAATCAGGAGAAAGAAGATATAAAAAGGGGAAAACAGAGAGCAAGAGAGAAAGAGCTAATATGCTTCAATATACATTCAGACCTCATAGTTCATTTCTTAGATGTGGACAACATTTTCCATCATAAGTCTTTTGGAGTTATTTTGGATCTTTGCTTTGTGAAGAAGAAACAAATCTACCTGTCAGTCATTGCACATTGTACCATTACAGTTGCGTAACTTCCCTTAGAAGGTAATTGTGGACAAAGGGCTTAAAGTGTCACATGATTCTTAGTTGATTTTTGTTTTGTTTTGGTCAAGACCACTCCAGGTGAAATATATCCTTCTACTAATGCTCTTTGGCATTTCTTCTGAAATTTATAGTGTTAGAGTATATCTCATGCTACCAAGAAGATACTTATCTTTCAGAGGGTCCCACAGTAATTACTTAATAAATATAAAAACCCATAGAGAAATCTGTTTTGGGGTCTATCTCAGGAATACCTTGAAAAGTCAACTACTCCATTATCCTGGCTCTAGGCAGATATGGATGAGCCCAAAAGACATATGTTGAAAAGTACAGGAGATTTTGAATCTGAAGACCAGGGCTTGAAATACTGGTTTTACCAACACTGTGAAATTTCACTTTTAAGAATCCACATAATCTTTGTATACCTTAGTTATCTTATATGTAGATGGAAATAATATCTGTACTCTACCTCATTGGGCTATTATTAGGAACAAGTGAATAAAGTACGGTATGCTACATACTTTATAAATTGTAAAGTACTAGTTGTCTATCTACTAATAGTAATGATCTCTCAAAAAACAAATTTTACCAATTTTGATAAATGTTAAAACATTGACTAACATTTGATGTTTTGATTTTTTTTGAACAATGAAGCTAGATACTTGATGTTAAGCTACAAAGAAACAATAAAGAAATTATTTGAAGTTTATAGTTTTCACGATTACATCCATGGAGATAATGCTTCCACTAATTGAGTTACCAACTCCTTTACACCTTTATGGGAAATTTGAAGGAGGACCATGGCAAAAAAAACAAACAAAACTGAAAAACTTGTAACCTAGTGGCCAGTATTCTAGTGATATTTCCTAGCCATGGACTGACTATATATGTTTATATCTATCCATCCATCTATCTAATCTACCTACCTAGATATATATATATATATATATATATATATATATATATATGTATATGTATACACATATATATATATTATATATATATATATATATATATATGTATTCATGTACATATTTCTTTGAATTTAGTCCCAAGACAGTGGATGAGTCAGGAGAATTATGCTCAAAGATTTTCAAGCTTATTAGGACTTTCCAGAGATTATACTACACTGGCACAGTCCTTGAGAAATGAGGATTACTTGCCTTCAAAGATACATCAACAGAATAAGTGATGTTAAACCTAACCCCTCCAAAATAACCACAAGGAATAAAACATTTTGGTTCTACTGGGGCAGAGGGGAAATCATAGTATTTGAAAGTCAAATTTTCTTTTCAGCTCTGGTCTTTTCATTAAGAATGATTGAAAGTCCTCTGTTTCATTGAAAGACCATATTTTCCCTTGCAGTATTATACTCAGTTTAGCTGGGTAGGTGATTCTTGGTTTGAGTCCTAGTTCCTTTGCCTTCTGGAATATCCTATTCCACGCCCTTCGATCCCTTAATGTAGAAGCTGCTAGATCTTGGGTTATCCTGATTGTATTTCCACAGTACTGGAATTGTTTGTTTCTGGCTGCTTGCAAGATTTTTTCCTTGAGCTGGGAGTTCTGGAATTTGGCCACAATGTTCCTAGGAGTTTCTCTTTTTGGATCTCTTTCAGGTGGTGATCGATGGATTCTTTCAATACTTATTTTGCCCTCTGGTCCTAGAATGTCAGGGCAGTTTTCCTTGATAATTTCATGCAAGACGATGTCTAGGCTCTTTTTTTGATCATGGCTTTCAGGTAGTCCCATAATTTTTAAGTTGTCTCTCCTTGATCTATTTTCCAGGTCAGTTGTTTTTCCCATGAGATATTTCACATTCTCTTCCATTTTATCGTTCTTTTGGTTTTGTTTGGTGATTTCTTGGTTTCTCATAAAGTCATTAGACTCCATCTGTTCCATTCTAATTTTGAGAGAACTATTAAATTCAGTGAGCTTTTGAGCCTCTTTTTCCATTTGGCTCATTCTGCTTTTGAATGCATTCTTCTCCTCATTGGCTTTTTGAACCTCTTTTGCCAATTGAGTGAGCCTATTTTTCAGGGTGTTAATTTCCTCAGCATTTTTTTGGGACTCCTTTACCAAGATATTGACCTTTTTTTCATACTCTTCTTGCATCTTTGTCATTTCTCTTCCCAGTCTTTCCTCCACCTGTCTAACTTGCTTTTCAAAATCCTTTTTAAGCTCTTCCAAGGCCTGAGCCCACCCAACACCCCCCTGGGGTGTCTGGGGTACTGAGGCCCCGCCCTCCACATCTTTCCCTGATGGGAAAAATACGTCCTCGTCCTCCCCATCAGATCCGAAGGTCGGGATCATTTGCATTTGTTGGAAAAAACTCTCTAAAGTCTTATTTTTCTTTCCCTTTCTAGGCATTTTCCCAGCCAGTTACTTGACTTCTGAGATTCCTTTCCACCTCCGCCTGGATCCGCCCAGCTAGTACTTGACCTCTGAGATTCAAATGCGCTTTCCCGCGGCAAGCTTTAGTTCTGGCGCAGGGTGGGGGCAGGGCCGCTTCCTAGCTTGGGCCCTCAGGGGCTTTCTGAAGAGACTTTCAGGAACAGAGCCGATGGGGGCGGGGTGGGGGACCCCGCCTGCTGTGCTCAGCTCCCTTGGGGGTTTTATTCAGAGGCGTTCAGCAGTAGAGCAGGGTGGGGGCAGGGCCGTCTCTCCTGCTCGGCTCCCTCAGGTTGGAAAGACCTTCAGTATTGAAGATCCTACCTACTGCTGGGGGATTCCTGAGTCCCGGGCCGTTGCTCAGCCGCCCGCCCACGCCTCTGCCTCCGCCGCTTCCTGCCCCCGTCTCTGCCGCCGCCGCTTCCTCCCGAGGGGGCCCGCTCCCCTCCCCTAGCGCAGGCTTCTTTTTAACTGACCTTTAGCTTCTGTGGGCAGAGGGACTTTCCTGGCTGCCGGAGATTCTCCCGGAGCTTTCCTCTCTGAAGTCTGCTCAGGTCAGCTTCTCTGGGTCGCGGCCAGGGGTGGGGGTGGGGTCCGCTTTCCTGGCTGCGATGGACCCCGGGGACGGCTCTCCAGGGTTCAGTGGAACGGAAATCTCTTCCCCTATGTTTGTGCACCCCCTGCAGAGATTCAGAATTTATGGGGCTCTCCTTTTACCTCAATTCCATGGGTTGTGGGCTTGGAGCTCGTGAATGTGCGTCCTTCTACTCCGCCATCTTGGCTCCGCCCCCCGGGAAATCATAGTATTGATCCAAGGACTGAGACGATCACTCTTCAATTCATAATTCACCAACTATTAGTACAGGATATGCCTAACAATTTAAATGTTAAATATTTATTGACCTTTCTCCACCTCAATTCTCTCCCCTCAAACTTATTATTAAAATTATTTTAATGCTAGCCTTTACATGTTTCCTTTGTTTTTTAAAAACTATTTTCTGTATTTATGTCCCCTTTGTGACTTTATCATCTGCGGTGTTTAAAATCAGCCAAGTATATTTCTTAGCTAGCCTCTGCTTCCATATTCTGTGTAAGGAAGCTGTCATGTTCTTAGTCAACAAACAACAGACTATTGGGAAGCTAATATGGCAGGGATAATAAAAGGAAGTAAAGAAAAGACTGAGATGCCAAGAATGAAAGGCATACATGAAAATGAAATATGGGGGTATGAGGAATTTAAAGACTCTTAAAGGAAGAAGACTTTTCGAATTAAAAGATAATATATTATGGAAATGCACTATAACAGTAATATATACATATATATGATATAGAAATGCATGTATGAATACACACACATATATACATAAATAGGTGGATTAGATAATGGATAGATAGATATAAACATATATAGTCAGTTCATGTCTAAGGATATATTGTGATATAAAGACTTAAAGTTATCAAAGGTTAGATATTAGATACATAATATTCAAGATGTAGAGCTTTGACTTTTACATCATACATATAAATAAAAAGAAACAGTATATACAAGAGCAGATCTGACCAGAGTGCATCAAAGACTTCAGAGTATTCACAACCTTCAGTTATTAGCACAAGACAGAATAACAAAGGGTTAAGAACATAGCACCTAATAGTGTAAGTTTCATCTCCAGATCTGCTGCTTACCAGCTATGTAGCCTTAAATGAGTCATTAATATCTCTGGGCCTGAGTCTATTCATACCTAGCATTTACACATATAGAGTGGTTTGACTAAATGACCTGTAAATTCCCTTATACTTTGAAATCTTGCAGTCTATGATCCAAGAAATTAAGGTTTCTGAACCTACAAGAATTAAGAGAGGGAGAAAGGGAAGATAAATTTTCCACACTGTTTTTTGAAAAAAAATAATTTTCCATGGATCTATTAAATAGTAGTATGAACTTTTGGATATCCCAAAGTTTTTCATTGAGATTTTAACAAGCCATTCATTACCTCCAGTGGTCAATAGTTTCAGGAACATAAGTGATAGACTTTGGAGGAAAGAGGTTCACAGACAAAAAAGGAGTTTTGAGTACAAGGTCATGAGAAAAATTGGATTTTCAGACACATTTTTTAAGCACACTAGTTCAAAAAGAAAATTGTTACATAAAGAAAGAGGAAATGGCTGTCAGTCTGGCAAGCGGCTCTTATGGATTGAAGGAAAGAATAGGAATTTAATTTGCCATTTCTTTGGAAACACTCTTTGCCCTCCTGGCATTCTTTATAGAGATGTGTTTAATATTCAGGACCATAAACATTGACTGACACCATTGTCTACATGATGTTGAGAAGTACAGAAAGTCAACTAATTTAAAATTCAGTATCTTCTAACTCAGCAGAGCTTCTACACACAAAACTACGTTATATAACACTGGACCTACAGTATGAAGCAAAAAATGATCTAATTCAGCAACCCATGGGAAGAGAATTTATGGTGGCTGCCACATCATTCTCTTGGTAACCACATTTGTCCACAAGTATAATCATTTTCAGGTTTAATATTATTGCTTGTACTAAGGACAGTAAAAGAATAACGGAGAAACATCCACTATAGCTTGAGTACCCTCATAGCAACAGTGTTTATCCTACTCTGAAAACCTCCTACTTCTACTCCATATGTTCTTTCTTATGCTTATGGAAATCCATTTTACACCAAATTCTTGTTCAGTTAGAATTGGAAGGAAAACAAAAGCATTTAGTAAGCACTTACAGTGTACCTGATACTTTATAAATATCTCCTTTGATTTTCAGAACTCTGGGAGATAGGTGCTGTTATCAAAATTTTACAGCCAGGAAACTGAGGCAGAAGTTAAATAACTTGCCTAGAGTCACAGAGCTAGTAAGTAACTGAAGGAAATTTTGAACTCAGATCTTTCTGACTTCCATCCTAATATTTTAGCAACTATGCCATTCTGCTCCTTTATAACAAAGCCTCCATGATTGTTTTTTCTTTAAAATTATTCATCTTTATGTAGAAAGGGATTCATATGAGGAATAAATAACAAACTAAACAAAATAAAAAAACTTGGCCTTACTCTACCAAGCACTAGCTACACGCCTTGAACATGTTCCCTGTCTTCTATGGGCCCCAAATATCTCACTTATAAAATCAAAAAGTTGAGTTATTTAAGGGCCCTTTTCCAAATCACAACACCAATGGTTAACTAGGTTCTTTTAACTTGGGATAAAAGGAACTAGTTAGTATTTAAGATAGGATATTTCCAATTTTTATATCAGCCCACCTGATTTTCATGATATTCTAAAGTTTCCATTTTCAGCACACTTATCAAGAAAACCATTTTTTTCTCAGTCGTTTCCTTGTTCTTACTAAGTTGAGGAATTTTGTTCTCTTAACAGCAATAATGGTGTAGCAGAGAGGCTATCTCTTCCCATAGGAATTCTCAGTGTTGCCATTCCTGGTTCTGGATGCCCATGTGGAAGTTTTGATGGGAAGGAGGCCTTTTTCAAGTTATTTGCAAGGACTTCAGCTATGAGATGATGTAGTCCCCTTACCCATATAGGTGGAGGAGATCATAACCCAATGGAGATAGGAAAGGATGTTACCTGACCCATTACCCCTACCTTCTATTCTAACTGATAATCAAATAGGATTGTTTTGTAGTGGATACCAAGAGTTAGGTAGGATAGAGATCTATCTTTTCTCCCAGCTCAGCTGTGAGCACACAAATATATGTCCTCACATACTGTGAATAGGTAATTCTGAGCCTGGGTTTGGGTCTGCTCTCTTTTTGTGTTTCTTCTTTCCCATTCTTAGGTGAATAACTATGCTGCAGCGGACATATCCAGGTTTGGAGTTTGGAGCTATGTAGTCTTTGGCTTGTAAAACTCTGGAAGACAGGGAATTTTCTTCATTGAAGAGCATGGCTACCAAAAAGAGGACTGACTCAAGTTTGACCATTTTACATAGGCATTGTTAGAACAGCTGTTAGGCCAGTCAGAGGTGAAATGTTAAGTGATTAATTAGTACTGTTACAAGCCTTTTTATATTCTGAAAAAGTTTAAATATAATCATCTCAGCATATTATGATGATTACTGAATTTTGTTTTGTTAATGCATGCTTATGAGTTCTTTATATTGAGCAGTTCTTATTTTTATGCTAAAACATTACCTTCTATCATACCTTCATATTGTTCATTGAGTATTTTTTCTCCCCATTCTTTTAGAAATCTCCAGACATGAGCCATAGGTACAGTTATTCCTAGATGGTCCTACTGTGATGGACTTAACCAGGACTTATGAAAAAGGAGCCAAACCCTTCTCATTAGAGGCTCAGAAATGATACTGATATAGACTGAGTTTCTAGACATCAAAAAGTATAGAGGAGGAAGCAGATACAGTATCCTAGCCTCTGTGGATTCAGCAATGCAATCTCAATGTTAGGATGAAAATAATAATTCCCTACATTTATAAATTTATAAATCACTGATAAATAGAAATATGTATATAATTGTTTAACACACATACACACACACACACACTCACACACACCTAGCCATGTCTAATGGTACTCCTCTTTAGGGTGAGGGGGTAGGAAAGAAAAAAGGAAAAAAAATAATTTTATTATATACTTGAAAGGAAATTAGCCATGGTAGATTTGCAGTTTCCTGTGTAATCACCTTTTTATTGTAATATGTCATAGAAATGCTCATTTTATTGCATAAATTAAAAATAAAATAAATTAACCACTGTAAAAAATAATACATAGTTACAAAGCTTTTTATGTTTTTTATTTGAAAGTAAACATGAGGTTCATATTAAAGGTATCATTCTCCCCATTTTCCCGATGTTGAACCTGAAAATCCCATCTAACGAGCATTTATCGAATATCTACAATGAGAGAGGCACAAGCATTCCTTCAGGGAGTTCATATTCTTGTAGAAAGTTAAGTGTTTTGCCAGTGTGTGGTTAATAAGTAACAGAGCAAATATTTGAGCCAAAGTCTAGGACTCCAAGTCTTGTACCTTTTCTACTACATGAAGGTACATGGGAGAATGGGGGAGAATTATGAGCTCATCTGACAGAATTTTTCAGTTTCTTTGGTACACAAAAAAAGAATTGACCAGTTTACCATAACTGTCAAGCACAAATTACTGGTTATATCAAAACATGGTTCTCATTTATAATCCCAAAAGAAGACTTTGTGATTCTCCAGTCAGTAACTCATTGATAGTAGAGAAAATTCTCTGAAGCAAGGCAAGAGAAAACAAACAAAGAAATAAAGCAAAGACTCAAAGAAGATGAAATCTACATAAAATTGACTCTAATTCTGTTTACCAATAGGGCATTATAATCTACTGATTTTTTCCTTCACTAAACATTCATTTAACCTTTCATAGTTGTTTAACTACAGCTACATAGTCAAGGTTAAGGGAATGAAGGAAATTTCTGTATAGGTCATCAACCTTTCCAACAATTGAAAAGGAATTTTACCTGGCATGGTCAACAACTTGAGAAGCATTGTGATGTAGTGGAAAGTATGTTGGATTTGAGACAATAATAATTGATTTGAAATGTTACATCTAATAATTATTAACCATGTGAGCACAAGTAAACCATGAAACCTCCCTGAGTCTCCTTTGTAAAATGGAATTTAAACAGTACTTACTGGTGTTTCCAAATTCCCAAAAGATATTAATCTTCTGGATTTGGTTAAGAGCAATCAGAATTCCTGGGAATTCTCGGGAATTTCTGAAATGAAAAATTATTCTATATTTTTAATAAAGCTTTATGTTTGCATTTTAATAATGTATGACCACAATGATAAGCACTGAATTTATTTTCAGTGATATGAATGCATTCAAATTCTCAGATGTTTTCTGTAAAAAAAGCATAACAATAAGCACGATTTGTTCTTGCTGCTGTTATTATTAATCAACATATTGTTACAATGATTTAAAACAAATTTGGCCTTGGGCTGACTGATTTTCTTGTGTCTTTCTTAAAATTCTTCCAACATTCTTTATACTTTTTACTCATCATTATGGAGCTAGAATTATTTAATAACTACAATATATTAATAGTTTTTATAAAGGAATGTATCCCATAGGGACTAAAAACTGGAAATACTAGCAAGCAAATTGGGTGGTACTCAAATAATGTAGCATCTAGATTCCCTAGCAGTATTAACAGAACTACTCAGAAAGAGACATCTACCAGTGGAAGTGTAAAGTCTTACTTTCCTCCCAAAACTTATTTCTAGAAACACTCATAGAGTTTTTATAGAGTATAATATGCATAGGAACTTGTTAAGATTTATGTTATTTGCAATAATGACTCATCATTTGCGGAATGCATGGCCATAAACACATACTTTTAACATGCCAAAAGTGACAAGCAACGATGACTGATTTATCCTGAACAGTTCTTTGTTATATGTTCCGCTCCCTTGGAAATGTTGACCTTAACCTTTAACTCCTAGTGTCAACATTTTCTTCCTTTGCTTTTAACTTGATATCTGTGGATTCCTTCAAACAGCATTGTTTCTTTGTTGATTGAACCTTTAATTCTTGCTTCAAAACTCCAATAATCTTTTCCCAATGTCTTGACTGATTTTTCCTTAAGGATTTGGAATTTTTAAAAATGCAAATTTTCCTAGGAAATTCCAAGAAGGAATTCCAACATGGAAAAATTAGTACTTGCAATATCTTTTTCACAAAGTTATTGTGAGATGAGGTCTTTGAAAAGTTCAAAGTACTGTATAAACATCAGATTTTTTTCTTACAATTGAGACAAAAGTCTTTTTTTGGCTTAAATTTTTGAGATAATTAGCTCAGTTAATCAGTGTTCTTTTCTTTTGTGGACACAGCATTAAATTTCTTCTCCTTCCTCATTTTCCTTCCTTTTTTCCCTCCTCCTCCTCTTCCTATTATTGTTATCATTGACATCATAACTATTTTCACTTACTTTATCACTTGTCTTTGTATCCCCAGTATCTAACATAATGCCTGAAACAGTAGGTACCTAATAAAGGCTGACTGAGTGATCAATTGATTATTACTTTAAAGTTTTAAATGTAATTTTTGCCATGGCACACATGGAAAATTTGTGTGCAGAAGGGAATGGAAAAAAAAAAAAAACAACACCTCATAATATGTTCCCATTCTGCTTTAGACTGAGCATTTACAAAAACCATTCAGCTGTGACTACATCGTAGCTATAAATTGATGAGTTTTGATAGAAAACATCAATCCTCTTTCATGATGTGGCAGATATATTCCTCAAAGCATACAACCTTGGAAAGAGTATTTCCTACTTGGACAGAAAAATCAACTAAACTCGCTTTTTCAGTTCCATGGTATAGTCTCCAAGTATGTTCCATGGCTTTCAGCATGCCTTACCTTATACTAAATAAATAGGATTGTGATTTACAACAAAGGCCCTACCTGATCCTTTCAATTATCATTGTATTCGTGAAGAAGGAAGGAAAGAGAAGGGAACTGTAGGCATATAATAGGTTGGTGATCCAGGATCCTTCTCTTTCCAACCCTCCTGTGTGGTACAATACTCCCTCTAAAATTATGACATGCTGAATGCTTTAGAGGGTAAAACAGGAAGGGAAAGTGCTCACATTCCTAGCTAGGCCCTAACACATCCCTTGCAGTCTTAACCATTTAAGTCTTTTTCTGTATTGTAATTATAGTGGTTATTGGTTCCTTGTTTTTTATGTTCCAGCTACATAGATAATAAATTCCTTGTCATACTAATATGAGGGCTTGGTGTTTTAGAATGAAAAATTATAATGTGACAAACTTTACACAGTATTTAACAGTCATATACTAAGGGGAATCATGTTATGAATGAGTTGCTGTACCTTCTTAAATGCCTATATCTTACTATTTGACCATGAAATACATCAGAGTCTATGCTTTATGTAATAGCACCACTGGAAATCTTAATGTCATAAAATGAAACTATCAAAACTATGAAACTATCAAAAACTGGTTATTTTATCTGAAGAAATTTTGGTTAATGTCCTTTTTCATTTTTACTCCATTGCTATGTACTATAACACACATAGTCATGATGTTTATGAGATTATCTTTAAGTCAGAAAGACAATTTCAAATTCTGCCTGTATCATATAATGACTATGTGGCCATAAATAAGTCATTTGACTTCTCAGCACTTACATTCAATTTTCAAAGATGATAAGTAACAGACAAGATGCTAATCTGTAAAAATAGAAGTTTTCACATGGGAAGTTCCCTACACTGATAAATTAATAGAGATTGATAGATAGATTTATAAAATTTCTATGATATACTAAGAACTGTGATAAGTGCAGGAGGCACAAATATAAACAGACAAGGCAATTCTTGAATTCAAGGAGTTTACACTGTAATAGAGAAAACAAAATATTCAAGGATTCTGGAAAGGGGGAGGGGACTTGAGAAGGTGAGCCATGGATAAGTTCAAATTTTTAGTGGGACAAAGATGATCAGAGAGAGGGACAATGAAACTATACATCCATCTACCTATTTATATTACACATATAACATGACTATTTCAATTAAAACATGGAGTGGTATTTTATTGACTGCAAGATATGACTTCAAAATTAATTTCTTCAAAAATACAGAATTATGATTTGTGACAAAATAATGAAAGAATTTACATCTTGAAAAAATTACAAGGTCCAATATAAAGACAAATCTAATCTTATTAAGGTTATCTGTGTTAATAATAACTTTAGGTCCAGGGTCCAAGAGCATCCCTCCTACCCAGTCATCTTTAGCTGTGGTAGAAGAGTGTCTGTCTGCAATTTGAAAAAAAAATTCTGCAGTTAATTAATAATTGTTAGATCACTGTTAAACTTTTAAAATATTTCCTCATTTTTTCATTTGTGACAACACTCAAATAGGGAGTGATGAATAAAGTGTTTCAGTTATGATATTTTTCCTTTGAAATATTGACAAATGGATATATAATATCTGCTATAATATATATCTGCTATAATTTATTTTATACACGTTTTTGCATTCATTTTAGAATTTCCTCTTTTTTGTTTGTGAATATTTGTTGTATAATTTTTGTAAGAGTTACATATGCAACCACATATTTGTATCATGTGTGTGTACATGTATGTGCACATATATACGCAAATGGGAAGCATAACGGCTTAGTGAATAGAGAGCTACCCTCCCATTCAGAAAGATCTAAGTAGAAATCCTGCCTCTGACCTGCACTGGCTATATGACTCTGCCTAGGCCACTCAATTTCTCAGTGCCTCTAAGAATATAATTTGCAGAATAATTGAGGATATGTTTTAGAATCTGGAATTTCCTCACTGAGGAGTTCTCTAAAGTGATAGAATTGTAGCTGCAGATGTCAAAAGCAAATAATACATAAAAATCCCTTCACTGTTTGCCCCTTAAACTAATCCCTAACTTTAAGTGACAAATCAAATCCTTCTAAGAAAAAACAAGCAATAAACTAAAACTATGGGATATTGGGGGAAAGAACATATGATACACTCAGGTTTCACTTCCAGATTAGCAGAGATGAGAGATATGAGGAGGATAATGCCTCTACATACAAACAGATTATGAGCCACAGAGTCATGACAACGAAAACGTAACCAAACAATCTTAAGTACTGCGTGTCTCTTTCACATATATTTGATCTTTCCTTCACTCATCCTGGCTCTAGTTCCTTGATAAATTTCTGTTATTTTGTCATGTCCGTATTTGGTGTTCATGTGTGTACGTGTTCTCATATCTGGTCTGTGCTCTTGTATTAAAGAAAGGAAGTCTATGTGATTGCTTTTAGTTCAAATAGTTTCCAAACTTGTATGTTGGGGAAGTATTTGAATAATGAAATGACTATACATTTTTAACTTTCAAGTTTCATAAAAAATGTTACGCCTATGGTGTGTAAGTGACTTTATGGGGAGTAATTCTGCTTTTGATTTGTCAGGAGCTATATAATACTTGTGAGGTCCAGCACAAATCCATGTTAAATGCTCTCCAATTAGCGTCTAGAATTCCCATCCCCATCAGTGAAGTCCAGACTTAATCGTGTACATTTTAACTCTGTAGCTATTTTTTTTATGCTACTGAATTACTCATTTTCTTTGGATAGCAGTCTTCCATCCTAATTTCTGTTAACATGACCCTGCTGTCTCTGACCCCTTTTCACATGGCACCCTCATTGATCTAGCTGGTGGATTAACAAGTGGGGCAGTCCTCTTTAGTGCTTAGAAATCTACCAGCGGTATGTCTCATATAATATAAGAAATGAAAGTATATGTTCTTCCTAGTGTTGATTCAAATTTACTGAAGAGACTCTCACATTCTTCTGATCCTTGTCAGTTTTTCTTCCTCCTTCTCCTCCTCCCTCACTGGGACCAGGGTCCAGAAAAGGGACTAATAAAAAAAAAAGAATTCAATCCTTCTTCATCACCATCTTCTAAATCAAAAGACATTTATTCAGTGATTACAATGTGCCAGGCATTGTGCTAAACACTGGGAAAACAAAACAAAACACTATTCCTTTCACAAACAGATGACAGATACGCAGCTAATTGTGCTAATTTTGGCCTGACAATCAACACAAAGAAAACAAAGGTTCTCCACCAGCCGGCATCACACTATCTATATGTAGAACCATCGGTTACAGCAAAGGGAGAAATTTTGAATGCTATGGACAAATTCACTTATCTTGGCAATATACTTTTCAGGGATCTATGTACCTATTGGTGAAGAAATTGATACATGTATTGCCAGAGCTAGCTCAAAGTTTGGGAGGTTCTGAAAGTATGGGAGACACTTAATTGGGCTGCCTATCAAACTGAAAGTCTGAAAAAAACTATTGTTCTGACTTCATTGCTGCAGGCCTATGAAACCAGGACAGTCTACCAGCACCATGCCAGGAAACTGAATCTCTTCCATCTGAACTGTCTTAGGAAGCTTCTGAAGATTACCTGGAAGATAAGGTCTCAGACAATGAAGTTCTCCCTTGAACTGAACTGTCTAGTATTCAAAATGCTTGCTTCTACTCAATGAGCTGGTTACATAGCTTGAATGCCAAATGCATGCTTATCTAAAAGATTATTTTATGGAGAACTGGCACAAGGCAAGTGCTCACAGGAAAAGCGGTACAAGGACTGTCTCAAGGTCTCTCTGAAGAACTTTAGTATCATTTGTGAGACATGAGAGACATTGACACAGGACCTCCCAACTTAGTGTTTCTGTATCAAAAAAGCACTGTAGTTCATGAGCAAAGCAGAATCACAGTATCGCAAAAGAAGTGTGAGTCTCACAAATCCAGAGACTTCTCCTTTCAAAATGGACTACCTGTACCTAACCTGTGGTAGAGCCTTCTGAACTCCTACTAAGTTAGTCATCCATAGACAAACACACTGTACCCTGACCCCCAATATCATGATTTAATTGGCACCTCTTCAAAAATGAATGATGAGCAATAGCATCTATATGTATATGATAAATGCAAATGAATGTAAAATAAATTATCTTATTGCTATTGTTATAGAGAGTTGAGAGTGGGAGGATTGGAAAAGGTTTCATGTAGAAGCCTGAATATATTCTAAGCATGAGGGGCAGCTTAAACAAAGGCATAGAAATGCAGTTTTGGGGAAAACAGACATTAAAAAAATGAGTCATACGACTCACTTAATGAGCTCTTAATGGAAAATATTCTGAGCCCTGATCTTTTTTATCTGTAAAAATGGACAACATTCCTGTATCCCTAAAAGCCCAGGATGGTTCTTAGAAAAGTATTTTACAAACTGTGCCCTATTCCTCTTCCTCCAAGCACTGTTGAAGGAGATAAAAGCAACAGAAAATCCAATTTCTGTCCCTGAAGACTTTTGGGAAGTCAGGTATACACTTACACAGTAATGGAAACAAACCTCTTTGTTACAAAACAAACAAATGACAATTGGGCAAAAGCTGTGGTATAGTATAGTTGTAGTACTGTAGACAAAACCTTTAGCAAAATGTGTCTTATCCAGGAGAGAGTGTCCAAGCTGGCAATACTGTACCATACGAATAACCTTCAGTGGAAGGGATATGGGATATTGAGCCTGGAGAAGTGATGTAAGACATATGGTAATTGTCCACAAGTGTCTTGAGTAGTTCTAGGAATGGGAGATTAGGCATTATCCGTGTGGATTTAGGTAACAGACCAGAAACCAGAGACTGGGAAAGGAGTTTTTAGTTCAAGAATTCAAAGAAATGGACATCTCAATATAGTGAAATTGAATCAGATCTGACTCCCTAAATAGGGAGTCAGGAGAGTTTAGTTCATGTTCTATCTCTGGCTCTCATCTATTACGTAACTTAGGAGAAAGTCACTCCCAACCCCCAAAATGTGCCTCAATTTCTCTTTGTAGATAATGAGGTAAATGAACTAAGGGACTCTTTTATTTCCAAGATTCTTTTCACTCTAGATTTGTTTCTGAGATGCTATCATTTTTATTGGAAAATGAAATAATGTGAATTGAGGACAAAAATGATGGAAGAATATTGGGATGAAGCAATGGAAAAATAAGAAAGAGTACGATGAATCAATATTCTTGAAAGAAGTAGCTTTTGAGCTAAATACTGACTGTGCCCTGATGATCAAAAAAGGCAGCTGATGAAGTCATTGTATTCTTCTTATGGTAAAAAAGCAAAAGCCCTTTTTTATCATCCATATCAAATAAAGAAGAGGTTCATAATAATCCACAAACCATATTTGCCTGGCTCAGGAGTATAGAGCCACTTGGGGAAGAGAAGTTTGACTTAAAACTTGCTGACAATCTGATCAGAGAAAGAACATGATGGGGAAAAATTGTGACTCAAGAGTTCTTTCTACCACTATGATTAAGAGGACACTGCCTCTATTACCCCAACTATGCAAGACAAACAAGCCCCAGCTAGCGTTCTGACATTTCTGATATAGAAACCTTATCTTCCCCCTTCTGAGATGTATACCCTGATCTTTCTCTCCTGATTTCTGTAAGATCCCATTGCAATCATTCACATTCTACATAAGGTTGCTAAAACTGATACTACAGGGTCTCTCTGCTCCCTGCTCCTCCACATCCATCCATACTGATGAGCCTGCACTTTGAGAGTAAATAAAATCTGCAGATAACTATATGTGAATCATTGATTTGGTGATTGATAGCAGAACTTCTAGATGATTTTTATTATAATACCCACCCCTGCATTCTCAACCTTGTTTCTGGTTGGCATAGAGTAAGGTAGTTACTTAGTAAAGAAAGTTCTAGGACAGTAATGCATAGAATGTATAATCAATTCAGGGCTTATCACCATTTGTTTGATCAGCATTCAGTGCATGGGTGTGGTTTATGCGCTCAGTATTTTGTTTATTTTGGTCATCACAGGTTGAGAGTAATGTTCAGATTTTTCATTTCTTAAGGAGAAAATCAAAGGTGCATATATGAATATATGTTTTTATGTATGTATGTATATATACTGTGACACTGTAATCACTCAGCTCCTGGACCCATTCTGGCAGGCAACTAGCCTCTTTGTGGGTAGGGCTTCCTGGTAATGCTTTTATTGGATGGGGAACAAAGTGGAGCTATTTGTCAGGATATTGTAAACAGCACTTCTGCATCAGGAAAAAGGCTGGACAGATGACCTTTCAGGGCTCCCTAAGCTCTGAGATTCAACAATTCTGTGAGATCTTTGAATAAGGTTTTACACAAGGCATAGAGAAGTGTGCACAAAACAAATAAAACTCCATACTATTGTGGCTCACTCTTTTAAGGAAATACAAAACTCTCAATAGTAAGAGAAAATGTCAGCAAATGTCAGTCCTAGATCTTTTACAAAATAAAGCAGAACATTTTCCTGGAGACAAATAGTACTGCACAAGCTTATTGGAACTCTATAAATCACATCCAGAGAGGAAAGAGAGACCTCAATAGAGGAGAATGTCAACATTAATAAACAGAGTCAAACACAAAATAAACTACCACATTCAGTGCAGATGGGATAAAATGAGCAATCACCAATAGCCTTTATTTTATATCTTGTAATATTATGGAATTGCTTTTCTTTTCTGAGGTGTGCAGAAGGGGAAGGAGAAAAGTAAGGAGAAAGAGAGCTGCATGTGGAAGCAATGTTTGTTACAAGCAACAAATCAGTTTTTTATTGCTAGTTGCACAGGAGAGTTACCACTCACCTATCTAATTTACTGGAATGAAGAAATGCATATTTTGTTGCTCAGAGTCAGCACAACTATCAATATTAATAATGGCATCATAGAATCAGGCAATGGGATATTGATTATTAACAATACTTTGCATTTAGAATTGACAAATAAAGCACAAACTTCTTAGAGTTGCCTTCAAAATCTTCCATAACCTTGATTAAACCAACCTTGCCAGCTTTGTTTGACCCAACTTTCATTAATGAAATAACAAATCTCATTCTTCTTTCTGAAAATTCCTTTCAGTTTCTGGGGCCATTCCCAGTCATCCTGATCTATATCTTGCCACTGGTTCAGGAGAAGGAAGTGAGGCTGGTGACTGCACAGCCCTCTCTCATTTACACCCAATTCACCTGCAAGTAATAAACTCATCTTCCTGATGTCATGGTCCTCTTTTGAGAATGAAGTACAAAAAGTAGCAATAACTTTTAAGTATCTGAAGATGGTTATGCTGTCCCCCATCAGTTCTCTCTTCTCTAGGATAAACATTACCAGTTATTTCAGCTCATGATCATATGGACTGATCTCCATCAACTTAGTTCAACTTAGCAAACATTTATTAAGTAATTAAAAGGTTTCAGAAATATTGCCAAGCACCCTTCATATATACCTACATGCATACATACATACATAATGCACTATTTAAAAAGTCACTGTCTTCATTTTATAGAAGGGAGATAATTAGAGATGGTAAATCTAGGAAGAAGAATGGGTAAAGAGCCAGCTGCAGAATGAAGATGATCCAAGATAAAGTCCTGCCTCTGACGCAGTGTAACCCCGGACAAACAACTTAATGTCTCAGGACCCGAATCAAAATTTTACAACTATAAATTTCTGAACAGTTGGTAATTTATATTGAAGTTTCTTCATGAGAGAGCCATGATTTCTACAATGGGAAAAAAAAAGAGCTCACATCACAGGATTTAATAATTTTATCTATCTTTGGTAGTATTGTGCTCAGTTCTATCCACCAGTGCCTGGAGAATGCAAACAGTTTAGTGAGCCATGTGAGGCAAAGTTGGGATAATTGGGCATTTTTAGTCCTAAAAGAAATATTGAGAGGTGTGTGGGGGGTGGGGAACGATATCTGTCTTTGAGGGGCTATCCAGTACATTCTCTTCTCAATACAATGCAGCTAATCAATGTAATTCTAACATATTTACTATTTGACACATACTGTTTCATTTGATCTTCACAGCAACCCTGAGAAGAAGGTGTGGTTATTATTCCCATTTTATAGCTGAGAAAACTGAGGTGAACAGAAGTTCAGTGGCTAGTGCAGAGTCAGGTAGTGTCTGAAGTCAGATTTAAACTCAAGTCTTCCTGATTTCAGGCCTGATGGGCTATGCACTAAGCCACCTATAATTCCACTAGTTCTGGACTCTTGTGTCTTTTAATGTAGTATAAGATTTTAAAGGAATGGTTAAAAAATTATTAGGGAAATTTGTATCACTATGAATCAGATCCCAAAGCATCACATCAACCAGTTCACATGCTTCTGTCCGGAAATAGAATTAATATTTATATAGTACTATGAAATTTACAAAGGTTGTCACACAATCTTGAGAGTTAGGTGATTTAAATATTAACACTCTCAATCTGCAGCCATAGAAGTCATTTTTTCCTAAGAATTACCAATTTCTGTTATTTTTACCATCATCTTACTACTGGCCATATCCTGAGAAAGGCTACCCTATCTCAGATTTCTCCCTTTTCTCCCTTCATAGACTTTCAAAAAGAATTCCTCTTTCCATTCTGGTGCCCAATAAAAGCCTTCCTGTTCCCCGTTCACAGTTGTACTCCTTGGACTAAGGCAGATATTTATCCCTCATCTGCCTTTCCTTGAAGTGAGAATAAGTTAAAAAAAATAAAATAAAAAATAAAATGAGTTACACTGATTTATCTGCATATACCCAATTATTTATATATACACATGTATTAGATAATATTTATAAAGCATTTTATAAATCTTAAAGCACTAAATCAATGTCTAGCTATTACTATCGCCTATACACAGAGACAGAGAGATAGAGGAAGAGAAGGGAAGACACTATGATTGTGGATATTAAACCTAGAAGGATCATAAGAGGTAGAAATACAGTAGAAATCCTTAATTTCATAAAAGGGACAGTATGATGTAGTGATAAGGATGATGAATTCGATGATGTTCATAAAGATCTGCCTCGATGTTCATTAAGATATGGCTCCAAACGTATTTTTAGCTTAATTTCAATTTATTTTTTCAAGCCATCAAAATCTTTACTTGTCTAACCATTACACTCTTCTTTGCTTGTCCCCATATTCTAACATCCAGCTATACTGACCTTTTTGCTACTTCTTTTACAGGATACTTCATCTTCTGAGTCCGTACCATTGTTTCTGAAATGGCCTCTCTACTCAAATATGTCTCCTGACTTTTTCCCTGGCTTCCTTCAAGAGGCCTTTTTCTGTGCCCCAACTCTACTCCATATAGCAAGTGCCTTTCCTCTGAGATTAGTTTCGATTTCTGCTGTATATGTTGTTGGGGAATTTCTCAGCCCAGAGAGCCTAAGATATTTCTGGAGAGTAATCCCTCCCACATAATTCCATTTGACTAGAAGTCAATAAATCAAGAAGCAAGGCTAGAAGATAGAGTTTAATCAGCATCAGTTGTTGGCAGTTACCAGGTGGCTTGTTACTCTGCAGAACAGCAGGAGATACAGTCTCACATAGGGTTTCACATAGTTTTAGGATAGTCAAAAAAGTAGCCTATCTGGTAAGGCTGCTTAGCACCTCTCTTAATTTGGCAGGATAAGTAATAGGGAAAGATTGTCATGTGATTTGAAGGTGAGGGAGAGCAGGAGAGAATATTATAATTTTGAAGTCACCGTGGTGTTGTTCGAAGTCCAAAGTCAGTTAGGTTCTGGTTACTAGTATTTCTCTGTCCTATGGTGAATCTTGTCATAGTTTCTGAATATCTATGTTGGACCAAAAGTCTAAAACACCTGAGGCCTCCCTTTGAGACAGAATTGGTCTGAGATAGAACCTTGCTATTTATAATTCTTTGACCTCTAAGGCTACTATTTCTGACGAGATGGTTTTCCTTCCCCTAACTCACAGCACATGGGCTTTGTACATTTCCTTCGAAATATCACATTTGTCCTAATTTTTGCTTGTTGTCTCCTCAACAGAATTTAAGCTTTATGAGGTCAGGCACTATTTTTGTCTTTCTTTGCATCTTTAGCACTAGCATAATATAATAACTGACAGATAGGAATTCTTTTTAAAAGTGGTTGGTTCTTCCTCCATGAAATGAGGACAAAGTAACTTCCCCCATTTTTCTTTCAGAATTGTTAGAGTCAAAATGAGATAATGAATATAAATTGCTCCAATAACTTTAAAGTACCCTGGCCAAGTCACTTAACACTCTTTGTCTCAGTTCCTCACCTGTTAGATGAACTGGAGAAGGAAATGATAAACCACTTCAGTACTTAGCCAAGAAAAAGCCAAATGGGGTCCCAGAGAATGGGACATGACTGAAATAACTGAACAACAAAAAAATTTAAAATACTATGTAAATATCAGCCTTTATTATCATAACTGAATAATTGATGGCCAGAGAAGTTAAGAAGCTTATCTACGGTCAGCTGAGAGTAGCTAATGAAATCTACCTCTGTGTACTGGATTCAGTCAAAGGACCACACTTGAGAACCTAGACTGCCATATGTGGCTTCAAGACCACAGATTCCCACCCTTGCCCTGGGAGAAAATGGGAAGTTGGGAGGAGATCCTGATCATACTTTCAATAGGAAGAAAATCAAGTTGTTTTTCAGTAATTAAAATTCAAGTAAGAAAGGAAATTGATACAAGTTTATGATAAGAAGATAGATTTATCTGGAAGATTGTACCAGGATTGAAAGGAACAGTACTTCCTGAACTACTTTGCTCTGCGATGCACAAATTATGACTTTTCATTCTCTTCAATTAATATAATCATAGACTGAGCCGATGTTGTGACAGAGATCAAAGGAAATGGGAATGGAGTGGCAATAATACCAGGCATTTATATGTGCTTTAGAGTATGACAAGCACTTCACATGCATTCTTTATTTAACTTCACAATAACACCATGAGGTGACACCTATAGGTATAATTATTCTCCTTTTTATAACAAAGACTAAAACCTAGCAAGCTGAAATTATTTCCTCATGACCTCATCCCTACTTCAGAGTTTTGGTAGATGGAGAAAGATTCAAACTCAGCTATCCCTGACTGAAAGTTAATTTAGTGTTACATCATATTGGTCATAAGTTTCTCACAAGATATATATTTATAATCCCATCTTTCCTAACACCCCTCTAAAATAGAGAAATATTTAAGGTTTTAAATGCAGAAGACACATTTGCCATTGAATCTTGATAAAAGGAAAAATCCATTAATCACTATCCTGGTGTTTTCTACTTAGGGATGGAGAGAATTATTGATTGCTAGAACATGGATAGCAAAAAGATGTGCTGTTGCTAAGAAAAAAGAAATCATTGAAGCATAAAATGTTATTAGGCAAAGTTTCTGAAGTGTAGAAAAACATCTAAGAAATAAATGGTGGAGGGCGCACTGGACCTGTAAGATGGCTGAGAAGTTGCCAACTGTAAATATTTCCAAATCCTAACCACCAAGAGAATGGAATTGTGCACACCATTTAAAGTAATAAAAAGATAAATTCATAAGCTAGTAAGAGAGAAGTACCAGAAAAGGTGAAATCCACATGAATTCAATATAGAATTTCTATACTTACTGTTCCCATCCAGAAAATCTTGCTTTAACCACATCCACAGATCTGTAGCAGTGAACAAAAAAATCTGGTAGGCCTGAGACTCAGGGTATGCTTTTGAAGTTCCCTAAGGCAGTGCCTCTGAGCAGTCTTATTCATATCTCCAACTTTGTAGCCTTCTTCCTACAAGGAACAGCAGACTGTGATTCTGTCCACCTATGGGGAGAAAAAGATGAAGGGAGGAGAGAAAAATCAGGCCAAGCTGTACACTGGGAGTCACAGACTAGGGGAGGGACAAAGACTTTGGTATGATTAGAAAGGTACCAAAAACCAGTGGAGGCCCAGGAGTCTCCTACTGAAGCAGTGTTTCTTGACCTTGTCTCTGAACTTGGTTGTTGTTGTTTTGAAATAACTGTATACATTTATAATTTGTTTTTATTGTAAACCTATGCATTAAAAAAAAATTCTCCTGAGAAGAGGCCCATAGGTTTTACCAAATTGCCAAAGGGATCTAAGATGATGGATGATGATAACTAGGATTTCTCTAGTGGTTTAAGATTTGCATGTTAACTCATTGGATCCTTACTAGCTGTTACACAGCTAGCAGGTGTCTAGTCAAGAATATAGTGTGCATATGTATGTACATATATGTATACATATATACACACATGCATATACGTGCATGCATATATGTGTATGATATTTTTGTTCTCTTACATCCTTTTTGGTAGTATTTTATATCTGTGTCTTACATCTTACCTGTGCAGCTATGTGGAAAAGTGCGTAGAGCCTTGACTTGGAATCAGGAAAGCCAGGCTTCAAATTCAGCCTCAAACACTCCCATGGCAACTCACTTAACCTCTGTTTGTCTTGGTTTCTTCATCTGTAAATTGAAGATTATAATACCAGATACATATCAGGGTTGTTGTCAGGGATGAAATGAGCTAATATTTGTAAAGTAGAATGCCTGGCCCATAATAAGCGCTATATATTAGCTATTTGTTACACATGTGCTACATTGGGGCAGAGCCAAGATGGAGAAGTAAAAGGACTGACTCCAAGATGGAGGAGTAAAAGCTCTCCCCTCAAAGCCCATGAAATACCTGTAAAAAATGACTCTAAACAAATTCTAGAGCAACAGAAGCTCCAAAATGACAAAATGAAAGAGATTTCCAGCCCAAAGCAGACTGGAAGACCAACAGGAAAGGTCTCTATCACACAAGACTTGGAATAGAGTGCAGCCCAGCATTGGCCACCAGGGACGGAACTGGAGCAGGCCTCAGGGTGTGGAATCATGGATAGCAGCTTCAGTTCCCAGATTACTCAGATCACAGTCTCCAAAGACAGCTTCAGACGTTAGTGAGAAAGTTCTTTCACCTGAGTGAGAAGGGAACAGGATCCTGCCCTAGCTCCAGTCCTAGGATGGCAGAAGTCACTGCAGCAAAGGTCCCAGTTTGGAACTTGGGGTCTAAAGAGCCTGGGAGAATCAAATGGTTGATCTGGATCTCAACCCTGAGTGGCAATCCTGGAGTGAGGAGGAGCACTGGCATGGGGGAGCTGATGGAGGCTCTGGAGAGGGAATACTACTTGGAGATCCTGGACAGAAAATCCTGTGATTACTCCCAGAAGAGAGTTCAGTACAGAACAGGAGCAAACTCCTCTCCCTTGATTGTGCCACCTTGGAGGAACTGAGAACTTGTAGGTCCCTAAAGTATACCCTCCACTTGACAAAGGATACAAAAGTCAAATAACTGGCTGGGAAAATGCTCCCAAAAGGGAAAAAATGACACTATAGAAGGTTACATTCTTGGTGAACAGTCATTTTCCTTCATCCTTTCAGATGAGGAAGAACAAAGCACACCATCAGAGAAAGACATAAAAGTCGAGGCTTCTGTATCCAAAACATCCAAAAAACTGTGCAATGGTCTCAGGCCATGGAAAAGTTCATACAAGGTTTTGAAAATCAAGTAAGAGAGATGGAGGAAAAACTGGGAGGAGAAATGAGAGTAATACAAGAAAATCATGAAAAGAGAGTCAACAGCCTACTAAAGGAGACCTAAAAAAATGCTGAAGAAAATAACACATTTAAAAATAGATTAACCCAAATGAGAAAAAAGGTCCAAAAAGACAATGAGGAGAAGAATGCTTTAAAAAGCAGAATTAGTCAAATGGAAAAGCAGGTTCAAAAGCTCACTGAAGAAAATAGCTATTTAAAAATTAGAATGGAGCAGATGGAAACTAATGACTTTCTGAGAAACCAAGAAATTACAAAACAAAACAAAAAGAATGAAATAGTGGAAGACGATGTGAAATATCTCATTGGAAAAACAACTGACCTGGAAAATAGATCCAGGAGAGACAATGTAAAAATTATGGGACTACTGAAAATCATGATGAAAAAAAGAGTCTAGACTTCATCTTTCATAAAATTATCAAGGAAAACTGCCCTGATATTCTAGAAACAGAGGGTAAAGTTAATACTGAAAGAATCCACTAATCACCTCCTGAAAGACATTCGAAAAGAAAAACTCCTAGGAATATTGTAGCCAAAATCCAGAGTTCCCCGGTCAAGAAGAAAATATTGCAAGCAGCCAGAAAGAAAGAATTCAAGTATTATGGAAACATAATCAGGATAATACAAGATTTAGTAGCTTCTACATTTAAGGGATTGAAAGCCTTGGAATATGATATTCCATAAATTAAAGGAACTAGGACTAAAACCAAGAATTACCTACCCATCAAAACTGAGTAAATACTTCAGGGGAAAAAGTGGTTATTCAATGAAATAGAGGACTTTCAAGCATTTTTGGCGAAAACATCAGAGTAGAATAGAAAACCTGACTTTCAAACACAAGAATCAAGAGAAGCATGAAAAGGTAAACTGGAAAGAGAAATCATAAGGGATTTACTAAGTTGAACTGTTTACATTCCTACATGGAAACATAATATTTGTAACTCTTGAAACTTTTCTCAGTATCTGGGTAGTTGGAGGGATTATATACATGAAGACAGAGGGCACAGGGTGACTTGAATAGGAAGGGATGGTATCTAAAAAAAGTAAAATGAAGGAGTGAGAGAGGAGTATATTGGGAGGAGAAAGGGAGAAATGGAATGGGGCAAATTATCTCTCCTAAAACAAGCAAGGAAAAACTTTTTCAGTGGAGAGGAAGAGGGAGAAAGTGAGAGGGAAAAAGTGATACTTTCTCTCATCATATTTGCCTTAAGGAGGGAATAGCATGCACAATTAATTTGATATGAAAATCTATCTTACAATACAGGAAAGTTGGGGAGAAGGGGATAAGTGAGGTGTTGGGAGGATGATAGAAGCTAGGGCAAATGGGAGGAAGGTGTAATTAGAAGTAAGCCCTTTTGGGAAGGGACAAGGTCAAAAGGGAGAATAGAATAAATGGGGGGGGTAGGATAGGATGGAGGGAAATGTAGTTAGTCTTTCACAACATGATTATTATGGAAGTCTTTTGCATAACTACATATGTATAGCCTATACTGAATTGCTTGCCTTCTCAGAGGGGATGGGTGGGGAAGGAGGAAGGGAGAAAAATTGGAGGTCAAAGTTTTAAGAATGAATGTAGAGAATTGTTTTTACTTGCAACTGAGAAATAAGAAACATAAATTATGGGGTACAGAAATCTATCTTAACCTACAAGAAAAGGGAGAAGTTGGGGATAACGGAAGGGAGTATTGGGTGTGGGAGGGGAGACATGGGGAGAAAATTTGGGAACTCAAAATCTTGTGGAAATGAATGTTTAAAACTAAAAAACAAAAAAAGAAAAAGGAAAAAATCATATGCTACATTGTGTTGCAATTATTGTTGGATACAGAATGAAATTAATTAAAAATAAAATCAATAGAATGCAAATAAAATAAATCTGAATTTCTTGATTTCTCATTTTCCCCTTTGATCAGTGGAAGACATGTCTTCCATGGGTCATTTATCTGAAAGCTAAATCTCAAAGATTTTTAGTATAGTTAACATCACCAGGGCACACTAACATAAAGCCTTTTCAGTGTAAGATTTGAACAGTCTTGACACAGGAACTAATGCAAAATTTAAGCAGGATAGTAAGGCAATGAGGTCCTGTTTACCAAGAGTGGCTAATAAGTCATTTTCCTGTAGCTAAGGGAACAGAGAATATGGATTTCACCAGAGGTCACTTGGAATGGATGATTGTGTTTCTGCTATAACTTGTTAAATTTTGTGAAGGCTGGCAATTGTTTTCCCTCTTTTATTGATATAAGAAAAACAAAATCGATCATAGTTGCAGACCCCTCCCTAAGAGGCTGTAGGGAGATCTAGGGCCATGTGGTTTTGTAAGGGCAATTGGGTTAAAAAGTCCACCTTAATTAGTAAGGAAGAAGCGAACTCACTGTGTCCTGAGCAACTTTTTCGTTCTCCGGTGAAAGATTTTGAGTTTTTATTTTTCTAGAGTAGTAACTTCAAAGAAAGTAAAGAGGGACCAAAAGAAATCAACATTATTTCCCTATTTATTTACTGAAATCCTTAAGTCAGTGTCCCTAGTTTGATATGTGTGCTACCAGGCACGCAAATTTCAGTTGGACCTCCACCCAACCAATCCTATGGTGTGATTGTAAACAGAGGCTTAACAGAACCAAGTATACAATACACCACAGTTTCCTTACCTATTAGGAGACAGAGATGAGAAAGCTTGTTTTTTTTTTTTTTAATGAAAAGTAGTACTGGCATAATTAAGCCAAAAGAGGAGTCAGGATGATCATTATTTTTAGTAGAGGTATTATTGGAAGTACAGGACAGGTTGTAAGTGAAGTTAGCAAAATACTGATGTTGTTTTGGAAAACTATGCTGAGTAGAGATGTTGATAGGGTTCTATCAACATATAATAACATAACCACATATCAATGGCACATTTGGTGTTAGATTGTTCACAGATATATTACGTAAGCATTGGACAAAGAAATGTGGATAGTACAGGGCCACAGAGTGAAGCAGGGTGACACAATGTCCTTCATGTAGGAACAGTGTTTCCAGGAGTCCTTTTCCTAAATCTTGGTTGTTGTTGGAGTGATTAGCAGCACCTGGAATATTCCTTCCAAAAAAGGCTGAGTCCCATTGGTCTGGTGGAAATTCCTGGGTGAACATCATGTAGTGAAAAATCCGATGGTGCACTCTGTACCGCTGCTCTCATTTTGTGGAGTTCACACAGCCTGCTTTGTAGTTCCTGTATATAAGAAGCAACAGAAGTATGTCTTCCGAATAATGAGATAAGAGATTGTTGATGAATTCCTTATATGCAATGACTTTAACAGCAGAAATCTAAAAAATGTTCTGTGGCTAAAGCATCCCAAGAGCACACCAGATACAAAATACATACTTTGAATTAGTTTAAATTGTGGTGTTTTTATTGTTGGCCAGATGGCATACCTGGGTAAGCGTTATAAGTTCAGCAGCTTGGGTGCTGAGATTAAGGTGCACTGAAGCCACCTAGGCAGTGACGAGGTAAGAAATCACAGCAGTGCCTGCATAGCAAGCACAAAAGGAGATCTGTCAGTACGCAAAATATAGTCAGGATTTTGCAAAAGGATGCCTGTGGGGTCGTTGCAGGGATTTTTCTACCATGTCTACTACTAAGACACAGTTGTGGAGTGCCTACCCAGAGATTGGAAGATCTGGGAGCAATTTGGCAGGTTTGAGAATGGGACAGTGCTTAAAAGTGATATATTCTTTTTTTTTAATATAAATTTATTTAACTTTTTACATTCATTTTCACAAAATTTTGGGTTCCAAATTTTTTCCCCTTTTATCCCCTCCCCCCCACCCCAATACACTGAGCATTCTAATTTCCGCTATCACCAAACTGCCCTCTCTTCTATCATCCCTCCCTTCTCTTGTCCCCATCTTCTCTTTTGTGCTGTAGGGCCAGATGACTTTCTATTCCCCATTAACTGTATCTCTTATTTCCTAGTAGCAAAAACAATACTCAAGAGTTGTTCCTAAAACTTTGAGTTCCAAACTCTCCCCATCCCTCCCTCCCCACCCATTCCCTTTGGGAAGGCAGGCAATTCAATATAGGCCCTATCTGTGTAGTTTTGCAAATGACTTCCATAATAGTCCTGTTGTGTAACACTAACTATATTTCCCTTCATCCTATCCTGCCCCCCATTGTTTCTATTCTGTCTTTTGATCCTGTCCCTCCCTGAATGTTGACTTCAAATTGCTCCCTCCTCCCATTGCCCTTCCTTACATCATTCCCCCGACCCTGCTTATCTCCTTCTCCTCCATTTTCCTGTATTGTAAGATAGGTTTTCATACCAAAATGAGTGTGCATTTTATTCCTTCCTTTCGTCGAATGTGATGAGCGTAAACGTCTTGCTTTTTTTTTCTCAGCTCTCCTCTTTTTCCCTCCACTAAAAAAGTCTCCTGCTTGTCTCTTGAATGAGATATAATTTACCCCATTCCATTTCACCCTCTTTCCTCCCACTGCATTTCTCTCTCACCATTTACCTTAATTTCTTTTAAGATATGGTCCCATCCTATTCAATTCACTCTCTGCTCTCTGTCTCTGTATGTGCGCACATGTGTGTATGTGTGTGCACGCACATGTGTACATGTGTGTGTGCATGTGTATGTGTGTGTGTGGTCCCACCAACTACCCAGATACTGAAAAGTCTTATTTATTTATTTATTTATTTAACTTTTTACAATCATTTCCACAAAATTTTGTTTTCCAAATTTTTTCCCCTTTTAAACCCCTCCCCCCACCCCAATACCCCAAGCAATCTAATTTTCCCTATCTCCAATCTGCCCTCAATTCTGTCATCCCTCCCTTCTCTTGTCCCCATCTTCTCTTTTCTCCTGTACGGCCAGATGACTTTCTATTCCTCATTAACTGTATGTCTTCTTTCCTAGTAGCAACAGCAATACTAAACAGTTGTTCCTAAAACTTTGAGTTCCAAATTCTCCCCATCCCTCCCTCCCCACCCATTCCCTTTGGGAAGGCAGGCAACTCAATATAGGCCATATGTGTGTAATTTTGCAAATGACTTCCCTGATAGTCGTGTTGTGTAAGACTAACTGAATTACCCTCCATCCTACCCTGCCCCTCATTGTTTCTCTCCTGTCTTTTGATCCTGTCCCTCCCCAAGTGTTGACTTCAAATTGCTCCCTCCTCCCTTTGCCCTCCCTTCCATCATCCCCCCTGCTTGCTTATCTCCTTCTCCCCCACTTTCCTATACTGTAAGATAGGTTTTCATACCAAAATGAGTGTGCATTTTATTCCTTCCTTTAGTCAAATGTGATGAGGGTAAACTAATTGTTTTTTTTTTTTCTCAGCTCTCCTCTTTTTCCCTCCACTAAGAAGTCCCCTGCTTGCCTCTTAAATGACATATAATTACCCCCATTCCATTTCACCCTCTTTCCTCCCACTACATTTCTCTCTCACCATTTAACTTAATTTCTTTTAAGATATGGTCACATCCTATTCAATTCACTCTGTGCTCTCTGTCTCTGTATGTGTGTGCATGTGTGTATGTGTGTGTGTGCATGCATGTACATGTGTGTGTGTGATCCCACCAACTACCCAGATACTGAGAAGTTTTAAGAGTTACAAATATTGTCTTTCCATGTAGGAATGTAAACAGTTCACTTTTGGTAAGTCCCTTATAACTTCTCTTTGCTGTTTACTTTTTCCATGCTTCTTCTCATTCTTGTGTTTGAAAGTCAAATTTTCTTTTCAGCTCTGGTCTTTTCATCAAGAATGCTTGAAAGTCCTCTGTTTCATTGAAAAACCATATTTTCCCCTGAAGTATTATACTCAGTTTTTCTGGGTAGGTGATTCTTGGTTTGAGTCCTAGTTCCTTTGACTTCTGGAATATCCTATTCCACGCCCTTCGATCCCTTAATGTAGAAGCTGCTAGATCTTGAGGTATCCTGATTGTGTTTCCACAATACTGGAATTGTTTCTTTCTAGCTGCTTGCAAGATTTTCTCCTTGAGCTGGGAATTCTGGAATTTGGCCACAATGTTCCTGGGAGTTTCTCTTTTTGGATCACTTTCAGATGGTGATAGGTGGATTCTTTCAATACTTATTTTGCCCTCTGCTTGTAGAATCTCAGGGCACTTTTCCTCGATAATTTCATGGAAGATGATGTCTAGGCTCTTTTTTTGATCATGACTTTCAGGTAGGTCCATAATTTTTATATTGTCTCTCCTGGATCTATTTTCCAGGTCAGTTGTTTTTCCAATGAGATATTTCATATTCTCTTCCATTTTTTTGTTCTTTTGGTTTTGTTTTGTGATTTCTTGGTTTCTCAGAAAGTCATTAGACTCCATGTGTTCCGTTCTAATTTTGAGAGAACTATTTTCTTCAGTGAGCTTTTGAATCTCTTTTTCCATTTGGCTAATTCTGCTTTTGAAAGCATTCTTCTCATCATTGGCTTTTTGAACCTCTTTTGCCAATTGAGTTAACCTATTTTTCAAGGTGTTATTTTCTTCAGCATTTTTTTGGGTCTCCTTTACCAAGGTGTTGACTCATTTTTCATGCTTTTCTTGCATCTCTCTCATTTCTCCTCCCAGTTTTTCCTCCACCTGTCTAACTTGATTTTCAAAATCCTTTTTGAGCTCTCCCATGGCCCGAGCCTACGAAGCATTCCCCTGGGATATCTGAGATACAGAGGCCTCGATCTCCACATCTTTCCCTGATAGTAAGAATTGTTCCTTGTCCTCAGAATTGAAAGCAGAATCATCTGAACCCCATCAAAGTAACTTTCTATAGTCTTATTTTTCTTCCCTTTTCTGGACATTTTCCCAGCCAGTTACTTGACTTCTGATATTCCTGTCCACCCCTGCCTAGTTCCGCCCAGCTAGTGCTTGGGGTCTGATATTCAAATGGGCTTTCAGTGGCAGGTTGGGCTGCTATTCAATGTGAGCTTAAGTTCTGGTGCTTGGGTGGGGGCAAGGCTGCCTCCCAGGCTGAGTTCCCTCAGGGGGTTTATGCAGAGACCTTCAGTAATGGGGCAGGTGGGGGCAGGGCCATCTCCCAGGCTCAGTTCCCTCAGGGGGTTTATGCAGAGACCTTTGGTAATGGCCCTAAACTTCTGCCTGCTGCTCTGTGAGTCTCGGACCACTGCTGCTGCCTCTGCTGCTACCTCTGCTGCTGCCTCTGCCGCTTCCTCCGCTGCTGCCTCCGGAGGGGGCCTGAGTCACGGAGACACCCCACTCCCCTCTCAGCCAGCCCAGACATCTCTCTCACTGATCTGTAGCGTCTGTGGGTGGAGGGACCTTCACGGCAGCCAGAGATTCCGACCCTGAAGCCTGCTCAGATCTGCTCCTCTGTGGCCCTGTGACCAGGGCAGCACAGGGGCGGACTCTACTGTCCAGAGCACGACGGACCCCTGGGGATGGCTCTCCAGGACTCTCTGGAATGGGAATTTTTTCCACTGTGTTTCTGCGTGCCTTGCAGTGCTCCAGAATTTGTGGGGATTTCTTCTTGCAGGAAATATATGGGCTGTGGGTTCGGAGCTAGCATACGTGAGTCTTTCTACTCCGCCATCTTGACTCCTCCCCCGAGAGTGATATATTCTTTACCAAGCATGGTCATGGAAAAATATTACTCAACTTCTATGGACATTGTAATATTAAAGAGGCCGCCTAAATCAAAAGGCTTCCTGATTTAAAGGGTAGTGGCAACTACAGCCTGTAAGCAAGGAGGGGTTCCAGTAACCTCAGAATCAACTGAGCAGAATAACAAATTTCTGAATGCAGGGCAGGCCTGAATGTCTGGCTTAGATATTCTTTTAGACATCCTTTTGCTTATGTATAAAGTGATTTGGGAGGTCCAGGGTAGGTTTTGATAGCAGAGTCCTTTTGGGTTCTACAAGGGTGGAGAAGTGTTGATGGTCAAGCTGCACAAGTTCTGGAACAGAATAGTAAGAGAAACAAGAAGATTGAGAATCTCACCAAATGAAGGAATCTTTTCAATGCAGTATCCAGCCACCCTGGGGATGGTGGACAGCTAGCTGATGCTTAGTGGTGGGCTGAGAGCATCTCTTGATGACTTGAATATGTTTAGAGGAAATGAATCCCAGCTACCAAAGTAAACTGCAGTACTGCACCTGTGGAAGGCACTTGTTATCAACTTTATGGCCTTGTGGATAAGCTCTAGTATTAGATGATGACTATCATTCTGACATATCTCAGCATCTAGAAGTAAATTATCTACCTACTTGACTAAGGTGGCTCCTTTAAGAGTGATAGAGGACAAATCCTGCTACAAAATTCAAGAGGATAAGTTAGGGATCTTCAATATCCCCTTTTTCTTTTTCTAAGGTCCCATCTTTTCCTTCCACAGTCTCAGGCAATATGGCCCTTCTTTTGGTAGTAGAAACATTTACGTGCATCCCAAGCTTCTACAATAGCTTATACGGAAGCCAGAATAGCTTAGAATTTGCTCCAGTTTTCTGGCAGATGGCACATATTTCCATACCTCTAATTAAGGACTCTCACCTCATATAAACTGGTGTAATCATTGATGTCAGTGGCATTCCAATGTAGGTCTTGTAGAAACCAATTAGGAAGACCTGTGGGACCTCTTTTCAACTGGGCAGAATCCTTTCTTGGATGAGAAGTTTCCCTATTTTCAGGTCCCTTATTGCCTGAACCAGGAGCTTACTTTGAGAAAAAAAATTTCCTAGGGTTTAGTAATAATATCCTTGAAGGGACATTGATAGCACATGACTTATGATTCCCTGCTCCCAGGCTGAATCAGGATCCCACTGAACCCAAGAAAAAATTAAGGGTTTGGTCCCTCGGAATGATTTCCTGGATTTGTTGTCAGTAATAACCAAGTGGTCACAATAAACAAAAACACCAAGTCTGGCCTCAGGTAGTGCTCTGCAGAGAAGTCTCTCAGTGAAAAAACTCCATTGCAGTGCTCTTGAAAGTTTCTCTGAGAAGCTATACCAGGAGATGATTTTTTTCTCTCTGTCACTTCATGATTTCCAGTTGTCATTCTGGAATTGAGAATAAGCTGAGTGAGCAAATTCTAAGCAAATCAATTTATTAGCAAAAGTATGTTAGTTTGCCACAAGTCAGGTCTTTCACTCACTCCTGAGTAAGCAAGACACCATGAGGTAGGGTTTACAGGACTTCTAATTGTTTGAGGAAATTAAAATAAAACAAGACATAGGCAAAATGTAGGATTAAGTCATCTAACTTCTATTATTGGAAAGGATGAGTTTCTTCCTTATTGCTAGGAAATGCTGTTTGGTTGTTCCAATCTGAATTCTGCAAGGACCTTAGCGATACAGATAACAGGTTTCTTTTGACATAAAGATAGAACAATGTTTTACAGCAAGACTGACCATCTGAACATAGTTCAGAGACTAAGAAATGTGACTTAGGCAGTTATGCAAAATGTCAGTGGAGATCCAGAATGAAATTAATGAAAAATAGAATTGAATTGATTTTCTCAATTCCCTAATACACATATTTCTTTATAAATGCTTATTATGTTATTCAGTAATAATACAAACTTTGAATTTAATTATCTAGGTATCCAGAAGAAAAAGGGGAAAAAGTTTATCTTTTGTATTAACTCTGATATTGTTTCATACTGCATAACATACACCAAATTATGTAGTTAGATTTTTGGAGATCTTTGGAGAATTCTCACTTTAATATTCCCACTAGCTCATACTGCTCTCTCAGACATTGCTTTCTTTTTTTCCCAAAAGACTATTTAGAAATCAGACAGCTAGATAGTGTAGTGGATAGAGCGCCAGTGCAGGAGTCAAGAGGACCTGAGTTCAAATCTCACCTCAGACACTTGACACTCACTAGCTGTGTGACCTTGGGCAAGTCACTTAACCCAGTTGCCTCATCCTGGGTCATCTCCAGTCATCCTGATGAATATCTGGTCACTGGATTCAGATGGCTCTGGAGGAGAAGTGAGGCTGGTGACCTGCACAGCTCCCCCTCACTCAAAACAAAGTCAAGTGCAAGTCATGTCATCAATTCTCTGATGGCGTGGTCTTCTTTGGCAATGAAGAACTAACATAACAACAATTTGGAAATCAGAAGTAATGAAGAAGGGGTTTGGCTTTTGTCTGGAAAGGGTCAAGGACATCCTTAGCTGAATTAGCCTGGTGCATTCCATTGAGGAAAGCATCCTAAGGCCCAGCCATGGCTATGATTTGTGAAGCTCAAATAATTGGAATTTTTTTTTGATCATGTATATTAAAATTTTGTATCCATATAGTGAGGTTGGTATTGATCACTTTGATTGGGACAGTGTGTCTTGCCATTGTCCTTTTCTCACTTGCAATGCGTACACTTTATCCAACTTCATATTTCTTTTCCTAATTCTCAACTGTGCTTTAGATTCTCTTTCTCACCAGTTCTGAAAAATCCACCATAATTGTCACTGAACAGAGACAGTTCTATGCTTGTTCTAATGTGCCTCAAATAATTAGGACTTTAATTATAGAGAAGAAACTTGAATTTCTTAGTCTCATTTCTCCCCTAAATATATTTAATATGACACCATGTAAAATCTTATATAGTTAAGGCATATTGGTTCCATCTCTGTCTTCTCCATAACTAAACTGTTCAATTTCTTTATGTACAATATTTGAATGCTAATTTAATCAATATCATATTGTTTACCTTTAAAAGTTTCTGATAGTTATCTAGGACTTTCTTCCCAACTACTGAGCAAATAATTGCATTTACAAAACAGTTTTAGCTGCTGATCTTGGTCACAAAATAGAATTAAGCAGTGGGATGACAAAATTAGGATGTTAAACCTGTAGATGTTGATTATTTGCAATATTCATAAAAGATTTGTAAATTTCTCCAAATATTTGCTTAGACTTTCATCATGTTTTATACTATTAACTCTGGAGAAGAGAAAAAAAGTATATGACAGATAAACTATGAAGGAAAAAAATAGTATTCTTTTTTTTCCACAGGCTTCACTTGAAAGTTAAGTAAGTGATGCCTCTTAATGGACAAATTAGGCAAAATTAAATTTTCAGATCTTCTGAAAGTGAAATATTAAATCATTCTGGCCTTCCTTTCTCTTCTTTCTTTATATACATGCTGTCTTCTGCTTCTAAACTGGTCTTTATCCATATTTTCCCATATTGGAATCTATTCCTTTCTTCAAAGTTTCCTTGAGATAGTACCATTTTGTTAAAGATTCTCTGATTTACAACTTGCTCAACCCTCCCCATTCTTCTTCCCTATCATTGCAGGTATATATTTGATATTTCCTGTTCTGAGTTCATCAGATCATAGAGTTTATAGTTGAAAATAGCCATAGAAGTAATTTAGTTCAATGCTTTCATTTAATTAATATCTTGAAACTGAAGGCTGTGTGTCTCTAAAACTCCAACAATAGTTTTTCATATATTTGGTCATGAGTTCTTTAATTTTCTTTAGTACTTGATAAAGTGCATTAGATGCTTAGGTATTGGAGTTCAAAAATCATAGATAATGTCGTGAGATTATTTTAGAAGTGTGAATTCTGTTCCACCTCACAGTCGTTTTTGTCTCCTTATAATCTTTCTCCAGAGTATTTGCATGAGTCCCCAACTGCCTGTTGGAAACCTCCTACCAGCTGTCTCACATACATCTCAAATTCAATGTGTTCCAAAGAGAACTCAGTTGTTTCCCTGTTAGTTTCATAGTCTGGGTCACTATGGACTTTTTTGTCCCTTATCCCTTCCATCTATTAAATTTAAAAAAATGTATTAATGCCACATTCACAATACCTCTTTCATTTTCCCCCTTCACCCTGATTATATTGCTACCACCATAGGTCAGCCCCTCATTCCTTCTAACCTGGTCTACTATAATAATATCTTGATTCGTCAAAATTTTGGTCTCTACCTTTACCAATTCATCTTCTACATAGCTGGCAAAAAAACCCAAAAAACAAACAAACAAAAAAAACAATTGTCTAACAAAAGATCACAACAGATGTAATCATTGTGACAGGCACCATATTAAGCACTGGCAATATAAAGGGAAAAACATTCTCAGCCCTCAAGGAATTCACAGTTCAATGGTGGAAACAAGATAGAAATAACAATGTTAAATCTCCACTCTATGCTGAACACTGAGCTAAGCACTTGGTATTCACATAGACAATGAGACCATCCCAGATGTTAAGAAGTTTACATTCTAATACAAAGAGACATGAATAAAAGGGCTCAGTTTCTGGGTAGATGGAAAACCTCAGCTGTCTTTATGGGCAAGTTGTAAGGCAGATGGTAATGCATCCTCTTTAGTGTTACTTTCCTTGATAAACCTTCATCAGTTTCTTACGTTGAACCCTTTGATCGTGCCAAGGTCTATGGCTACTGAGAAGGAAAGGAGTTGTAGAACAGAAGCAATTGCTTGACCCCATCTGCACAAGTGTTAATACTTCCTGGACAATGCCTACAGGAGGTGGCATAATATTCCTTGGCTTCCCAGCTCAGGGCATAGGACTGCCTCTACCAGGACCAGAGATGGGGTGTAGGTGGTGGTTTAAATTGCCTAGTATATGCCACCTCCTGATTGGCTTGTCTGCCCCACATGTGGAAGCTTATCTGCATTTGGTGTGAATACTAGGGTTTTATCTATATTATATTTATTCTATAGGTTTTATCTCCAGAGGGGTGGTTAAAATGGACAGAAGTTTTAGGAGTTGGTTGGGGTAGTGATGGTAGAATTGCTGCTCTTTCCACCAGTGTTCCCAGGGCTCTTAGTCCCAGGGCTCAAGACTTCCTCTACCTGTATCTAAGAATAGATGGTATTAGAGGTGGTAGTAGTGGTTTTTCTTATTGACAGAAACTGCTTTTGGTCTCTCCCTCAGAATTCCTATTGCTTTAGAAAATATACCTTTCTCTTCTCAGTAGAGAGGTGAGTCTGTGTGGATGTAATTAGAGGTATATATTGTCACCCTTGGTTTGTCATTTTTTTGTTTAGATATTACAATAAAGAGAAAGATCTGATAAATAGATGCATAGAATAATTTTACATTTACATATAATCTATGTATACATTTTTGTCTAATGATAGCTGCCTCTCAGTTTGGGGGATAGGAAGAAAAAAAGAGGGAGAAAAGGAAATTTACATGATAACTTTGCTGTATATTTAAAAATAATAGTAAGTAGTACATAGTGAATTTGTGGTTTAAATCATTATTTTTATTGTACTATATTATGGAAATGGTTGTTTTATTCCATAAATTAAATTCAGTAATTTAATTAATAAAAAATCAGTTTATGGGTAGGTGGTTAAGGGAAAATGATCTTAGTATAAAAACAAAGACATTAATAAAATCAGCAAAAGGCAATGAGTTCTAAGGAGAATAGAAAGTATTCATTGACTCAACTAATTGGTAGACAAGCTTGTATAAAGTTCCCTCTATATGCCAAACAAAGCTATAGCTACTAAAAAAAAAAAAAGCAAAACAACCATAGTTCTCAAGGGGTTTACATTCTATTAGTGGAGAAAATACACATACATTCACATACACATAGATATACATACACACACATGCACACATGCATGGACAAGCAGATATAACTACACTGCAACCTTGGAAGGCACTAACAGTGCAAGGGTGAGAGGAAAAATGGAA
This sequence comes from Bettongia penicillata ogilbyi, assembly GCA_023548195.1. Classification (NCBI taxonomy): domain Eukaryota; kingdom Metazoa; phylum Chordata; class Mammalia; order Diprotodontia; family Potoroidae; genus Bettongia; species Bettongia penicillata. Next base: position 2,297,600 of record JAJHZJ010000083.1, read on the forward strand.
GAAAAAGTGTTATTCCAAAGGTGACATTGGAACACTTATAGGAACACTAGATTTTAATAGGTAAAGATGGGGTGAAATGCAATGTCTGGGTAACATTCAGTCAATGCAAGGCTGAGATGGTAAAGGAACAGAAAGGAGTTTGGTTTGCCTAGATCATGGATTGTGTGGTGGGAAGTAATGTGTAAGAAAGTTGAGAAAATATGAAGAGGCTCGGTTTTATTGAACTTTAGATATGACAACTTATTTTTTATCCTAGAGGTAAAGGAGTCACTGGAGTTGATAGAGTAGGCAAATGATCTATCATACTTCCATTTCAGGGAAGTCACTTTGGTGTGATCTGTCATGAAGTAGTGGAGGGGATTGGAGAGTGAATTGAACGAAAGACACCAATTTGGTGGCTATTGCAATAATGCAAGGAAGAGGTGATAAGAAGAAGTTATTGAGTGGAGAGAAGGTGATGAATGTGAATGAATTTGTGAGAGTAGAAAAAACAGGATTTGGCAACTGATTATTCTGAGAAGAACCTAGAATGCAATATAGAGCTTCTCTACCAGATGAGCTACAATTCCTGAGCTATGAAGATTCTATTCACTAGGGGTAGCAAAAGAGTTTGATCCACTTCCAGAAATTAACGGGTAAATTACCCTTGGGTGGCAAGTAGTAGGTAGCATAACTTTACAATCTGGTAGCTCTAAATTTAACATCTAATTGTAGCAGTGGGAGTCTGAACAGAGGTTGAAGACATAATGTAATTACCACAAGGAGGAACAAACTAAGGAACTTAAGTCCAACCAAAGTTATAGCTATATTTGTGCCTTCCAAAAAGTCCGTAAATAACAACTTTGAAGGCCACCAAGGGAAGAGCACAATGAATTTTGTGCAGATGTGGATTTGAAATGCAGATGGAGAGGCACAATAGAAAGCACAGCATTTTAATGTTAGCAAAATCACAGGATCTTCATTTTAATCTTTCACATACCAATTTCATCTAATACGCATTTTTGGGAAAAATTGCAGAATATCTGTGCACTCATCCAAGACAGAACGTTGTTAAATACTGAACCCATCATTTCTTTGTGTTAAAAAGATGTTTATATAAAACCACATTTAGAAGCCACACAATGCGTCTTTAGGAGAATGACTGGAGCTATCACTGACATAAATAATAGATATCAAGTGTCATAATCTTTTATATTTTAGGAAAAATCACATTTGCTTGTGATTACTAGTAAACACATATTTTAGAACAAGTATTTTATTCACAGTGCATTTGTAAGTTATTCAAAAATGCTCCAATAATAGGGAACAATTTTATAATGTTATAGTCTCTTAAAATCTGAATTGAATCAATGTCTATGGATACATAATCCAATATAGTGTGCTTACAACTTTATTAGATACTTCAGTGACTCTATGATCTCATCCACATAGGCATTTTCTCCTTCACTGACAAGGATTGCAATCCCTCTAGATACCTTCTCATGTGGTACAATTTATGTTCATATTTTTCTATACAATTTTAATAGCAGACCTACCCAGGACTAGGGATATCTTCCCTATTCAGGTTAAGTCTATGTACTGCTGAGGTTAAAAATCCTTTTTCTCTCATTCTTGCTTTTTGATAATCTCACTTTCTTTTCAAGTAATATTTTCTGTTTTCCTTACCTTCATTTCTCCAGTGCCCAGCATAGTGACAGACACAAAATAGCTTCTTAATAAATACATTTTAAATTAAATTGCATCCACACTATTGTTTATAGCATTACTTGGGGATAAGCCCTCATGTGCTAATTTCCTGCAGACCAATTACTTTCACCTTATCACTATCCACAGTCCTTAGGTTATACGTTTCTGAGATTCTGGTATTCCATAATATTCAAACAAATTTAATTCCTGAAGGATATTACTGTTAAATAGATAGGCATTTGATAGAGTGAGCAATTTGAAAACACTGAAAAATGCTTAATGCCAAATATGAAGAAACATGGTGGAGCAAGTGAAATGTTGACCTGTAACCCAGGAAGACTTGGGTTCAAATTCTGCATGTTAAGATACTGACTGTTTGACCCTGTCTAAATCATTGAATCTTTCAATACTGTAAGTAACATTCAAAGACTATAAGCTGAGAAGTTGTTAACCTGTACTGATAAATGAAATTTCTTCACCTGAGAACTTTTTGTACCAAGGACATCAAAAGTAATCCTAGACTTATAATTTCTCAATATCTACCTCTCCATTGAAGTTTGGGCAATGAAAATTACCCCAAAATAGGTGAGAAGAAATGGATAACTTTAATCTCCTAATATCTTGATATTTCCACTTTTTGGCCAAAGTGAAGGAATCTGAAAGAATCCTTACTCTTCTGGTCAATAAAGATGAGGCAGGTATAAGCCAAGATGCCTTAAAGAACCAGTTGAGAGAGAAATATTTTTATCCCATCTGGCCAGTTCCTTGAGGGGACTTGTTGAGGAAGTGCCTCCCAGGTATCATTTCTCACCATTGTTTGCAAGCAGAAAAAGAGAGGGAGCCCAAGAATGTAGAGGAAGGAAATGCCAACAAATATTTAAATCAGGGCCTTGGTATTTGAGCACATAATAAAAGGAAAGAGGAAAAAAAGAAAAAAAAAAAAACTAGGGCATTATACTTATCCCTCATCTGAAATCTTGGGACAGCTGTTTCATGTGGATGTTGGCTGCTTCTAGGTCCAAACCAAACAAACCTTGATGTTCCAGTTTCCCAAACACACAGGACTATACTCAAACAATGCAGAAAAGTTTTCTCACAATTCTCATAATTGCATAATTACATTAAGTCAGGTACAGATCAAGCTAATTAGAGGGCTCACAATGAATTAGTTCTGGAAATCGAGATTTATATGTCACCAAGGTAACCAAGAAAACTTAAACATAACTAAATCAAGTCTCCTTATTTTCTAGTGACCCATTCTCAGCTTCCATTTGTCCAATGCATTTTGAGTCCCACATGTTTCATGTAGTTATCTATTCCCTAGTTATATTTTCTTGGACAATAGGACAGCTCAGGGCAACACTCTAAGGCACTCTACTTCTCTGGTTAAAAATCTAGAGATTGCTAAATAATTCTGATCATTGAAATTTGATTCTCCAATTTTAAAAATTCAGAGAATTTTTTCTGGGGAAAAGACCAAAACACAAATACCAAAGAAGTCAGCAGTAAGACTGTACTGACATTTGAAACTTCAGAAGGGAATATGAACTGGTCCCAAACACAAAGAGCAGTCTTGGAAGAGCTGAAGAATGATTTTAAAAGTCAAATTAAAGAAATAGAAGAAAAACTGGCCAATGATATTAAATGTATGAAAAAATAATTCACTGAAGAGAGCAATTTTCCTTAAAAAGGAAAATTGGACAAATGAAAAAGGAAGCATAAACCCTAAGTAGGAAAACTGGACAAATGAAAAAGAAAGCACAAAATCTAACTGATAAATTGGACAGCTGGAAAAGGAAGTACAATAAATAACTGGAGAAAATAATTCCTTAAAAGGAATAATTGGACAGGTGGAAAAGGAGATGCAAATGTTAACTGAGGAAAACAATTTGATAATAACCAAACCTGGACAAATAGAAGCTAATGACTTTGTGAGACATCAAGAATCAGTCAAGCAAAATCTGAAGAAAGAAACATTAGAAGAAAACAAAATATCTAATTGGAAAAAACAACTGACCTGAAAAATGGATCCAGGAGAGAAAATCTAAGAATTATTGGTCTATCAGAAAGCCATGATGAAAAAAGAACCTGGAGAAAATCTTCCAAGAAATCATCAAGGAAAATCACCCAGAAGTCCTAGATTCAGGGGGCTAAATAGTCTTTGAGAGAATCCACTGTTCACCTCCTGAAAGGGATCCCACACTAAAAACATCGAGGAATATTGTTGGAAGGAAAAAATACTGCAGGCAGCCAGAAAGAAAGCATTCAAATATCGAGGAGCTACAGTCAGGATCACACAGGATCTTGTAGCTTCTACATTGAGATCGAAGGAATTGGAATATGATATTCCATAAGTCAAAGGAGTTGGGACCACAACCAAGGATCAATTATCCAGTAAAGTTGAGCATAATATTTCAGTCACAGAGAGAGACATTCAATGAAATAAGGGATTTCCAGACCTTCCTGATAAAAAGGCCAGAACTCAATAGAAAATTCAATCTTCAAATGCAGGTCTCAAGAAATGCCTGTAAAGGAAAACAGGGAAAAACAAAAACTTGTTACTCAATATGGTCAAACTGTTTACATCCCTATAAGGGAAGATGATACTTGTTAATTTTGAGAATTATATCTTTATTATGAAATATAAAAGGGAAATACACAGAGAGAGGAAGGAGTATAAAGCAAATGATGTGATGATAAAAACATGATTTAAGGGTAGGAAGGGATGTAACAGGAGATGTGAAAAGGAGGAAGCAAAAAATGGTAAATTACATCACAGGAAGAGTCACAAAATTATATTACAGTAGAGGGAAAGAGGAGAGGGAGATGAGCCTTATTTGAGAGGTACTCTCATCTGATTTGGTTTGAGGAGGGAACAAAATACTTAAGTATATAAATCTAAGTAGTTCTATAGGCAGTAGGAGGGGAAGGGGGAAGAAAGGGAGGGAAGAAGTAGTAAGGGTAAAGAGAAGTAAAAGGGAGGGGGCTGAAAGAAGGAAGAGAAGATGACTGGAGGTGGTGGTCAAAAGTTAAAACTCTATAGTGGAGGGGAAGGGAGAAGAGAGAACTAAAAGCACAATTGGTGGAAAAGAGGATGGAGGGAAAGAGGAAGATAGTAATCATAACTCTGAATGTGAATGGGATGAACTCTCCCCAAAAATGGAGACAGATGGCAGAATGGATTAAAAATCATAATTCAACAACATGCTGTTTACAAGGAACACATTTGAAATGGGTGGATACATGCAGGTTTAAGGTAAGAGGTTGGAGAAGAATATATTGTGCTTCATCTGATGCAAAAAAAAAAAAATCAGGGGTAGCAGTTCTGACCTCAAACAATGCAAAAACATAAATAGATCTACTCAAAAGAGATAATAAAGGAAACTATATCCTGCTAAATGGCACCATAGACAAGAAAGAAATATCATTACTAAACATATGCTAAACATATAAACATAAACATATATGCCTCAAGTCATACAGCTTCCAAATTCTTAGAGGAGAGGTTAAGGAAGTTACTAGTGTGGGACCTCAAACTCTCCCTCTCTGAACTTGATAAATCCATCCTCAAAATAAACAAGAAAGAAGTTAAAGAGGTGAATAAAATTCTGGATGAGGTAGATATGATAGATCTGTGGAGAAAAATGAATTGGGATAGAAAGGAATGTACCTTTTTCTCAGTGGTACATGGCACATATACAAAAATTGATCATGTACTAGGGCATAAAACCTCACAATATGGTGCAGAAAGGCAGAGATAGTTAATGCATTCTTCTCAGATCATAATGCAATAAAAATTATATGTAATAAAAGGCCATGGAGAGACCAAACATAAATCTCCTCCACTCCATTGTTGTGCAGCTTCCACTGCTCCAGAATTTGTTGAGAGTTCCTCTTTACAGGTAATTTATGGGCTGTGGGTTCAGAGCTACCTTATGTGAATCTTTCTACTCCGCCATCTTGGCTCCTCCCCCCAGGACTTCAGTTTCTGCTATAGGAACTCATTGTTCAATAAAAATTGCTTGGAAATGCAGATAACAGTGTGAGTGAAACAGACAAAAAAATAGCCCAATGCCTGAGACTATACACAAGAATAAAGTACAAATGGGAACATTATATAGGTATAAAGATTGATAGTACAAACAAATTAGGGGAATATGGAATAGCATATTGATCAGATCTATGGAGAAGGGCAGAATGTTTGACTAAACAAGAGATAGAAAATATTATGACATGCAAAATGAATAATTTTGATTACATTAAATTGAAACGTTTTTGCATAAATAAACCTAATGCAACCTAGGTTAGGAGGGAAGCAGAAAACTGGGAAAAAATTTTTTTACTATTAGTGTCTGTGATAAAGACTTATTTCTAAAATATATAGAGAACTGAGTCAAATTTACAAGGATATAAGTTATTCCCCAGTTGATTAACAGTCAAAGGATATGACCATGAAATTTTCAGAGGAAGAAATTAGTTATCTATAGTAATATGAAAACATGCATTTACACACTGGTGATTAGAGAGATCCAAATCAGAACAAATCTGAGGTACCACATCACACCTATCAAATTGGCTAACATGGCAAAACAGGAACATTATAAATGTTGGAGGGGGTGGAGCCAAGATGGCGGAGTAGAAAGACTTATGCTAGCTCCAAACCCGCAGCCCATATATTTCCTGAAAGAAGAACTTTCCATGAATTCTGGATCACTGCAAGGTGCGCAGAAATACAGTGGAAGAGACTTCCGTTTCAGAGAGCCCTGGAGAGCCATCCCCAGGGTCCATCACACCCCAGAAAGTGGAGCCTACCCCTGTGCTGCCCTGGCTGCGGCCCAAGAGGAGCTGTTCCGAGCAGGCTTCAGGGACGGAACCTCCAGCGGCTGGGAAGGTCCCTCTGTCCACAGACGCTACAGGTCAGTGAGAGAGATGTCTGGGCTGGCTGAGAGGGGAGTGGGGTGTCTCCGTGACTCAGGCCCCCTCAGGAGGCAGTGGGGGAGGGAGCGGTAGAGACAGCTACAGAGGCAGCAGCAGGGGACCCTGGGACTCCTGGACCAGCAGGCAGAAGTTCAGGGCCATTACCAAAGGTCTCTACATAAAGCCCCTGAGAGAACTGAGCCTGGGAGGCAGCCTTGCCCCCACCCAAGCACCAGAACTTAAGCTCACATTGAATAACAACTATACCTGCCACTGAAAGCCCATTTGAATCTCAGACTCCAAGCACTAGCTGGGCGGATCTAGGCGAGGGTGCAGAGGAATCTCAGAAGTCAAGTAACTGGCTGGGAAAATGCCGAGAAAAGGGAAGAAAAATAAGACTATAGAGACGTACTTTGAGGGGTACAGATGTTCCCACCTTTCAATTCTGATGATGAGGAACTATTCTTACCAAGAGGGAAAGATGTGGAGGTCAGGGCCTCTGTATCCCAGATATCCCAGGGGGATGTCCGGTTGGCTCATGCCATGGAAGAGCTCAAAAAGGAATCTGAAAATCAAGTTAGACAAGTGGAGGAAAAACTGGGAAGAGAAATGAGAGAGATACAAGAAAAGCATGAAAAACAGGTCAACATCTTGCTAAAGGAGACCCAAAAAAATGCTGAAGAAAATAACATCTTGAAAAATAGGCTAACTCAATTGGCAAAAGAGGTTCAAAAAGCCAACGAGGAGAAGAATGCTTTCAACAGCAAAATTAGCCAAATGGAAAAAGAGGTTCAAAAGCTCACTGAAGAAAATAGTTCTCTCAAAATTAGAATGGAACAGATGGAGTCTAATAATTTTCTGAGAAACCAAGAAATCACAAAACAAAACCAAAAGAATGAAAAAATGGAAGAGAATGTGATATATCTCATGGGAAAAACAACTGACCTGGAAAATAGATGCAGGAGAGACAATTTAAAAATTATGGCACTACTGAAAGCCATGATCAAAAAAAGAGCCTAGACATCATCTTCCATGAAATTATCAAGGAAAACTGCCCTGATATTCTACAACCAGAGGGCAAAATAAGAATTGAAAGAATCCATCAATCATCGCCTGAAAGAGATTCAAAAAGAGAAACTCCCAGGAACATTGTGGCCAAATTCCAGAATTCCCAGGTCAAGGAGAAAATAATGCAAGCAGCTAGAAAGAAACAATTCCAGTACTGTGGAAACACAATCAGGATACCTCAAGATCTAGCAGCTTCTACATTAAGGGATCGAAGGGTGTGGAATAGGATATTCCAGAAGTCAAAGGAACTAGGACTCAAACCAAGAATCACCTACCCAGCAAAACTGAGTATAATTCTTCAGGGGAAAATGTGGTCTTTCAATGAAACAGAGGACTTTCAAGCATTCTTGATGAAAAGACCAGAGCTGAAAAGAAAATTTGACTTTCAAACACAAGAATGAGAAGAAGCATGGAAAAAGTAAAGAGCAAAGAGAAGTCATAAGGGACTTACCAAAAGTGAACTGTTTACATTCCTACATGGAAAGACAATGTTTATAACACTTAAAACTTTTCATTATCTGAGTAGTTGGTGGGACCACATAGACACATACACACACACAAGTACACGTGTGCACGCACACACATACACACATGCACGCACATACAGAAACAGAGAGTACAGAGTGAATTAAATAGGATGGGACCATATCTTAAAAGAAATTAAGGTAAATGGTGAGAGAGAAATGTAGTGGGAGGAAAGAGGGTGAAATAGAATGGGGTAAATTATATGTCATTCAAGAGGCAAGCAGGAGACTTTTTAGTGGAGGGAAAAAGAGGAACGCTGAGAAAAAAACAGTAAGTTAACCCTCATCACATTCGACTAAAGGAAGGAATAAAATGCACACTCATTTTGGTATGAAAACCTATCTTATAATACAGGAAAGTGGGGGAGACAGAGATAAGCCGGGGGGGGGGGGGTGATGGTAGGGAAGGTAATGTAGGAGGGAGCAATTTGAAGTCAACACTCGGGGAGGGTCAGGATCAAGAGACAGAATAGATACAATGGGGTGCAGGATAGGATGGAGGGAAATACATTTAGTCTTACACAACACGACTATTATGGAAGTCATTTGCAAAACTACACAGATAGGACCTATATTGAATTGCCTGCCTTCCCAAAGGGAATGGGTGGGGAGGGAGGGATGGGGAGAATTTGGAACTCAATGTTTTAGGCACAACTGTTTAGTATTGTTTTTGCTACTAGGAAATAAGAAATACAGTTAATGGGGAATAGAAAGTCCTCTGGCCCTACAGGACAAAAGAGAAGATGGGGACAAGGAAGGGAGGATTGATAGAAGAGAGGGCAGAATGGTGATACAGAAAATGGGATTGCTTGGTGTATTGGTGTGGGGGGAGGGGATAAAAGGGGAGAAAATTTGGAACCCAAAATTTTGTGAAAATGAATGTAAAAAGTTAAATAAATAAATTTTTATTTAAAAAAAAATCAATGTTGGAGAAGGGGTGGTAGAGTTTGAACTCTCATTATTGGTAGAGCTGTGACCTGATCTAACCATTTGGGAGAGCAATTTGGAACTATTCCCAAAGGATCACAAAAATGTGCATACCTTTTAACCCAGCAATATTGCTTCTAAGAATGTATATCAAAGAGATCATAAAAATGGGAAAAGATTTCACATGTACAAAAATATTTATAGCAGCACTCTTTGTGATGGGTAAGAACTGGAAATCGAGAGGTTTCCCATCAATTGTGCTGAAGGAGTCATAGTATGTGAATGTAATGCAATTCTATTGTGCTATAAGAAATGATGAGCAGGAGGACTTCAGAGAGGCCTGGAAGGACTTGTACGAATTGATGCTGAGTGAAACGAACAGAAGAAGGAGAACATTATACACAGTAACAGTCAGTGTGTGAGAACTCTTTCTGGCAATCTTAACCCTTCACCGCAATGCAAAGACCTAAAACATTCCCAATGGTTTCTTAATGCCAAATGCCATCCACATCCAGAGAAAGAACTATGGAATCAAAACACAGAATGAAGCAGAATTGTTTCTTTTGTGTTATGTTTTGTTTTGTTGTTTTTCTTATGGTTTCTCCCGTTCACTTAAATTCTTCTTTGCAACATGACTAATGTGAAATTGTGTTTAATAAGAATGTATCTGTGGAACCCATAAAAAATTGCATGCTGTATTGGGGAGAGGAGAGGGTGTGGAGAAAATTTAAAATTTATGGAAGTGATTGTTTAAAATGGAAAACAAATAAATTAATAAAAAAAATTAGATTTCAACATTTTCTTCCACAAAATTTTGAATGTCCAGTTTTCTCCCCATCTCCCACCTATTCTCACCCCAAGAGAGCGTGTATTCTGATTACCCTGTCCTCCCTTCTATCATCATCCCCTTCTCTTTTCATTTTCCCTTCTATTTTCCTGTAGGGCATGATAAATTTCTATATTCTGTTGCCTACATATCTTATTTCCTAGTTGCATGTAAAAACTATTTTTGGCATTCATTGTGAAAATGTTGAGCTCCACATTCTTTCCCTTTCTGTCCTCTCCATCCACCCTTATTGAGAAGGTAAACAATTAGATATAGGTTATACATGTGTAGTCATGAAAAGCACTTTCCTAACAGTCATATTGTGAAAGACTAACTATATCTCCCTCTATCTTGTCCTGCCCTCCATTTATCCTTTGTTCTGTCCCTCTACCAAAGTGTTTGCTTCCTATTACCTGTTCTCCCAATCTTCCATCCCTTCTTTTACCCCATCTCTCTTATTCCTTTCCCCCCTGCTGTCCTATAGGGTAAGATAAACTTCTATACCCAACTGAGTGTATGTGTTATTCCCTCCCAAAGTCACATCCAATAAAATGAAGGCTCAGTTATTCCCTCTTATCTTCCCCTTCTTCCCCTCCATTGCAAAAACTCTTTCTTGCCTCTTCTATATGAGAAGATTTACTGCATTATATCTCTCCCTTTCTCTTTCTGTGATATTTTCTCCTTGACCTGGGAGCTCTGGAATTTGGTTACAATATTCCCAGGAGTTTTCCTTGTGGTATCTCTTTAAGGAGGTGATCTGTGAATTATTTACCCTTCTATTTTACCCTCTGGTTCTAGAATACCAGGACAGGTTTCCTTGATAATTTCTTGGAAGGTGACATCTAGATAAACCAATAATTTTTAAGTTATCTCTCCTGGATCTATTTTCCAGGCCAGTTGCTTTTTCCAATGACATATTTTACGTTGTCTCCTATTTTTTCATTCATTTGGCCTTGTTTTGTAATTTCTTTGTTTTTCATAAAGTCATTATCTTCCATCTGTTCCATTCTAATTTTTAAAGAACTATTTTCTTCAGTGAACTTTTGAACCTCTTTTTAATGTTAGCCAATTCTGCTTTTTAAAGCATTCTTCTCATTGGCTGTATTTAGCTAGAAATGTCCTTATCTCTGTTGTTTTGTAGCATCTGCTGCTCTAGAAATTGTTTAGAGTCATTTTTACAGTTATTTTATGGGTGATTGGGGGTAATCATAATATCATAAATGGGATAAGCATTATATATTCTTCTCCAACCTTTTACCTTTACCCGTGTATATCCACTTGTTTCAAATGTATTTCTTGTAGACAACATTTTGTTGGATTTTGTTTTTTAATCCATTATGCTATCTGCCTCTCTTTTATGGGAGAGTTCATCTGATTTACATTCACAGTTATGATTACTACCTGTGTCTTTCTCTCCATCCTATTTCCCTCCAGAGAAGCCAGAGATTGCTGTAACGAGGAAGGCTTAGATCTCACCTAGCTTTGTTTTGGGTTCATCCAGCCAGATCTTCAGTCCCTGTTGCTCCAGGAATATTGCTACTGATAATCAGGACTCCATATTTACTTTTTTTCTTAGTTTTCATATTTTATAATATTAACAATCTTTCGGTCTAGGGGGAAAAAGGGAAGGGAGAAACATGATCTTCCCCTTATGAGAACAGTTCCCTTGATGGCCACTCAACTGTCCAGCTGATGTAATGATATGCCCCTCAGACTGCATACTACTTTATTCATAAAATGTGACAGATTCTCTTGAACTAATTCAAAAATATATCCTATATTGTATTGTGTACTTTAATCCAATGATCAAAGCTTTTATCTCCTTCTAAAATGAATAAGGACATGTTCATTTTTCTTATTTTTTATTGAGTGAGTGATACAGTTGAGAATTTTCAGACTGTTGTGTTTCCATTAATTCGAGTTGGGTTGGAAAACCAGTTTTTACATATCCATTTATGTCAGTTTATTTAGTTGCTACCTAATTGATGCGCCTCTGTTTGGGTTTCAGTTATCTGTTGCTATAAAAGTGTCACTATGAATATTTTATTGTATATGGGCGTTTTTTCCACTTTTTTTCCAAAGTCACTTTGAATATATATTCTTTAGAAGTACTGGCTATATTGATGTAATAGATTGTGGTCAAATGGATAAACTAATACACTGAGTTTATGCAGAAAACTTCTTTTCTGCTCCATGTTTCTGGGTTATTTTTTTCCCTGCCACAGATTTTTTTTTTCACCAGAAGATTTCTTTGCTGCTATGTGTTTTTTTTTCCCCCACAAGGTTTCATTGTCACTAGAGTCATTTCCTCCAAGTTTCTATTTTTTGTTGAAAATTTCTTCTGTCTTGTAACAATCTTTGAGTCTATAGGCTTCTTAACTACAGACTTCTCCATCTTCTCTTCTATTTCTTTCTTTTACTCATTAAACATTTTAGTGCTTTTCACTTTCTCTTATTGTGAGCCTGGCATAGAATTATTTTTTTGTGCATTGTCTTAGGATATGGGTACAATTTCACTAAGAGCTCAAGTTCTTCTATGGATTTTTCTTCAGTACTTGTCAATTTGTGTGTATGTTTGTGTGTGTGTGTGTGTGTGTGTGTGTGTGTGTGATGAAGACAGGGCACTCTGAATCCCTGGACTTTTTAAAATCCTTGAAAGGTATCTTCGACACCTTGTGAATTGTAAGATTGTAGTAGCAGGCTGAATCATGTACAATACAGGCCATCCAACTTGCAGAAGATATTTCCAGTCAAAATGCAGAAATATTCCATGTGTTCGCTACGACAAAGGCTCAAAGGATTCAGTTTGTTTACATTAAGCAGAGAAATAGTAGGAATGTTTTGAAATCCTTTGAAATCCTTTGAAATGCATTGTCATCATTACTGGTGATACAAAGTCTCCATATCTTATATGTGACAACAGTTCCTTATTTTACCCTTACCTTTACTCTTATACTAGAAGATTTTGTTGATGTTCATCCACATTTTCACCTTGTTAAGTAGCAAAAGGTTGTCTTCTTTGGCCTTATTATCTCAACTTTATCTTGAACCATGAAAAGAAATTCAAGAACTTCTTTAATGGACTTTTGACATGACCACTATCAGTATGGCAGAAGCTGCCAATGCAAAATAGATCACATTGTTTTTTCACTTTGTGTTCAATCTATATTTCCAAAGATACAACACTTGGTGAGGGCAATCATATGTCCTCCATGGTAAATGTTTCCAAAAGCATCCTGGTCAAAGAGAGTATCCCTCAACATACAATAGCAGGGGTTCATTTAACAGCTGTACCAGTTCCTAAAGGTTCAAAACTTGTATGAGAAAATGATGATTCGGTTTTGGGAGCCAGGATGGTGGAGTAGAAAGATTCACATATACTAGCTCCTAACCCACAGTCAATAAAATAGCTGCAAAGAAGAACTCCTAATAAATTCTGGAGGAGCAGAAGCCACACAACAATGGAGTAGAGGAGATTTCTGTTCCAGAGAGCCTTAAAAACTGACACCAAAGGTCCATCATACACCAGACCCAGAGCAGAGCCCAGCATTGCCTTGGCCTTGAGACACTGAGAGGAACAGATCTGAGCAGGCTTCAGGGAAGGAATCTCCAGCAGCTGCCAAGGTCCCCCAAAGGTTAGTGAGAGAATCTTTATGGCTGGCCAAGAGGAGAGTAGGGTGTCTCCATAACTCAGCCCCCCTCGGGAGGCAGCAGGGGACAGGGGTTCGCAAAGCAGACAGGAGCTCAGATCCATTATTGAAGATCTCCACAAAAAAACCCTGAGGGAACTGAGCCCTGTGTGTGAGCCCTGCCCCCACCTGAGCACCTGAACTTAATCTCACACTGAATAGCAGCCCTGCCTCACACCTGAGCACCTGAATTTAAGCTGACACTGAATAGCAGCCCTGCCCCAGCTGAATGCCCTGAGGCTGGGAAGCAGCCTTTGAATCTCAGACCCCAAACACTAAGTTGGGCAGATCTGGAGGTGAGGCTGGGGTGGAGAGGAATCTCAGATGTCAAGTAAATGGCTGGGAAAAGGGCCAGGAAGGGGAAAAGAAGTAAGACCATAGAAGGTTACTTTCTTGGTGAACAGATATCTCCTTCCTCCTTGTCATCAGGGAAAGACATAAAGGTCAGGGATTCTGTATCCCCAACATCCAAAATAAATATTCAATGGGCTCAGGCCATGGAAGAGCTCAAAAAGGAATCTGAAAATCAAGTCAGAGAGATGCAGGAAAAGCTGGGAAGAGAAATGAGAGAGATGCAAGAAAAGCATGAAAAACAGGTCAACACCTTGCTAAAGGAAACCCCAAAAAATGCTGAAAGAGATAACACCTTGAAAAATAGGCTGACTAAATTGGGAAAAGAGGTACAAAAACTCAATGAGGAGAAGAATGCTTCAAAAAGCAGAATTAGTCAAGTGGAAAGGGAGGTTCAGAAGCTCACTGAAGAAAATAGTTCTCTCAAGATTAGAATGGAACAGATGGAGGCTAATGACTTTATGAGAAACCAAGAAATTATAAAATAAAACCAAAGGAATAAAAAAATGGAAGATAATGTGAAATATCTCATTGGAAAAGCAACTGACCTGGAAAATAGATCCAGGAGAGACAATTTAAAAATTATGGGACTACCTGAAAGTCATGATCAAAAAAAGAGCCTAGACATCATCTTCCATGAAATTATCGAGGAAAACTGCCCTGAGATTCTACAACCAGAGGGCAAAATAAGTATTGAAGGAATCCATCGATCACTGCCTGAAAGAGATCCAAAAAGAGAAACTCCTAGGAATATTGTGGCCAAATTCCAGAATTCCCAGGTCAAGGAGAAAATTTGCAAGCAGCTAGAAAGAAACAATTCCAGTATTGTGGAAATACAATCAGGATAACACAAAATCTAGCAGCTTCTACATTAAGGGATCGAAGGGCATGGAATAAGATATTCCAGAATTCAAAAGAACTAGGACTAAAACCAAGAATCACCAACCCAGCAAAACTTGGTATAATACTTCAGGGGAAAAAATGGTCTTTCAGTGAAATAGAGGACTTTCAAGCATTCTTGATGAAAAGACCAGAGTTGAAAAGAAAATTTGACTTTCAAGCACAAGAATGAAAAGAAACATGAAAAGGTAAACAGTAAAGAGAAGTCATAAGGGACTTACAAAAGTTGAACTGTTTACATTCCTACATGGAAAGACAATATTTGTAACTCTTGAAACTTTTCAGTATCTGGGTAGTAGGTGGGATTACACACACACGCACAAACACACGCACACACACACATACACATGCACACACGCACACACACACAGACAGAGAGCACAGAGTGAATTGAATAGTATGGGATCATAGCTAAAGAAAATGAAGCGGTGAGAGAGAAATATATTGGGAGGGGAGAGGTAGAAATAGAATGGGGCAAATTATCTCTCATTCAAGAGGCAAGCAGGAGACTTTTTAGTGGAGGGAAAAAGAAGGGAGGTGAGAGAAAAACATGAAGTTTACTCTCATCACTTTCGACTAAAGGAAGGAATAAAATAGACACCCATTTTGGTATGAAAAATTATCTTACAATGCAGGAAAGTGGGGGAGAAGGGGATAAGCAGGGTGGGGGGGATGATGGAAGGGAGAGCCATGGGAGGAGGGAGCAATCTGAAATCAACACTCTTGTGGAGGGACAGGATCACAAGAGAGAATAGAAGCAATGGGGGGCAGGATAGGATGGAGGGAAATATAATTAGTCTTACACAACATGACTAATATGGAAATCATTTGCAAAACTACACAGATATGGCCTATATTGAATTGCCTGTTTTACCAAAGGGAATGGGTGGGGAGGGAGGGATTGGGAGAAGTAGGAACTCAAAGTTTTAGGAACAACTGTTGAGTATTGTTGTTGCTACTAGGAAATAAGAAATACGGGTAATGGGGAATAGAAAGTTATCTGGCCCTACGGGACAAAAGAGAAGATGGGGACAAGGGAAGGGAGGGATGATAGAAGAGAGGACAGACTGGTGATAGGGGAAATTAGAATTCTCGGTGTCTTGGGGTGGGGAGAGGGGACAAATGGGTAGAAAATTTGGAACCCCAAATTTTGTGAAAATGAATGTAAAAATTTAAATAAATAAATTTAACTAAAGAAATGCTAATTCGTTGACAGCGTAAGGTTGTCTGATGTTTTTCTACAAGTTGATATAAACAAAGTTCACAGTGTCTGGATCCCTGAAACATAGCAGACAAGTTAATGTGCTGGCAGATAATTCCCCCAAAGGTTGACCTTGGCAGGTACTTGAGAGGAAGAGCCATTCTCACAAAGGAAACTGTGGGAGTTTCTTTCACTTTTTAAGCATAATTAAAAATTACTTTACAAAAGAATTCGACCAATTCATTATCTACCACCAATGTGTTTATTTTTCTGTAGCCTTTCCAACATTAATTATTCTCATCTTCTCTCATTTTTGCCAAATTGTAAAGTATAAATTGAAGTTTTAAGGATGTTTTGATTCACAGTTCTATTGTCAGTCATGAGAAATATTTAGTATAGTTGCTAATAGTTTGGTGTATCTTTTCATCAGTACAAGTTTTTTGTTGGTAGAGACTCATTCAATTTTATCTTTTGCCTACACATATAGCATAATGTATAGCAGGAGCTTAATAAATGCTGAGTAAATCAAATATTTTATGGAAGTGTGCTTTTTTTAAAATTATAGTTACAAAAGGAGGCTTGTTTAAACATATGGTGATCTTACCAATGCTTGTTATGGTGATTTAAAAGAGGAGATCTTTCCCATTTATTAATAGGTCTATGTGGCCTACCTGAGTCACATGGAAGCTTGAGTCACATGAGTTGAGTCACATGGAGCTTGTGGTGGGAGGAGTTTGATGAATAGGTGAAACAGAAGGGTAGAACAGGAAGAGGCAAAGTTAGGGCAGAGTTGAAAGGAAATTGGTCAGTCTAGTCAGAGATGGGAAGGATTCAGGTACAAGGCTGAGTGACAGTTTGTTTGTGATTTGTTTAATGGAGCTGGTTTGTGGGAAGCCTAGCAGGGGGATGGCTTTAGGATGGTGTTGTCCTTTGCATTGATAATGTGCATAGATTTTCATTACGATAATGGTTTTGGCTTTCTGTCTTTCATGTGGAGAGATTGTTGTATTTTCTGATTCAGAATTGTGCTAATGTATTCCTGCCTGCCGGAGGCACTGTGAATATCACATTGCTGCTATAAATGGTGATGAGGATGGAATTGTGAAATATCAGACCTCTATTTGGAGATAGAATGGCAGAGGAGACAGAGAAAGAAATGGATGTACCAAGGTGAGAGGATTTGCCTTATTCCTCCCTAGCAAGAGAATGGGCTGAAAGCACAGGGATCTGTGAAAACTGGAAACCAAAGTTATAGAAGGGAAGTCCCAGAGACTTAGAAAGATGTTTTCCAGTAACACCAGTAGAACTAGGGAAAGAAATGGCAGGGGTGTGTAGGATAGAATGAGCAGTATTAACAAGCTATTGAATTATATGTACAAGCAGAGACAAGCTGCTGAAGGACAAAGCTTAGGTGGAAAAGGAGTTAACTGATTTTCAAGAGAAGCTTGAACTATGCTGAACTCTCCTTCAGAATAGCAAGCTAAAAAGGGGAATGCAGCCCTTGCACAGGTTGGGCTTGATTGGGGTCCAAACACAGGCCAGGAGCATGTGTGGGAGGAGAATGAAACAAATGGGGAGGCTGAGATTCAGAAGCAGGAGAATCAAGGGCTCCCCCACATTGTTCGGGGAGGTAATTGAGCATTTTATTTAGGAGGACGTTGACCCAAAGGATGGGAGAATCATTGGTACCTTGGATGATGAGAATCAGTGAAAAAGATAAGTCTTCTAAAGAGAGAAGAGTAAATATATAGCAGTTTCCAAGACAGAATAGATTGACAAGAAAAGAATCGTTTACTGCTCTATTGAGAACAGGGGTAGATTTTGGAAAAATAGATGGTATTCAAACTATTTAACTTACAAAATCTATGGAGGAAAGAAGCTCAAACTGAGCAGGGAGATGAGAACTGCCTCTACAGATCCTTCTGAAACATTGTATCCAAGTTCATCACACCTGCAGAGAGAATGCCCCTGCATAGATTAAAGAAAGCATGCCTCTAAACAGAATGATGACCCCTAAACTGCAAGTTAGAAAAGAGTAAACAACAGTGAATGAGGATATTATACTGGGTTCATGGACTCCAGAAGCATGGCTGACTTTATATATGCCCTGCTTCTGTTTTTTGTGTCCTTGTTTCTTTTTGACTTTTTGTGTGTTCACCTTGTTTGTCATATTTGTGTTCAGCAAGCTTGATACCCTCCACCTACAAATGTTTGATTGCATAAGGTAGATGTCAACCCCTGTCCCTGTCCACGACTGTGATGTGTCACCCCTGAACCTGGTGTTTACAAAGCTCTGAATGACATTTAAAGAACTGACCCCTTGAATGGTACCTCTTGGGGTAGGGAAAGCTCTATGTTCAATTTTAGCAGAAAGTATCTGTAGAAGAAGAGACCTTTGCCCTTCTGTAGAAGAAGAGACCTTTGCCCTTTACCCCAAGACTTTGGGCCCCATTCATTTGAGGGGGGAATGATAGGGTACTTGTGCTCAAGCCCTACCCTAAGATATTTTTATGTGCTTATTTTGTGTGATCCCTGTTATATTGTTGTAAAGTTATATTAAGACCAGTTGCCTATGATGCTTTTTATATGCTTATTTTCTATTATCTCTGTTACATTTCTATTGATTCCAGTTGCCCCACAGATCTATATAATCAATATGAAAGATATTGGGGCTGCATGTAGTGGCAATTTAAATGGAGAAATCTTTCCCATTCATTAACAGGTCCATGTGATCTGCCTGGGTCACATGAAAGCCTGAGTCACATGGAGCCTGTTGTGGGAGGAGGTTGTTGAATGGGTGGAGCAGGAAGAGGTGAAGCTAGAGCAGAGCTGAAAGAAAATTGGTCAGAATCTAGTCAAAGCTGGGAAGGATGCAATCAAGCAGGCTGCTGACTAGTATGAGTGAAAGTGCTCGTTTGTGACTTTGTTTAACAGAGTCTGCTTGTGATTTGTTTAAGTGAGCTGGTTTGTGGGAAATTTACTAGGGGGAAGACTTGCAGATGGTGTTGTTATTTGGATTGATATTGTGTGATTATGATGGATTTGGCTGTCTGGTGTCTGAATAAGTGTCTTGGTTCTGTCTTCCATGAGGAGAGTTTGTTGTTTTTTTGTGATCCAGAACTGTGCTGGGTTATTCATGGATGCCATAGGTGCTATCAATGTCACATTATAGAAGGTGACTTGTTTAAACACAGGATGATGCCATCAATGCTTTAGGCAACAGAAACTGGATTTGAACTTCAAAGAGTTAGATCCAGATCATGGACATCCCACTTGATATCTGTAGTACCATGAACAAATAACCTCCCTTTTCTGTGTTTTAGTTTCCTCATCCCTACAACGTTAATAATAATAATAAAATATATACTACCTACTTCAAATGGGTATTGTAAGACACTCTTTAATGTGAATGTGAATTATTGCTAAGATGAAGTGTTGAATCAATGTCAGGCTTTATTTACCATTTTAGCTAGAGTATGTGCTTCACACCTAGATATACAACCTTTTGAATGGAATTCTGTGGGAATATATTCTACAAAAATAAAAATTAGGATATTAAATTAGTACATGTAGAGTTCCTTCAATCACTGAGAAAGGTGGCTTTAATGTATGCCAATCGGCACGTTTATTCACAAAATATTGCCAAATGTATGAACTCATTGATATTCTTTGTGTGTCGTTTTAACATAATATTAGTAGGTAGAATATCGCCAACAATTTTAGCTTGAATTGGATGTTAGAAAATACCAAATTAATTCAATATGATAATGAACATTTAACAATCATCTGTAGTATTCAAGGTAATAAATCCTTGATAGATTTGAGCAAAAAAAGAAACACTTGCTTCAAGGGTTGCAAGACTATAGTGCAAAAATAAAAATGAGAATTACTCAGGAAAGCTTTTTAGAGCTTAGAAGAGTTTTGCCTGCATATCTCAGCACATTCCCAACAACTCACCTCATTACTCAGCTAGTGTGCTAGTGCAAGTCACTTCTAATACAACCCAAAGCAAAATACAAAAAGGATGGTAAATCTGCATGAAATCACTGACGAGTTCCAAAGTTTGAATTTATTGCATTATTATTCCTTAATATTACTATGGTTAATTGGAATATACATGGGTATTTATGTGTATACCTATATCTATATCTATATATATATATATGTGTGTGTGTGTGTGTGTGTGTGTGTGTGTATGTGTGTATGTATTACTGAGCAAACAGGAATGGGTCTGTAAATGGGCCATACTAAGAATCTTTTGCTATAAATATTTTCTCTCTTGTTGAAAAGATTTGTGAGAATCTCACTCTGAAAAATAGTAAAGTAAGATTCCTAATATCTTAGATAATAAACTAAATTGAGCACTGAAATTGTCCCCTTTAAATAACTATGTTTTATTTTTCATAAGATCAGAGGAAATCTTGTTGGAAAGACTTTCTATTAGAGCTTTTGAATGTACAACCTCTGGTATCTGATTTCTGACTTAAATACTCAACTCAAAATGCTCTTTCCACAGTTACCAGTGGTCTGAATGTCAAATCTGATTGTCATTTGTCAGTTCTTCTTGAATTATCTTTAGCACTTTTTAATGCAGATGAATCCCAAATCTACCTATACACAATCTCTCCCCTGAATTCCGGGCCTGAGTCATCCATTTCTTTGGGACATTTCTGATTTGCTATATGACAGATATTTGAAACTCAATGAACCCAAAGTAGAACTCATGGCTTCTTCCACCATAATAATCACTCATATGAACTTTCCTATTTATTCCAAAGTTGCATTTATCCTTCCAGTTTCCTGGGTTCACCATTTTGGTATCATTTTCAACTCCTTACTGTTTCTTACCCCAAAAAGACAGTCAGTTGCCAAATTTTCATATACTTACCATTACAATATATTTCTATCTGCACCCTTCTCATTACTCCTACCATCTTAGATAAGGTCCTCATCAACTTTTACCTGGATTTTTTCAAAGGTATCCTAATTGTGTTTCCTACCTCAGGTCTCTTGCTTCTCTAATCCATCCTTTACATAGCTGCCAAAGTGAATTCCTGAAGCTAAAGTTGACTAAGAAATAATCTCCAGTGACTCACTTTTACTTTGAGGATAAAAAATAAACTGCTTTCATTGACTTTTAAAAACCTTAAAAACTTCATCCCTGCTCCCTTTCTCTGTATAATTATGCGTTACTCCCTTCCCTGCCCTACATGGGCTAATCAAACCAGACTTCTTGTCCTCTACAAGTAATCTTTTATCTACCATTTTCCTGTCTTTGTGTTGACTGTTGCCTTCCCACTTGGAAGTTTCTCCCTTTTTGTCTCTTTATTGTAGAATACTTCCTTCAGCACAGTTTAAACACTACTTTCTAAATAAAGACTTTATATAACCAACTTTCTCTCCAATGTTCCTGTACTCTTTAAATTGTCTTGTATTCTTTTTAATAATCTACTTATACTTGTAAATTTTGTCCTTGATATAGTATAGGTTCCTAGAAAGTAGAGACTTTTTATATCTGGTATATAGTGAATGAGTTATAGAATGAGTTTGTTTATTCATTCATGCCAGTAAATGAGGGGGTATTCATCGGTTTGGATCTGCATTGCCTAAGAAATATTCAAACCTAGGTGATCACGGATCCATTGATGTAAGATAGGAGAATAAAAATCAGCATCTCTGCTTTAACACTTCGACCCTGTGCTTGGCACAATACACATAGAAAATGAATGAAAACCTGGTAGGAGTATCACTTCCAGATACTTGCAACTTACTCTAAAGATACGTCCCTTTAAGGGCATATTGTATTTTTGCTACATGAATAACCAAGCAAACCTTTCCCCAAATCCTTTTTTGCCTAGCTCTAGAGTAAATGACATTAAAGGTATTTGTTTTTTAATGATCATAAGGCAGAGTGAATTAATATTTAGGAGAATTCATCCCTATTGTTTTTATTTCCAATTATTTTTTTTGAAGTGGCAAGCACTGGGTGGGTGAGTAAATCTGTAATCTGATACATTGTTTTGCCATGCAATTCTGGAACAAACTCAATTTTTACTTGACTACTTTAGTGCTGATGTGTTCATTTAACTTTAAGATGCACTCAAATCAAACAAGCATCTAAACAGCATAAAATTCCACTATGAAAAATGAATTTCCTGCTTGCATAAATGAGGCAGCTGTGAGACTCTGAAGGGAACACATGTCCTTAGATCACTGATGAGTTCTTTTTGTGGAATGCTGATTCCTTGGAGTCACAGTAAATTCACCCAGTGTCAACTATTGCACCATCACCATGTGGGCCTCCTGCAGCTTCACTCTTTTTTTTTATTATAGAATATGGTTACCAGATTTCTTTTTAAAGCAAAATGCATCATCAAAGCAAATAAAGTCAAGCCAGAGTAGGAAGAAAAGCACTTTCATTCTTTAGTGTTTTTTAATGTAACAAGTTCAATCTTTGATCACTTCTCATTTGATCAAAAAGTGCTTTGATACTATTTGAGGTTCTATATTGCTGTGGGTGACATCAGATTTGATGCAAAGCTCATCTTAACACTTTTCACTACTTTCTGAATATGTTTGTTTTTAGATAAGCATTAACAAGACTGCATTATGCATGTGTGTCTCTGCATCTGTGCATACAAATACCTACACTTATATTCACTTATATTGACATGTCAATTAATATCTTTGTTCCTCAAGGAATTCCAAAAATCATTTACACTAGTGAAAGTAATTCTAACATCATAATTTTTGCTTTATGATGAAACCTCAAGATGCTTCACCCTAAATGCATTTAATGTATACTTGTGTTCATCTAAATGTGAACATATACAGAAAGTGTCTGGTTGTAGATACCTACACAGAGTACGGTAAGAGGTATGTGCATAATATATGCTTATATTCATAAGGTAATGAACAAGCTTAAAACACCCATCACACATGTCATTGACCAGTTACAGGAATAATAGTAGCACCTATCTCAAATGGCTATGGCGGAGAAATCAACCATTCATAAAACTTTTTGTAGATCTTAAAAAATGTATATAAATGTTAGTTATTATTTTATTACTTTTATCATTGTTATTTCAAGTATAAAATAACAATATTTTATTTATATAAATTTTTATTATATAAAATGCAATATTTTGTTTTCTTTCATTTTGCACTAGGACCTGTCTCTCTCCTGATGAAATGGCATCCTGATTCATCCTCTCCAGTATTGGTTGCGTATTCACACACCCTGATTCACTGGTTGTGATGAGAGAGTCCAAACACTGGCAGAAAACATTGCTGAGCCATCTTTGAGAGACTGACCTGGAGAAGGGCAAACATTGTTCTGAGGTTTGATAAAGGGAAGTGAATGAGACTGCAGACTTTAGGCTAGTGAGATTGACTTCAGTTCCCAAAGGTTTTATTAAAACACAATCTGGTGAATGTCTGGGAAAGGAAGTGGTTCTCATAAAGTCAGAAATGTGTTTGTGAAGACTAGATAATGCCAGACTATACTCATTTTCTTTTTGTGGTGGTGTTACAAGATTGATAGATCAGGGGATTTCCACACATAATAGTTTCATGATCGCTTCACTTTCCACAAATCTCTTTCCTCTCCAAACCATCTTCCATGTTACCAAAACGATATGCCTAAAGCACAGATTTGGCCATCTCTCTCTTATGCTTAGTGAATTCCAGTGGCTATCCATTACTTCTAGGATCTCATGCAAATTCCTTTCTTTAGCATTTAAAACTCTTTACATCCTTGCTCAAACCTGCCTTTTCTAGCTTATTAGATATTACTTCCTTTCTCACACATTATGGTTCCTTCAACTATCCTCTTTACTGTTTCTTATAGGTGGATTTCGTATTCTACTTCCATGTTTCTTGCACAAGCTCTTGCTCTTGCCTGGACTACTCCCCTTTCTTACAGTTTTCATTTAACCTCCTTAGTTTCTTTCAAAGTTCAGGTCAAAAGTCATGCCATACGGTAGGATTTTTTATTGCCCCAGTTGTTACTACCTTTCTCTCCTATTTACTGAAACCCCTCCCCCAAAATAAACAATAATAATGATAATAATGTTGTATCTATTTTGTATAGATTTTGAATATAATTATATGTATACGTCTTTTTCCTCCTCTTCTCAAATAGAATTCAAGCTTCTTAAGGAGAGTAATTGTTTTATTTTTGATCTTACATCTTCAGTGCCTAGTACAGTACCTAAAACTCGTAGGTACTTCATGAAGGTATATTGAATGGTTCATTTATCCAGTTCTATGTGACACTTTTTAAGAAGTTGATAAGCTGGGGCATGACCTGAACAAGGCAATCAAGATGTTGGAGGGGTATAAGATCATGCCATATTAGGACTGCTCAAAGGGAACAGTGGCTGCTTTGTCTATTGGAGAGTAGATACGTTAGCTTAGTTCATTTATTTGAAAGTCTATCTCATGGGAAAGTGATTACCATGTAAACGAAAGAAATATGTCTAGTACTTCTTTCCTCTAATTCTTGTTATGTCTTAATGTACTATGTTCCTTTTGAACTATTTTTAGGAATATATCCCCAGCACTTAGCAGAGTGTTGGCACATAGTAAGAACTAAATAAATGCTTGTTGACTGATTAAGACTTCTCATTTCTATAGTTTATAATAAAATATGTAGAACTTTCAAAGTTTTCATAGGCTTCCTTAAAAATAATTTTTTTTTCACTTTTAATTTTCCTACTAAAAGAAACTCATTGTTTGAATGAATTTAGTAATCTGCACAGATTGTAAGACATCAAAGACAAACAAACATTAACAAATTATTCAGCAAAGATCGAGGGGGAAAGATATTTTCAATTGAATGACAAAGTCTCAATTAAATCCTTAAAAAGTACATAATTGTAAGAAAATATGCAATGACTAACAAACTGAATAGAGGAAAATATGCATTGAAGATAGATGAAAGAATATTTATGTCCTTTCTACATATCCAGTACTGTGCTAAGCACCAACAAAATTTGATGCAATTTGTGATCCTTCTTTCCTCAGTGTATTAATTCCTCTTCAGAAGTTGTGGGAGATTAGAGATGGAAAGGTAAGGTCTTTTTCTAAAGAAGTTATCCCTGAGGAGTACAAGTGGATGAGCCTCATAGCCACACTCTCAAACAGTATTTTTGATTGCCTGTTCTGCGGCTAGCTGTCATCAGTAACTGTCCCCTAGTAACTTTGCCACCTTCTATCACTTCCCTGGATCCTCTGGCTACCACATGAAAGGTACTGATTTCTTTAGCCTCTGTTTAGGCTTTCCTTTCTGCTGCATGTGAGGACAGGTCATGTCTACTTTGCTCCAGTTCCAAAAGGATTGCCCCTTAGGGAGATAAACAGATAGAGGTCCACAGAAAATACATACACACACACACACTGGAAATTGCGTAAAAGACAATTGAAGAAGACATCATAGGCACAAAAGGGTGTAATTTCCAGGCGCACATGCAAATAGAGGAGTGTAGGATCATAAAATAATAGATTTGTCTATAGAAGCGTCCTTAGAATCCCCCCCTTATCCTTTTGTTTACATGAGGAAAGTGAGGCAAAGAGAGGCTAAATGATTTGCCCAGGGACATAAAACTCATAAACGTTTGAGTCTGGATTTGAACTCATGTCATCCTGACACCAGAACTGTTATGCTATTCTCTTAGCTACCCAGATTCTTCTGGCTACTGAATAAAACATTGCATTTCTGTTTACATTAGCTTTTCAAATAGTCTTTTTGAACAAGCAGAGGCAAGAGGCTAATCAGATCATTAGCATCAGAGAAGTCACTACAGTAGTTAATAGACACCACATGATTTCCTCTGGTTGTAGAAACATCAGATAAGATCATGCCTGTGACTATATGGACTGCTATTTTGTTTTCCAGCTTACCTGTTGTGTTCCTGGACATGCATTCTCATTCTTTCTCTTTCTCCCTTCCCCTCCCTCCCCTCCTGTACCTCTCTGTTTGTGTGATTTGACTTACAAAGCACCTCCTGCCTGCATTCTGGACCCTCAGGGTGTTTCCTTTCCTTGTTGCCAATTGCAATAACTTGAACTTGAATAATTAACTTAAATTGCTGACAAAGGAGCACAGTGATGCTTTTAGGAAAGGACACTAGATTTGTTCAAAACTATGCCCTAGTGATAGCAAGATTTAGTGAATCTATCTGAATACTTAATACTACAGGACAAATTAGACTATTTCTTTAGGTATATAGAAGATGAGTATTAGGAATATTTAAATTAGAATTGACAGTATATTTCAGAGACTCAGACATTCTTTGAAACATGGGACCATGTTAATGAACTGTGGTAAATGATGACCAAAACTTTCCAGTGCCATTATATTTAGCCATGTGTCCAGTTATAGATACAACCTTATACACTGGGTGTATGTGGCACATAATTTCTGGTTTTTCTACATTCTCTTTGGAGGGAAAGTTGAAAGAATCATTCAAAGTCACAGAATAAACCAGCAATGGAACTGGAACAAGATCTAATGTCCCTGATTTGTAGTTTTGCATCTTATTAAACCACTTTGCTTCTAGCTGTGATAGTTTTTTTTTATGTTAAATTTATTATTTCTTTTTTCCACATTCATTTAAAGAAATTTTGAGTTCCAAATTAGTTCCCTCACTATTACCCTTCCCTATCCATTGTGAAAGCAAGAAATGTGATATCAATTATATATACGAAATGACACAAAGCATTTCCTTATTAGTCATGTTGCAAAAAAGCAAGAAAAATCAAGTGGAAAAAATATTCTTTAGTCTGCATTCATACACCATCATTTCTTTTTCTGGGTGTGAATAGCATGTTTATCCTAAGTTTTTTGAAATTATCCTTGTATTATTGCATTTTTCTGGGCAGCTAGGTGGCATAATAGCTGCAGTGCCAGTCTTGGAGTCAGGAAGACACGTCTTCGTGACTAGTTGTGTGACCCTGGGCAAGTCATTTAACTCTATTTGCCTCAGTTTCCTTATCAATAAAATGAGCAGGAGAAGGAAATGGCAAACCACTCTAAGATCTTTGCCAAGAAAATCCCAAGTGAGGTCATGAAGAATCAGACATGAGTGACATGACAGAACGACGTTGTAGCTACCAGAATCCCTAAGTCATTCACAGTGGATCATTGTACAGCATTGCTGTTACTATGAACAATGTTCTCCTTCTGCTCCCTTTACTTTGCATGAGTTCATATAAGTCTTCCCAGGTTTATTTTTTTTTTCCTGAGACCATCCTACTTGTCATTATTTATAGCATTGTAGTATTCCATTATAATCATATAGAACAAATTGTTCAGCCATTCCCCAATTGATAGACCTCCCCTCAAATTTCAGTTCTTTGCCATCATAAAAAGAGCTGCTATAAATATTTTTGTACATATAGGTCCTTTGTGTTGATGTCTTTGGGATGCAGACACAGTAGCTGGGTCAAGGGGTATGAACAATTTTATAGCCTTTTGGGAATAATTACAAACTGATCTCCAGAATTATTGGATCAGTTCACAACTCCACTAAAGGTGCATTAGTGTCCCAATTTTTCCACATTCTCTCAAACACTAGTCATTTTCATTTTTTGTCACATTAACCAATTTGATAGTTGTGAGGTGATAGCTCAGACTGTTTTAATTTCCATTTCTCTAAAAAATAGTGATTTAGAGCATTTTTTACATATGACTCTAGATAGCTTTAATTTTTTCTTCTAAAAACTGTCTGTTCATATCTTTTGACATTTATCAATTGGGCAATGACTCAAATACTTGTAGATTTGACTCAGTTCTCTACATATTTTTGAAATGAGATTTTTTTCAGTGACTTGCTATAATTCTTCCCTGTACTTCCTCCTCCCCACCCGGTATTCTTCTTTCCTTCTAATCTTGGCTGCACTGGATTTGTATAAAACCTTTTTAATGTAATCAACCATTTTTCATCCCATGATCCTCTCTATCTCTCATTTTGATCATAAATTCTTCCTTTATCCATAGATCTGACTTATAAGATTGTCCATACTCTCCTAGTTTGCATACGATAGATGTGACAAAAATTTGCAAACCTTGCCTTGATCAATACATACCATGTCTCAGAAAGAGACAACTAAAAGATGTGACTTCAGAATAATTATCTCTGCCAAATTCAGAAAGTTCTTTTAATGATTATCAAGGTTAATATATTTATCTCAAATATCACATAAGTAGGTATTTTTGACTATGTTATTCATGTAAATATGTATGTTCTGAAGATTAGGCCAGATGGTTTAAACAGCAACCTGTATTTTGGACCTTCCTTTTCCTTCAAGAATCAGTCGTCAAATTATAGTAATATGATGACAGACAAGGCAGTGTTTGGGAGTATGGAGAAGCTCTTGTTAGCCTGTCACCAGATAATTTAGCAGAATTTGCAGCTTTTTTGTTAGCTCAAGAAGCTCATCACATTGGAGCAACCCCCAAAGGGCTGGAGCATATTCAAGCAATATCTCCTGAAAGTCAAATAATATAATTTTCACATCTGGAGTGTGTCAGAGCTTAGACAGCAAGTTATGTAAACAAGACACTTAGCACTGTTAATAATACAAAGTAAGTTTAAAATTGAACAAAGTCAGAATAAGGATGAAAGAAAATTGCAAACTATTAAAATATAGGAATGATATTTTAGGGGTTCTGAGACCCCCAAATGTCAGGGTACAAGGTGGAGTTACCTGGAATGAGTTTATACAATCAATCTGTTTCTTAGCCAAGTGGTAAAGTTTATTGTGATGCTTATCAAAGAAGGCAAAGTAGCTTAGGGAGCCTGCAAAGTAGTGAGGTTGGTGCAGGGCTTATGTGGAAAAAGGACAATGAAAGGATGTAAAGAGTGCTAGGATGCTGGAATGTATGGGAAGACTGAGGAAGTTAACAGAGATAGCTTTGTTGAAGGAACAGTATGGAAGAGTTGCCAGAGCATGGTCTTTGGGGATCAGGTGCCTGGAAAAAGTGCTTTAGCCAGGAACCCCCAATTAGCTATTATCTGAGGGATTACAGAGTTAACTCAGACTGTGGCTGTAACCAGTAGAGAATTTTCTTACAGGAGTTCACTGAGATTAGGAGTGCTACTAAAGGCATGTTTTTTTTTTTTCTTTTCAGGTTCATTGTCTCACCACTCCATCAGGAATACCTGGCTTACAGATGACTCCTAATTCTAAATGACTTTCCTTCTCTCAATCCCATTTCCCTGTCACCTGTTCCATGACCATACTCACTTCCCTGATCCCCCTTTTACCAGTTCCCTAGGGGATGTGAAAACAATCATCCAAAAACATGGACTTACTAGTTTTATTGAATTTATTCCATAAATTACACAAACATCCATTAAACAATTACAGTTTAGTGAGCATTACTAGGTATTGGGGGAGTTTACACTAAGTTTACATGAGAACTGCACCTGCCCTCATGGCATTCACAGTAAATTTGGTTGGTTGCTGTCCTTCATCTTCGAAGAGGACCAAAATGACATTACCATGATAAAGTGAAATTTCAGTATGTCTGACTGTGGCTGATCAGACCAACACAAGCTCAGAATGCTCTATCACAGGTTGGGCACAGCTAGTCCATATGAATTTTTGGGGTGGATATCCCAAATTTGCATATTCTACATTTACTTTGTGCTGCCTAAATTCTACTGTGCTCAAAGAACACAGTACCCTTTCTGATATGGGCACGCCATGCTGAGTGGTCCTATGCCAGTGCCTCCCATGTTGCACAGTCAAATCCAAAGTTCTTGAGAGAGACCTTAAGAGTATCTTTGTATTGCTTCTTCTGACCACCATGTGGTCACCTGCCCCATGTAAATTCTCCATGAAATAGTTTTTTTTTTTTTTTTTTTGGCAAGAGTACATTTGGCATTTGAACAATGTGGTCAGCCCATCGGAGTTGCATTCTCTGAAGCATACTTTGAATACTTGGCAGTTCAGCTCGAGTAAGGATTTCGTAGTGTCTGGTACCTTATCCAGCTAGGTGATCCTCAGAATCTCCCTAAGACAGCTCAAATGGAAAGGATTCAATTTCCTGTCATGGCACCGATAGACTGTCCATGTTTCACAGACATACAGCAATGAGGTCAGCTCAATGACCCTGTAGACCTTCAATTTGGTAGTTAGTCTAATACTTCTCTCCTAAACTATTCTTTGGAGCCTCTCAATCACTGAGCTAGCCCTGGCAAGGTGTGCATCAACCTCACTGTCAATGTGTACATCTCTGGAAAGTATACTACAAAGGTAAGTGAACTTATTCACATCATTCAAAACTTCTCCACTTGTAAGTGATGGTTCCACAGATGGATGGTGTGATGGCGGCTGATAGAGCACCTATGTTTTCTTGTGTTATTTGTTAGGCCAGAATTAGCATAGGCAGAAGAGAACTGATCCATAGTATGTTGCATCTCAACTTCAGAGGCTGCACTGAGTGCACAATCATCTGCAAACAGAAGATAAGGCACCAGGATGTCCTCACCTTGGTTTTGGCTTATAGCCTTTTGAAATTGAAGAACTTAACATCAGTATGGTAGCTGACCCTGATGCCGTATTCATCCTCATTGAAAGCATATAACAACATGACTGACAATATCATTCTAAAAATCACAGGACCAAGCACACGGCCCTGTTTCACTCCATTGGTGAATGGGAAGGCATGAGAGCTTTGTCCACTATCCATCACCCAGGCAAACATACCATCATAAAATTGATGATCTTCTCTGGGTAACCCAAATTTTGACATAATTTTCCATAAGCCCTCAAAACTAACAGTGACAAAGGCCTTGGTCAGATCTACAAATATTGTTTACAGACCAATGCTCTGCTCCTGGCATTTATCCTGGAGTTGTTGGGCAGCAAACACCATATCGACTGTTCCTTGGCCCTTTCTGAAGCCACACTGACCCTCAAGTATATGACCATCTTCCAGGTGAAGGATCCACTTATTAAGGAGGACTCTAGCAAGAATTTTGCCAGTAATGACTAAGACAGAGACCCCCCTGTGATTGTCTCAGGACAATCTATTCCCTTTACCTATATAGAGATGGACAGTGGAGACATCCTTGAACTCCTGGAGGATAACCTGCTCTTGCCATATAGCCTGGAAAATTTCGGTCACTTTTTGTATGAGCAATGGTCCCCCACCCTGTTAATCTCAACTGGAATAGAATCAGCATCAGGTGCTTTGACACATAAAAGGAGTCCAATGGCCCTCAAAACCTCTTCTTCAGTTGGACGTTCAGCTAAGGAGGGACTGACTTCAACCTGAGGTAAATGGTCGATGGTCTGTTGAGAACACTATGAAAGTGTTCAGCCCATCTCTCCAGGATCATGTCCTTATCACTAATCAGTGTGGCTGCATCAGCACTGAGTAATAGGTTTTTGACCCATAAATACTTTTCAAGGAATCATAAAAGTGCTTTGGATTGTTACTATCAGCATAAAACTGAGCTTCATCTGCCTTCTCACTGAGCCAGGAATCCTTCATCTCTCTAAGCTTTGCTTGTACTTGCTTTTGATGAAATTAAATGCTACCTTCTTAGAGGTGGATGAACTATCATTCTGGTATTTCCTGTGGAGTTCTCGTTTTTCATTTAGCAGCTTCTGAATTTCCCCATCATTTTCATAAAACCAGTCTTGGTATTTTCGAGTGTTCTGACCCAGACAAGCAAATGCAGTACTGCACACCAAATCTTTTCAAGCAGCTCACTCCTTTTCTGCTCCACTGTTGCCAACTGTATGTTGGCTCAACTTTCCCTCCAAGTTAGCCACAAAATGTTCAAGCTCAGAGAAGAGCTCTAATTTGTTGAAATTAATTCTTCTTCCAGTCTTTTTACCTTGGGAGTGGTGCTTTTGACCAATACAAATATTTAACTTAAGAAGTCTATGATCAGTCCAGAACTCTGCACCACACATTGCCTTTGTCACTCTCATGTCTTATTTGTGTCTTCTCCTCACAATCATATAGTCTATTAGATGCCAATGTTTGCTGTGAGGGTGCATCCATTAAGGTTTATTGCATTCAGGTAAGAGGAAAGCAGCATTGGTGATGAGAATGTCATGTGATACACAAGTCTTCAGCAGTAAATGACCATTGCTGTTGCTGTTTTCAGCTGCATTCCTCTCTAGGACTCCCTTCCAAGTCTAATAGTCTGAGCCTACTCTAACATTAAAGTCACCCATAATTATAAACTTGTCCTCCTTTGGCACATTGATAACAAGGGTCTCTAGATCTTTATTCATCATGGTGGGAACATAGACATTGATGATGGTGGCATGGTATTTTCCTGTGAGTGGCAATGGCATTATCATGAGCCTGTCATTCACTTCTTTTGGTGGGCACACCAGCTTGCTGATTAGTTTTGATTGCAAAGCCCACACCAGCTTCACAACACTCCTCTTCACTGCATCCACTCCAGTAAAATGTGTATCCAGCTCCAACTTCAGTAAGCTAGCCTTCATTTACCAACCTTGTTTCACTCAGGGCTGCTATTTGGATGTGATACCTGTTGAGTTCTCTTGCAACAAAAACAGTTCTTCTTTCAGGTCTACAGGATTTTGTGCGTCTATTAGTGTGCACATATTACACTTGCCGATGGTGAGTGGCTTCATCTTTGCTGATGTGTTTGTACATTTTTTTGTGTGTTTAAACCACATAATGGGGTTCTCTGCCTGCTGCGATAATCAGGCCAGGGTTGGATAGGCATACAATATTTAGTACGCCTTTTCTTGTCCCCTTCCTCACACCAGGAGATGAGCAGTGTGATCCTTACTTAAAAGGCTGCTTAAATACCCAGAGGGCTGCTGAGTCCAGCTGTTGCTTCCAGTGAGAAACGACCCCATGACTTGAACTGCCTGTGTACAGGGTTTGACTACAGCTCCCAGTGTATCTACACCTGCTGCTTTATCACTTGCCTGTTACCACAGAACTTTGAGGCCTAATAGTGAAATGGTATGGGTGATGTCTTTTGATTCATGCTTAAATTGGAATCAAGTGAGGCAGAGTTGCATGAAGTCCTCAGCCTCACTTTCTCCTCCAGAATCATCCAGTGGCAGGCAGAGTCAAGATGACTGGCAATGGCTCAGGATGCAGTGGGTGACCTTGGCATCTTCAGTGTCTAACCAAGCTCGAAGAGCTCTGCATCTCCTGCTTTGTCAGCATTCATGGCTGTTGAAACAAATTGTTCTCATCCATCCATTCCACCAGAGGAAGTCTTCACATGCTTGGGGTAGAAACTGCCCTAACTTACTGACTGGTTTGAGACTCTTTGGTTATCCTCAACCTGGTTTGGCCTGTCTGCTGAAAAGATTTACTGGGATGTGGCCACTATGCATGCTGAAGTTTCTTGGAGCCATAGGTAAGAGTTAGGTGAAACAAGTGGACACCAAAGGTGGAAAAAACCCCAAAAGGGCTCAGCAGCCATTGCACCAAACACACCATTGCCCTAAACACACCATTCACCTCATGGCATTTACAGTAAAGTAGGCAGATAACACTCACATAAACACACATACGTGCATGTATGCACACTCGCACACACAGAAATATCTGCAAGATCATCAATGAGTTTGAAAATAGAGACAGTGAAGAAGTTGTGGAAATCAGGAACCAACTGCACTTATTTGACCAAATATGATTTCCTTCCTATTAGCTGAAAATATAAATTTTGCTTTGTCTGTATCACCAAAAATTTACAAGCATGGAAGTTTTTTGAATCATTAGATATCCTTCATGAAAAAAATGCAAATACTTTTAGGAAATTTAGAAGACTAATTTGTCATTCAATTACATGCAACAACAAACATTTACTTTAGCACCCATTTATGTTCAGGGGACAGGGTTAGAACTGGATAAAAGTGGGATTAGTTCACAAATGTTTGATTTCAGTTACGAATACTGTTTGTAACACTTGTGGTGGAAAAAATAAGCAAGAACACACTTGTTTGATACCATGTGAGCTCAAGAGTTTGTACAACAGCAAGATGGAATGATGGACAGACTTCTGAGATCAGGAACACTCTAGTTCAAATCCTGTCTCAGATGCTTACAAGCTCTGTGATCAGAACAATTCACTTATTAACCTCTCACAGACTGTTTCTTCATCTGTAAAACAAGGATAATAAGAGCATGTGTCTCCCAGGATTATTGTGAAAGTATATGGAAATAATACTTCTAAATCTTTGCAAAACTAACAGTAGTATACAAATACTAGCTAATACTAAAAGCCTGAAGTGCTACCTTTGGAGAAATGCTTGATGCCTCAAGGTCTTAGATTTCAAATTGAGTGCAGTCTAAATCAATAGCCAATTAAATACCATGTTCACACGGTGTCCTCTGTTTCAGGAGGGAGCCTATTGTGTTACAATAAAGTTCAATCAATGCTAATCATTTATAAGCATTTACTAAGTGCCTACTATGTGCAAGATATTATACTAGATATTGAAGGTCCATATAAAAAATGAAACAATCTCTAGTCTTAAGGAGTTTACATTCTTTGGGAGGAGGCAGACTTCTTCCTGGGAGTTAGCATTCTGATAGCAGATATAAGAATAAAGATTAGGTTAATGCTGAGGGGTTTGGATCTCCATAGGAATTCATGAAATTCAGGGCTACTTTTAGCAACCTAAGAGATGGTCTGTGATGATGATGACACTTGTGGGCACATTACAGTGAATTACTTTTATAAGATTGCTTTCATTTTAAAGTCGAGCTAAAAGTAACTGAACTGAAGAAAGGAGATTTTTAATGGCCCTGAGAAGGGTTGAGATAAATCACTTTGAAGCATGGAACATTTAGACTTTAAGTATAAAATGTAATTCTCTCAACATCTGCCCCCCAGTAGGGGTACTGAAGTTAGAGGTTTAGAGCCACAAGAGGTCAGTGGTTGCTAGGGCAGAGAGGTAACAAAAGGAAAGATGTGTGAAAGTGCCAAAGAGAAACATTGCCAACTTCAAATTATTGCCAAGCATTTTTCCCATCATAAAAGGGAGAGGAAACTCTTACTCTCCTTTTTCCTTTCTCTTTTGCCCACATCCTGTGTAAGTACAGCATTTCCCATTTCAAGGGCACAACTCAGACTAACATGGTAGCTCTTTTATATTTTCTAAACTACCCAAGGGATCTAAGAAAGGCTGACAACATAATATCTATGGGAAAGTGTTCTAAATTCCAAATAATTTACTTCCAGCTCAACTTTTGATACATCATTTATTTCTAACCTGGATTTTGCTCCTACATGTCACAACTCTTGATTTTTAGTTCGATTTCGTACATAGAACCATGGTATCTGGTCTAAAAATAAAATTATTTTTGACTCACTTCCTATCCTTTTATTTAATTTTGACAGCATTGTGTTTAGCCAACTACTTTGCCCATCACTTTCTGGAGGGAACAAGGAAAATAGTACTTGTAAGATGTGTGTGAAAACAAAAAAGTCATGGCATTTAAGTACATAGTATGACTTGATGATGAGATTAATATTCTGCCAGCACTGGTCTGTAAGGAAATATACTGATCACATCTTCTGCCAGTCAGATGAGGGCTACCTTGTCTTGGTCTGAATGTTACACAATTTATTTGCCCTCCTAGATTAGTTGCACCTGTAGTAATAACAACATGAAATATATGTATTGACCATAACATATGTTTCAGTTTCAGGCTGATGTCAACCACGAAGAGACAATATTATCTTTTCTTCAGAGAGTATATTTTAAAAATAAATCTTAAAAATCAATTGGAATGATTTTCATAATTTGGAATATAAATATACATAATATTTATATGGCTCTCTCTCTCAGAGAGAGAGAGAGAAAAGAGAGAGAGAGAGAGAGAGAGAGAGAGAGAGAGAGAGAGAGAGAGAGAGAGAGAAGGACTTATTAAGTTTTAAATGAAGATCAGAATGATTAATTCAACATATGATTAAATGCAGTCATTGATTGATTATCAATGGAAGGAAAGAATCTCTAGAGATCAGCTTCTCCTACTAGATGTTGAGTTGTTTTTATCAGTAACTTCCTTACCACCATCAGCAGTACATTAATTATTGTAACTGATCAAATATACATTGCTGTGTAAAGCTACTCATAAATAATATAGCTTTAATACAAAAATGGTCCTCAAATTTAAATTGTTCATGACAGTCATAAGTACTGAAAGTGCCATCAAGAGAAAGTCATAATTTCAAACAAGCTTGAATTTGGTGCAATTTAGTTGTGAGACAAAGAAAATTACACCAAATAAAAGTACTATTGATGTATGGAATTAATTAAGAAGCTTGATACAGACACATGCATATGTATGTATATATATCTGTGTATGTTTATATATGTATGTACAGGAGTGTATATGTGTATGTGCATGTATATATGTATGTGTACATGTGCACGTGTATGTGTGTGTGTGTGTATACATGTTCTCTTAAGGGAAAGAGCGATATTACATGAGACTAGGAAATCATAGAATTTAAAAAAAAACCAAAACCACAGTCTTTGTCTATAAGGACTTTCAACGAACATTTATTACAACATATGTCCAAATCAGGAATCCTCTCTATGATATCTGCAAAATATATTAATCCACTATTGAAGGAAATGTCTAACTTCCATAGTCCCCTAGTAGGTTTGAAAGTGGAATGAAATCACAAATGTGGAACATTTAATAATGAGAAAAAGTAGATTTATTTATCTGTAATAGGAGGATATTAAAAAAGGGTATTTAAAAGGGATGCCACACTGATTCTGCAGATTGTGGGCTACGTTCTTCTGCCCACTGCTGCATGCTAATCAAGAATAAGAGCTTGCTGGAGGTCCTCACGATTATTTTTATTATTGCCATTATTATTATATTATTGCACTTAGGTTGCTACGAAGCCACAGCTACAGACTGAACCTTTCTCTCCTCAGCTAATTAAATCTTGAGGAGTGTTTCATCATGTTTTAAAGAAAATCTAGCTTAAATTACACAGGGCAAGTACTTAGCACATTGCTCCCATCATATTCACTTCCAATTTGTTGACTTTAGAGGTAGGAAACACACTGTACTCCAAGGCAAGTCATTCTGCATTTGGACAACCCTAATTATTAGGAATTTGTTTTCATATTGAATGAAATACCCTTCCTTATAACATCCACCCATTGGTTCCAATTCTTTTCTCCAGGGCTAAGCAACATGAGTATATTCCCTTTTAGTAATCCTTTACCTTTTCAAAGACAGTTATGTTCCTTTTCTAATTATTTTTTATTCTAAATATCTTCCGTCCTATTAACTGATCTTGATACATAACCTGACTTTGATTTCTTCACAATCTTGCTATGTCCTTTAACTTGTCAATACTATTTCTAAAACATGTAGTGCCAATCCCCAATTGATAAGTGGTAAAAGGATATGAACAGGCAGTTTTCAGAGGAAGAAATTAAAGTTATCTGTAATCATGTGAAAAGTGCTCTAAATGACTATTGATTAGATGAATGGAAAGTAAAACAACTCTGAGGTACCTGTCAGATTGTCCAAATGGGAAAATGATAAATTTTTAGTAGATGTGGGAAAATTGGAATACTAATTCATTGTTGGTGGAATTGTGAACTGATTTAACTGTTCTGGAGAGCAATTAGGAACTATGCCCAAAGGGTAGCCAAACTATGCATAACCTTTGATCCAGGAACCTACTCTAGGTCTGTATCCCAATGAGATCATAAAAAAGGGAAAAGGACTCACATGTACAAAAATATTTATAGCAGCTCTTTTTTGTGTTAGCAAAGAATTGGAAATTGAGGAGATACCCATCAATTGGGGAGTGAATGAATGAGTTGTGTTGTATGAATGCAATAGAATACTATTCTGATATAAGAAATGATGAGCAGGAAATTTTCAGAAAAGTCTGGAAAGATTTACATGAACTCATGTTGAGTGAAGTGCTCAGAATGAGGAGACAGCACAGAAACAGCAACATTATATAATGATAAACTAAGGTAGACTTAGCAACACAATGACCTAAGGCAATTTCAAAAGACTCGTGAAAGAAAATCCTAATCACATCCAGAGAAAGGAGCAAGGAGTCTGAATGCAGATTAAAGAATACTATCTTCTCTTTTTTCTTTCTCATGTTTTTTCTGTTTTGGTCTGATTCCTCTTTCACATGACTAATGTGGAAATGTGCTTAACATGATTGAACATGTATAATCTATATAAGATTGTTTGCTGTCTTGAGGACGGGGGAGTAGGGACGAAAGGAGAAAAATTTGGAACTCAAAATTTTACAAAAAAATGAACATTGAAAACTATCTTTATGTGTAATTTCAAAAAATACCATTAAGGGAAAAAATGTAGTGCCCAGAATTGAACCTAATAGTCCTCCTGTGGAGTGACCATTCACAATATGACTAGTACTTTTTCCCATTGTTCATATTGTATTTTCGTCTATGCAGTATAACATTACACTAGCATTTTTGACTGTTACATTGATTGACTAAAATATTTTTAGCTTCCATTTCAGAAAAGTTTTCATAGAACCATAGGTTTAAAGCTGAAAAATACTTGAGACATCATTTTAACTCCACACTTTACAAATGAGGCAACTGAGATCAAGAGAGTGAAGATAATTGTCAAGATAATATAAGTAGTAAAGGAGATGGAATTGGAGCTCTGGTTTTTTGAGTCTCCATATAGCATGGTTTTCACTTTGCATCATATTGCCTACCCTTATTTTTTTACCTCCTATATATGGACAATTGATTTTTTTTGAACCTAAAAATAGAATTTCACATTTATCCCTATGAAATTTTACCTTATTATTTAAAGTCCGTTTTTTTCTAGACTGACAAGTAGCTTTTGGAATATGATTCCACCATTCAATATGTCAGCTATCTCTGGTAGCTCTATGTGATCCATAGATTTGAACATACATCATGTGAAGTTTCATTTGAACCATTGATAAAAATGTTGAAAGGAAGAGATCCCTCTCTCAGATGATGGCAAAATTAGAAATGGTACTTTTATTCTTTTTACCATCCCCTTCCCTGAGAATTGCCCCCAGTTAGCAAAAATGTGAATTTATGGATATTTCCTTCTTTTGAAGTGCTAAGAGCATTTGACCTTAGAAAGCAAAATGTTACCACTATTGATTATAAATTCAGTTTGGATTTGCTCATCTAAGTTGTAGTCACCTTATTGGTAACTAATTGGTTATGTTTCAGATTTTAAATACATGCTTGTGGTATTTCTGAATTTTCTTATACTGTGTAATTTTGTATTACGTATGTTATTAGAAAAACAATTTCTCTTAACATCTATTTGTTGTTAGATTAAGAATTGTAGTATCAGATTATGAGGTTGTTAAGTAAAACAGGGATTGTTGGAGGTATCTAGTCATAAATTCTTATCGAGCCTGTATAAAGTTGAGTCATTATCCGTTTTAGCATTGGGATGAATTGTGAGGTTTTTTGGAAAAGGAAATACTTTGTAAAAAGAAATGTTTTGCAAAATATTTTTGTGTGATTCTAAAGGCCTACCAAATTTCCATTTGCAAGTTAATTTGTTTTGATAACTCCATACTGATAACAATTATATCCAAACATGCTGTGAGTTTTCTAAGCTTCATTCCTGGGTTTGTTTTGTCCTTGGTCAGCCTTAAATTGGTGTTTTCAGAGAAACAGTCATTGGTTCCTGCTTCAGGTATCCTAAGAAAGGGGACTCTCATGAATGTTGGTCTGAAAGGTTCAATGTCTCACTCTAAATTTTTAAGGGGTGGGCATTAAAGTGCAAAGTTAAAATCTTAGCAGATTCTGGAGGTTTTGTCATGGATCATTAAGAAATTTTGAAACACCTCCTTACAATCCTGGTCACTCCCTTCCCTCACTCCTTTACATTTAGTCAAGAGGTTATGTCATTATGACTGCAACCTTCCATCCCAGATCAGATTAACCAAAGAGTTTCACCCATTTTTGTCACTTGCTAATTCACCTTCCACCAAATGGAAAAAAAAAACAAAGGAGGGGGAAGGGGCACCAGCTATAGCCTGGTTCAGCATATAGCCACAGTGCTGGGGAAACAGTGAAGGGGAATGGGTCAAGATAAAAAAGCCAGTCAGTTGCTGTCTGCACTTGGTAAGACAACCCATTCTTCTGTCAGTAATTTTTATATGATCTCAAAATGCAGTTGATGTCATCTGAAGTTTATTGTTTGTGCTTACAGCTAAAACAATGTGGTTATCACTTATGAAAATTGTAAGTTTACTGGTAATAGTTTTAATGCTAAAACCTAAAGCTGGTACACTATATGTATGTGTGGAAAGGAGTGCTCCTCAGGGCTAGTCAAAATGTACAGCCCCAGCAGCTCTAAGGAGCTTGGTTGAGTCATGGAGTTTCTAAAGAAGTTTGTTTTGATGATCTCTAGTAACTGGCTTTTGTACCAGGACAAATTTAAAATTTGAGATGTGAGCCTTGTTAAATTTTTGATTAGTGAAACTTGCCATCTGAGGTAAAAACTCTTGGGAATATAATGAACTATATTTTGAGTGATTTGATGGACCATAAAAAATCTGTCAATAGTCAATAATCAATAATTTACCATCTGAGAGAAATGCCACATGCTACTCAGAGAAAATGTGACCATTGCAGGTGGAGATCTTCCCCCCGAACAGCTGAGTGGCCATGCCTAGCCTCTGCCTAGGATGGGATCCTCCTGACTCAGTTTCCCAATTTCATTCCTTGGAAAAGGAAAGATTTCCCTTGGAATATTCCTGAGTCTGGCTATGAGGTGGAGTTGATACTATATGCTTACAAAACTGATGTTGCATCTCATCATGTCCTTGCTTTTCCTTTTTATGGTAAATTTCTGTAATCAAAGCAAGTGATCAATCTGAATGGGTGTTATTCTATACTCCAGTTGGGTAAATTAGTACTCCTGCATAGCTATGTGAAAGATTAAATCCCTAGAAGAGAATATTCTTTCTGAAT
The DNA here is from genome assembly GCA_023548195.1 of Bettongia penicillata ogilbyi. NCBI lineage: Eukaryota > Metazoa > Chordata > Mammalia > Diprotodontia > Potoroidae > Bettongia > Bettongia penicillata. Next base: position 2,338,661 of record JAJHZJ010000083.1, read on the forward strand.
GCTCTGGAAATAATTAGACAAAGGGAAAAGAAATTTGTGAAACAAAGGTACAAACAGTGTTGAAGCTTTATCCCATAGACTAAGGCTGGGATACATTTGAGCTACTAAATTAAAGTGTGCATCTAAGATCTGGGCTATTCAGCCTAAGATTTTATTCCTTTTTATATCCTTAAACAACTTAGTAAATGGGTATTTGGCCTAATCATCTGCTTGTTATTAGATGCATGTTTGTATGGAACAAGGTCCTTAAATGTTTCAAAATGGTGTTAACAGAACATAACATACAACTGATTGAGGCACCTGCCTGCTACTCTATTAATTACTAAAAAAACTAGATCAAAAACATCTTCACTTTGAGGAAAAGAATTTCAGTGCAATTTTTTTAGAGGGAGGTAACATGGAATATTTTTATATTAATGGAAAACTCAACTTCATTCAAAATTTGTTACTATTGTGGAATTAATACCTGTTTATACTGTGTGTTCTGTGTTCTGTGGTCGAACATACTTTAGTATAAGCAACTTATTGATATGCACTGTTTTGGAATTAATTACTTATGGATCCTCCCAAGTCTTTTATGGTAACCAAGGAGTAAAAGTCAGAGTCTTATAAGCAAATTCATCTCTATAAGTATTAAGCTCAAGGACAGAAAGCTTCTATCTGCACAGTGTTGTTACTTAAATTTGTGTGTATGGAGTTGGATCCTCAGTAGCATCTGATCCTCCTAAAGGAATTGGAATCAAAGTGGAAACTTGAGAAAATACCAAGATCAGAAAATCCTCTATGTCAAAAGTAAATAATAATAGCCTTGTGGGGCTTTTGGTTGCTTTCTTTGTTTTTCCTCTTTTCTGACATCACTTTTAATGCTCCTATTTGGGGCCTGTATGTTGAACTTGTTTGTCGGATTTGTGTCTTCTAGACTACCCTGTCCACCTGCAGATGGTCATGTAATGGTGATACCTGTTTTGCACTCTCCTTATCCCCTAGAAGCTTCTTCTGCCTCATTTTATTCTCCTCCCCACTCCCACTCTGGCAGGGACAGTGCCTTTGTCCCTCCCCCAAAAACATTTGGGTAGATAGTGAGGCAGACAGAGAGGCAAGCAGGAGGCAGGATGCCAGATGTGAGAGAGGAGGCAGGGTGTGACTAGCCAGAAAAGTGATCAAAGAAGACCATGCATTGAAGCCCCTTGCTTTGGGGACTTGTGTTCTGCATCTCACATTGAACCTCTTCTGTTCTTAGCCCATTGATTGCTGATTCCCACCCTATCACCAAGGGTTAGGCCTGCTTCCTTGGGACTGGAAGCCCAATGCCTTAATTCAAATAGAGAGCTCTGTGGGTTGGGCAGGGTACCTGATTACTGGGTGTGTCATCATCATTCCCAGGATACTAACTTACCCCTATATTCCCTGAAGACCCTGAGTGGAATTTTTCCTTTGAACACTCAAAGGATATTATAGGGAACTTCTTGGATGCAAGACATCCACTGTATCTGATATCTCTCCCTACCTCTGCCTGGGGGTCATGGTTTTTCTCCCTTATTTGCTCCATTGTGATGCTGTTATTGGTCATTTCACTCACTTTTATACTTGCTATGTTCTTGTTTAAACTGCTGGATCCATTTGTGTCTTCTCACCCACAGGGTCATTTAGGATACCAATCCCTTCCTTTGGTGACCCCAAGTCGTTTGCCTCTCTCCACCCTGGACTCAGCTGGCACGGCATTCCATTCCCCCACTACCACTCCTCAACCTATTCCCTGCCCCTGAAGTAAACTTTTCACTCATGTTCAGCAGGAAGCAACTACTGAAAACAACAACCCCTGAAAGAATTCTTCTACCTAGTGGTTGAGTGAAGAAATGATGTGGATAGAAAGAGTGCCCTAAGAGTTAAAAGTAATATTAAGAATTGACTTTGTGAAGCCCCTGGTTTATTTTCTAACCTGAAGTTGCCCTAAAGTCTCCCCTTACCACAAAACTTCCCTTATCCTGGGGAGACCATAAAATTCCTTGTCTTCCCCCCATCCTGAGGAATGAAATTTCCTTATCTCTCTTGTCTTATGTCATTCACAGTCCTCATCCTGTATCATTTATCTTGCAAAACTTACCCTAGATCTCCAACCCCCCATAAAGAATCACTGAAATCAGTCCTTTTCCTATATCTGGTGCTTTTCCTAGATCACTGCATTTTGTTTGGCTTTTTGCTAAACCTCATACCTACTGCTTTTGCACCAATGAAGCTCCCAATGGCTACAAAAAAAAAAACAGAAAAAAAAAGATTTAGCATCCTATTCATTTGATACAACTTAATGGAGAACAACACTCCATTTCATTTCATATCTTCAACTACTCATTCACTGGTTTCTATTAGTATTTGAACAAGTGAATGGGGCACTTAGGCCATTTGAACAGTAGTACAAAGACAGCACATATACTGCAAAGATTTTGCTTCCTTATAACCTGGTCTTGAGAGAACTTACTACATCTAAAATTGATGTCTGGCTCTATAACTAAAATATTTCCAACAAAATGAAAGATAAAATGAGACCAATGCATGAATGCTTTTCCCTTGTTACAGGGAGCTTGGTGGCACAGTGAATAGAGCAGGGGATGCGCAGTCAGGAAGATCTGAATTCAAGTCCAGCCTCAGGTGTTTATTAATGCTATGACCCTGGGCAAGTCACTTAACTTCTGTTTACTTCAGCTTCTTCAGTTGTAAAATGAAGAGAATAGTAGCTACCTCTTAAGGTTGTCGTGAGGATCAAATGAGATATTGGTAAAGTGCTTAGCACAGTGCCTGGCACAGAGTAGGCTTAAGACTTATTTTCTGTCCTCCCCTCTCCAACAAGTCACTTGACTGTGGCTTATATTAGAATATCTTAAACAAAGGATTATCATTTTAATGCCATAATGCTACTAGCATTGTTGCAAGGGTTTGAAACAAGTAAAAGTACTGTCATTAAATAATTGAAAATGATTATTATCTAGAAAGCATTAGAGCGGTACATCATGGGTGCCAACAATATGCATCACTTTTAGTCAATAGTTTCTAAAGGAGAACCAGAAAAAAAGGATAACAACAGAGAAGTATATGAGCCAAAAAGAAGATGAATTCATTGTGTAATGGAGTGAAGGATAACTGATGAATAGTCTGTGTGCTCACCTAAAATTGAAAGAAGCCGCCATCATACTGAATGGGACAACTGGCAAATTCAAGGGAGTACATAGACAAAAGTCTCCTAACATACGCAGGGATGGATGAGTTGTGATATGCATCTGAAATAAGAATACTTACACAGTTGAGAGTTGGGCTTTATCTTATTTTTGTTATTGAGTATAACCATTTTTACATAGCTTCATATACTCATAATATAAATTAGAGACAAAGGAAAAATATTTTCAAAAGCATTTAAATTATCATAGTGTGAAGAGTTTACATTTTTAATTGGTAAAATTTTTAAATTATGCTATCATTTTACTCCTTGGAGAACAAATCTATGATCATATTTAAAGGAATGGCCCACACTTTAACATAGCAATTCTTGTACACATTAATGGAATGAAGATATTTCAGAGCAGTCTAATAACTTATAAATTCATTTTGTACTTAATAACTTACAGGGACAAAGTCAACAATGTAAACATATTGTTAGCCTTTTTGTAAATTTTCCTTCTTTCAAGTATGGATGGAGAGATCAATATAGGACCACCACTGTCTTCCACCTTGAGTGCAGCAAAAATGGAGACAGTTTCACTGAAGTATTCGTTGGAACAGATTAATGATGATTTCAGCTACTGTTTGAGTAAGTATGTTACCCTGAATTAGCTAATCAGTCAAGAAAAAGTAAATAAGCATTTATTTTGTATCAAGTATGGTGCTAAACTCTGGGGCTACAAATGCAAATAGAATGGAAGAGAGCCCCTACCCTCCAGGAACTTACACTCTAATAGAGGAGCATATACAGAGATGGAGACTGAAAGTGAAGTACCAGTGCACAATTAAGGAAGTCTGGAGGGCAGTCTGGAGAGGAATGAAACATGGCTGGCCTGGGCATCTTCCTTAAGTGGAGTTCCTAGGAAGAGCATTCCAGTGAGAGTAGGGACCACATTAGGAGTACTTCCAGTGTATGAATTCCATGGCTAGATTGAGTCTCTAGAATGAAGAGGTAGGACACGATAAAGGTGATCTGGAGTACAGTTTAAAAAAGAATGAACACCCTGATATAGATTAAGGGCTGGCAAAATTGACCGATCAGTACTAATGATTCCCTGTTTATTGTTTTTTGTCTCCTTACTTATCTATATTTGTCAGTCACTGAAGGTAAAGTCCTTGACTTGAAGGACTTTTTCTGTTTGGTACATGACGTTAAGTACATAGACATAATATTTAATAAATACTTTGATGATTAATATGCTGCAACTTGATTAATCATGAAGTGATCTTAATTATTCTTATACTTATTAATGTTGCCATACTATACATGATCTATTTCTTTGGACTTGATGTCATAATTCCAATTTGCTATGAACATTTGCTCAGAAACAGTGACTCTACTTCTGGGTGCTGCACTAATGAGTTATGGCTATACTTTCTCAGTAGTTGATAGCCATATGTTTACACTTAATGCTATGAAGTAATCTCTTCTTCCCGTATTGTTTTAAATTATTTTATTTCAACTTACTTGTTAAATTAAATACACTCCAAATAGTCACTCATTCTTGAAGTTAATCAGGGACCACCTTCATGCCTTCAAGCATAATCCAAGTTATAGACATCAGTATATAAATACTGACGAAATAAAATTTCTTGCTCTTGCATCCAAGACATTGAAATTAAACAGAAGTGCTCAGGGCAATGGTACAAAGATATGGAATGTACAGAATTGCAGGCCAAAATAAGTAACCCAACTGAAAAACAAATCAAAACAAAAAATCTATTAGTTCTTGTAAAGCGGTTAAGTCACTTCCGTTGCTTTCATGTATCTTTCTTGTTGGTGTTGGGCCATCTACTCAAGTGAACTTTGTCTTGTTGACATAAACTAACCAGTAGTTAGGTATTATCTTTTATTATTCTATGTTCTCCACAAGCTATTTTAAATTAATTTCTGGTTTTTTTGCTGTGCTCCTAAGTTATATATCATATGTCAATGTTATTAATTTATGCTACTATATAACAAAAGTAACAATCTTAATGCACCAAGCATGATTTTATTTTCTTCAGGAAGTTATATAAAAATAAGTTGAACTAGTAAATTCTTTATCTTTCTTACATATTTGGGAACTTGAGAGGTGAGAGGCAAAAAAGAAACAATTAATTAATAGCTGAATTCTGATTGAACTCAGGTTCCTTGATTCCTAAATCCAGTGGCCTAATTTATTTATTTTGCTGTCCCTTTAATGTTGAAATATCTTTAAGGATTTTTGGTGTGTGTTCTATCTGTAAATCAGGGGAAAATATCAAGAGATTTGTCCATAAATAATAATAAAAGCCTACCAAATCTCAAATTTGATAATCACTGTCAGAAAGCATGACCCAATTCTGACTTCTGACTGTTTGAGGTTCACTTAATAATCAGTTGTCTAGAAAAAAAAGCAAAACTTTGGGCACAAAGAGTGAAAAGGTAGAAAAATGATTATTACATTCCAATAGTTCTAGCTCTTTCCCTATTTTTTTTTAGGCGAAGACAGTGGTTGATCATTTGAGTCTGCTCAGAAAGGGCTTGGAATTGAGAACTTCAGGTGCCAGTCTCATTAATTTATCTTTCATTCAAATCCATCATTGGGACAATTAGCATGGATTCTCTATCACAATATATTTTTTCATTTCATGAATGCCACTAATAATACAATATCATTACATATGGTGAATATTTTGATGCTTATTCTTTAGCTTATCATCACTGTCTCACTACTTTGTAAAAAATGAATGGATAATCAAATGCTCATAGATCTTGTACATATAAACTAATATCTTTTATCAATGCAGATATTTGGGGACATTCATATTGAATAATAGTCACATTCTAGTATAAATGTATAATTTTCCATAAAGGTCTAAATCTATTTTTATAGGATTTTTCCATTTCTTGCTCTTATCACTCACTGTTCTATTGTCGATTTCCTTTACCTGAATTTATGGTTAATTTCCTCACATAGACTGTAAGCTATCTGAGTGAATGGCCATATCTAAGGTTTCTTTGTATTGCCTATAGTGTCTTTAATATCATATTTTATTTTTACTGGTGAATGATTGAGTGGTTGATGCTAATGAAATATTGTATAATAGCTAGTAATTTGACTAATGGTCCGTACATCCTTACACAGAAGTTTTCAAGACTATTGCTTGGGAGAAACTTAGAGCTACTGGCTCTCCTTTTCCCCATAGTAATTTATAGAAAGGTGCTCTTTCTTTCCAAAGAAAAATACTGTTCTAGTATCAGCTGAGATAGTTCCTCATCATTCTGAAATTTCAGTCCTTTCTCTCTGCTGATTATATCCTATATATTGTTAATACTTTTTGTTTATATCTTGTCTCTCCCTCGAGGTAAAGAAATACCTTTTGCCTTTCTATCACCTGCACTTAGCAAAGAACCTGGCACATAGTAAGAGGTTAATAAAGGTGTATCAACTGACTAACATTTATACTAACTGGGATATCACCCTTCCATGTGGGACAACACCTTGGAAGTTAAACCCAAGTTTTAGGTAATCCAAGGGTCCTTTTTATGCAAAACTATAACTTGTGAACCTCCAATAATACATTTGATTTTAATAGTTATTTACAGGACACAATTTACTTAAGGCAAAAGTGTTTAGTTAAATGAGATAAGTATAAAATTAGGGCTAGAAAAATTTCCCCATAAACCTGGACCATCTGGTCCTACAAATATACATAATATCACTAAGAAAACTAAAAAAAGACATTGATAATCATATAAATGATGATCATATTACTATATCTCCAAGAAAACTGGAGAAAACATGATAACACTATTAGTTGATGCTTACAAATAGTACTTTGGGATGAAAAAGATGATTTATATATATTTCCTCATTTAATCTTCACAACAACCCTGTGAGGTATATATTGAAATGCAATATTTTGTTTTACAGATAAGGAAGTTGATACTCAGAGTAGTAAGTATTGGATGTGAGAATCAAACCAAGATCTCTGCACTCCAAGTTTAGCTCCTTAACATATGCATCTTATATATGATAGAGAAGTATTAACTTACAGAACTGAAGTAAAAAAAGATGTTGGATCCCTACTTGTCTAACTTCTTCACTTTACAGATGAAGAAACTAAGGTCTCAAGAAGTTATATAGCTTATAATTAGAGAAAGCAAAATAAAGATCCAAATATAACACTGCAATATGAATCATTAATACCTCTGTTTATACAAACAATCTGAGTCACATCAATAAAATCAAGCTTGCTAGCTTCATTCAGTCCTATTAACATTTTTCTATAATGCAAAAAATAACCTCAACACATTCTTAACAGTGCTTCTCAGAAAAATAAATAAATAAATAAATAATTGAATGTAAGGAAGTAAATAAATGAAGCAGCAGCTTTTACTCTGATTAACCTAGCAGACAATAAAATAAAGAACTAAGGTTTCAGAATCCCTATAATAAGTTCCATGTACCTTGTCTAAGAAGAGATGAGTTGGCAAGGTTTCTGCTCAGTGAATTTTGTAATGACTTAGTGATATAATCAGTTGAAAGTACAATGAACTCAGATGCGTTTGGGTCAGTAAGAATGATAGCATTTTGTTTCCTGACAGGTCCAGCATTTGTGACATTGAAAAAGTCATGAAATACTGGCCCATGATTTAGCTGTTCACCTAAATAGTTCATAGAATGTGTGTGACTGACCTTAACACTCACCTCATTACCTAGCTATGAATGGATTTTTTTTCAGATTTCCTGACCTTTGAGTTAGTTACCTTTATTGGACATACTTTCACCACAGCTGTTCCCCATCATCCACCCTCCCTTACCCCTATATTTGTATTTCAGCTACAAATCTGGCATTCAGTGTATTTCATCTTTTAACAATAATAATGAAAAGAATGAGGGAACATGAAGGACAAATAATACTAAAAAAATGATACTAGAATCGATTATTCATATTGAAAAGATATGCAACCCAGAGCCAAGATGGTAGAGACATATGCTCATCTGAACTTTCCCAACATTCCCCTCCAAACAACTTGAAAATGATGCCTCAAATCAAATTCTGGAGTGGCAAAGTCCCAAAGGCTGAGATGAAATATTTTTCCAGGTCAAGACAATTTAGGAGGTCAATAAGAAAGGTCTACAATAATATCATATTAGGGTAGTGGGAGCTCAACACTGCAACAACCACAGCAACAACTTGGGGAGCTCCTAGTCCACAGATAGCAAGGGGGTCAGAAAGACATTACAGAGCTTCTGACCCTGAGCTAGGTTCAGGATCCTGTTGGATTGCACATATACGGTTCTGGGTTGCAGATCCAGGGTAAAGGGCTTGCTGTTGCAGAGGAGGAGAGGCCCTACTAATAGTTCCAAAGCTTGTGGCTGCAGGGAAACAAGGTTCTTTCCTGAGTAAAAACCAAAGTACAGTGAAAGTAGTGACCTCCCACTACTTTACATCATACCACCTCAGAAGCACTGAAAACTTACAAAGCCCCAGAACTAGCTATGAAAGAAGCAGTACAAAAAAACCTAAAGGTTTTGGTAGTGCTCTCTACACCCCAGAAGCCAGCTCAAATTTGTCATAAAGTTAAAAGGAAAGAAATAAGTTGGGAAAAATAGGCAAAGAACAAAAAAAGAACATGATAATGGAAAGTTGCTATAGTGACAGGGAAAATCAAAACATAAACTCAGAAGAGTGCAATAATATCAAAACAGCTATGTTCAAAGTCTCAAAGAAAAATCTGAACTGGTGTAGTGCACAAAAGAAATGATTTCTGGAAGGTTTCCAAAATGATTTTACAAATTAAACAAACAAGGTTGAGGAAAATTGGGAAAAGAAATAAGTGATGAAAGAAAAATATGAAAAGAGAATCAACAGACTGGTAAAAGAGGTATAAAAAATTCTGAAAAAATTAGCACCTTAAAAAGTAGAATTGATCGAATGGTAAGAGGGACAAAAATTCACTAATGAAAAGAACTCCATAAAAAGCAGAGCCAAATGGGATAAAAAAGATATAAATAACTTCACTGAAAAGAATTTCTTAAAAAGCAGAATTGTCCATATAGAAAAAGAGGTACAAATACTCAGTGAAGAAAATAATTACTTAAAAATTAGAATTTGAAAAATGGAAACAAAGGACTTCATGAGACATCAAGAAACAATCAAACCAAATGAAAAGAATGAATGAATAAATAGAAGAAAATGCAAAATATCTAATTAGAAAAAAACTCACTGGGGGAAGAGCCAATATGGCAGAGTAGAAAGATTTACATATGCTAGCTCCGAATCTACAGCCCAGAAATTTTCTGTAAAAAGAAATCCCCACAAACTGTGGAGCACTGCAAGCCATGCAGAAACACAGTGGAAGAGATTTCCATTCCAGAGAGCCCTGGAAAGCTGTCCCCAGGGGTCCCCCGCACTCCAGACACGGAGCCCACTCCTGAGCTGCCCTGGCCACGTGGCCCCAGAGGAGAAGATCCGAGCAGGCTTCAGGGATGGAACCTCCGGCCGCCGCAAAGGTCCCTCCACCCAAGGCGCTACAGGTCAGTGAGAGAGACATCTGGGCTGGCCAAGAGGGGAACAGGTGTCGCTGTGATTCAGGCCCCCTCGGGAGGCAGCAACAGAGGCAGCGGCAGAGTCAGCAGCAGTGGCTAGGGACTCCCAGAGCAGGCAGGAGCTCAGGGCCATTACCAGAAGGTCTCTGCATAAAGCCCCTGAGGGAACTGAGCCTGGGAGGCGTCCCTGCTCCGACCGGAGCATGAATAGCAGCCTCTCCCACCAGGCAGAGCCCTGGGGCTGGGGAGCATCATTTGAATCTCAGACCCCAAGCACTAGCTCAGCAGATCTAGGCAGGCGTGGAGATGAATCTCAGAAGCCAAGAAATTGGCTGGGAAAATGCCCAGAAAAGGGAAGAAAAATAAGACCATAGAAAGCTATTTTCTTGGGGGACAGATGTTCCTGCCTTTCATTTCTGATGAGGAAGCACAATGCTTGCCATCAGGGAAAGATGTGGAGGTCGGGGCCTCTGTATCCCAGACATCCCCGGTGGATGTCTGGTGGGCTCAGGCCATGGAAGAGCTCAAAAAGGATTTTGAAAATCAAGTTAGGTGGGTGGAGGAAAAACTGGGAAGAGAAATGAGAGATGCAAGAAAAGCATGAAAAACGGGACAATACCTTGCTAAAGGAGACCCAAAAAAATGCTGAAGGAAATAACACCTTGAAAAATAGGCTCACTCAATTGGCAAAAGAGGTTCAAAAAACCAATGAGGAGAAGAATGCTTTCAAAAGCAGAATTAGCCAAATGGAAAAAAGGTTCAAAAGCTCACTGAAGAAAATAGTTCTCTCAAGATTAGAATGGAACAGATGGAGGCTAATGACTTTATGAGAAATCAAGAAATCACAAAACAAAACCAAAAGAATGAAAAAATGGAGGAGAATGTGAAATATCTCCTGGGAAAAACAACTGACCTGGAAAATAGATCCAGGAGAGACAATTTAAAAATTATGGGACTACCTGAAAGCCATGATCAAAAAAAGAGGCTAGATATCATCTGTCATGAAATTTTCAAGGAAAACTGCCCTGATATTCTAGAACCAGAGGGCAAAATAAGTATTGAAGGAATCCATCGATCACCACCTGAAAGAGATCCAAAAAGAGAAACTCCTAGGAACATTGTGGCCAAATTCCAGAATTCACAGTTCAAGGAGAAAATATTGCAAGTAGCTAGAAAGAAACAGTTTCAGTATTGTGGAAATACAATCAGGATAACACAAGATCTAGCAGATTCTACCTTAAGGGATTGAAGGGCATGGAATAGGATATTCCAGAAGTCAAAGGAACTAGGACTCAAACCAAGAATCACCTACCCAGCAAAACTGAGTATAATACTTCAGGGGTCTTTCAATGAAATCGAGGACTTTCAAGCATTCTTGATGAAAAGACCGGAGCTGAAAAGGAAATTTGACGTTCAAACACAAGAATGAGGAGAAGCATGAAAAAGTAAACAGCAAAGAGAAGTCATAAGGCACTTACCAAAGGTGAACTCTTTACATTCCTACATGGAAAGACAATATTTGTAACTCTTAAAACGTTTCAGTATCTGGCCAGTTGGTGGGACCACACACAGACGTACACACACACATACACGCACGCACACACATGTACATGCATGCATGCACACACACACATACACACATGCACGCACATACAGAGAGCACAGAGTGAATTGAATAGGATGGGACCATATCTTAAAAGAAATTAAGGTAATGGTGGGAGAGAAATGTAGTGGGAGGAGAGAGGGTGAAATGGAATGGGGTAAATTATATGTCATTTAAGAGGAAAGCAGGAGAGTTTTTAGTGGAAGGAAAAAGAGGAGACCTGAGAAAAAACAAGAATTTTACCCTCATCATATTCGACTAAAGGAAGGAATAAAATGCACACTCATTTTGGTATGAAAACCTATCTTACATACAGGAAAGTGGGGGAGAAGGAGATAAGCAGGGGGGAGGGGATGATGGAAGGGAGGCAATGGGAGGAGGGAGCAATTTGAAGTCAACACTCGGGGAGGGACAGGATCAAAAGACAGAATAGAAACAATGGGGGGGCAGAATAGGATGGAGGGAAATACAGTTAGTCTTACAAAACACGACTATTATGAAGTCATTTGCAAAACTACACAGATAGGGCCTATATGAATTGCCTCCTTCCCAAAGAGAATGGGTGGGAGGGAGGGATGGGGAGAATTTGGAATTCAAAGTTTTAGGAACAACTGTCGAGTATTTTTGTTGCTACTAGGAAATAAGAAATACAGTTAATGGGGAATAGAAAGTCATCTGGCCCTACAGGACAAAAGAGAAGATGGGGACAAGGGAAGGGAGGGAGGATTGAAGAGAGGGCAGATTGGTGATAGGGAAAATTAGAATGCTCGGTGTATTGGGGTGGGGGGAGGGTCAAATGCGGAGAAAATTTGGAACCCAAAATTTTGTGAAAATGAATGTAAAAAGTTAAATAAATAAATTAAAAAAAAACTCACCTAGAAAAAAGATCAAGAAGAGATCATTTAAGAATTATTTTACTACTCCAGCCCAGGCCTCATCTGTCAAGAAATTATCAAGAAAAAGTGCCCTGATATCCTAGAACCAGAGGGTGAAGTTGAAATGGAAAGAATCTACTGATCATTTCCTAAAAGAGATCCCCAAATGAAAACTCTCAAAAATATTATAGCCGAATGCCAAAGCTCCCAGGTCAAGGAAAAAAGTACTGCAAACAACTAGAAAGAAAGAATTGAAACATTTTGGAGCCATAGTTAGGATCACACAAGATTCAGCAACTTTGATGTAAAAGATTGGATGGTTTCAAATGTGATATCCTGGGAAAACAAAGGAGCTATTATTACATACAAGAATAATCTGTTCAACAAAACTGGGTATAATCCTTCAGGGGGAAAATAGATATTTAATGAAATAAAGGACTTTCAGGCATTCCTGATGAAATGACCAGAGCTGAGTAGGGAACTGGACATTCATATACAAAACTCAAGAGAATCACAAAAAGGCAAGTAGAGAGACATCATAAGGGATTCAACAAGGCAAGATTAGATTCCCATATGGGAAGATGATACTTGTAACTCCTAAGAAGTTAATCATTATTATCAGTTTTGAAAAATTATATAGAGACACAGGACATAAGTTTGAGTTTACTATAATTGGATGATTTAAAAACAATAAAATTAAGGGATGAGAAGGCATGCACGGGGAGAACAGGGAAGGAACAAGAAGAGTAGGGGAAATTATCAAACTTAAAAGAGATAGAAAAAGAAGAGTGTGGAGGGTAAAATGTAGGGGTGGCAGGCAATATTTGAAACTTATTCTCATCACAATTGACTTAAAGTGGGAATATACACACATTCAGTTGGGTATTGAAATCTCTTATCCAACAATGAAGTACAAAGGGAAGAGGATAAAGAGAAAGGGGGCATTGTTGGAAGGTGGATTAAGGATTAAGGGAGGCTGTGGTTAGAAGCAAAACAGACTTTTGAAGAGGAAAAGGTAAAAAGTGAGAGAGGAGGAGGATGAATGGGGAAAATAGGGTGGAGGGAAATATATAGCAATCATAATATGAAATATTTTTATATAACTTCATATGTATACTCTATATCAAATTGCTTACCTTATCAAGGAGATTAAAGGGGAAGAAGGGAGAGAATTTGGGTGCTTTTTTTAAAATGTTAACTTTTTACATATAATTGAGAAATATTTAATATAATATATATTGGGAAGAAAAGAATAGATATGCAAATCATTTCATCACATTCTGAATATTTTTTCACAAACTGTTCTCTATGCAAATGGGCTTATGTAATTTTTTAAGTACTATTCATAAGCTCCAGCATGCTTATTCCTTTTTCTGATAAGAAAAAAAAAAGAATATTTTTCTATGCTTCCTTCTAACGTACAAATATGTTGAGAAGTTTAAATGGAGATTTTTGCCAACATGAGAACTCAATTTTATTGAATATGCCATGCTCTGATGTGAAGTGCCTTTGGTGGATTTTTGAGTGAGGCTTTAATAATTGATCTCAGTGTAAAATGGAAATGGAAAAAAAAAGTGAATATAGATTGATGTTCCTACTAGATACACTATTCTCCAAGTGGAAATTGACTGATTCTATCTTATTCTCCATTATTAAAGATCATAGATGTGTGTTTTGATGATAAATTGAGTAGTGGCAGAGAAAAATTTTTATATCTCCTGCATATTTTACTTTCATTTTATGTTTCAAGGTTGGCAAAGACAGGACAATTTTAAATATTTTCGTATCCCATTTCAGATGAAAAATTAGTTCCCAAAACACAAATTATCATTCATCTTGTTAAGTATTGATTGTGGATTATAATGTATATGACCCTACCTGGTTTCTCTTGTTTCAAGTTAGCATTAATGGTTTGCATATAAAGTATGTATTTTATTGCTCGTAATCTAATGATTACTATGGAAAAAGAGTTCCAAGAGGGGGAAAAAGTTTCATAAATAGATTCAATAATATGTCTGTAAATAAGTTCTTCAGCAACTAGTAGAAATTATAAACACATTAAAATTAATAAAACACTGGAGAGAATCTTTGCTCTTCAAAACAAAAAAAAAGATTTACCAATTAAAACAAAAATTCAATTATAGTTGCAATGTTTATTTTCATTGTCTTCATAATGTTTAAAAAATAGATGGAGAGAGGCAGAGACATGATGATGGAGTAAACTCAGGGACTTGTTAGAGTTGTCCCCCAAACCCAGTCAAATACCTGTAAAAAATAGCTCTAAACAAATTCTGGAATTGCAGAACCCAAATAATGATGGAAGCAAATCTCCAGCTCTAGACAGCATGGAGGGCCTCCAGGAAGGGTCTATTGAACCCGGATGAAAGCAAAACACCATCGAGCATAGGCAATGCTGACACAGACAGGACCTGAGAAGGCCTTGGAGGTATTGAACCACTGACACCTGTGATGGTTTCTGGACTTCATGACCTCAAAATGCCAAGGACAAATTGAAAGGTCAATGATAAAAAGTGGTTGGACCTGTGTGAGGGAGCAGAGTGGTCTGACCTCAGCGCCAGGGCAGTGAAGGAGGTGGAGCCTGTGGCAGTCACAGCAGGGGCAGTACCAGTGACTGTTTCTGAAGCTCTACCCACAGATTGTGGGGAGATTGAGGGGCTTAAATTACACCCCCTAATCTTCCTGGAAACAGAGAAGTATCTTTACAAAGAGCTCAAAAGTCAAGTAATTAGCTAGGGCAATGAGCAAAAACAGTAAAAAAGAAATCACATCATAGAATCTTACTTTGATGACAAGGAAGGTCAAAACATACAACCATAAGGAGACAATAAACTCAAAATTCCTATATCCAAGGCTTCCAAGAAAATGTAAATTTTTCTCAGGCCATGGAAAAATCTCAAAAAGGATTTTGAAAATCAAGCAAGAGACGTAGAGCAAAAGTGGGGAGGATAAGTGAGAGTGATGCAAAGAAATCATGAAAAATTTGTCAGCTGTTTAGTAAAAGGAATCCAAAAATGCTGAAGAAAATAATGTCTTTAAAAAAATAGACTAACCCAAATGGCAAAAGAGATCCAAACAGCCAATGAGGAGAAGAATGTCTTAAAAAAATAAAATTGGTCAAATGGAAAAGGAGGTCCAAAAGCTCACTGAAGAAAATCATACATTCAAAATTATAATGGAGCAGGTGGAAGCAAATGACTTTATGAAATATCAAGAAATTATTAAAAAGAAACCCAAAGGAATGGAAAAAGTAGAAGACAACGTGAAATATCTCATTAGAAAAACAACTGACCTTGGAAGTAGACTTGGGAGAGACAATTTAAAAATTATTGGACCACCTGAAAGCCATGATCAAAAAAAAAGTCTAGAAATCATCTTTCAAGCAATTATAAAGGATAAGTGAGTATAATAGAAAGGGAACGAATACACTGATGACCTCCTGAAAGGGATGCCAAAAGGAAAACTCTTAGGAATATTGTAGCCAAATTCCAGAGTTCCCAGGTCAAGGAGAAAATATTGCAAGCAGCTAGAAAGAAACAATTTAAGTATTGTGGAAACACAATCAAGATAACACAAGATATAGCAACTTTTACATTAAGGGACTGAAGGGCTTGAAATATGATATTCCAGAGGTCAAAGGAACTAGAATTAAAACCAATAGTCATCTACTCAGTAAAACTGTGTAAAACTTCAGGGCAGAAATGGTCATTCAATGAAATAGAGGACTTTGAAGAATTCTTGATGAAAAGACCAGAATACAAGAATCAAGAGAATCATGAAAAGGTAAACAGGAAAGAGAACTCATAAGGGACTTACTAAAATTTAACCATTTACATTCCTATGTGGAAAGATAATATTTGTAACTCTTGAGACTTTACTCAATATTAGGGTAGTTGGAGGGATTATTTACGCACACACACACGGCAAAGGAATGATATCTAAAATTTTAAAATTAAGGAGTGAGAGAGAAATATATTGAGAGAAAGAGATAGTGAGTAACAAAATGGGGAAAATTATCTCTGGCATAAAAGAGGGAAGATAAAGCTTTTCAATGGAGGGGAACATAGGTGTGGTGAGAGGGAAAGAGTAAACCTTGCTCTCATCGAATTTGACTTAATGAGGGAATAACATGCACATGAAATTTTGCATGAAAACTCCATTTTACACACAGGAAAGTAGGAGGAAAGGGATAAGGGTGTTAACAGGATGGTAGAAGGGAGAATAAATGGAAGGAGATGGTAATTAGAAGTAAACACTTTTGAGGATGGACAAGGTCAAAAGAGAGTATAGAATAAATGGGGAGGCAGGATAGGATGAGGGAAAATATAGTTAGTTTTTCACAATACGACTATGATAGAAGTGTTTTGCATGACTATCCATGAATAACCCATATCAAATTTCTTCCCTTCTCAACAGAGGGTGGTGGAGATGGAGGAAGGGAGAGAAGTTGGAACTCAGAGTTTTAAAGACGAATGTTAAAAATTGTTTTCACATCCAACTGGGAAATAAGACATACTGGAAAGTGGGGTGTAGAAATCTCTCTTGCCCTACAAGAAAATAGAAGGAAAGGGGATAAGAGAAGGGAGAGGTGTGATAGAAGGGAGGGCAGATTGGAGGAAGGCATAATCTGAATGCAGGCTGTCTTGGAATGGGCAGAAGAGAGATGGAGAGAAAATTTGGAACTCGAAATCTTGTGGAAGTGAATGTTGAATATTACAATGAATTAGTCAATTAATAAAAAAAGAAAATTACTTAGGAAAAATAGGTGAAGAAAAATAAAAGTTTCTTCATCATTATTATTATGAGAAAAGTATCAATAATTGAGAAATATTGGCCAACTACTTTTGACTAAAATATTCATTTTTTATTGGAATATGAAACCAAGGAGACATTTAATCAGATAGTTAGCTACATCTTAAAGTTTGTGTTTTGTTTTGTTTTGCTAACCATTTTTATCACCCATAATTTCTTTTTAAACACTTGTCAACTTTGTAATTATACCTTTTACCTTGGCATTCCATCGTTTGAAGAACTAGTGGTCCATCCTTGTACGGCTTCTGACTTTGCTGATAAACTTAGTATTTCTGAGACTTTAACACCATACACTTATCAAGGACTCCTTGTTATTTAGAGGAAGCCTGACTACACGCACTCTACAGAAGGGTGTTAAAGAAGTCATCCACCTAAATTGAAGTCGTTTGGGGATAATATATTGGTACTTCGATTATGATTTCAGATTTTGAATTTCTTCCTTAAGACATCTGGAAGTAATTTATTAAAGTCAAGCTATTTTTATAGGATGTTTATTGTGCAATAACAAAATAAATTAAGATTAATTTAATAATAGAAAAAGCCTCATGTATATTTATGAATTTAGGTAAAGATAATCAGTTATTCTAATCACTTTTCATAATCTTCTGACATTATGAGTTTCTTGTGTTTTTGTTCCTCTTTTCTTTTTTTTTTTTTTTTACTGTAATGACTCAGCTAGAGCCTTGTCTTCAACCCCTTTAGCCTTTTCACACTGGGGCTTCCTTCAGCCCCATGTAGACATCTCATGATAAGACATCTCTCTACTATGCCAGCCTCCTTCTTTCATTAATAAGATATTCTTTTAGTATCCATTTTAGAGATGAACCTAGCATAGCCAGCCTGCATTCACCTCTGGTTCTTATGGACTTCAATACCATTCCTCACCTCTCCAAATCATCTCTTCAGGAACATTTTGTATGTTGCCTTTGAGAGAAATGATTATTAAATGTTCAATTACTGAGGACATCCAGGGCTATTTGCTTTCTAAGAAAATCCCTGACCTTGCCCCCATATTTCCTCCACCAAACCATCTTATCTATGTAGAGCTGTTGCCACAGCCAACTAGAGAACCTTACAAAGACTTTAATCTTAGATGAATTCCAACCCATCATATTCTACTCAGGCTTGGGTGAGGGTAGATGCTTTGTCTAGATTGCTCAGTACTGGAGGTGGTCTAGAAGTAAATGTCATAATCAGTCACATTGCCCAGCCCCTCATTAGAATACATTAAACTGTAATTATAATATTCATTTTTCTCATTTCTTGTTAATCAGTCTAAATTGACTTCCACCGTTAGAAAGACCCACTCCTCCAAAAGTTTATAAATGTTGAGTAGGATCCATGAGGGGTTTGGCACTTGAGAGTGCCACTGATCTCTTTTATTAATTATCCACTAGCATGATTAAAAAATGATTAATTACCAAGAAACTATCTCTTGAACTTTTTAGACATCACACCTTGTATTATTAGAATGTAAACTCCTTGTGGTCATGGATTTTCCTGCTTATAACTGTGTCCCTATTGTTTATCGCAGTGCCCAGCACATGGTAAGGACATGCATTTTTTTTGCCATGTCTTCTTTACAGTTTTCTCCATGACCCTTATCTCCCATGAACCATTCCATAATTTATCTCCACACTGTTAAACTTTTCTCCTGTTAGCAGCCTCATTATCAGGTTTATTTGACACATCAAATTAACTGGTACAGGATATGAAATGAGGCAATATTCATATACAAAATTATTTCATATTCTCCTTAGTATCTACCATATAATGAAATGAGGATAAATTTTATGTTTTACTATGATGTATTATATTATAAACATTGATGTGCCTTTAAGGTATAAGAAATAGCTTTGGTATTTCTGTGATCAGTATAATAATAATAAATCGATAGAGAAATAAATGTAAATTTCATGTTTATTTTGTGAATCACGGGACAATGATCAAAAAAATTAATAAAGTTATCTCCTTCCAAAAGAATTTAGCTCAAGAAGAATGTGTAAGCATCTAACTTGTACTAGTCTTTAGAGATACAAAATATTAAGCAAAATAATTCTTTTCCCCAAGGATGCTTAGGTTCTATTGGGATATGATTAAAGAGGAAGGAATCTTGGCCTGGCTACCTTGGTATAATTTTCAATCTATAACTGTGAGAAACCTTATTGTAACAGAGAATTTAATTTGGCATTTTGGTTTGCTAAATTGCGTTCTTGTTTTCTTTTCTTTTCTTTTTTTAAAATTAATTTATTTAATTTTAGTTTTCAACATTCATTTCCAAAAAATTATGAGCTCCAAATTTTCTCCTCATTTCTCCCCTTCCCCCATTCCAAGACATCATGCATTCTTATTACCCCATCCTCCTAGCTGTCCTCTCTTGTATCGCTTCCCTTCCTTCCCTTATCCACATCTTCTCTTTTTTCTTGTAGGGCAAGATAAATTTCTATATCCCATGATATGAATATTTTATTTCCCAGTTGCATGCAAAAACAGTTCTCGACATTCGTTCCTAAAACTTTGAGTTCCAACTTTTCTCCCTTTCTCCCTTCCCACCCATCCCCACTGAGAAGGCAAGCAATTCAATATAGTCTATACACGTGTAGGTTATTCAAAGGACTTCCATAATAATCATATTGTTAAAGATTGACTACATTTCCCTCCATCCTATCCTGGTCCCATTTATTATTTCTTTTGACTTTGTCCCTCCCCTAAACTGTTTACTTCTAATTACTCTCTCCTCCCATTTGTCCTCCCTTCTACCTTGGCCCCACCTCACTTATCCTCTTCTCTCTCACTTTCCTGTAGTATAAGAGATTTTTCATACCAAATTGAATGTGCATGTTATTCCCTCCTTAAGCTAAATGTGATGAAAATAAGCTTCACTTTTTCCCCTCTCACCTCCCTCCTCTTCCCCTCCATTGAAAAAGATTTTCCTTGCCTCTTGTATGAGAAAATTTGCCTCATTCCATTTTTTCTTTTCCCCTTCCAATATATTCCTGTCTCATCCCTTAATTTTATTTTTTAGATATCATCCCTTCCTATTCAACTTACCCTGTGCCCTCTATCTATCCATTCATCTGTCTATCCATCCATCATCTATCTATCTATCTATCTATCTATCTATCTATCTATCTATCTATCTATCTATCTATCTATCTATCCATCTATCTATCTGCATATAATCCCTCCACGGACTCAAATAGAAAAGTTTCACGAGTTACAAATATTATCTTTCTATGCAGGAATGTAAACTGTACAACATTATTAAGTTCCTTATAATTTTTCTGTTTATCTTTTCATGCTTCTCTTGATTCTTATGTTGGAAAGTCAACTTTTCTATTCAGCTCTGATCTTTTCATCAAGAATGCTCAAAAATTCTCAATTTCATCAAATATTCATTTTTTCCCCTGAAGTATTATGCTCAGTTTTGCTGGGTAGGTGATTCTTTTGATCATGGCTTTCAGGTATTCCCATAATTTTTAAATTGTCTCTCCTGGATCTATTTTCCAGGTCAGTCATTTTTCCCATGAGATATTTCACATTCTCTTCCATTTTTTCATTCTTTTGGTTTTGTTTTATGATTTCTTGGTTTCTCAGAAAGTCATTAGACTCCATCTTTTCCATTCTAATTTTGAGAGAACTATTTTCTTCAGTGAGCTTTTGAAGCTCTTTTTCCATTTGGCTAATTCTGCTTTTGAAAGCATTCTTCTCCTCATTGGCTTTTTGAACCTCTTTTGCCAATTGAGTGAGCCTATTTTTCAAGGTGTTATTTCCTTCAGCATTTTTTGGGGTCTCCTTTAGCAAGGTATTGACCCGTTTTTCATGCTTTTCTTGCATCTCTCTCATTTCTCTTCCCAGTTTTTCCTCCACCTGTCTAACTTGCTTTTCAAAATCCTTTTTGAGCTCTTCCAAGGCCTGAGCCCACCGTACATCCCCCTGGGATGTCTGCGATACAGAGGCCCCACCCTCCACATCTTTCCCTGATGGTAAGAATATTTTCTCATCATCAGAATTAAAAGGCGGGAACATTTGCACCCGCTCAAAGAAGCTCTCTATAGTCTCATATTTCTTCCCCTTTTTGGGCATTTTCCCAGCCAGTTACTTGACTTCTGAGATTCCTCTGCACCCCTGCCTATATCCGCCCAGCTAGTGCTTGGGGTCTGAGATTCAAATCGGCTTCCTGTGGCAGGTGCGTCTTCTATTCAATGTGAGCCTAAGTTCTGGTGCTGGGGTGGGGGCAGGGCCGCCTCTCAGGCTCAGCTCCCTCAGGGGGTTTATGCAGAGACCTTCAGTAATGGGGTGGGTGGGGTCAGGGCCACCTCCCAGGCTCAGTTCCCTCAGGGAGTTTATGCAGAGACCTGAGCTTCTGCCTCCTGGTCTATTAGTCCTGGGGCGCAGCTGCTGCCTCTGCCACTGCCCCTGCCTCTGCCTCTGCCACTTCCTCCCGAGGGGGCTTGAGCCACGGAGCCACCCCGCTCCCCTCTCGGCCAGCCCAGACGTCTCTCTCACTGACCTGGAGCAACTGTGGGTAGAGGGACCTTCATGGCCACCGGAGGTTCCGTCTCTGAAGCCTGCTTGGATCTGCTCCTCTTGGCCGTGCGTCCGGGGCAGGACAGGGGTAGGCTCCGCTTTCCGGGGTGCGATGGACCCTGGGGACAGCTCTCCAGGGTTCTCTGGAACGGAAATCTTTTCCACTGTGTTTCTACACACCTTGCAGTGATCCAGAATTCATGGGGAGTTCTTCTTGCAGGAAATTTATGGGCTGTGGGTTCGGAGCTAGCATACATGAGTCTTTCTACTCCACCATCTTGACTCCACCCCCCTCCCTCAGGATGTTTATGCAGAGGCCTTCAGTAATGGAGCTCCTACCTGCTCCGGGAGTCCCAGGCCACTGCTGCCTCTGCCTCTGCAGCTGCCTCCCGAGGGGGCCTGAGCCACAGAGACACCCCGCTCCCCTCTCGGCCCAGAAGTCTCTCTCACTGACCTGTAGCTCCGGTGGGTGGAGGGACCTTCACGGCCACTAGAGGTTCCGTCCCTGAAGCCTGCTTAGCTCTGCTCCTCTGGGGCCTCGTGACCAGGGCAGCACAGGGGTGGGCTCCACTTTCCAGAGTGCAACAGACCCCTGGGGATGGCTTTCCAGGGCTCTCTGGAACAGAAATTTCTTCCACTGTGTTTCTGCGTGGCTTGCAGTGCTCCAGAATTTTTGGGGAGTTCTTTTTACAGGAAATTTCTGGGCTGTGGATTCAGAGCTAGCATACGTGAGTCTTTCTACTCTGCCATCCTGGCTCCTTCCCCCCAAGCACGCAGTTTTTCTCTGGGTAGGTGATTCTTTATGTTAATCCTACTTCCTTTGGCTTCTGGAATATCATATTCCAAGCCATTTTATGCCTTAAAGTAGAAGCTTCTAGGTCTTGTGTTATCCTAATTGTATTTCCACAGTACTCCGATTGTTTCTTTCTTGCTGTTTGCAATATTTTCTCCTTAACCTGGGAACTCTAGAACTTGACTACAATATTCCTAGGAGTTTCTCTTTTTGTATCTCTTTCAGGATGTGATTGGTGGATTCTTTCAATATTTATTTTGCCCTCTGGTTCTAGAATATCAGGGAAGTTTTCCTTGATAATTTCAGGAACGATGATGTCTAAGCTCTTTTTTAATCATGGATTTCAGGTAGTCCATTAATTTTTAAATTGTTACTCTTGGATCTATTTTCCAGGTCATTTGTTTTTCCAATGAGATATTTCACATTGTCTTCTATTTTTTTTCTTTCTTTTGGTTTTGTTTTGTAATTTCTTGGTTTGTCATCGTCATTAGCTTCCACTTGCTCCATTCTAATTTTTAAAGAGCTGTTTTCTTTATTGAGCTTTTGAACCTCCTTTTCCAAATGGCTAATTCTGCTTTTTAAAGCATTCTTCTCTTCATTGGCTTTTTGGACCTCTTTTGCCAATTGAGTGAGCCTATTTTTCAATGTGTTATTTTCTTCAGCATTGTTTTGAGTCTCCTTTAGCAAGCTGTTAACTTGCTTTTCATTATTTTTTTGCATTGCTCTCATTTCTCTTCCCAATTTTTCTTCCACTTCTCTTTCTTGATTTTCAAAATCCTTTTTTGAGCTCTTTCATGGCCTGAGACTGTTGCATACTTATTTTGGAGGTTTGGGAGGCAGAAGCCTTGACTTTTGTGTCTTCCTTTGATGGTATGCATTGTCTTTCCTAATTCTTTTGATGAATGAAAATACTTGTTCACCAAGAAATTAGCCTTCTCTAGTTTTATTTTTTCCCCTTTTTGAAGCGTTTTCTCAGTTAGTTACTTGGCTTTTGAGTTCTTTGTCAAGTGGAGGGTATACTCTAGAGACCTGTAAATACTCAGTTTCTCCAAGGTGGCACAATTAAGGGAGAGGAGTTTCCTCCTCTCCTGGCCTGTGCTCTGCTCTGGGAGTAATCATAAGCTTTTCTGCCCAGGATTTGAGCATAGGATTCCTTGTCCAGAGCCTCCACCTGCTCCACCACTCCCAGTGTTCTTCCTCACTCCACCACTAAGGACTGAGATACAGATCAGGTGTGTGATTCCCTCAGGGTCTTTAGATAGAGAGCTCCTCAAATGGATACTTCTCCTTCAGTGACAGCTGCTGCCCTGGGGCTGGAGCCAGACTTCTTCCTTCTTTCCCAGGTGAAAATGCTTTTTCACTGCCCTTCAAAGATGCCTTTGTTATTTTTGGGTTGAGAAATCAGGTAACTGCAGCTGCTGTCTAGGATTCTGTGCCCTGAAGCCTGCTCCAGTCCTGTGCATGAAGTGCCATGTGGCCAAGGATGAACTGCTCTCTGCTCTGAGCCCAGTGTGATAGACCTTTTCTGTTGGCCTTCCAGGATGCCTTGGGCTGGAAATCTCTTTCACTCTGTCACTGTGACTTCTGGTGCTCTAGAATTTGTTTAGAGTCATTTTTACAGGTAATTTATGGACTGTGGGGGGAGAGCTTTAACAGGTCTGTCTTTCTACTCTGCCATCTTGATTCTGTCCCCACATGCTTCTTTTCATAGCTAACTAGCAATAAATGCAGTGGGAAATGTTATTATTCATCCTTTATAGTTTCATAATTGATATATCATTTGTTTCAGGTTATGATTTCTGAAAACTTAACAGTTCCCATCTCATTGTTAAATGAAATGTTTCATTCTAGTTGTGTAATTCATTTTGATAGCAATTTTTTGTTTTCTTGTTTATTTCTTTTTAGGTTTTTCTGCATGCCTAGAATTCACTCCCTCTTCTCTTCTGCCTGGTTAAGCTTCATTCAAGGTTCAGCTCATTTGCCATAGCCTTTACATTTTTTCCTGTTTTGCAGGTAGTCTTTACTAATTTCTAATATAAATTTATTTATTTAACTTTATACATTCATTTTCACAAAATTTTGGGTTCCAAATTTTCTCCCCATTTATCCCCTCCCCCCACCCCAATACAATAAGCATTCTAATTTCCCCTATCACCAATCTGCCCTCTCTTCTATCATCCCTCCCTTCTCTTGTCCCCATCTTCTATTTTGTCCTGTAGGGCCAGATGCCTTTCTATTCCCCATTAATGGTATTTGTATTTCCTAGTAGCAACAACAATAATTGACAGTTGTTCTTAAACTTTGAGTTCCAAATTCTCCCAATTCTCCCGTCCCCACCCATTTCCTTTGGGAAGGCAGGCAATTCAATATAGGCCATAACTTTGTAGTTTTGCAGATGACTTCCATAATTGTCAGGTTGTGTAAGACTAACTATATTTTGCTCCGTCCTATCTTGCCCCCCATTGCTTCTATTCTGTCTTTTGACCCTGTCCCTCCCTGAGTGTTGACTTCAAATTGCTCCCTCCTCCGATTATCCTCCCTTCCATCATCCCCCCGACGCTGCTTATCTCCTTCTCCACCACTTTCCTGTATTGTAACATAGGTTTTCATACCAAAATAAGTGTGCATTTTATTCCTTCCTTTAGTCAAATGTGATGAGAGTAAACTTCATGTTTTTTTCTCAGGTCTCTCTTTTTCCTTCCACTAAAAAGTCTCCTGCTTGCCTCTTCTATGAGAGATAATTTCCCCATTCCATTTTACCCCCTCTCCTCCCACTACATTTCTCTCTCACTGTTTACCTTAATTTCTTTTAAGATATGATCCCATTCTATTCAATTCACTCTGTGCTCTCTGTCTCTGTGTGCGCGCGCACGTGTGTACATGTGTGCACACGTGCATGTGGGTCTATGTGTGTGTGTAGTCCCACCAACTGCCCAGATACTGAAAAGTTTTAAGAGTTACAAATACTGTCTTTCCATGTAGGAATGTAAACAGTTCACCTTTGGTAAGTCCCTTATGACGTGTCTTTGCTGTTTACTTTTTCATGCTTCTTCTCACTCTTGTATTTGAACGTCAAATTTTCTTTTCAGCTCTGGTCTTTTCATCAAGAATGTTGAAAGTCCTCTATTTCATTAGAAAGACCCCTGAAGTAATATACTCAGTTTTTCTGGGTAGGTGATTCTTGGTTTGAGTCCTAGTTCCTTTGATTTCTGGAATATCCTATTCCATGCCCTTCGATCCCTTAATGTAGAAGCTGCTAGGTCTTGTGTTATCCTGATTGTATTTCCATAATACTTGAAATGTTTCTTTCTAGCTGCTTGCAATATTTTCTCCTTGACCTGGGAATACTGGAATTTGGCCCCAGTGTTCCTAGGAGTTTCTCTTTTTGGATCTCTTTCAGGAGGTGATTGATGGATTCCTTCAATACTTATTTTGCCCTCTGGTTCTAGAACATCAGGGCAGTTTTCCTTGATAATTTCATGAAAGATGATGTCTAGGCTCTTTTTTTAATCATGGCTTTCAGGTAGTCCATAATTTTTAAATTGTTTCTCCTGGATCTATTTTCCAGGTCAGTTGTTTTTCCCAGGAGATATTTCACATTCTCCTCCATTTTTTCATTCTTTTGGTTTTGTTTTATGATTTCTTGGTTTCTCAGAAAGTCATTAGCCTCCATCTGTTCCATTCTAATTTTGAGAGAGCTATTCTCTTCAGTAAGCTTTTGAACCTCTTTTTCCATTTGGCTAATTCTGCTGTTGAAAGCATTCTTCTCCTCATTGGCTTTTTGAACCTCTTTTGCTAATTGAGTGAGCCTATTTTTCAAGGTGTTATTTTCTCCAGCATTTTTTGGGGTCTCCTTGACCAAGGTGTTGACCTGTTTTTCATACTTTTCTTGCATCTGTCTCATTTTTCTTCCCAGATTTTCCTCCACCTTCTAACTTGATTTTCAAAATCCTTTTTGAGCTCTTCCATGGCCTGAGCCCATTGGATATCTATTTCAGATATTTGGGATACAGAGACCTTGGTTTCTATGTCTTTCCCTGATGGTAAGCATTGTTCTTCCTCATCAGAAAGGAAAGGACAAACCATCTGTTCACCAAGAAAGTAACCCTCTATGGTCTCATTTTTTTTCCCTTTTTCTGGGCATTTCCCCAGCCAATTACTTGACTTCTGAGATTCCTCTCCACCCCTGCTCAAATCTGCCCAGCTAGTGCTTGAGGTCTGAGATCCAAATGCTGCTCTCCAGCCTCAGGGCTTTCAGCAGGGGGCTGGGATGCTATTCAATGTGAGCTTCAGTTCTGCTGCTCAGATTGGAGCATCGCGTCCTCCCAGGTCAGTTCCCTCAGGGGTTTTATGCAGAGATCTTCAGTAATGGATCTGAGGTCCTCCCTGCTCTAGGAGCTCCTGGCCGCTGCTGCCTCTGCCACTGCCTCTGTAGCTACTTCCCGAAGGTGCCTGCACCACGGAGAAACCCCGCTCTCCTCTCGGCCATCCCAGAATTCTCTCTCACTGACCTGTAGTGCCTGTTGGTTGAGGGACCTTCCCGGCCACTGGAGGTTCCATCCCTGAAGCCTGCTTGGATCTGCTTCTCTCGGGGCTGTGCGGGCAGGGCTGGGCTCTGCTGTCTGTTGTGTGACGAACCTTTGGGATTGGTTTTTCAGGGCTCTCTGGAACAGAAATCTCCTCCACTGCATTGCTGCATGGCTTGCACTGCTCCAAAATTTGTGGGGAGTTCTTTTTACAGGAAATTTATGGATTGTGGATTCGGAGCTAGCATTTGTGAGTCTTACTACTCCACCATCTTGACTCCTCCCTTATTGATTTCTAAGGTGAAAATACCTGACTACCATAGCCTTTATGACTCCTGATCACACTAGTGAGTTATTTCTCCCTCCTTATATTGATGTATGCCCTTATATGGTAAATAGTAATCTATTTAGCTGTTGAACTCCTCTCCACTTAGAATTTAAAGTTTTTGAGGGTAGGAATCATTTAACCTTTTGCAAAAATTCATTCTTTGCTATTTAATTAACCGAATTTTGTGAAAATGAGAAAGTAGACATCTAGGTTGGTAATCATTGATATAATCTCTCAATTAAGATTTTTTCAGTCATTAATTATCTCCCTTTTTTCAGACTCAGTATTTTTTCTAGACTTGATCTTTTAATGTTATTAAATGCGATAGATTTCCAGCATGTTTTTGTTGTTCCTACATTTTTCTGGGACATCTGACTCTTCATGACCCCACCTGAATTTTTCTTGACAAAGATACAGCAGTGGTTTGCCTTTTTCTTCTCCAGTTCATTTAACAGATGAGGAAACTGAGGCAAACAGAGTTTAGTGACTTACCTAGGGTCACACAACTAGTAAGTACTGAGGCCAGATTTAACTCAAGAAGATGAATCTTTTTGGCCCTAGACCCAGCACTCTCTCCAACTCCACAACCTTGCTTTCCAAATGTACATATCTAGCTTGTACGTCCTCTCTACAATCTTGATCTAGTAACTTCTCTTCCTAATTTTTTCTTTTAGTTCTTCATTTACTTACTCATAAGGCACATTGAAGACTAACATCATAATATCTAAATGTTTTTGGCTCCACTGTCACTGAAATAAAAAATAGTTTACCTAGAAAATGTGACATTTTTCATCTCTTTATTATCCTTCAAATTGTTTCCTTAAATGCACTCTTACTGATCTGGCTTAATTGAGTTTCACCTCTAGTTTTCAGCAAACAGATTATTTCCTTCACTGATTCTTCATTGCTTTGTGAGGCAATAATTGGTCTTCATCCTTCTTCATTGAATTTAATACCCCTTTTGGCATGAATGCTTTCCTGATCCTGATCCTCAATTGCTAGTAGCTCTTCTCTCAAATGTCCTTTAATTTAACTACTTTGTATATAGGTTTTAATGGAGTATTACTATCCTATAAGACATAATAATTATGATAAATACAGAGAGTTC
Organism: Bettongia penicillata ogilbyi; assembly: GCA_023548195.1. Taxonomy (NCBI): domain Eukaryota; kingdom Metazoa; phylum Chordata; class Mammalia; order Diprotodontia; family Potoroidae; genus Bettongia; species Bettongia penicillata. The sequence goes on from JAJHZJ010000083.1 coordinate 2,366,985, forward strand.
TAGAAAGCTTTATAGGAACTGATAGAAAGGAGAGCAAACAGAACCAGGGAAACTACATATGCAACATCTACAACTATGGAAATCAAAAGAACAGCAATGTAACAATTGAAACTGAATGCTAGGAGATAATAATGAGCAAACTTTGTCTCAGAGAAGTTCAATGAAATCATACTGACCCATCCATAAGAGGACCATGAGTTTATTGAAGTTTTATGGATTTTGAAACACAATTCAATGGCAAAATGTTGATGTGTTAGTTTTGATGACCTACCTTCCATTCTCTCTTTCTAAGTATTTTGTTTTCTATGGTGGTTTCTCTGGGAGAAGAAGGAAGGAAACTTATTGGGAAACATAAGTGATATAAAAACCATGTCACTGAATAAAAATATTAAAAACCTTTTTTAGTAATGCATTAGTTATCTTGGGAAATGTTCAACAAATCTGGAAATTTGTCCAATGTGAGAACATAATTTAGAAATGAAAGATCCCAGGAAGGTACACTGTATTGTAGAAAGTACCATTGTATATAAATTGGCTAGACAGACTTCATTTTAAATTAATGGTCTATGATTGATGACAACCAAAGTAAACATTTGTTCGGAAGTACTGTCTCAATGCTGAAGGTTCAGAAATGGTAACAGTGCCAAATGATGCTCTTTCTTCCCTTTCTTCTCTTGCCTCTGCTTTAGGACTTTGATCATGCTCAAACCTTTCGTTCTTTGTTATTTTTTTCTCATGACATCTATCAACTCTTTTGAGGTATTCTTCTTTGTCCTATTCCTGAACATTTGGTTTGTATGAACTATACTATTGATCTGCTCAGGCCATTCTTGGCCTACATCCAAGAAATCTTCATAACAGGAGTATATTAGAGAAAGCAATTAAAATAAAATCACTGCATGTTCTTTTACTCTTTTCTTAGTTTGTCCCTCTAATTTTGAATAGTTCAGCATCCTGCTACCTCTGATTTTATTGGTCAAAATATCTCATGTTTTCAGTATCTGCAGTTCTGTTCTGAATTGTGAAACTGTCACTGTAACAGCTGTGTCTCATATTGTATATTGATTTTAGATTTATTATCTTCAGACCTTAATGTCAGGAAGTTTTCCTGACACATGTGGTTAGCTCTTGTCATTTTCACAATTTTTATTTTCTATACCATCTAAAATGGTACATGCACATATTTAAACAATTAAAAAAGATGAAAACTTGGTTTAGAGAAGTCTCTAAAATGATATAGTTATAGGCTACACAGTAAAAAGAGAAAAACATTTCTTGTTTTTTTTCCCATTTAGCAAATGTTGTCAGCATCATAAGACTTAAATATATCAGTGCTAGAGTAGATGTAATCTGATCATACAATTCAATCATTTAAAGAAACAGATTCACCAATATTTAGTTCTTTTGACATATATGAAACATTTATCATAGACTTACTATGTGTTAGGCACTGTGGTAAGCATTGAATATACAGAAAATAATTCCTAACATTAAGGCTCTTGCATTCTAAAGGCGGAGACAACATGTAAATAACTAGGTTCATTCAAGATACACACATAGTAAAGACATTGTGACTATAGAGGAGAAGGTTCTAGCAATAGAAGGAAAGGAGTTAGTTGAGTCTGTGGGAAAGGTCTTCTGTAGGAAGTTAGACATTAATCTGTCTTGAAAGAGCCAAAGATTTTAAGAGATGGAGATAAGAAGGAAAAATATTGAAGGAAAATAATAAATCCAAAGGCACAAGGACAGAAGGTGGAGTCTATTATTCACAAGTACCAAGTAGCCCAGTAAGACCAAATTGTTGAACTTATGAAGGATAATAAAATGGAAAACTGAAAATTTAGAAAGAAGCCATTATGTGAAAAGATTCAAATTCCAAATGGATTTTATATTTTATTCTAGGGGAACCAAGAGTCTACTGGAATTTTTGAGAGGGGTTGGAGTGGGGGAGGATTGATTAAATATTGGAAAGGGTTGAAAAAGGGAACCAAATTAGAAAGCTTTTGCAATGGTCCAGGAGATGAAAATCTCACCTAGGATGTTTATGTTAGTGGAGAGAAAGGGACTTATATTTGAGATTTAGAAAGTAGAAATAACAGCATTTGGCACCAAGTAGTTGGTGGAGTGATGACACTGAAGTTGAGTGAAGTATGAATTTTAAAAAGCATTTTTCTCACAAGTAATTCCTCAAAAATATAACAAAGAGGGGAAAAAGATGAATTGGGAAGGAAGAAGAGACATTAATTTTATTTTCATTTTTATACATTTTCAAAATTAATGCTTAATATAATTTCATACAATGTCTTGGTTGGCTGTTGTCCTTCATTCTTGAAGAGGGCCAAAATGACATCACTATGTTAAGGTAGAGTGTATACCATTGTGGCTAGTCAAGTCGCTACAAGCTCAGGAGGCTTTTACTACAGGTTGGACAAATAATTCATATGAATATTAGGAGTGGAGATGTCTAAATTTAGGTATTCTCTCCAAAACTTTCTTTTGCAATACCTTGCCCACAAAAAAAAAAAAAATTGTACTAGCTCTGGTAGTGCATGCATCAACCTCATCACCTGTGTGGACATCCCTGGAAAATACATTGCCAAGATAAGCAAGCTTATCCACAACATGTAAAATTTTTCCATTTGCTGTAACCAGTGGTTCCATGTATGGATAGTAGAATGATGGTTGCTGGGGAGCCTCTGCTCGGTAGAATCAGCAGGAAATTGATCCATACTCTGTTGTGTCTCAGCTTCAGAGGCTGCACCAAGTACAGGTCATGATTTGCACAAGTTGTTCCTGTTTCTGTCCCCATTCATTCCAAGGACTCCTGCCATGTCTGATAGTCTGTGCTTACTCTCGCATTAAAGTCACTCAGAATTGTAAGCTTATCCTCCTTCAGCACAATGATGATGAGAGTCTCCAGGTCTTCACGAATTTTTTCTTTGGCCTCATTAATTTTCATCATGGTGGGAGCATATAGACACTGATGATGGTGGTGAGGTGTATTCCTACAAGGGGCAATCATATTGTCACTACTGTATCATTCACTCTTTTGCGGAGTAATCACAAACTTGTGATTAGATTAGCTTTGATTGCAAAACCTACGCCAGTTTCATGGCATTCCCCATCTGTTCAGGAAAACAGGTATCCAGCTCCAAATTTGGTAAGATGGCCTTAATTTTCCAGCCTTGTTTCACTAAGGGCTGCTATTTGGATGCAATGCCTGCTGAGTTTTCTTGCAACAAGAGCTGTCTTTCAGGTCTACTGAATTTCATGTTGTTCATAAATGTGCAGGTGTGTGGGATCATCTTCACAAATTTTTTTTAACATTGTGTGTGTGTATGTGTGTGTGTGTGTGTGTGTGTGTATTTCAACCTCAGGGTGATCCCCTCCTGCTCCAATAAGCAGACCAGTATTGGATTTGTTAGAAAAATTTTAGGGCACTGTACTGATATCCTTCAAAAAGGCTGTTCGGATACTCAAGAGGCTGCCAAATCCCAATGCTGCTTCAGTCTAGTGAGTGCATGACCCTAGGGCCTGGGCCAGCTGTGCACGGCACTGTGCTACAGCTCCTTGTGTATCTGCATTTGTTATTTCATCACTTGCTGTTACCACAGGATTTTGAGGTAAGTAAAAATGATAAAATGACATGGGTGATGTTCTTTGATTCATGCATAAGCTGGATTTAAATGAGGCAGAGTTACAGGAAGTCATTGGCCTTCATCACATTTCCAGTCATTAGTGTTCATTGGTAAGACAAAAGCCAAAACAACTGGCAATGGCCCAGAATGCAGTAGATGACCTTGTCCTCTTTGATGTTTAACCAAATTTTAAGTGCCCTACATAACCTTCTTTAGCCACATTCATAGCTATAGGAACAAATTGTTCTCATCTTCCCATTTTTCTAAGGAAAGTCTTCACGTAAGTATACTGCATAAGATATCATTGAAAGAGTACAGAGTACATTGATTTGAAGTGAGTGTACTTGGTTGCATACTTATTGTCTAAGAGACCATTTGCAAAGCACTTGACTTTTTTGGGTATGGACGCCCGTGGATTCCTCATAACACCCTGCTGTAAATTTATGACCATTCTTGTTTCATAGGATTGAACAAGGGGTATATATTTGCCATGTTTCAAATTTATCATATAACCTTCTTTAACTCATTCTAGTAAAAGAATATACTAATTGTTAGAATGTTAATGCATCAAGGTATGGTTTGGGGAGTACAACATAACATAGTGGAAGAAAGCAACAGATTTGCAATCAAAGGACCTAGGTCAAACCCTATTTTCCACATATTGCTTTTATGAACTTGAGGAAGTCATTTTCTTTCTTTCAATCTAAATATCCTTACTTGTAAAATTAGATTAAACCTCTACAATCCCTTCAATCTCCAATGCTACTATCCTTTCTCTCTATATATGGATAGATAGACTGTCTAAGGGAGAACAGAGGCAAAGGTATCCTTGTGAATAATTTCGTACTGGAATTAGAAAGCAAGGATGTTCATTGAGAATCTCTGGTCCACCCCATCATTTTGGGGGTGGCAGAAGAATAGTGAAGGGATTACTGGTGAATTAATCTATTCAGTTAAATTAGGAAAAGTGTGGGAGATGTGATTTAAATAATTTTTAAAGATGGCTTTTTCAGGTGTCAAGAGAGAAGACTAAAATTGCTTTTGAGATAGACTGGTATCTACTAGTCCTGTACTAAACAGCTTTCTTGCTGCATGCTTGGGGATTAAAGTAGTCCTGTTATATAGCATACGTCTATACTGTAGTAACAAACGGTAGTGCTCAATCATGACCATAACAAAATTTGCTCCAAAAGCTATATTCTAGTAATGATATTGATAATAGTCATTAACATTTGATAAGTTGGTAGTATGGGAGGGAAACTATTCTTGGTTCAAAAAAATACTCTAAGGATTATTTGTGATTAGGATGGACCAGTTAATGCAGGGAACAGAAAAGAAAAAAAATAATATTGGGAGAGAGTCAGAAATGGTAAAAATAGGAAGAAGAGTATTTATTTTAGCAGTAATAATTGTCATTTACATAGGCTTTAAATTTGTAAAATTCTTGGCCCATGTTACTCCATTTGATCCTTAAAAGAATCCTGTGAAAGATATGCTGTTAATATCCTAATTTTACATATGAGAAGATTGAAACTGAGGTAAGTTACTTGCCCAGAGTCACAAAGCTAATAAGTATCAGAACCATGACTTGAATTCCACTCTTTCCAATTCTAAAATCAGCACTCTATCAACTGTGCCACTTAGATGTCTAATCATTTTTGCCTCAGTTTTACAAAACTTATAGTACAAAGTGTGATATCATGTTAGGAGAGAACAAAGAGAGGGTCTCATTCATATTTAGGATTAGGATCAAAAGCTCTGAGGAATATCAAAGATTGAAGTTTTTTGGTGTAAAGAAAATTGAACAAAGGCAGGAGTCAGTAACTAGCATCTTAAATCCAGCTAACCAATAAATTGGCTTTTGTAGAGGGATACTTATTTCAAAGTTATAACAACAATAAACCAATAAGCATTTTCTCCCTGTATCTCAAGGAACAGTATCCATTCCACTATTTCAGTCTCTGGTGAAGCAGGCTCAAAACTTATCTCATTTCCTATATATCATTAATGCCATCAAGGTCACATTCAATGGTGGCTTTACTTCCATATGAATCTTTTTTTTCCATCTTTGCTAGCATTGGTCTACAAAGTATCTCTTTGCTCCTTGAGTCATTGATGCTGCCCTGGAACACTGGGGTGCAGAGGAACCCTCTAAATCCCTTCAACTCATAATGCCATCAAAGCACCACTTCCTCTACCTAAAACAGAAAAGGCTAACTTTTCAAGGACCTGAAGGACTGAAGGGAGGAGGTCCTATGTGTGGTTATTCACCAGATATTGTGGATGAAGTAGTCACCAAGTGAAGCCAGAAAGGATTAGCCAAAACTGACGCAGATGTTTTTGAAAATACTAAGAGTTACAGCCACCTAGCCAATTGATGAAAGCTCCTTGGAATCATGTCTGTCCAAATGGAACAAGCTATATTTTAACCCATAATCCAGGCTCTTGAAGATACTCCTCTTACAAATCATCATGACTGCTGGAAGCAAACTCCCTAGTGTCATCCATGAGGAGAAGTTGCATCAGCTGAGCAACTGGATGAGGTTTGCAAATGCATGGGGATACATGGAAGCTAAATATTTTTGTTTGTTTTGGGATTGGTTTACTTTAAATTAAACTAATTTTTACTTATCTTTTGCTTTTATATAACTTTACTTTCAAAATAATCCCCCAGTAATGTTGTACTGAAGAATAAAAATGAAGGGGAAAAACTGGATAAAGCTAAGCAAGATATTCACCAAATCTGACAGTATATGTGAGGGTAGCTTAGTCTTAACATTATATTCATAGGCTCTCACACTTTGACTGGAAACTGCATTTGTGTAAAAGAATTTGGCCTTATGAAAAAGAGAGTCTGACTGAGCCTGGTAGCGGAGGTGGGAAGGAAACTGCTATATACAAACAGAGGGCATTTTCACATTTCTCAAGGGTGTTTTTGTGAAGTCATAAATGATACTGCAAGAATAAACAGCATTGAATTTGGTTTGGGGGTTTTCCTCACCCTTTTCTCTTATTGGACCATATACTGAATGAAATAAAGGAAGTGGGAGAGGCAATATAAGCTAAGATCATCAATCTTCATATTTTCATATTGATTCTAATCAAAGAATTTTAAAGCACAAAAACCTGTAAAAGCCAATTAATCAATTTTCCCATCAGTCATTCTTGCAAGTAAATATTATGGGAAAGGGGATCCCTGTAGGATTAGGGACTTAATGGTTTTTATTCTTCATTTAAGCAAAATGATCAGTCTTCAAAGTCCATAAGGATATCTTTCCGAATAGTTCATCCTGCCTCTTCTGGCAAATTCGTGAATAAATTATGCTAGACAGATAAAATCAATCTTTCTTCCTTCCTTCTGGAGCCATCTCCTGTGAGAACCTTCATCCAAATGTTGAGTAATGCTTCGTGTTCTGCTCCCTTCCTGTTTTATAACCTATATTGCCCATGCTGCCTTGATATTCCTTTCATCTATCATTTCAATAGCTACAAGTGCTTGCTGTGCTGTACAAATCATTATAATCTACTGCATTGTTGCACCGGTGATTATCTTTGGGTCTGGTCATAGTTATATAACCATTTGTAAGTAGACTGAAGAACTCTGAAACTCACAAAAGAAAACAAACAGAAAACTTTTGAAAGTAGGACATTCTAATATAGGTGGAAAGAATAGTTCTATATATATCCAAGTGAATTCTCTTTATCTTCCTATCCATTTAATTCAGTGAAAGCATCAGTCAAGTAGTGTGTATGTCTTTGTGTATATATGTGTGGGGGGAAGTTTGGGGAACTGGTACTCAGGGAAATGAAACTAATAGTTGATTGGCATTTCTACTTTTTCAACCAGATATATGACCAAAGATTAGTTTCACTAGGGAACAGCTAGTTGACACAGTGGATAGAGCACCAGCCCTAGAGTTTGGGGTGCTGAGTTCAACATGGCCTCAGACACTTGGACTTACTAGCTGTGTGGACCTGGGCAAATCACTTAACTCCAATTGGCTTTCCAAAAAACAATAAAGAAAGAAAAGATTAGTCTCACTAATCATTTAGAATCAGCATGGAAAAGACAATGATTAGAAATCAAGACACCAGACTATTATTTTAGCTAGGATATTGTACAACATGACTAATGTGAAAAGATGTTTAATATGAATATATATGTAGAGCCGATATCAGATTGTATGCTCTCATGGGATGGGGTGAGGAGAGAGAGGTAGAGAAAATCTGAAAATCAAAATCTTATAGAAGTGAATTTTGAAAATTAAAAAAATTATAATAAAAGACTTTAAAGACAGAAGATAAAGACCCATATGTAAAAAAAAGATATTTATCAGAGTTATTTCTGTAGAAGCAGAAAAACAATGACTGTATCAATCTGGAAATTATCTATTGGATTCCTTATCCCTTTACTGGGGAAACTAGCAAACAAATTATGATAAATGAATATGACATAATATTATTGCACCATAAGAAAATGGATAGTTTAAAAAAAAACAGCAGGGAATGCTAGTATGAACTGAAGCAAAACAAAATGATCAGAACCAGGAGAGCAATTTATAAAATATCAGTGATGCTAAAAAGAAAAGAGACTTTAAAAGATCTTAAAAGTCTGATCTTTGCAATAATTTGACTCCAGAAGATCAAAGCTGAAGTAACTTATTCATTTCCTGCCAATAAGGTGATAGGCTTAACATGCACAATGAGATAAGCAATTTAGACATAACCAATGCAATTTGTTTTGCTTTTCTATGTGTATTTGTTTTGAGGGTTTTCTTTCTCTTAATGTTTTAGTTGCATGATTTGTAATGGGGTAGCAGAGTGAGAGGGAAAGAAAGCTAATGTTTGCTATTAAAAATATAACAAAATAAAAATAAAAATAAAAAACAAACATCACAGAACTTTATTTCATTTCAATTCAAATTGACAGAGATTTATTAAACACCTAATAGTTTCAGGGTCCCATGATGTAAAATGTTACATTTGCTCTCTTTCTTTCTTTCTTTCTTTCTTTCTTTCTTTCTTTCTTTCTTTCTTTCTTTCTCTCTCTCTCTGTATATATATATTTGTATATATACATAGAGATTTATTTATATGTAAATATAAACATACAATCAATCCTCAACTTTTGTGGAGCAATATTCCTAGGAAACGGTAACCAAAGCAAAAACATGAATGTTGATATATTGAAACTATGGTAAATAGGAGGTTAGAGTTCCATGACCACCCAAAATTGCAATTTATTTTTGCTAACCATTGCTGAAAATGAATTTTCTGAATACAATTCTTTATAACAAAACATTATTTCTGATAGTATAACAGAGTAACCACAAAATGCAGAACCCAAAATAAAATAGGTAGCATGCAAAAATATTTTTCTTGTTAGCAATTCTCTACAATTCTGAAATTTTTTGCTAACATCTTAATGAAATAAAAATAATACATTACATCTGCAGTACCAGAAATATTGTAGAAGAGATAAAATTCTTTTTTATTTAAAATTTCATTTTTCCAAATGTATGTGAAACAATTTTAACATTTTTTTTTCAAATTTTGAGTTCTAAATTCTTTTCCTCCTTTCACTTCTCACTGAGAAAGCAAGCAATATGACATGGATTTTGTATGTGTAGTAATGCAAATATGTGTTTTCATATAATTCATTTTCTGAAAGAAAACAGGCCAAAAACAAACAAGAAAAATTAAGAATATTTCATCTTTCATCTTTTTAAATTTTTCATTTCAGTTCAGGCTCTACTAATTGTTTATCTGGAAATGTACAGTACTTTTTATCATAAGTCCTAAAGAATTGACTTAGATGATTGTATTGCTGAGAATAGCTAAGTTATTCATAGTAGATAAAGGGAAGCAGAAGACAATCTTAAAATATTTTGTTAGATTGGGCAGAAGAGTTTTCTAGTTATGTTACAAATATGTGTTTAAGACCGCAGAGAAGCTGCACAATGCCTTCTAGAGACATATGGAATGGTGAAAGGCTAAAATTATGGGTGCCTTTTTAAACGAGTCACGTGTCTAGACATGGAGAACTGCTTTTAAATATTCATAATAAGATGAAGGCTTGTATACTTGAGTGAAAGGAAGGGATAAAGATACTATTTCTTTACTATAAAACATTTTCTCTGCAGTGGATTGTTTTCTGATATTTTGCCTTTAAGGAGCCACAAATAAAAGATTTTGAAACTAAAAAAAACCCAAAAAACAAAAAAAAGCAACCTGCTCCTAGAACTATTGACATCCTTACCAAAACACCATATCCAGATCAAAGTAGTTCCAAATTAAGAAAAGATGTAAAAAAAAACAAAAACAAAACTTAAAGGTTGAAAGATAGGCTAAAAGACTGAATCATGATTTGAGGAGGATAATCTAATCAACAAAGAATGAAATACTATCATTTTAAAAATTCCACTTAAAATTTTGTCAAAACTTTACTTTTACATTTCCTATGTTTTCCCCCGTATCTTCCATCTCTCTTTCCGAAAAAAACATCTCTTGTGAAATAGAATACCTAGAAAGCAGGGTGCAGTGAAAGGGGAAGAAAAGAACAAAGCAGCAAAACAAATCAGTACTTTTTTATAGAGGAGATGACTTTCTCCCAGAATGGTATGAGGAAATCTATAAAATGTAAAAATAAAATATATCAATAAAATATATTTTTAAAGAATATTAATACAGAGAAAATCTGATATGTGGCAATCTACCACACCCACAGAATACTACTACTTTTATCTCCCCACCTTCTTGTATAGGATTATTTTAAATGGATTAACAATGAAAAGGAATGTTTTAGGTTTGTTTTGTTTTTTTTTAACATAGCTAGAAATGAAAAGATAATGATGAAATTGCTTAACTGAACATGCTATGGGAGTATAACAAATAAAGATAGAGCATGGGAACCAGGAATACCAAGGTTCATGTCCTGCCTCTGAAATAAACTAGCTACATGATCATGGCCAAGAAATTTAAAGATACTCTTAAGATAATAAATTAAAAATGAGTGGCTGATGGGTAGATGAAGTTTCCACTCTGAGGATCCCCCTCCTCTAGTGTCCTGATTGATCTCACATTCAGAAACAAAAACAAACACAAACATATAAATGTGTCATCTATTGTAAAAATGGCATGTTATGTATCTCAAAAGAACATTCTGACTGTGTAAAACACTGGAAAATATTGCAGAAGGTTATAAATTAACTTTTGCTGGAGATTAAAAAAAATATTTTAGTCTCTTACTCTCTCTAAAGATAGGAGGATGGACCACATCTATTTTCAATTGTTCTCAATTTTTGCAGTTTTTCACTTTTATCAGAACTCTTCATGATTCTATTCATTGTCTCTAAAGAAACTGAGCCAATGAGACCATCCGTCCTTTCAGCTTCCACAGTTGAAAAGGAAAGAAGTAGAGTCTTTGATTTTAGTCAGTATTCCCTGACTAAAACTTCTTTGTAGTTCCTGTTGCATAGATTTAAATTACTTTGATGGGAAATATCAAAATTAATGCAAATTCTTGAAATCATTTATAGATTATTAACTTTTTTTCTGTGCTTTCTTTCAAGTAAAAATACTCTAACAGTGCCTATTTTCCTGACATATTCTTCAAAAATAAAGAGAGATTTAGAGAGGGGAGGGAATAAGCATTTACATAGCATCTACTATTATAACTTTGTCCAAGATTATTAATACAACTCATCCTGAGGACTGAGGAAAAAGGATATCAAAATCAGACATTTGTAATGCAATATGAAGAACATGAAATTGTTTGATGGTGACATTGCTCATCATCTATAGTACAGGTAGAAGGTAAAGTCTCCTATCAGTTGTAAAAAAATTATGATATTTTTCCTCCCTTTTCTGTCTCAACTATAAAGTGTCTTACACACTTTGACTGATGTTGCTTCGAAATGATTAGGCAGTTCTAGGAGAAGGATACAATAAGGTTTTGGTCAACTTCAGACTTTTAGAAAGATACTTGTAAAGTTGCAGATATTTCTAGTTTTGTTCTGCAGGCAATATCAGCTCCTTCTGGAATCATTGGAATACTTTTAGGATGTCATTACCAATTATTAATTTAAATGAAGTTGTGCCTCCTTTCCACTTGAGTCACATAAATTACTGCTGTATTTTGAATTCCAAAATGGAGCATTTCATTGTATTCCAAGATGGAGTCATAGAGTGGTGCTTAGATATACTCAGAGCCACACAGAGATAGATTTCATAACTTCTCAGAACAAAGTAACCTTAACGCCATAGCCACCTAATTAGACTATTGATAAGATAAGATAATAAATTTCTCAAAGCTGAGAAATAGACTGTGTCCAGGGCTTTGCCAATCAATCCACAAAATTTATTAAGTGACTACTGTGTGCCAGACACTGTGCTATGCCTGGGGGATGAACAAATAAAGAATGAAATAAAACATACTAACAATAGTTTTTCAGTTGTATCTTAAAGAAAGAGTGGGACTCTGATGCAGTTGATGAGGGAGTATGTTCCAGAAATAATAATAATAGCTAATATTTACATAGTATCTATGTTAAGCACCTTACAAATATCTCATTCAATCCTCACAACCACCCTGGGAGCTAGGTGTTCTTATGATCTCATTTTACAGATGAGGAAACTGAACTAAATAGAGGGTAAGTGACTTGCTCACCTATGTTTTTGAGGCCACATTTGAACATAGGTCTTCCTGACTCCAGACCTGGCATTCTCTCCATTGTACTACCTAGCTGCTCTCAGACATATGGAATGGCCAGCACAAAGGAATGGAGATAGGAGATGGAGTACCTTTGTAAGGAATAATGAGATGGCCAACTTGGCTACATCTCAAAGTGCTAGAGAGAGAATAATGTCCAGGGAGACTGCAAAGACAGGCTCACCTGTACAAAGTATTAGATAATAGGAGAAGCTATTGCAATTGATTGATGGAAGTCACATGAATAGGACTCTGCTTCAGAAAAATTACTTTGGCCACAGTGTTTAGCATAGACTATAACATAGAGACACTTGATTCAGGCAGACTAATTAGGAGGCTATTGTAATAATCCAGGTGAAATAGGATGAGATTCTGAACTTCACTTGTAGAAGTGTGAGTGGCAGAAGGGGTAGATTATAAGAGATAATGCAATGTCCAAAAAAAAGGCATTATTTGACAATCAATTGGATAGGAAAGATGAGGGACAGTAAAGAATCTGACATTATGTCAAGCTTATAAACTAGGAATCCCTGGAGTACCTTCAAAAGAAATAAAGATTGTAGGAGTAATACATAGAAGTCAATTTTGTATACATTGAGTTTGAGATGCCTCAGGGACATTCAGTTTGAAAAGCCCAATAGATGATTAAGGCAGCACAGAAAAGAAGATGAGAGAAGAAATTGATTTGAGTTGATAGAAAGAACTTTCATGAGTTCCTTTGAGGTCCCCCCTTTTGGGAACCAGAACAGTCATGAATTATTCTCCCCTGGCTTTTCTTCTGACTCTAAGGATCTTATTACTGTGGCACCACATGTATTTTTCTCTCCCCATCTTCCAATTGCTCCATACTGCTTTCTAACTCCCTTTTATATATTATTTTCCTCCATCATTTTAATGTAAGATCCTTGATTTAGGGAAATGTTATTCTTTTTTGTCTTATTTTTTATTTGTATCTCTAGTGCTTAGCATAGTATCTTAAACATAAGCGCTTAATAAATTTTTTTTTGGAATTTTGCTTGTGATAGACATACAGACAGACAGATAGATAAACAGATAGATAAAGATAGCTGACAGACACACAAATGATTATTATTCTTAAATACATGAGCATTTAGAGTACAGGAGAAGAGATTAGGGCCACAGTGAATGCTCATTGTTTGGGAACATATGGATGCCATCATATAAGGAGATTAAAGGAATTACTGGACAATTTGGGGAATCAAGAAGGGTTATTATTATCATTAGAACCCTGAGAGAAGAGGGTAGTCAGCAGAGCCAAATGCAGGAGTTAGGTTGAGAAAGACGAAGGAGAAAATAACATCCAATTTGTCAACTTAGAGATCCTTGTTAACTTTGGAGAGGGCAGTTTCACATGAAAGATTAGGCCCAGAGGCAGGCTGCAAAAGAGGTGAGAATCCAGCAAGATGAAAGAAAGTAGATGCAATAAATGGAGAATTTTTTTCTAAGGGATTTAGCTAAGAAAGGGATAAGAGATAAAGGATGACAGCTTATGGTAATGGTTAGGCCAAATGAAGATTTTGTAATAATAAGGCAGACTTGGGGATGCTTGAAAGAAACAGGGGAGGAACGAAAGAGCTAAGGCAAAGTCCAAGAATTGACAGGAAGGATCCGACTGAGGTTGTAATCTGCAAGGGAAAACAGGAGGGGGAGAAATCAGCTGCCAGCATAGAGGGATTGACCTTGAAAGGAGAGATCTAGTGATGAGTTTCAAAGGCTTTTTGAGAGAAGATAAAGAAAAGGAGAAAGCAGAATTTGAGGACTGAGGCATAATTTCAATAAGGAGCTACACAGACTGTGTTATGGACAGAATTTCATATGTTTCTACAGTCTGGAAAAGTTTCAGCCTGTAGAGCAAGAAAGATGACAAGGCACCATAGTTTGAGGAATGCTGAGAGCCAGTAGCTCTCTCCCCTTCAGGCAGATAGAAAATAAAAGTTTCTTCCTTATTTCTTTGCTTCATTCATAAGAGACAACAGACACTTAAACATAGTAGATCATCCAGTGTAAGAGGCCTAGAGCCTTTTCAAATTTGGAGGATTCTAAGCTCTTTGTGAATACATTTGCCATTACCTAAATGTCATTTCCATAGAGAAAAGGAGGAGACAAGGGAAAAACTTGGCACTTAACGAAACCCAAACTGAACTACAACCAACACTAGAACTAACAGTAGGTATCCTTGTACTGTAGTCAATAAGCATTTTAAAAGCTCAGTTAATCTATTATTTCATATCTCTTTTTGGTGACAATCCAGTCACCAGAGCCACCTTTGGCAGCAAAGTCTGTGCTTTCCAAGTCTCTGAACACAAACTTTCATTTGAAAGACCACCAAAGTTCATAAACCTTTAACTAGCCTGATCGAAGAAAAATGAAAAAAAATTAAACGAATATAAAAAAAATGAACAAGGCAAAGATGCACACAAAATGACAACAAATCATTAGGTTGGGTGGATTTGTGAAATTACAAAACTCTCAACATGCCTCTCTCATTTCCAGGGAATCATCTGAACCTTTGAAAATTTATTACTTTATACTTTTTTTTTGAATAAATTTTTGGTTTAACTTTTTACATTCATTTCCACAAAATTTTGGGTTCCAAATTTTCTCCCCATTTATCCCCTCCTCCCACGCCAATAGACTGAGCATTCTAATTTTCCCTATCACCAATCTGCCCTCTCTTCTATAATCCCACCCTTCACTTGTCCCCATCTTCTCTTTTGTCCTGTAGGGCCAGATAACTTTCTATTCCCCATTACTTGTATTTCTTATTTCCTAGTAGCAAGAACAATACTAAACAGTTGTCCCTAAAACTTTGAGTTCCAAATTCTCCCCATCCCTCCCTCCCCACCCATTCCCTTTGGGAAGGCAGGCAATTCAATATAGGCCATATCTGTGTAGTTTTGCAAATGACTTCGATAATAGTCGTGTTGTGTAAGACTAACTGTATTTCCCTCCATCCTATCCTGCCCCCCATTGTTTCTAGTCTATCTTTTGATCCTGTCCCTCCCTGAGTGTTGACTTCAAATTGCTCCCTTCTCCCATTGCCCTCCGTTCCATCATCCACCCCATCCTGCTTATCCCCTTCTCCCCCACTTTCCTGTATTGTAAGATAGGTTTTCACACCAAAATGGGTGTCCGTTTTATTTCTTCCTTTAGTCGAATGTGATGAGAGTAAACTACATGTTTTTCTCTCAGCTCTTCTGTTTTTCCCTCCACTAAAAAGTCTCCTGCCTGCCTCTTCTATGAGAGATAATTTGCCCCATTCCATTTCAGCCTCTCTCCTCCCAATACATTTCTCTTATACATTTACCATCATTTTTTTAAAGATATGATCCCATCCTATTCAATTCACCCTGTGCTCTCTGTCTCTCTCTACGTGTGTGTGTGTATGTGTGTGTATGTGTGTGTGTGTGGACGTGTGTGTGTAATCCCACCAACTACCCAGATACTGAAAAATTTCAAGAGTTACAAATATTGTCTTTCCATGTAGGAATGTAAACAGTTCACCTTTGGTAAGTCCCTTATGACTTCTCTTTGCTATTTACTTTTTCATGCTTCTTCTCATTCTTGTGTTTGAAAGTCAAATTTTCTTCTCAGCTTTAGTCTTTCCATCAAGAATGCTTGAAAGTCCTCTATTTCATTGAAAGACCATTTTTTTTTCCCCTGAAGTATTATACTCAGTTTTGCTGGGTAGGTAATTCTTGGTTTCAGTCCTAGTTCTTTTGACTTCTGGAATATCCTATTCCATGCCCTTCGATCCCTTAATGAAGAAGCTGCTAGATCTTCTGTCATCCTGAGTGTATTTCCACGATACTTGAAATGTTTCTTTCTAGCTGCTTGCAAGATTTTCTCCTTGACCTGGGAATTCTGGAATTTGGCCACAATGTTCCTAGGAGTTTCTCTTTTTGGATCTCTTTCAGGCAGTGATCAGTGGATTCCTTGAATACTTATTTTGCCCTCTGGTTCTAGAATATCAGGGCAGTTTTCCTTGATAATTTCATGAAAGATGATGTCTAGGCTCCTTTTCTGATCATGGCTTTCAAGTAGTCCCATAATTTTAAAATTGTTTCTCCTGGATCTATTGTCCAGGTCAGTTGCTTTTCCAATGAAATATTTTACATTCTCTTCCATTTTTTCATTCTTTTGGTTTTGTTTTGTGATTTCTTGGTTTCTCAGAAAGTCATTAGACTCCATCTGTTCCACTTTAATTTTGAGAGAAGTATTTTCTTCAGTGAGATTTTGAACCTCTTTTTCCATTTGGCTAATGTTACTTTTGAAAGCATTCTTTTCCTCATTGGCTTTTTGAACCTCTTTTGCCAATTGAATGAGCCTATTTTTCGAGGTTTTATTTTCTTCAGCATTTTTTGGGTCTCCTTTAGCAAGGTATTGACCCATTTTTCATGCTTTCCTTGCATCTCTCTCATTTCTCTTCCCAGTTTTTCCTCCACCTGTCAAACTTGACTTTCAAAATCCTTTTTGAGCTCTTCCATGGCCTGAGCACAGTGAATGTTTATTTCGGATGTTTGGGATACAGAGGCCTTCACTTGTATATCTTTCCCTGATGGTAAGCATTGTTCTTCCTCATCAGAAAGGAAAGGAAGAAATATCTGTTCACCAAGAAAGTAACCTTCTATGGTCTTATTTTTTTTCCCTTTTCTTGGCATTTTCCCAGCCAGTTACTTGACTTTTGAGATTATTCTCCACCCCCACCTCACCTCCAGATCTGCCCAACTGGTGCCTGGATCTGAGATTCAAATGCTGCTCCCCAGTCTCAGGGCTTTCGGGGGGGGGAGTGGTACTACTATTCAGTGTGAGATTAAATTCAGATGCTTAATTGGGGGTAGGGCCACCACACGGTACTCAGTTCCCTCAGGGAGTTTATGCAGAAACCTTCAACAATGGATCCGAGCTCCTGCCTGCTTTGGGAGCTCCTGTCCTCTGCTGCCTCTGTTGCTGCCACCCAAGGGGTCTGAGTTATGGAGACACCCTGCTCCCCTCTCAGCCAGTCAAGTAGGCTCTCTCCCTGACCTGTAGTTCCTGTGGGTTGAGGGACCTTTGCAGCTGCTGGAGATTCTGCCTCTGAAGCCTGCTCGGATTTGCTCCTCTCGGTGCCTCTTGGCCAAGGCAAGGCTGGGCTCTGCTCCAGTTCCTGTACGTGATGAACCTTTGGTGTCAATTTTTCAGGGTTTTCTGGAACAGAAACCTCCTCCACTCCGTTTTTGTGCAGCTTCCTCTCCTCCAGAATTTGTTGGGAATTCTTCTTTACAGGTAATTTATTGGCTGTGGGTTAGGAACTAGCATATGTGAATCTTTCTACTCCGCCATCTTGACTCATTCCCCCCACTTTATACTTCTTCCAACTGCTCTGTGAAGTAGAGAAATGCTTCCTTCTTATTTTATATATGGAGCAACAAAAGTAGATTCCAGACAGAAAACTTACCACTACTCTCAACCCAGTAAAATCATCACCTGATGCTCAATTTCCATTGCAAACTCCTTTCTTTCCTTCAGTTATCAGAATTCAGTGCTTTTCACGTTTCAGCTTTAAAGACCTATAATATAGAAGAGTAAGTCAGAGTTCAGGATAACAATGAGAGCGAGAACTGAAGTTATTCATAAAGAAAAAGTAATGACCAAGTATCAGGAGTTAATTCTCAAATCTACTCTCATTTTGAGGGTAGTGACCTTGCCTCATGAAGATAACTAATTGTTTCAACCAACCTATAGTTTTCTGTACATGCTAGATGAATAGTGAGATGCTCATGTGCTCACTGGTCCCAGGTGTTTAACGTTAGTAATTAGAACTAACTAAGAAAATCCTTAATATCTTTGTATCACAAAATTCCCATCTAAGTAAGTCTTTTTGCTAATATGGATGACAGGATCACAACAGATTTTTCGTATTTTATTTTGAATTCCCAAAAGTAAGGGGATTAGTTTAGAATAAATAATACAGAATCAATGATTTAAACTACCAAAGAATATACATGAAATTATGCTGTATTAATATAAAGCAACATTTCAATGTTTTTCAAAGTGACTCATAATTTTTGTCCCATCTTAGAATTTCAGAGCGGAAATTTAACTCAGTCATGAAGTACATCAAATTCTACAGACAAATCATGAATGCCAATGTAAAATTTTGGTAGTTATCATGCTGATTAATGACATCCAGTGAGGAGGAGTTCATTATGCCCAAGAATAATCCGTCATATTTGGAGATAGTTCTAACTGTAAGATAAGAGGCAAAAGAAAAAGTGTCAAGGATAAGATGTATAGATCATATCAGGGAAACAACAGACATGAAATTGGACAGATGCTGAGTGATAGTGGGGAGTAGAAGACCTTGGTATGCTATAATCCATGGGGTCAAAAAGAGTCCCACAGTAGGAAGGAGCCAAGATGGCGGAGTATAAAGACTCACGGATGCTAGCTCCGAATCCACAGCCCAGAAATTTCCTGTAAAAAGAACTCCCCACAAATTCTGGAGTACTGCAAGCCATGCACCAATGCAGTGGAAGAGATTACCATTGCAGAGAGCCCTGGAAAGCTATCCACAGGGGTTTGTTGTGCTCCGGACAGCAGAGCCCACTCCTGTGCTGCCCCGGCCACTCAGCAAGCTTCAGGGACGGAATCTCAGGCGGCCGCGAAGGTCCCTCCACCTACAGGTGCTACAGGTCAGTGAGAGGGACTTCTGGGCTGGTTGAGAGGGGAGCGGGTGTCTCCATGACTTGGGTCCCCTTGGGAGGCAGTGGCAGAGGCAGCAGCAGAGGCAGCAGCGGCCCAGGACTCCCCGAGCAGGCAGGAGCACCATTACCAAAGGTCTCTGCATAAACCCCCTGAGGGAACTGATCCTGGGAGGCGGCCCTGCCCCCACCCGCTCCATTACTGAAGGTCTCTCCATAAAGCCCCTTAGCCTGGGAATAAAGCCTCCATTACTGAAGGTCTCCCCATAAAGCCCCTTAGCCTGGGAAGCGACCCTGCCCCCACGCCAGCACCAGAACTTAAGCTCACATTGAATAGCAGCTGCTCCCGCCATGGAAAGCCCTGAGGCTGGGAAGCAGCATTTGAATCTCAGACCCCAAGCACTAGCTGGACAGATCTAGGTAGGGGTGGAGAAGAATCTCAGAAGTCAAGTAACTGGCTGGGAAAATGCCCTGAAAAAGGAAGCAAAATAAGACCATAGAGAGCTACTTTCTTGGGGAAGAGATGGTCCTTCCTCCTTTCATTTCTGATGAAGAAGTACAACGCTTGCCATCAGAGAAAGACGTGGAGGTCGGCTCTATCCCAGACATCCCAGGTGGATGTCCGGTGTGCTCAGGCCTTGGAAGAGCTCAAAAAGGATTTCAAAAATCAAGTTACACAGGTGGAGGAAAAACTGGGAAGAGAAATAAGAGAGATGCAAGGAAAGCATGAAAAATGGGTCAACACATTGCTAAAGGAGACCCAAAAAAATGCTGAAGAAAATAACACCTTGAAAAATAGGCTCACTCAATTGACAAAAGAGGTTCAAAAAGCCAATGAGGAGAAGAATACTTTCAAAAGCAAAATTAGCCAAATGGAAAAAGAGGTTCAAAAGCTCACTGAAGAAAATAGTTCTCTCAAAATTAGAGTGGAACAGATGGAGTCTAATGACTTTCTGAGAAACTAAGAAATCACAAAACAAAACCAAAAGAATGAAAAAATGGAAGAGAATGTGAAATATCTCATTAGGAAAACAACTGACCTGGAAAATAGATCCAGGAGATACAATTTAAAAATTATGGGACTACCTGAAAGCCATGATTAAAAAAACAGCCTAGACATCATCTTTCATGAAATTATCAAGGAAAACTGCCCTGATATTCTAGAACCAGAGGGCAAAATAAGTATTCAAGGAATCCACTGGTCACCGCCTGAAAGAGATCCAAAAAGAGAAACTCCTAGGAATATTGTGGCTAAATTTCAGAGTTCCCAGGTGTAGGAAAAAATATTGCAAGCAGCTTGAAAGAAGCAATTCAAGTATTGTGAAAAGACAATCACGATAACTCAAGATCTAGCAGCTTCTACATTAAGGGATCGAAGGGTGTGGAATAGGATATTCCAGAAGTCAAAGGAACTAGGACTCAAACCAAGAATCACCTACCCAGCAAAATACTTCAGGGGAAAATATGGTCTTTCAATGAAACAGAGGACTTTCAAGCATTTTTGATGAAAAGACCAGAGCTGAAAAGGAAATTGGACTTTCAAACACAAGAATGAGAAGAAGCATGAAAAAGTAAACAGCAAAGAGAAGTCATAAGGGACTTACCAAAGGTGAACTGTTTACATTCCTACATGGAAAGACAATATTTGTAACTCTTGAAACTTTTCAGTATCTGGATAGTTGGTGGGACCACACACAGATGTACATACACACACACGCACATACACACACATGTACATGTACATGCACACACACATACACACATGCATGCACACACAGAGACACAGAACACAGAGTGAATTGAAGAGGATGGGACCATATCTTAAAAGAAATTAAGGTAAATGGTGAGAGAGAAATGTAGTGGGAGGAGAGAGGGTGAAATGGAATGGGGTAAATTATATCTCATTCAAGAGGCAAGTAGGAGACTTTTTAGTGGAGGGAAAAAGAGGAGAGCTGAGAAAAAAAAACCATGAAGTTTACCCTCATCACATTCGACTAAAGGAAGGAGTAAAATTAACACTCATTTTGGTATGAAAACCTATCTTACAATACAGGAAAGTGCGGGAGGAGATAAGCAGGGAGGGAGGGATGATGGAAGGGAGGGCAATGGGAGGAAGGAGCAATTTGAAGTCAACACTCAGGGAGGGACAGGATCAAAAGATAGAACAGAAACAATGGGGAGCAGGATAGCATGGTGGGAAATATAGTTAGTTTTACACAACACGACTATTATCGAAGTCATTTGCAAAACTACACAGATAGGGCCTATATTGAATTGCCTGCCTTCCAAAAGGGAATTGGTGGGGAGGGAGGGATGGGGAGAATTTAGAACTCAAAGTTTTAGGAACAACTATTTAGTATTGTTGTTGCTACTAGGAAAGAAGACATACTGTTACTGAGGAATAGAAAGTCATCTGGCCCTACAGGACAAAAGAGAAGATGGGGACAAGAGAAGGGAGGGATGATAGAAGAGATTGGTTTTAGGGAAAATTAGAATGCTCGGTGTATTAGGGTGGGGGGAGGGGACAAATGGGGAGAAAATTTGGAACCTAAAATTTTATGAAAATGAATGTAAAAAGTTAAATGAATAAATTTATATTAAAAAAAAATAGAGTCCCACAGAACTGAATGAATAGCACCAGCAACAGATTGTAAGGGATTCTCTTTCTTTCCTTTCTCTTCCTTCCTTCCTTCCTTCCTTCCTTCCTTCCTTCCTTCCTTCCTTCCTTCCTTCCTTCCTTCCTTCCTTCCTTCCTTCCTTCCTTCCTTTTCCTTCCTTTTCCTTCCTTTTCCTTCCTTCCTTCCTTCCTTCCTTCCTTCCTTCCTTCCTTCCTTCCTTCCTTCCTTCCTTCTTTCTTCCTTTCTTTTTTCTAAGGCAAAGCTCTTTCCATTATATGACACTGCATTTTCCCTAATAATTAGCTAAGAGTTCCCTTTGTTTCTTTTGTCAACCCCAGCCCACAATTTCAGCTCCTTGTTGTTAATTTTGTGCATGGATGCCAACAAAATACATCTAATCCAATTCCTTTAAAAACTCATCAGATACTTGAAGACTACAATTTTTCCCAACTTAAGTGTTTTCTTCCTGAAGGTACACATCATTAGTTGCTTTAAATGAACTTCTTACTGTATGGTTCTGGCAGCCTTTGCCATCCTGATCACTGTCTCTTATATGCATTCCAGTACATCAATGGCTCTTCTAAAATGTGAGAATTATAACAGTATTCTACATGTAGTCTGAATAGAGCATTTCTTTAGTGCTATGTTTATAATTCTATAAAGCCTATAATTAATCAAACAATCTGTTACAACTAATTATTGAACCATACTGACTAAGATCCTTAGGGGAGAAAGGTCAGGGGAGATCTGGGAACATGATGGCTGCATGATTTCATGGAAAGCAACTTCGTTTAGTGTGATGGGGTGCTAGAGTCCTGTTGTAGACACTTACCAGCTGTATAACCTGGGGGAGGTGAGGAGATAATTTTGCCTCTCTTAGCTTACTTCCTTCATGTATAAAATGGGAATTAGAATATCTCTTAAAATCACTAAGTTGGTGTAGAGATCAAATGTTATATATATATATATATATATATATATATATATATATATATACGATACTTTTCAAATCTCAAAGCAATATATACTTAAATTATACTATATATAAATATAGAACACATGAGTATGTGTTTGTATATGTATATGTATATATATATATATATATAATATATAATAAAATGATTCTCCTAAACTCTCAGAGCTTCTATGAGCAGCACTGCCTAATGTGACTCTCAGGAGCTCCTTCATCACTATCTATCTTCTGTGTGCTTTGCTGCTATATTTATTTCTTTCAAAACAAAGACATTTAATGAAATGGCATAATAGGAAAAATTATGAGAATATTTCTCACATAAGCCTGGGGCACACTATTCTAAAAATACACATATCATCAGTGAGAAGAGTGGATACACATGGGAAGTGCACATGGAGGACATTCCCTTACAAAATACTTTTGACATGGGGACATCTTTAGAGTAATTTGTGCCTCCTATTTCATAGGACATCTTCTAATCAATTGTGTGTCTACTAGTTCCTGCTGATCTAGGGGTAATCAGGTAATGCTGGATGTGCAAGCTCAGCTAGAGGAACCTACTGTTCATGTCTCAACTTTAAGTTCTTTTTTATACCTTAAAATGCATGTAGCACTTCTTTTCTTTTGCCCACCTCAATCCTCAAAAATAAAGGCTACTAATTCTGGTCTTTGTGTGTTTTTAGAGGGCTGGACTGAAACACAGCATTCATAGCACCCAGGGGCTCAGCCAGAAAAGATGAAGGATAATCAATGTAAAATTATTATAGAACCAAAGCCATATTATACGGAAGAGAAAAACCATTTGAAATCCAATTGTGTGAATTACAATTTCTTTTTATAGTTCTGAACAATTTGCTCATTTAAATAATTTCATTGATTATAACTATTGCCTTTGTGGAAAAAGTAACTGAAGATCTCTACAAAAAAAAGAGTTTCTAAGATTTTTGTGACACTCTTTCATTTGCTGAAATACACGAATTATGGGAATAAAATCAGAAGACTTGTCTACATAACAATGACAAATTATTAGATTTACCAAAATAAAATCAAACAAAAGCCTCATTAGTAGAATTTTTCATGCACTTAATTGGTATTTAATCTTAAAATCCCCTCTATTAATTTTCTCAAATTTTCTAAATTAGGATGATGTTTAAAAGTATTCAATCCATCTAGGCATGGTATGTGTTACACCTTAAAAATAGCTAAATGAATTTCAATAACCCTGTGGGCAATTTTTCTCCATTTTTTTTTGCCCTCTCCAAATCATTCTCCAGTAGAGAAATCTTCCTCCAGTAGAGAAATCTTCCTAAATTTAAAACCACTTCACTCACACTGTTGTTCAAGAACTTCAAATGCTTCCCATTACTTATTAATTAAATTAATTAATTAAAGAACAATATCTTTACCCTGGCACTTAAGCATTGTTTCATTTTTATCTCCTCTCATTCTTCAATCAGATAATCAATGAACAGTTATCAAGTGCTTACTCTATGGTAAGCTAGGCCTTGTGCTTAGCATAGAGAATATAAAAAAGAGAAAAAAGGCTGTTCCTGCTCTCAAGGAGCTCACTACCTAATGGGGAGGGACGGGAGGGCAGGATACAACAAACAAGTAGATACAAGCAACCTTTACATATTATCCTCATGTATTCTATAGTTCAGGAAAACTAAGGGCCTGAGGGGAGTGATGAAATTCCTGCTAGGCCACAAAAGGTTAATGTTAGATTGATTTTTCAGTGTGAAAAATATCTAGATTTGGTATAAAAAAAAAGCAACAACTTCTTAACTATTATGGTTAGCAATTACTTGTCATCACCACAGCAGTGGGCTTATCTACTTTGATTAACATATCCCACATTATAGCAGAATCTCAGATCTGGAAGTGATGTAATAGGCTCTTTTCTGCAAACACTATCGGACTAAAAGTCAGCTTTATAGCTTGCCTGACAAGTGATTGAGAGGAAATTACTTGAAGATTCTTAAGGAATAGGAACACACTACCACCTGGGGCAGCCATTGTAATGTAGAGTAATGTAGAGTAGCCACTCTAATTTTCAGTAAGTTTCTTACTGCAATTTCTTTTATTTCTTCCTGTTTCTGCTTTCAGGGTCAAGCAGAGAATCTCTAATTCCCTTTCCAGGTGGTAGTTTTTAAAGAAAACCTAAAGACAGCAATCTTGACCCTCATGAATCTTTTCTTTGATAGGCCAAGCATCTTCAATTCTTTCAATTGGTGCTAAGAGGCATGGTCTGAAAACATTTCACCATCCTGTTTTGCCTCCTCCCAATGTTCTCAGAATTATGAACGCCCTTCAAAAAACATGATGCCCAGGACAGAACTTACCTGTGTAGATGTGTTATAATTATCACAGCTGCAATAGAACTCTCACCTCCCTGATCATGGATACAATTTCTCTTAATACATTCTAAAGTTACAATGGCTTTTTGTTTGTCATACAATAATACTCATATTGAGCCTATAGGTCACTGAACCTTCAAATATTTTTGTTTTTGTTTTCAGGAAAGTCACATCTCTGTCTTCTTGTACTCATTAAATTATTATTTTTTTTAAATACAAGCATAAGACTTTAAATATTGGTCTAGAGATTTGATTTCACTTATATAAGGAAAATTCTGGGCAAGGAAATTCTCTCCATCAATGCAAATTGGCATCTGTGTCACATGAAGGAATAAGTGGATGATTCAGGATCACATTGTCAGTGTTTGCTGGGAGTGTAACTTAATTTACCATCTTCTAGACTCCAAGGCTGACTCTAATCTATAGCTCAGTACTGTCTTTCTTAGTCTGTTATTGCATGAGAAAACAAAACACAAGAAAACAAAAACTTTTGAAGGAAACCAAAAGGAAAAATTTGAAATGAATTACCATGCCGAGTAATGTGTTGTAGTTGAAAAGGGACTTGACTTGAAATGAGGAGTTATATATTCCAACCCTGAAACTAACACTGATTTTAACTTCATCACCATTTACCAATCACCTACTATGTGTTGAGCATCGTACTGGATGCTGGAGACTCAAAGACAAAAACACTTTAGCATGAGTAACTCTCTAGATTTCCCCATCTCCTCACTGATTGTCATCTCATCCTGAAGATATCTCTGCCCTTTGGCCTGCCACACTGACTGGACCTGAGATATTGGCTTTTAGAGTGGCCCTACCCATGCTCCTTTAACTCTTGGCTAAATTCCCTCTCCAGAGAGCTCACTTTCTCACTAGTGATTGTGTCCACTCCTCCCTGCCTTCCATAATTTTGCTCTCTTCCTTCTTCTAGCTTAACTTTTTATTTTATCTTTATATTATATTATGTTATTATATCATTATATATCATATTATTATATCATTATATATCATATTATGCCTTTATATTATTATATATTACATAATATATTATTATAATTTATTATATATTATATTATGCCTTACAATTGTATCCTCATTTCTTAGTGCAACATGACACATAGGAAACACATAATAGTTTTTAATACCTATTTGTCTAAATCAATCTCCTTTATCAATGAATTTATTGGGAGAAGTTATAGCAAATATGATTGAAATTTTCATTTGTGCAAAGGAAAGAGCACTCAGAATTTGGAGAATTTGGAAGCACATGGTGCAGAAGATCTTGCAATCTAAACCTTGAAGCCAGCTAAGAATTTCATGAAGCAGTAAGTGAGCATGAGGAGAATATCCTTCCATGAGAGTTGGTGTTATCTAGAACATCAGTAGGTGGTTATATGATCCTAGATAAGTCACTTCTGTGTCTGTTTCCTTTTTTACAAAATGGTTCTATTATCACTTTCATCAATAGTCATTAGGCTATTATGAGAAAATGTTTTGAAAACAAAATTGTGAGTTATTACTATTAACCTTAAAATGATATATAAGTATAAGTATTCCAGGACTGAGTGGAGAAATTAACCACTGATGAGTTTTGTTTTCTGCATTAGTAATTTGTTATTGAACAGCTATAGAATCATGGGGTCATCACAACCAAGGACCATATGGCAGTCAATATTTTTCCTTTCTGAAGATCTGGTTATAGTAACTGCTATTATTTTTCCAGGCAGGTTATGCAAGTTTTATTATCAACATTGATTTCCCCACATCTCTCTACAGTTATTAATGATTAGGTAAAATCTAATACACATGTTCTCAGGTAGAAATGAGTACTAACTCAGGTTCAAAAGATCTGTTTGGGGAAATACTCCCTGGATGGCTTATTGTTTCATTTTTCTTTGCTACATCTGATTTTTAGCCTATCTATTCTTCTGTGTCTTAGTACAAAATCCATACACTTTGGGATCACAAAGGTCCGTTTAAATAATTAACAGGTAGGCAGTTTTCTTTGTTGAAGCAATATTAAAGTCTCAACAGTCAGATAATAAACTAAACCTAACTAATCAGGAAACAGAGCTCATAAGAAGCATAATGAATTGCCACAAAGGGAATTGACTATGGATTATTTTTAAAGATTCTTAAAATGGTAAATGGAAAATCTCAGTTTTTTAAAGCAGCTCCTTGAAACATCAATAATGCTTGTATCTCTTGTATTACATTAATCTGGAGACACACTATATTTTTCATTATTGCTTAGTATCCACAGCTGCATTTGAATAAGTTGACAAGATTACTTCAGGGAAATTATTTCAAAGGACTAATGGCTCTGTTATATACGTAGCACCTACATTCCTTTCTTTCTTGTCTGCCTCCCTCATCAAACGTTCTTTCATGTTGGCAGGTGTGGAATTCACATAGCGTAGCTATGTGGCTATAATTCACTGTTCTATTTCAGGGTCCTAAGAGTAGCTATGGTGTGTGTGTGTGTGTGTGTGTGTATGTTTGTGTATAGCTGAGCCTACTCTTTGTTATTGTAGCAGCTGAGCCCCCACTGGTATCCTTTTTTTCACATGAAATCATTCCCAATGATAGGATTAACTTACACATAAAACATTTACCAAGCAATAAGACAAAAGTGATAAAAATTTTTGTATTTACTCAAAAGAATGCAAAAACAGAAATACTCATACCACCTAGTCGATATAAGGCAAATAATTGAAAAGTCTAATATGTATACAACATACGACAAGCAGAAAAATATCATACAATTATAGTTAACACAAAAACCTAGGTCATATTTCCCCACCTAAGCACATAGTACCTGCGAAGTACACACTTAAAGAGCCCTCGAAAGGAATTAGGCAGCCAGGTAGTACAGTAGATAGTGTTGGACCCGGAGTCAGAAAGATGCATACTCCTGAGATCAAAGTAGGCCTGAGATGGTTACTAGTTGGGTAACCCTGGGCAAGTCACTTAACTTTGCCTCAGTTTCCTCATGTGTAAAATGAACTGAGGAAGGAAATGTCAAATCACCCTAATATATTTGCCAAGAAAACTCCAAATGGGATCATGAAGAGTTGGACAAGATTGCATAATAACAGAGAATCCCATAAGTAGAGAAACCTAGGTGTGAAGGGCAACTCTCAAACTATGTCTTTTTGTCCAACAGTAACTATCTCTATCAAATAAAGGTGATTCCCTGAAGCTAGCTAACCTCTTTTTGTTCTTGCCATTCTCCTGACAGGCAAAGTCACTCTTTTTCTTTTCTTAAGCCACAGAAAACAGTGAGAAGCCTTTTCAGATCATGGCCATGTTTAACAGTGTGATGAGAAAGTGTTATGCTATTGTAATGACAAGGAGTTCCCTCGAGCTAGAGGATTGTAAAAAACTCAGATCTACAAGTAACATGACAATCAGCATTGTACAGCTATGTTAAAGCCCCTTCTAAAGGCAAAACATAGCTCCTAACAAAACAGTTGCAAAGTTTGCCTTTCTTCCTCTTATATCTGTTTCTCCTTGTAATCAAAAGTCCTCCCAGAGGCCATCTGCAATAGACCTCTTTTTATCTTCTCATTCTTTACCCCTCAAAGTCTGGCTTATTGAAACTACTCTTTCAAAAGTTACTAATGAACTTTTAGTTGCCAAATTCCATCTAAATCTTATTCTTTTCTCAATCTTCATTCTCCTCCACCATTCTTCAGCTTTTGACATTGTTGATTACTCCCTCCTCCTTGATATTCTTTCTTTCTAGAGTCTTAATACTTTTCTCTAGATGTTTGAGACTCTGCTCCCTTGGTCTCCTCCTATGAATCTGACTGCTCTTCCTCTGTCTCCTCTGCTGAATTCTCTTCGAGATCATGCCCTCTGAACCCAGATGATCCCCAGGGTTCCACCCTGGGCCTGCTTCTCTCTTCTCCCTATATACTACCTTGCTTGGTGATCTCATCAGCTCCCATGCTCTGAATTCTCATTTTTTTGTTGATGATTATCAAATCTATCAGTATTGCCCCAATTTCTCTGCTGACTTCAATCACACATCTTCAGTTGTCTTTCATACATCACAGAACGGATATCCAGTAGAAATCTTAAACTCAGTAAGTCCAAAATGTAACTCATTATCTTTCTCCTCAAACCCTTCCCTCCTCCCTATTACTGAAGAGGGAAGCACCATCCTGCCTGTCTCTCAGGCTCACAACCTAGTAGTCATTTTGGAATCCTCACTCACCCACCTATCCAAACTGTTGCCAAGGTCTGTTGAGTTCATCTTTCCAACATCTCTCCTTCTTTCATCACCTTAAACCTGCATAATTGTAATAGCCTACTAGTGAGTCTGCTTGCCTCAACTTTCTTCCTACTCCAATCCATTCTCATTAAGCCACTAAAGTGATTCCACCAATAAATCACAGGTCTGACTATGTCATCCTCCTACTCAGTAAACTGCAGTGACTCCTATCACCTCCAGCATAAAATACAAAATTCTCTTTCACATTCTTAGCCCTTCATGGCCTAGCCCTCTCCTACCTTTCTATCTTCATACACTTTATCTTGACAAGTACTCTTTGGTCCAGTGACAATGGCCTCCTGACTGTGAATAAGTGAATAAGACATTCTATCTCTTGGCTCTGGACATTTTCATTAGAAGTATATATATTGTGTCTGTAATACTTTCTCTCCTCCTCTCTGATTACTGACCTCCTTGATATATATATATATATATATATATACATATATATATACATATATATATATGTATATATATATATATATGTATATGTGTGTGTATGTAGTTGTTTGTCATTTTTCTCGTTAATCTATAAATTCCTTGAGGGCAGGAACTATCATTTGACTGTTTTTGTATTCTCAGCATTTAGCACAGTACCTGGTACAATGTAGGTGTTTAATAATTGTTTACTGATTGCTTCATTGGTGTTCTCCCTGTCATTCTAAAGAGGGATTTAGAAGGCAAAGCAGGGGCAGGTTACCCCTTCCACAGTCTGCAGAGAGTGATAATCCTCAATAACTCTTTAACAAGAAGCAGAATTTAGCTTTCTTCCAATGAGCCTCCAGCAGCTATTTCAGGCTAATCTGAGCTCCTCTATTAATCAGCAAGTTCCCAGCACAATAGCTTAAAAGTCAGCACTGTCAGCTAGAAACCTCCTGTATCTTCTATACCAGTTTACTGTGACTCTTCCAGAACTCTGTTTTTGCTTCTGCTGCTTCTATTTTTCTCTCCTATAGTTGCTGCCAAAAGCTTCTTCTGGTTTCTTAAAAACTTCTGAGGCCTGAAGTCATTGTGTGGTTTGTCCTTCATTCTCAAAGAGGAACATGGCATCAGGAGACATGACTTGCAAATGAATTGGATTTGAGTTAGGGAGGACACCAGTCTTACTTTCTCCTCCAGAGTCATCTGGTTCCAGTGGCCAGATATAGATCATGACAACTGGAGATGATCCAAGATGCAGTGGGAGCCCATGATCTTTTTAAGCTAAAGTCTTCTCTAGGTCTCACTTTGAGGGAAGCAATCCTCATTACTTCTTTAAGAAATAAGTTAAGGGATGGTCCCTTTAATTAAAAAAAATCACACTGAAAGAGTTTCTGGCTGTAAGAGAAACACTTATTATTTACATTCCCCCTGTGCCAAGAGGGCCCAGAAAGCAACCATTAAGTTGTACTTGGGCAGAGACCTATCAGTGAGATTGTCCAATCTATGAGATCCAGAGTGAACTGGGTTTAAGGCAAGGTCTTTAAGAAAGCCTCAAATCACAGCTCCCCGTTGGCAGTGAAAAGAATCTCTACCTTATGAAGTAACACTCAAGAATTTTTTTCTCTGATATGTAAGCCTAATAGTGATTATATAATGTTCCTGTAGTAAGCCAGTTATGCTGTTTATGTTTTTTCTACTTGTAAATTATAAAAAAAAGTCACACGCAAATGGATTGTAAAGCCTCAATACCTCGTAGTCACTGTTTCCTCAGTCATTTCTTTGTCTTCATTTATACCTTCTGAGTACATTCATCTAATAGGCAATGGTCCTTTAACTGGTCCTCAAAACACTATGTATTGCTCAATATTTTTTATCTGAGAGACAGGGTTTCTACAGAAGGAAATTTTTGTAATTTTTACTTGCACAAATAATTGTTTTCTGACCATTTCAGCAACTTAATTGTTCATGTAAAAAAGAAAATACCTTACATCCATATTTATGTTAGTTGTGATTCAATATGTGAAGTATAGCAACTTATAATGAAAATCAGATGAGTCTGATATTTAATAATTATCTAACCCATATGTGAAATACTAGGCAGAGACATATTTTAGTTGCAATCTGGTGGCATACATTTTACTTACACATAATTTATCTTAATTATCAAGTTAATCTTCAAGCATTAGCTTCCTTAATTATAACTTAATTGTATGTTTATTTCATTATTGATCTGATTATATAATTAATCATTTCCCATAAAACAAGCCTCCACTAAATCAGTCTCCCATGTTGCATTTTGGTATTGAGATGACCCAAGATACTTGAAGATTTTGACATTTAAGTACAAATTCTAGGTCTTACCAAGTTGCAAGTATAGTCCCAGTAACATCTTATATTTATGTCAACTAATGATTTAACTAGTTAAATTTGGAAAGGCAAATAACTTTGCTGTGAAGTAATGAGCTTTTCAGCCATAGAAACTCCCAAATATTATCTGCTAAATTATAAAGGGCTCATGATTTGCATTAGCAATGAGAACAGTCACATTGATGAAATTGAAATCAAAGATCTTTTAATACTGACATAAAAAAAATAAGCACATGATTTTGCACATGAAAATTTTCATTACCAGTTGTCAAAAAAAGGTCTGATTTTTTTCATTATACTTAACTCTGTACCATATCTGGTTTCTTTCTTTTTTCTTTACCAGACATTAGGGAAACTTTTTATTTCCTCCTCCAACAACACAACAAATACCTGAGAGGTAAAGGATGTACAGAAACGCATAAAGATTTTTTTTTACTTTTCGGTTCTGGACCTGCTATTTCATTCATTTAGGGAGTTCTTGAACAGGAAGGGATGTCAATCAACACCTTCTCTGTAACTTACAGTTTTAGAGAGGGCCCAGGGGCAGTGAAAAGTTAATTGACCTAGCCAGGGCCAAGCAAACAATGTGTGTCACAGATAGCTGGCTGTGCAGTGGATAAAGTGCTAGACCCAGAGTCAGGAAGACATTAGCTTAACTCTAACATCAGATACCAGCGGAGTGACACTGGGCAAGTTACTTAATCTCTGGCTGCCTCAGTTTCCTTAACTATAAATTCAATATAATAATAGCACCTACCTCACAGGGTTGTTGTGAGAATCAAATGGGATATTTGCAAAAGCACTTACAACAATACCTGGCACACAGTAGGTCCTGTATAAATGATGATTCTCTTTCATATCACAGAAAAGGTTTTTAACATACCTATCCATTCCTCTGAAGCCAGCTTTCTTCCATTATACCATATGTTTTCTCATGTGGCAAAACCCTCAACATAGCATACTATCATACTCTCCTAGGAAAAGAAAGACCTTTGTGGGACTGATGAGCAGATATTCCACATTGACCTTACCACTGTGCTTTCTCAGAAAATCATAGTAATTATCAGAAGGGAACTGGATCTTTTGCTCAGTGATGGCACAGATTTGATCTCTCAGTTATACGATTATCTACTTGGTGGTCCTCCTTAGCTTTAATAAGTAAGCTATTGTGGCATTATTCTTCCTCCTGGGCAGTTCCTGACTCAGATTTAGGATCTCCAAAGAAACAATTTGTCTGTTTCTTGGGATTACCAGTTACTGCACTGTGCTCAGAAAAGGAAAGAGAAGACAGAATAAAGAACACAGTGTCTCTCACTGTCATGTGCTTCTGCTGCCTAGTTAACTTGGGGTTTACTGGCTAGATTTCTTTCTCAAAAAGCAAACCTTAAACCGAATTCACACTGGAGTTCATAGATTGGGCAAAAATAGATTCCTGCCTAAACAGCACTTAATGGATAGTTTGGGGGCACTCCTGAGAGAGTGAATGTAAATAGCAAATAGTAACCATTTCTCTTTTGGCCAGGAACCCTGAGGGTTTTCCCCTCCAACTCTGATTTTTATTTTGATTAAAGGGGCAATCCCTTGACTGACTTTTTTTGGTAAAACAATTTATTTGTTTTCTGTTTTCAAGAATCACATCCATAAGCTTTAAATTTTCTTCCTCTCCATTCCACCTCCCTCCCAAGACAACATAAAATCTTATATGGGTTCTGCACATACATTCCTATTAAACATATTCACATTAGTCATATTGTACAGAAAAATGAAAACAAAACAAAACATAACGTAACAAGAGTCAAAATAGTCTACTTCGTTCTGCCTTCAGACTCTATAGTTCCTTTGTTGGATGTGGATAGCATTTTGCATCAAAAGTCCTTTGGAAATGCTTTCAGTCTTTGCATTGCTGGGAAGGGTTAAATCTATCAGAAACAGTTGTCAGACACTGTGACTGTTACTGATTATAATGTCCTCTTGCTTCTGCTCATTTCACCCAGCACAGTTCATATAAATCTTTCCAGGTTTTTCTGAAGTCCTCCTGTTCATCAATTTTTTATGGCACAATAGTATTCCATTACATTCATATACCACAACTTGTTCAAAGATTCCCCAACTGATGGGCATCCCCACAATTTCCAGTTCTTGGCCACCTCAAAAAGAATTGCTATTAAATGTTTTGGACATGGGGTACCCTACAAGTAATATTCCTGCGTCAAAGGGCATGCATATATTTTGTAGCCCTCTGGGCATACTTCCAAATCATACCCCAGAAAGGTTGGACCTGCTTATAGCTCCACCAACAATGAATTAGGGTTCCAACCCTCCAACATTTATCATCTTCCTGTTTTGTCATGCTAGCCAATCAGAAAGGTGTGATATGCTACCTCAGAGTTGTTTTGATTTGCATCTATCTAATCAATAGTGATTTACAGCATTTTTTTTCATATGACTTTATATAGCTTCAGTTTCTTCCTCTGAAAACTGCCTGTTCATATACTTTGACTATTTATCAACTGGGGAATAGCTTGTGTTCTTGTCAGTTTGACTCTGTTCCCTGTATATTTTAGAAATGAGGCGTTTATCACAGGCACTAGTAAAAATTCTTTCCCAGTATTCTGCTTCCCTCCTAATCTTGACTTAATTGGCTTTGTTTGTGCAAAAAATTTTCAATTTAATGTAATCAAAATTATCCATTTTGCATTTTATAATATTCTCTATCTGTTTTATCATAAATTTCTCCATTCTCCATAAATTTGGCAAATAATCTACTCCTTGCTCTCCTAAGTGGTTTGTGATATCAGCCTTTATACCCAGATCATATACCAATTTGGACTTTACTCTGGTATATAGTGTCAGGCATTGGTCTATGCCTGATTTCTGCAAGACTATTATCCAGTTTTACTAGTAGTTTTTGTCCAACAGTGAGTTTTTCTCCCAGAAACTGAGGTCCTTGGGTTTGTCAAACAGAAGACTGCTACTGCTATAATCATTGATTGCTATTTCTCGTTTACCTAACTTATTCCACTGATGTGCTCCTGTATTTCTTAGTACCAATTGATTTTGATGATTTCTGCTTTTTAATTCAAATTGAGATTTGGTAGGTCTAGGCCAACTTCCCTAACATTTCTTTTCATTAATTCCCTTGATAATTGTGGACCTTTTGGTCATCCAGATGAAATTTGATATTATTTTTTTCTAGCTCTAGAAAATAATTTTTGGCATTGTCGTTGGTATGATACTGAATAAAATTAATTTAGGTAGAATTGTCATTTTTATTATATTGCCTAGGTCTACTCACAAGCAACTGATGTGTTTTCAGTTACTTAGATCAAACTGTACTTGCACAGAAAGTATTGTGTAATTGTGTTTATGTAGTCCCTGGATTGGTTTTGGCAGGTATACTCCCAAATATTTCATCGTGTCCTACCATAACTTTAAATAGAATTTCTCTTTCTATCTCTTGCTGTTGGCAATATATACAGAAATGCAAATGATTTATGTGGGTTTATTTTGTAACTTGCAACTTTACCAAAGTGTTTATTATTTCAAGTAGTTTTCTTACTTTATTCTCTAGGATTCTCTAAGTATATCATCATATCATCTGCAAAGCATGATAACTTAGTTTTTTCTTTGACTAATCTAAGTCCTTCAATTATTTTCTTCTCTTATTGCTAAAGCTAAGATTTCTAGCGACATATGGAATAACAGTGGTGATGATGGACATCCTTGTTTCATCCCCAGTCTTATGGAAATGCATCTAATTTATTCCCATTACATACAATGCTTGCTTTAGATAGATAACAACTCATTATTTTAAGGAGGGATGTATTTATTTGTAAACTTTTCAGTGTAAGATTTTTCTGCATCTATCGAGATAATCATATGGTTTCTGTTAGTTTTGTTGTTGATATGATCAATAATGCTGATAGTTTTCCTAATATTAAACCAACCCTGTATTCCCAGTATAAATGCTACCTGATTATAGTATATTATTCTCTTGATAAGTTGCTGCAATCTCTTTGCTAATATTTTATTTAAAATGTTTGAATGTATATTCATTACGGAAAATTGGTCTCTAATTTTCTTGCTGTTTTGACCTTTCCTGTTTTAGGTATCATATTCATACTTGTATCATGAAAATAGTTTTATAGGACTCATTCTTCCCCAGTATTCCCAAATTGTCTGTATAGTGTTATAATTAACTGTTCTTTAAATGTTAGATAGAATTTACTTGTAAATCCATCTGGCCCTGATGATTTTTCCCTAGGGATTTCATCGATGACTTTTTCACTTTCTTTTTCTGAGATGGGTTTGTTTACTATTTTCCTTCTGCTAATCTGGGCAATTTATATTTTTGTAATTATTCATCCATTTCACAAAGATTGCCAAATTCATGGGCAAACAGTTGGGTGAAGTGATTTCTAAATATTGTTTTAATTTCCTCTTCATTGGAGATGAGTTCACCCTTTTCATTATTGATAGTGGTAATTTGGTTTTCTTTTTTATTTTAATCAAATTGAACAAAGGTTTATCAATTTTATTGTTTTTTTAAATAAAACTAGCTCTTAGTTTTATTTATTAGATAGTTTTCTTAGTTTCAGCTTATAAACCTTTCCATTTTCTGTATTTCTAAATTGGTATTAAATTAGGGATTTTCAATTGCTTCTTTTTCTGTTTATTTTTCAGTTGTGTCCCCAATTCATTGATCTCCTCTTTCTCTATTTTATTCATGTAGCATTCAAAGATACAAAACTTTCATGAGAACTGCTTTCACTGCATCCCCTAAATTTTGGTAGGTTGTCTCATTATTGTCATTTTCTTCAATGAAGTTGATTGTTTCTATGGTTTGTTGTTTGACCCTGTCATTCTTTAGGATTATATTATTTAGCCTCCAATTAATTTTTGGTTTATCTTTCCATGGTCCTTTATTACATATAATTTTTACTGCATCATGATATGAAAAGGACATGTTGACTATTTCTGCGTTTCTACACTGAACTGTGAGGGTTTTATGTCCTAGTATATTACCAGTTTTTGTGTATGTGCCATTTACAACTGAGGAAAAGGAATATTCCTTTCTATCACCATTCAGTTTTCTTCAGAGGTTTATCATATCTACCTTATCCCAAATTCTATTCACCTCCTTAACTTCTTTCTTGTTTATTTTGAGGTTAGATTTACCAAACTCAGAGATGGATAGTCAAGGTCCACAACTGCTATAGTTTCCTGTCTATTTCTTCCCATAACTCCCTTAACTTCTCCTCTTAGAATTTGGATGCTATACCTCTTGGTGCCTATACGTTTAGTAAAGATATTATTTCATTTTTGATGGTGCCTTTTAGTAGGATATAGTTTCCTTCCTCATCTATTTTTGATTTTACTTTGTCTGAGGTTAGGATCACTATCCTTGCTTTTTTATATCAGTTAAAGCAGAATATATTCTACTCCAACCTTTTACCTTTACTCTGTGGGTATCCCCCTGTTTCAAATGTGTTCTCTTGTAAGCAAGATATTGTAGAATTATGTTTTTTAATTCATTTTCCCATCCATCTCAATTTTATGGGAGAGTTAATCACGTTCACATTCATAGTTATGATTACTAACTGTCTTCCTTTCCATACTGTTCCCCTCTCCCATTTTTGCTTTTATTTCTCCCTTCTCCCTTCCCCTCCTCAAAAGAGTTTTGCTTTTTGTCATGGCCTTCCTCACTCTTCCCCCTTCTATCAGTCCCCACTCCCTTTTATTTCCCTTTCCCCTTACTACTTCTTCCCTTTTCTTTCCCTTTTCCCCTCCTACTGAATGCAAGGCAAACAAGACTTCTGTGCTTAACTGAGTGTGTTGTTCCCTCCTTGAACCAAATCAATGCCAGTAAAGCTCAAAGAATGCTTATCTCCTTCCCTTCTTTCCCTGTACTAGAAATATTTTTGCCTCTTCCTGTGGTATAATTTCCCTTTTTCTGTCTCCTTCTTCCCTCTTCTCCCATTAAAAGCCCTTCATAAACTTTAATTATGCTTTTATCATCATATAAGTTAATTTATACCCACTCCCTCTAT
The DNA here is from genome assembly GCA_023548195.1 of Bettongia penicillata ogilbyi. Lineage (NCBI taxonomy): Eukaryota > Metazoa > Chordata > Mammalia > Diprotodontia > Potoroidae > Bettongia > Bettongia penicillata. Next base: position 2,404,606 of record JAJHZJ010000083.1, read on the forward strand.
GTATATTCCTTTTAAATATCTCAATAAATGTACAGTTCTAAAGATTAACAAGTATCATCCTCCCATAAAGATACATAAATCATTTGTCCATATTCAATAACAAGTTTTTTTTCTTTTTTTCCCTGTTTACTTTTTTATGTCTCTTCTGAGTCTTGCATTTTAAGATCGAGTTTTCTATTGAACTCTGTCATTTTCATCAGGAAGTTCTGGAATTCCTCTGTTTCATTAAATGTGCATCTGCTTGCCTGAAAGGTTATGTTCAGTTTTGCTGGGTTGTACTCCAAACTCCTTTGCCTTATGGAATATTATATTCCAATCTCTCTGATATTTTAAGGTAGAAGGTGCAAGGTTCTGTGTGATCTTGACTGTAGTTCTTTGATATTTGAATTATTTCTTTCTGGCTGCCTGCATTGTTTGCTCTTTTACCTGATAGTTCTGGAATTTGGCAACAACATTCCTTGGTGTTTTCCATTCAGACTCTCTTTCAGGAGGTGATCAGTGGAGTCTTTTGATGACATTTTGCCCCTTGTAACTAGAACCTCAGGGCACTTTTCCTTGAAGATTTCTTGGAAGTTATTATCCAGACTCTTTTTTTCATTGTGGCTTTTGGAAAGACTAATAATTCTTAGATTTTCTCTCCTAGAACTATTTTCCAGGTCAGTTCTTTTTCCAATGAGTTATTTTAATTTTCCTTCTAATTTTTTCATTCTTTATATTTTGTTTGATTCTTGATGTCTCATAGAGCCATGAGCTTCTACTTACCCAATTCTAATTTTTAACAAATAGTTTTCTTCAGTTAACTTTTTATGCCTCCTTTATCATTTATTCAGTTTTTCCCATTAGGTTTTGTACCTCCTTATCCATCTGGTGAATTTTATTTTTTAAGAAGCTGTTCTCTTCAGTGAATTCATTTTTCATGTTGTCAATGTTATTTGTAAAATCACTGGTCATTTTTTTTTTCTGCCTCTCTACTTTGGCTTTTAATATCTTTCTTGAGCTCTTCCAAGAATGCTTTTAGGTCTTGAGACCAGTTCATATTCCCTTTTGAGGTTTCAGATGTGGGCACATTGTCAGTGCTGTCCTCTTCTGAATTCATAATTTGATCTTCCCTTCCCACATAGTAAAATTATATGGTCTTTGTTTTTCTGATTTTCTTCTTGTTCATGGTGATTGCTTTTTCCTTGCCTTTAAAGTGGATATCTGCTTTTGGGGCACAGGGGACTCTGCACCATGTTTCTGTTCCATGGGTATTTGGGGCCTGGTTTCTAATTTTATGTGTTGCAGCTTCTGAATCTTTCAGCTGGAGGCTAATAATGCTGCATATTACCTGGTGCTGAGCTGCCTGATATATGCCAAGACCAAGGCCAGGTGAAGTCTTTCTGAGTTTCCCAGGGGTTACACTGAAGGTCCTGGAGTGATGTGGGGGAGGGTTTCTGTGGCCATAGGATGTCTCTTCCTTCTCTAGGTCTGCGATAGAACATAGGCAGGCTCAGCAGCTGGTGAACCCCTTTGAGTAAAGGCTTGCTGTGATGTCTCCAGTCCTGCATTGGTTCCTATTAGCCAGAGCAAGAGGTAATCTGCCCATAGTATTCCCTAACCTTGTAAACTGAAAGACCACTATTCCACTTTGCTGTCTCCACTATTCCAGGATTTTTCCTGGGGAATATTTCTCTGAGATTTTCAAGGTCAACAAGGGGAAGATGAGATAGCTTACAGTTTACTCCACCACCTTGGTTACTGGAAGGTAAAATAGGTGACTTTCAAACATTTAGTCTGTGAGTTGATGGCCCTAGGAGTAGCTGCTGACACTACTTCAGGCCCTGTGCTTCTCTCTTTCAGTTCTGCTGGACTCCCATCCTGTGCTGAGAGGTTTTAAAACCCATACTGTTGCTTCTGACTCAGTCCACCCAGGGCTGTTCCTGCTCTGCTATGGCCAAATCTGTGCTGGTGGAGCCCAAGTGCTCTGTACTCCCCCAGCTCTGTGTAACAGATTTTTTCCATGGACCTTCTGGGTTGTTCTCAGCTGGACCCCTACCCTACCCTGTCTCCTAGTAGATTCTGCCACTCTACAATTCATTCCGATTCACTTTTTAAGGTATCTGAAGGAGTTTGTGAATGAGTGCATTTCCCTGCTTTCATTCTGTCATCATGGCTCCATTCCCCTCTTGACTCACTTCAGTCACTTAATGAATCACTTACTCAAAGTGAGAACCTGCAGAAAACCTTAAGTCCAGAGTTTCTCATTGCATCTTGGGCCATCTCCCATCATCCTGATAAATATCTGCCCACTGGACCAGAATGACTCTGGAGGAGAAAGTGAGGTTGGTAACCTTGCACAGCCTTTCCTCAGTCAAATCAAAGTTAACTGCAAATCATGTCATCATCTCCTTGATGTCATGGTCCTCTTCAAGAATGAAGGGCAAACACAACAACAAGTAATCCAAATAAACAAGCAAGTTTAGTTTACTGTGGAAGAGAAGCATGGGTAAGTACATAGGGGGGAAACTTCTCTACTCCTTCCTCACTGTGTGACATTCTAGGTTCAAATCACTATTATTCTATGACTTGTCTGCCCATCTACAAGAGTAGTCATTGTCAGAGCTGTTTTTTATGACCTTGTCAGTCTGGTGAAGAGCCTTTGAACTAACATAGTGTGGACTATGGATAAAAAAAACAAACCAGTCAATGGGACTAACTCAATGCATTACTCACTTGGCAGAAACAGCTGGAGTTTGGGTTCCAATGGAAAAGCTTTTGATAACCCAAGGCCACTTCTATTTCACCATCAGTGATTAGAGTAGAACATCAGTGAAGCTTAGACAACAATTTCATTAAATTCTGGGCACATTCTTTAAAACTTCTACAACTCTCTGTCCCTATTTTGAAAGTAACAAAATCTGTATTTGTTTCCTTGATAGAATGGTTTAAAAAAACTTTTTATTTTATGTTTATATAAAGTGAACCACTAACAAGGGTGTGGAATCTATGGTCTCAAGACTACATGTGGCCGGAGGCTGCAAGTTTACCACCCCTGCCTAAGAGATTTATTTTTCTAATCTTTTAGTTAATGTCTTTCTTATAACATATCTCTCACATATTTTAGTTTTTTTCTAAATTGCATGAAAAAGTCATCATTGATCTAAAGAATCTAGAGCAGCTGTTTTAATTCCTGTACTGTATTTAATACTGTAAAAGTTGCTAATATTTGTCTATAGTACTAGAGGATCATCAATATGGGCAAGAAAGAAACATTGGATGCCAATTAGTTCAACACATTTTACAGAGAAGAAAATTGATTCAAGTTTAATAAAACAATAAGAATTTACTAATGTATTAATTATCATATTAGTTATGCTATGTCATTATGTAAGCAAATTAATTCAGTCTAAAAGATAAGAGAAATAATAAAAATAATCAATAAATTTATATATACATATATACACATGAGGTGCAAGGTAAGTTAGAGAAAAGTAGTACCATTGGTGTAGTGGCTGCTGAGTCCTTGTCAGGGCTGCCTTCCACCTTTGGTGTCCACATTTTCCACCCAATTCTTACCTGTGGCTCCAAGAAGCTGCAGCATGCTCAGGAGCCAAAATCTAGTAAACTATTTAGGCAGATGGGCCAGACCAGGTTGAGGGTAACCAAGGGGTCTCAAACCCATTTCTGAGTTATGGGGGTATTTATCCCAAGAATATGGAGACTTCTCCTTGTGGAATGGGTGGATGAGAATAGTTTGTTCCAATGGCTGTGAAGGCACTGAAGCAGGCAATGTGGAACACTTAGAGCTTGGTTAGACACTGAAGATGGTAAGGTCATCCACTGCATCCTGAGTCATCACCAGTCATCTTGATTCTGTCCTGCCAATGGACTATGATGATTCTGGAGAAGAGAGTGAGGCTGAAGACTTTGTGCAACTCTACCTTACTTAAATCTAATTTGCACATGAATCAAAAGACATTACCTATACCATTTTACTATTACACCTCAAAGTCCTGTGGCAACAGGGAAGTGATGAAGCAGTAGCTGCAAACACACAAGGAGCTGTAGTCACAACCTTGCACACAGGCAGCCCAGGTCATAGGGTCGTTTCTCACTGGAAGCAGTAGTGGAATTCAGCATCCTCCTGGGTGTCTGAACAGTCTTTTAAAGATCGTACTGCTTGCCTTCTGATGTGAGGAAGGAGATTAGAAAAGTTGCCCTAAAAATTATCTGCTTACCCAACTCTGGCCTGATTACCATGGCAGGCAGGGAATCCCATCGTGCAGTCAAAATGCAAAAAGAAAATGTACAAAATGTGCAAAAACATCTGCAAAGATGATTCCACTCACCAGTGGCACATGGAACATGCATACACTTATAGACAATACAAAATACAGCAGACCTGAAAGACAAATTTCTCTTGTTGCAAGAAAACTCAAAAGGCATTGCATTCAAATAGCAGCCCTGAGTAAAACAAGACTGGAAAATGAAGGCCAGTTTACTGAAGTCAGAGCTGGATACACATGTTTTTCTGGAGTGGCTGCAGTGGAGGGGAGCACCATGAACCTGTTGCAGATTTCGCAATCAAAACAAATCTAGTCAGACATTTTGTTTGCCAAAAGGAGTGAATGGCAGACTCGTGACAATGTGATCTTCACTTGCAGGAAAACATCATGCCACCATCATCAATGCCCATTTTTCCACCATGATTGACCCTGATGAGGTAAAAGGAAAATTTTATGAAGATCAAGAGACCGTTATCATCAATGTTCCAAAAGATAACAAGTTTATAATTCTGGGATCTTTGATGTTAGAATAGGTTCAAACTACTAGACTTGGTAACGAATACAAAGGAGAAATGGAGTTGGAAACAGCAAAAGTAATTGTCACTCACTTGTTTATCAACACTGTTTTCTGTTTACCTAAATGGAATAAATGGAATAAAATTTCATGGACCCATCTTTGCAACAAACGTTGGCATCTAATAGACTATGTATTTATAAGAAGAAAGAGACAAGATGTGAGTGACAAAAGCAATGTGTGATACAGAGTTCTGGATTGATCAGAGACATTCTTTCCAAGCCAAATGTTCTCATTCATCAAAAGTGCCATCACCAATGCAAAATGACTACCAGAAGAAATAATGTAAACAAATTAGAGTTCTTCTCTGAGAATGAACAATTTGAGGTTAACTTGGAGGGAAAGGTCAGCCAACACAAGTTGGCCACAGCGGAGCAGAAAAAGAGTGGGCAGCATTCAGAGATTTGTTGTATAGCACTTCATTTGCTTATCTGGATCAGAACACTCACAAACATCAAGACTGGTTTGATGAAAATGATGGGGAAATTCAGAAGCTGCTAAATGAAAAATGAGAACTCTACAGGATTTACCAGCAGGATAGTTCATCCACCTCTAGAAGGCAGCATATAATTCCATCAAAAGTAAAATACAACCAAAAATTATAGAGATGCTGCATTCCTGGCTTGGTAAAAAGGCAGATGAAATTCAGTTTTATGCTGATTGCAACAATCCAAAGCACTTTTATCATTCCCTGAAAGCTATTTATGGACCAAAAACCTATGGTGCATCACAACTACTCAGTGCTGATGGAGCCACATTGATTAGTGATAAAGACATGATCCTAGAGAGATGGGCTGAACATTTTCATAGTGTTTTCAACAGACCTTCATCAATCAATGCTGAGGCTAATGACTGTTTACCTCAGATTGAAGTCAATTTCTCCTTAACTGAACTTTCAACTGAAGAAGAGTTTTTTAGTGACATTAGGCTCCACTCATGTGGCAAAGCACCTGGTGCTGATTCTATTACAGCTGAGCTTTACAAGGTAGGGGGACCATTGCTCATACAAAAGCTGCCTGAAATTTTCCAGGTTATATGGCTATATGGAGGTTGTCCCCCAAGAATTTAAGAATGCCTCCATTGTCCATCTCCATAAAGGTAAAGGAAATAGATTGTCCTGGGACAATCACAGGGAAGTTTCTCTTTTAGTCAATGCAGGCAAGGTTCTTGCTAGAGTCCTCCTTAATAGACTGACCCTTCACCTGGGAGATGGTTATCTACCAAGCCATTGTGGCTTCAGGAAGGGCCAAAGAATGGTCAATATGGTGCTTGCTTCCCTACATCTCCAGGAGATATGCTAGGAGCAAAGCATAGGTCTGTATCCAACGTTTGTAGATCAGACCAAGGCCTTTGACATTGTTAGTCATGAGGACTTATGAAAAATTATGTCAAAATTTGTTTACCTGGAGAAGTTCATCAGTATTGCACATAAATTTCATGATGGTATGCTTGCCTGGGTTACAGATAGAGGACAATGCTCTCGTGCCTTCCTATTCACCAATGGAGTGAAACAGGGCTGTAAGCTTGCTCCTGTGCTTTTTAGCAGGATATTGTCAGTCATGTTTTCAGCGCTTTCAGTGAGGATGAAAATAGCATCAAGGTCAACTACTGTACTGTTGGTAAGCTCTTCAATTTGCAAAAGCCAAGACCAAAGTGCAGGGAGTGCTGGTGCATTATCTTTTGTTTGCAGATGGTTGTGCACTCGGTGCAGCCTCTGAAGCTGAGATACAACAAAGTAGGGATCAGTTTTCTGCTGCCTATGCTCATTTTGGCCTAATAAATAACACCAAGAAAACATAGGTGCTCCATCAACCACCACCACAACATGCATATGTGGAACCATTGATTACAACAAATGGAGAGTTCTGAATGCTGCGGATAAGTTTACGTACATTGAAAGGCCACTTTTCAGGAATGTACACATTGACCACGAAGTTGATGCATGCATTGCCAGAGCTAGCCCAGTGATTGGGAGGCTCCTAAGAAAAGTATAAGAGAAAAGAGGTATTAGACTGACTCCCAGACTTAAGGTCTACAGAGCTGTTGTGCTGACCTCATTGTTGCATGCCTGTGAAACACGGACAGTCCACCAGCGCCATGCCAGGAAACTGAATTGCTTCCATTTGAACTGTCTTAGGAAGATTCTGAAGACCACCTGGCTGTATAGCATACCAGACACTGAGGTCCTTGTTTGAACTAAATTGCCAAGCATTCAAACTATTCTTCAGAGAGCACAAGTCAGATGGGTTGGCCATTTTATTCGAATGCAAAATGTATGCTTACCTAAAAGATTATTTTATGGAGAACTCACATGGAGCAGGTGATCACATGGCAGTCACAGGAAGCATTATAAGGACATTCTCAAGGTCTCTCTCAAGAACTTTGGATTTGATTGTACAACATAAGAGACATTGGCACAGGACTGCTCAGCGTGGCATGGCCACATCAGAAAAGCTGCGGTGCTCTATGCAGTTTCAGAACTGAGATTTCACAAAGGAAATGTAGCATGTGGAAATTTGGAGTATACATCCCAAATATTCACAGGACTATCTGTGGCCAATCTGTGGTAGAGCATTCTGAGCTCATACTAGTCTGATCAGCTAGGATACACTGAAACCTGACTTTATCATGATGATGTCATTTTGGTCCTCTTTGAGAACAAAGGACAACACTATACACATACACACATATATACACTTATATACACATATACATGCACACACACACACACACACATATATATATATATGAGGAAGGTATCATTATTATCCCCATTTTATAGATGGGGAAACTGGGGCACACAAAGCCCTCGTGCAGAATTTTAGTGTAAATATCTGAAGGCCAGTACTGTATCCCTTCTGCCCACCTTAGTTGATCTCCAATTACCCTCCATTTACCCTGGATAATATTCAGTCCTTTTCAGCCTTTCTTCTAGATGTTCTGCATATTTCATAGCTATTGTAAATGTTATTTGGTTATATATGCTGTTTTGTATTGTAAATACATTGTACATATGCATAGATATATATATGGTAATAATAATACATATAATATTATAAATCTTATATAAGGTAATTTTCATATCTTAATACATTTTTTAAATGCTAGGCATCATTTTTATTTCAGCAAGAAAAAAGCTTTTTACATATAATCACTATTTAAATTCAATCAGAACAACATTATAAATGGAACCACTTATTAGTGCTTACTATTTATAGAACATACTAATGATATAAATATAAGATAGTAAGACAGATCCTGCTTTTAAGGAACTCACACTCTAATATCAGAAACAACATGAATGGTCAGTCTCAGTTGGAAAGAGCCCCAGGGTGTCAGGGTAATGAAGGGTCATGTCATTTCCACCAATAAAATTATATCAGCTTCTGATGTTGAACCATTTGACAGCACCAAGGACTATGGCATTAAAGCTTTATTGTTCAATGAATGAACTAATTGGAACTGAATAAGAAACTCAGTGAGCCAAATTTCATGCCTTTTCACTTGAAAATGTCTTTCCATTGTTTAAGAATGTAACTGTCTCTTTGGCTCTCCCTGATTTTCCACTTTATTTGCATTCATATTTGAACATACCATGGACTAGATAATGCTTTGTTTAGTAGAGAGTAAGTAGAAAGATTCCTATCATTTTTTCCCCCTCTATCCTCCACAACAGGATAATAGCATATTAACATAAGTATGCAGTAACATAGGTGGCAAACTTTTCTTCAGGAACATCTCCCAGGAAGGGACAGAATTTGTAACTCTTTTCAAAGATAGATAGATGCCTTGACATTCAATACTCAGAATGGTAGACTTGGGAAAGATCAGAGCTAAAGAATATCAAATGTACTTTTTATTGCTTTCTGTTCTCATTGATCATATATGTAGAAATTTCCCCACATCCACAATGTATGTGTGTTTTCTATACTGCTACAGATGCAAGTGACAGTGAGCACAGCTTCCAGGCAGAGTATTATCTTAAAAATGTAAATGTGGCTCTCCTAGGAAGCCTTTGATAAGGAATCCTGTGCTTAATCTCCAAATCTCAATAAGGAATGATTTTGACATTTTGTATTGCTGAACCCTAGAGGAGCTAATACAAAATTTGCACATATGAATGTGTATGTGATGTCTTTCAGCTTGTTATGAATCAAATTGCACTTTGGAGAAAAAAGATCCTACAGAATCTCAGAGTTGGAAGAGAGTGTAGCGGTTTTCTAGTCTTTCACCCACATTTTAAAGATGAGAAACTGAGGCCTGGTGAGGTTAAGTAATTTTTATAAGTTTAGACATTTGGTGAAAAATGGAGCTAAATTCAAACTTGAGATAAATAAAGATAAAATAAAGTCTTTGTTTCTAATAGATTTAGTCCTTCACAGTAAAGTAATTCCATCCACATCCAGAGAAAGAACTGTGGAATCAGAACGCAGAATGAAGCAGACTGCTTTCTGTTGTGTTATATTTTGTTTTGTTTTGGCTTTTCTCATGGTTTCTCCCATTTGTTTTCTTCTTCGCAATATGACTAATATGAAAATCTGTTTAATAAGAATGTATATTCTTATTGAAGAACCCATATAAGATTGCACGCTGTCTTAGGGAGAGTGGAGAGGGAGGGGGAGAAAATTCAAAGCTTATGGAAGTGATTGTTAAAAACTGAAAACAAATAAATTAATTTTAAAAAGTCTAGTAGTCTTTCCACTGTACCATGCTTCCTCAAGATAATCCATGAAGGATTCCTAACTTGAGGTTTTTAACTTGGTATTTTAAATATTTTGGTAATTCATTAATGATTTATTTTCTATCACCATACTTCCCCCAGTTTTATCTACCCCTCCCACAGAATCATTCCATATAATAAATAATATTGCTAAAAGACAAAAAAGGAAAAATCAATATTTATGCCATTTTATAAAAAATGTTAGAAATATGTACAATGTTCTATATTCATAGAACTTCCACCTCTGCAATAGGAGGAGGGAGAAAGAGGGTGTCTTTTAATATCTCCTCTTTGGAATAATACTTTTTCTGTGTAATTTTGAAATACTCAAATTTATTATTTATTGTGATTGTTCTTTCCATTTATACTATAATAGTCATTGTGTATGTAATTTTCTTCACTGCTTACCTCAGTTTGCATCAGTTCATGTAGATATTTTCATTCTGTTTTCATGATTTTGTTGCTGTAATTGTTCAGTTATTTTCAATCATGTCTGGCTCTTTGTAACCCTATTTTGCCTTTTCTTGGCAAAGATATTCAACATTACATCAATTTTGTTAGTCAAGTCAACAAAAGATTTTTAGTTTTGTTCAGAAGAGGTTGCATATTACTACATCTCTAATTTTTATCTCTTTGCTCCTTATTTTAGTGCTGTTTTTGTCTATTCAATTCATTAGCATTTTCATTATTGTTTATGCATGCTTGTAGAAATACACACACACACACACTTAACTACACACTCTCACACATACAATACATATATACATTTATTTTTTAAATCCCTATGGACTGCTTCAGCTACATTACATAAAACATCTTTCTTTAACATCATTTCCCTCTTTCATAAAAATATTATTTATTTCAGGATTTGTTCTTTGATCTCATTTTTAAAAGGATTTCATTATTATCTTAAATTGGTCCTATGTAATTGTTTTGTGTGTGGTTGCTCTTTGAACTAATTATATTATATTGCATTATAATCTGTAAAGAGTATGTTTGCTATTTCTGCCTATTTAAAATTGCTTTCAATATCTCTGTGTTATAACACATAATGAATTTTGTAAAAATCCATAAGATGTTTAGTAATATGTGTAATCCTCAGTAGTTCTTCTTAAAAGCAGCCATAGGTCATTTAGCTCTAATATCTCCAAAATTTTATTTAATTCTACATTTATCTCTTTTTTTATTTTTGTGTTAGATTTGCCCAACATGAGAGAGGGACATTGAAATCTCTACTCATTATTACTTCATATTCCTTCTTGTGTTTCAAATAACTTTTACGTTATGTATTTAGATGGTAGCACATTTTGAGTATTTAAGTTTATAATTGATATTAGATTGTTGTTTATAGTTCCTTTTTATGATCTCTTTATGTTGTGAATTTTTTTTGAATTTAAATTTTTGAATTTTTTCTTTGTTTGACAGCATAATTTCTACTCCTGCCTTTTTAAAAATTGGACTGATGGAAAGAATTTTTTTAGTCCCTTACCTCATTTTTATTCTATAAATGCCTTTTTAAATGCATTTCTTATAAGCAACAGATGGTGGATTTTTGTTTTCAATCTTTCACTCAGTTTTGTTTTGTGGAATAATTTAACCCATGTTAATGAATATGTGTGTATGTATGTGTTTATACATACATACATACATACATACATATATACATATACAAATTTGGGCAATTCAGGTTTATACATTTCTTCCAATGACTTCTAACCTCTAATTTTTCATTATTAGAAATTCTGAAAAATTATATTCTGAAAAATTCTGATTTTTTTTCTGAAGTTTTTACCATCTTCTTTTGTAAAGCCAATATTTTGCTCCCTCAGTTATTTTTACTTAATCTAATTGAGGCAATCCTCTTTGGAATGGCTCTCTTCCCCTCACCTTCAAGCATTTTTCTCTCATTCTTTTATCCTTTCCATAATTTTGGAATTTTGTTTAACTTCTTTGCTTCTTTTTCTTCCTTCCCTTTTTATCTAATTTTCCAGTTCTTTGCCTCTTCTTTTTTCATTTCCCTCTCAAGTTAGTTTTCTTTTAAAAAATTAAGTTTATATTGCTATTTTCTGTTTCCTACATCACCATATGTCCCCCTCCCAGAGATATACCTTAAGATTATGTGTGTGTGTGTGCGTGTGAAGGGGAAAAAAGTGAGTAAAGCTGATCAATGCTTTGAAAAAGTTTGAAAACATGTCCAATATATCACACCTGTGTACCTTCTACTTCCACTAAAGGGTAGACAGGGTGTCTTCTCATCTCTTCATATGCTTCCTGCTTGTCATTTGTAATTTTGTCATACCCATTTTTGATATTTTTTAAATTTGTAGTTGTTTTTCCCATTTATATTGTGATAGTCAATATGTAAATAATTTTCTTGCCACTATTTACTTCATTCTTCATCATTTCATATAGATTTTTTCCTTATTCTCTATATTTATCACATACATTATTTCTTATAGAACACTAATTTTCCATTACATTCATAGATCACATTTTGTTTAGCCATTCCCTAATTTATGGGTGTCTTAACTTTGTTTCCCATATTATTAACAAATAGACAGTTCTATCTCCTCTTTACTTATCATTGTTTCTTCAATTCTTTCGTCTTCTAACTATTGTTAACATTTTTAAAATAATTTCCAATCGTGAAGGCATCAATGGGTTTCCTTGTTTCACTTTTATATTTCTTAGAAGAAGTTCCGCTGTATCACTACAGCATATGGTGTTTGTTTCTGGCTTTGGATCAGTTTTTCGTTTTTAATATTGAATCCTCCATGGTTACACTTGGTTATATTTTAGCACAATAGAACATTGTATTTTGTCAGACTTTTTCTCTATGTGCTGAGATGACTGTGTGGTTTCTGATATATTTTTATTTTCAGTATGCCTATATTTATTTATTTTTTTGTAATGTTAAATTATTCTTGCAAACCTGTTAGGAATCCTATTTGGTCATTATGCATGGTGTATTTGATAGAATTTTTGAATTAATGTTCATTAATGATATTGGCTAACAGTTTAGGTTGTATCTTTCCAAGGTTTAGGTATTGCGTCTATATTTGTCTCATAAATGGATGCTGGTAGGGTGCTTTCTTTCTCTGTTCTTGAGAATAATATGTGAAGGATGGTTACTAATTTTTCTTCAAAATTGTACAGAATTTTTCCTATAAATCCACCGGAACAAAAAGTCTGTTTACGAGACTTCTATTTCCTTTTCTGTGATTTGGTTATCTAAACCTCCATGTGGTCTTATGTAAGATTGGGTACTTTATATTTTAGAAGGTATTCCTCTATTTCTTTGGTGTTCTCAGTTTTATTAACATATAATTGTGCATAACGTGATCTGTTTATTCTTTTTGGTTTTTCTGACTTTGCTGCGGTTTCACCTTGCTCATTTATTATTTTATTGATTTTATTCTCTTCACTCTCCTTTTTAATTAGATTAGATAAGAGATTATTGATTTTGTTATTCTTTTCAAAGAACAAACTTTTAGTTTTAATTATTATTTCTCTTGGGTTTTGTTCCAATTTATCTATCCCCCCTCTATTTTCTAATATCTCCTCTTTGTGCTTATGTTAGGCATGTGGAATTGTTGATTTTCAATTTTTAAATGCTTTTATAGTTTATTAATAATTTTTCTATCTTTTAAATGTATGATTTTAATGGCATGATTTTTTTTTTCTCCACTAGGACTGCTTTTGTGGCATCCTAGAAATTTGGGTATGTAGATTCGTCATCATAATTTTCTTTTACATTATTATCATTGTTATTATTATCATTATTTACAATTTTTTATTCAGCCTGTTCATCATTTAAAATTTCATTATTAACTCTCCATTTTGGCCGGTATTTTTTGTTTCTGGATCTTTGAACCAATTTCTATTTCTGTTGAATTATGGTCTGTAAAGTACATATGGACTATTTCTACCTTTTTATATTTACTTGCTATATCTCTGTGCCCTAGCACATGATCACTATTTTGTTAAACGTTCGATGTGGTTCAGGGAAATATGAATATTATTTTCTGTCCCTTTGTTTGTATTCTCACTAATTAATTAATTTAGTTTTCCAACATTCACTTCCACAAGATTTTGGTTCCAAATTTTCTCTTCATCTCCCATCCCAAGAGGGAATACATTCTAATTACCCATTCACCTAGTCTGCCCTGCCTTCTCTCACTCTCCCACCTTTTGTCCCCTTTCTATTTTTCTGTAGATATATCTCTATACCTCATTGTCTGTATATCTTATTTTCCAGTTCCATGTAAAAATAGTTTAATCATTCATTTTATAAAACTTTATGGCCCACATTCTCTCCCTTCTTCCCTCCCCATTCACCCTCATTAGGAAGTCAAGAAATATAGGTTATACATGTGTAGTTATGCAAAACATTTCCATAATAAAATCTGTACAATTTTAAAGAAAAGTTAGTAACCATCCTTCCAAGTCATGCTACAAAAGACTAACTATATTTCCCTCTATCTTATCCCAGACCCCCATTTATTCTATTCTCTCTTTTGTGTCTGTTTCTCAAAAATGTTTGATTTTGATTACCCATTCCTCCAATATGCCCTCCCTTCTATTATTCCTCACTCTCTTATCCCCTTCCCCCCTACTTTCCTGTAGTGAAAGATAGATTTCCCTACCCAAATGATTGTGTATTTTATTTCCTCCTTTAGTCAAATCCAATGAAAGTAAGGTTCACTCATTCCTTATCACTTTGCCACTCTTTTTCTTCACTCTAAAAAACATTTTATTGCCTCTTTCTTTCCTCTACATTTCTCCTTCCAATGAATTCTTCTTTCACACCTTAACTTTAATATTTAAATATAATCCCTTCATATTCAACTACACCTGTGCCCACACTCCAACTATTCTAATACTGAGAAAAGTTTCATGAGTTACAAATATTATCTTTCATGTAGGAATATAAACAATTCAACTTTAGTAAGTCCTTTATGATTTCTCTTTCCTGTTTACCTCTTTATGCTTCTCTTGAGTCTTGTATTTAAAAATCAAATTTTCTATCCAGCTCTGGTCTTTTTATCAAGGATGCTTGAAAGTCCTCTATTTTACTGAATGTCCATTTTTTCCTCTGAAAAATGATACTCAGTTTTGCTGGATGGGTGATTCTTTGTTTTAATCTTATCTCTTTTGACCTCTAGAATATCATATTCCAAGCTCATCATTTCCTCTTTGTAGAAGCTTCTAGATCATTTGTTTTCCTGATTGTGTTTCCACAATACTCAAATTGTTTCTTTCTGAGTGTTTGAAATATTTTCTACTTGACCTGGGAACTTTGGAATTTGCCTACAGTATCTCTAGGAGTTTTCCTTTGGGATCTCTTTCAGGAGATAATCAGTGAATTTTTTTCAATTTCTATTTTATTTTCTATATTAGGGTAGTTTTCCTTGATAATTTCTTGAAAGATGATGTCTAGGCCCTTTTCTTGATCACAATTTTCAAGCAGTCCAATAATTTTTATATTGCATCTCCCAGGTCTATTTAAAGCCATCTTAATCAGATTGTCAAGTCTTGAAACAATTATATACTGTCTAATCTTTGACAGTTATTCTCTATTTCCAGTTCAATACAGTTATTAGAAAGGGATACCAGGTGCTGGGCCTGGAATCAGGAAGGCCTGAGTTCAAACCCTAGTTCTGAGACTTACCGGCTCTGTTACTTTAAGCAAGATATTTAGTCTCTGTCTGCCTTAGTTGCTTTATTTTTAAGAGAAAACAACTACCTTAAAGGGTTGTCATAAGGATCAAATAAGAAAATATTTGTAAAACATTTACCCCAGTGCCTGTTAGATAGTAAACACAATATAAATAATTATTATTAATTACATACAACAGATGGAATTTCACAACAGTGTTATTTTGTGCAGTGTGGAAAATGTCTCTGATGTAATCCTATGGCTATAAACCTCAGTGGGTTATGGGAAGCACCAGTTTGATCATACCATGTTAAAGTTGGTCATACCAGAATTATACTGCCTAGTGAAATAGCAAGACATACTGAAGGAGAGAGAGGAGGCAGCATCTTATGTTCAAGTTGAACTATTACCATCTTGATCAGCATCTATCCTCAGATTACTTGAAAACTGGAAAAGCCCTGATAGTAGGAATGATTGAAAACAAAAGGAAAAGGGGCTGGCAGAAGATGACATTACTTGATAGCATCATGGAAACAATGAATATGAAGTTGGAAAGATTTCAAGAGATAGTAGAGGAAAGAAGGAGATTGTGTACTGTGGTCTGTGGAGTCATGAAGAGTTGGACATGATTAAGTGACTGAGCAACAATGTCTGGAGAATAGAGATCATTTTATTTTTCTATTTGTATCCCTAGGTCATAGTATAGAGCTTCATTAATTCATTTTCTAGAATATTGAGGGGAATCAAATAGTTGAAGCTAAACTTGTATGTTTTGTAAAAATAATCTAGGCTAGATCACATGTTGGTAAGATCAAGGTCTGTGGTAAGAGTGCTTAAAGTAAGCATAGGTAGGTTTCAGCTGAGTAAAATGATATAGCCCTGTTTTTCCTGATTGGGGAAAGAGGATATATGTCTCTCTCAATTCAATTGGTTAAAGTTAGTCCTAGGAGAAGGAAGTCTTGGAGGAGAAGCCCTGGGCATTAGGACACTATTCTTCTGCTCTTTTAAGATACAGTATAGCAATTAAATTCCATGTTTTGACACAATCAATATACTCATTCATTTAAAAGAAAGATGAATAGGTCACCTGTTTCTTCATCCACATAGCAATAGGAATATTCTACCCCAACCCAGTACTATTTAAATTTGTTCTAGATGAATATTCAGTAGACAGTGTTTCCCAAAATGTTTTACACAGGAATCATTTCTGGTTAACAACCAAATACTTTCCATAGAACTTCAAATTTCCACTTTTGCTCCCTTTAGCCTCAATTCTCAACGAATTTGTCAAATTTTCTGGACTATCAAGATGGAGGAAGTTAAAATACAAAATCTTCATAGCTACAGTGAGCTCTCACCCCAATCCCATTATAGAGTCACCTTCCAAAAAGCAAGCAAAAATTTCCAACATATTTATCCTGAACATAGGGATAAAAGACATATCAGTGTACCATATTCCACTAATGGGGGTGAAAGGAGAAACAGGGAGACAAATTGAGTTCACTTTTTATTTTCTTAAAACCCCAACTTCCCTTATTGGGTAGACTCATTCTTAAAACTCCAACAATTTTTAGTCTCAAAGTTTCTTAAGTTGATTCAAATACTGCCTGAAGGCAGTGTTCTTAAATATATTGAGAAAGCATGGGGTCCTCAGTCTGATGTTCATAAATGTTAATGAAGACCACAGATGTGCTCAAAAATAACTCTGTTTTTCATCAAAATTACTGTGATAAAATCAGAGAAAAGGAAGTTCCAAATCTGGGGGAATAAAAGTAACTTTAAGAACTGATTTTCTTGTTGTTACCATGCCAAAATGAAATTGCTAGACAGTTAGGACTTCCTTCTCTTTTGAAAATATGCAGTGTATAGCTGAAGGCAAACACGCAGTCATAGAGAATCAGAACCGGAAGGAGCTACCTATTTTAGGAAAGAATACACTGATAAATGAATACTGAGTTTTTAGATATATTTTATTATAATACATTGGAATCAGCATACTTAGCAGTATGACTAGCTTTAAAAGCAATTGACTTCATCAAGAGCACCTAGTCCTTCCTATCAGAACTGAAAAAGGGATACCGAGGATAAATATCTCTAGTCTTTTGTTTCAAGAACTGTTCATATCCAGTCAGTCTAACAAATTATCTTAATTTTTCTTATATCAGAACATATTAATGTCTCAACTAACTGGTATGGTTAGGGAATAGGCCATTAAGCTTCCTTACATTTGCTGGGCACATTGAGACCTGAGAGAAAGAATTTCCTTAGGAGGACATATAACCCAATGCCAATTGTATGTGTAGTTAAATTGATTGTATTCTCAATTATTTATTTTTAGAAATAGAATATTTTCCCAGCCATTTAATCTCTAATCTTGTAAACTAATCATCAAATACAATGTCAATGAATTCTGTAAAAGACTTCATAAACATACAGAGGATAAGTCGTATCTGAATAATTTTTGTGTAAGGAGAATCAAACTAAAAGAAAAAATGTCATGTAAAATGCTTTGTAAATTGGTGAAAAATTGCAAATAATAAAAAAACAAACTTGGATTAATTATATAAAATGATAGAAGTCTTTCTGAAAATGTGTGCAACTGGTAAGGAAATTTGTGAAAAAATATAAGCAATTAGAGTGATAGGGAAAATTAAAAGATATATGTGTGAACACACAGAGATGTTAAACAACGCATATATATCATAAATAGGAAGTAATTTCAGGGGGAAAGTACTGGGAGGGGGACAGTACATATTTGCCTGAGGTTGAATTTGAACTCAGTTAAATGCTTTATCCATTGAGATACTTAAATGCCTAGAGAAAGTTAAGAGCTGGATAGTAGATAGTAGAAGCACGTGTATAGACTACAATTGAATCAATGTTGGCAGATATAATCACCAAGCAATACAACAGAGAGGACTCCAAGGGATTTCTGGATGTGTGCGTGTGTGTGTGTGTGTGTGTGTGTGTGTGTGTGTGTGTGTGTGTTTATTTCCTCCCTTCCCCTTTTCTGACAATTTCATGTTGGTATCTTCCTACTTTAAAGCCAATCACTCAGGGTTTGATAGCATAGTATAGTGACCTCTCTGTTTTTTCAACAATAAACTAATTGTTCAATAAAGTAAAGCATAACATTCCTAGCAACATCCTTTAGCTAAACATATTATCTAATACATATGTATGTCTCATAACACTCAGTGTGTCATATGGCACATAGAATATATCTTTGCATTCCCAAAGTCATGGGGTCCCAGGTCAGGGTCTTCCTCCACATGATGCATCTTTAAGGGGTAGCAGAAAATACCAGACCATTCACCCCTAGGTCACTGTAAGAACAATCTTTTTAGCCAATACACAGTGTCCAAGTAATGTCTTCTCTCATCTTGACTCAAGTCTGACTTCCAAACCCCATGGCTCCTCCTCTGTGGACCAACTGCTCCCAGTTCTTTCCTGGGTTCACACATAGGAAGCTCTCTGCTCTGCCCTTTGGCCCATGTCACAGGAACTATTGAATTCCAAATGCTTCCTACTTTTTCCTAACAGTAGGCTCCAGAGATTCCTGCTCTCAGTTTCTGTTTCTATGGAAACACAGTTTAACAGGGCTATAATATTTATACACATTTCCAGAGTCATCTTAATTCACACATAAAGACCAACAGACAGGAATTCTGTCTGAGAAATCAACATAGATCAACAGACAGAGCTTCTGTCTGAGAAATTAATACAGATTAACAGAAAAGGTGCCAACATCACAAACGTGCTTAATGTTAGACCTCCCCACAAGCAAGTTTCCCTTGCCTGCTCATAGTGTCCTCTTTCTCTTCTCTCTCAGCTCTGATTCTGATTGCTCTATTTTTTTCCATAGTATATATCTATATAGATGTAGATCTATGTGTATGCATGTGTGTGTTTGTGTGTCCATGCACGTTTCTAATCAAAGACTCTTGACTGCTCCAATTAAAGGCAAGACTTAATCAAAGGCATTTGGTTGACTGACACTCAATCCAGGAAAGCAGGGAAAAATCCTACTTTGTTTGCTGTTATACTACAACTACTCCATTTTCTTTTTGACTCATATCTGTTTTCCCTTCTTCCAAATGCTAATTTCTAGTTTCAAGGGTACCTGTTGACCAACTGCTGGAAAGATGAATATGATAGTCAAAAAAATATTTTGCTTCATATAGTGCACTATGGTAAACATTCTAGATCTGCATGCAGAAGTTGTGGCCTTAAGGTCCCATGTGACCCTCTAGGTCCTTTGACTGAATCCAAACTTTGCACAGCAAATCCTCCTAATAAAATAATTTGACTCAGTCAGAATGCCACACCCAAGGACTCAGAAAGCAACAGGTTCCTCTCTCCTATTCTAGCCAGTTTGCAAACTTTTAAACAATAAACTAAAGAAAACAAGGACTGGAAAATTCAATGAAGTGCTCTGGATTTGAATGAGTCCAGCTTCTAATATTTGTTACCTGTATGACTCTAAGAAAGTCAACTAACTTCTCTGAGCATCAATTTGCCCTTGTGTTCAGTTGTACAATTATGCCTGATTCTTCATGGCTCCATTTGGGATTTTCTTGGCAAAGATGCTGGAGTGGTTCCCCATTTCCTTCTATAGCTCATTTTAAAGATGAGGAAACTGAGAAAACAAGGTGAAATAATTTTCCCATAGTCACACAGTTAATAAGTATCTGAGGACAGATTTCAACTTAGGAGGATCAATATTAGTGACCCCAGGTCCAACACTCTATCCACTGTACCACTTCCCCTTGTGTGGAATGGGAATAATTATACCTGTAATACATAGCATAGAGGATTATATGACAATTAAATGAAATAAAGTTTGTGAAGGATTTTGCAAACAGTGATCGTTGTAGAAATGCAAGCTATTATTACTATTCATAATTTATTTATTTTTAGTTTTCAACATTCATTTCCACAAGATTTTGAGGTCCAAATTTTCTCCCCATATCTCTCCTCCCCCACCTCAAAACACCAGGCAGTCTGATTATCCCTGCAGTCAATCTGCCCTCCCTTCTATCACACCCCTCCCTTCCTTTATCCCCATCTTCTCTCTTTTCTTGTGGGGCAAGATAGATTTCTATACTGCATTATCTGGATTTCTTATTTCCCAGTTGCATATAAAAACAATTCTCAACATTCATTCCTAAAATTTTGAGTTCCAACTACTTTCCATTCCTCCCTCCCCACCCATCCCCACTGAGAAGGCAAGCAATTTAATATAGGCCATATATGTGATGTTTCACTAAAGACTTCCATATTAGTGATATTGTGAAAGACTAACTATATTTCCCTCCATCTTATTCTGCCCCTTATTTATTCTATTTTTCTTTAGACTTTGTTCCACCCCTAAAGTGTTTTATGATGCCTGTTTTAGGCAGAGTTTGGAGAAAGTAGGAGAGGGAATTTTAGGGGAAAAAATGAAATGATCACAGCACTTGTTTGAGGAAAAGGGGGATAGGTACTGTTTCTCCAGAATATAGGGTGTTTATAGAGAAGATAAGAATGGAAAGGTTGGTTGGGGCCAGAGAATAAAAAACAAACAAACAAAAGAAACCCTTAATATCTGGAGACTAACTAGCATTTTGTAGGAAATAGAACTGTTCTAAGTTTTCCCAGAGTAAAACTATGATCATAATTTCAGCTTTGGGAAAATTAAATTGGTTTTATGTGATGAGGACTATGAGAAAGAGATTAAAAAGCATATAGATAGACCTTTAGATATACATAACTTTTAATTATAGGAGGTAATTGTTGTGAACTATGTACTTTTATTAAGTACTTACTATGTGCAAAACATTATTCTAAGTGCCATGGAGAAAAAAATTATAGCACCTTTTTTTCAAGGAACTCATATTCTAGAAACAACACACATGGAAGGCTGAAGCAGTAAATTTCATTTTGAAATGTCTCATGGTCCTGAGAATGTAGTAGCAAAGCAGATATTAATGCTTCTTCTTTAATGCCATTCCCAATGATCAAATAATATCAGTTGCTGATAAACTATTGGATAGTATCAAGAATTCTGGTAACAAGAGCTTTCTTTTCTGGTTCTTCATTAGCTATGGCTGAAAATTCTATAGGAGCAATAGACAGGGTTTGTTTTGCTTTTTGTTGTT
This sequence comes from Bettongia penicillata ogilbyi, assembly GCA_023548195.1. Classification (NCBI taxonomy): domain Eukaryota; kingdom Metazoa; phylum Chordata; class Mammalia; order Diprotodontia; family Potoroidae; genus Bettongia; species Bettongia penicillata. The sequence continues at coordinate 2,425,964 of JAJHZJ010000083.1, forward strand.
TTTTGTTTTTTGTTTTTTCCAGAGTGCTCTATGGCTAGAGTACTATTTACTTCCAAGGCTCTTTGGTTCAGGATTCTGGATTGTCTTCATCAGAGTGTGTAAGGAGACGCTGGTCAAGGTGGTGCTGGTAGCAGTAGTTTGAGTTTCCTGGCACATCTTGCCTGCTCTCTCTACTTCAGGGTGCTTTCTGCTTCACAAGACCTGATTCACTGTTTTGTGTTGCAGCTGGTTGACAGTTGGTGGAGATGGCCCAGCAAAACTGAGAATAATACTTCAGAGGAAAAAATGGTCATTCAGTGATATAGAGGACTTTTAAGTATTACTGATGAATAGAAAATTTGATTTTCAAACATGAGAATCAAGGGAAGCATGAAAAGATAAACAGGAAAGAAAAATCATAAAGGACTTTATAAAGTTGAACTGTTCACATTCCAATATGGAAAGATAATTATTTGTTACTCTTGTGACTTATTTCAGCATTTGGGTAGTTGGAGGGATTTCATACACACACACACACACACACAAACACACACACAGCACAGGGGAAGCTGAGTAAGAAGGGATGATAACTAAAATGAATAAAATTAAGGGGCGAGAGAGGAACACATTGGGAGGAGAAAGGGAGAAATAGAATGGGGCAAAGTATCACTCCTAAAAAAGGCAAGAAAAAGCTTTTTCAATGGAGGAGCAAAGGGAGGAGATGAGAGGGGAAAAGTGAAACTTACTCTCTTCACATTTGGCTTAAGGAGAGAATAACATGCTCACTCAATTTGGTATGAAAATCTATCTTACACCCCAGAAAAGTAGGAGAGAAGGGGACAAGCAATTTTCAAGAGAATAATTTACTTTGACCAGGTAGAATTTATACCAGGAATGCAGGGTTGGTTCAATATCAGGAAAACTATCAGCATTTTTGATCATATCAACAAAACAAACAAATCATATGATTATCTCAATAAATGCAGAAAAAAGCTTTTGACAAAATACAGTACCCATTCCTATTGAAAACACTGGAGAGCATAGCAATTAATGGAGTCTTCATTAAAATAACAAGCACTATCTACCTAACACCATCAGGAAGAATTAATATGTAATGGGAATAAGCTAGATGCATTTCCAATAAAATCAGGGTTGAAAGAAGGATGTTCATTATCATCCCTGTTATTCAGTATAGTACTAGAAATGTTAGCTTTAGCAATAAGAAAAGAAAAAGAATTTGAAGGAATTAGAATAGGCAAAGAAGAAACAAAGTCATCACTCTTTACAGATGATAAGATGATATACTTAGAGAATCAAGTAAAAAACAACTCGAAATAATAAACAACCTTGGCAAAACTACATATTACAAAATGAACACGTAGATATCATTGACATTTCTATATATATTGTTATCAAAGCCCAACAGCAAGAGATAGAAAGAGCAATTCCATTTAAAGTTATGGTAGAAATTCTAAAATATTTGGGAGTCTGCCTGACAAAACAAACTCAATTACAAAACACTTTTCATGCAAATAAAGTCAGACCTAAATACGTTTGAAAAACATCAGTTGCTTCTGCATAGGCCAAATATAATGTAATAACAAGATACAATATAATAAAATGTAGTATAATATGTATATAATAAAATGACAATTCTACCTAAATTAACTTATTTATTGTCATACCAATCAAACTACCAAAACATTATTTTCTAGAGCTAGAAAAAAATAACATCAAAATTTTTCTGGAAGAACAAAAGGTACAGGGGGTAAATGAAAAGGAATGTTAGGAAAGGTGGCCTAGTCATTTCAGATATAAAATTGTATTGTAAAACACCAATTAGCAAAACCACTTGATACTGGTTAAAAAATAGATGGGTAGATTAGTGGAATAAGCTAATTTCACAAGACTCAGTAGTTGATGATTATAGCATCCTACTGTTTGATAAACCCAAGGACCCCAGCTTCTGGGATAAGAACTCACTGTTTGACAAAAACTGCTGGGAAAACCGGACAACAATGTCAGAACCTGGGCACAGAACAATGCCTGACACCATCGACAAGAATAAAGACCAATTGGGTACATGGTTTGAGTATAGAGACTGAAACTATAAACAAATTATGGGAAAAAGGAATAGTTATTTGTCAGATTTATGGAGGATGGAAAAATTGATAACCAGACAAGAGATTGGGAACATTATGAAATGCAAACGGATAATTTTGATTAGATTAAATTGTAAAGTTTTTGTGTAAACCAAGTCAATGAAACTGAGATTAGGAAGGAAGCAGAAAACTGGGAAATATTTTTTCTGATTAGTGTTTGTGATAAAGGACTTATTTCTAAAATATATAGAGAATTGAGTCAAATTTACAAAAATACAAGTCATTCCTTAATTGATAAATAGTCAAAGGATATGGACAGGCAGTTTTCCGAGGAAGAAATTAAAACTATCTATTGTCATATGAAAAAATGTTCTAAATCACTATTGATTAGAGAGATACAAATCAAAATAATCCTGAAGTACCACATCGCAGCTATCTGATAGGCTAACATGACAAAAAATGAAAATCATAAATGTTGGGGAAGAGGTGGGAGAGTTGGAAAACGAATTCATTGTTGATGGAGCTGTGACCTGATCCAACTAGTCTGGAGAGCAATTTGAAGCTATACCAAAGGAATATAAAGGGATATAAAAATGTGTATATCCTTTGACCCAACAACATCTCTCTTTGGTCTGTATCCCAAAGAGAGCAGCAAAATTGGAAAAGGATCCAATTGTACAAAAATATTTACAGCAGCTCTTTTTGTAGTAGCTAAGAACTGGAAATTGAGGGGATGCCCATCAGTTGGGGAATTCCTGAACAAGTTGTGGTATATGAATGTAATGGAATACTATTATATTATAAGAAATGATGAACAGGTGGACTTCAGAAAAACCTGGAAAGACTTAAATAAACTGTTTCTGAGTGATATGAGCAGAAACAAGAGAACATTATACACAGTAACAGCCACAGTGTGTGAAGACTCTTTATAATAGATTTAGCCCTCCAAAGCAATTCAAGGACCTAAAACATTCCCAAAGGACTCTTTGATATAAATTACTATCCACATCCAGAGAAAGAACTATAGAGCCAGAACTCAGAATGTTATATTTTCTTTTGGTTTACTTTTTCTCATGTTCCTCCCATTCATTTTATTTCTTCTATGCAACATCATTAATGTGAAAATGTGTTTAATAAGAATGCATATATAGAACACATATAAGATTGTATGTTATTATGGAAAGGGGGAAAGGAGGAGAAGAAAAAAAAACTTATGGAAATGATTGTTGAAATCTGAAAAAAATTAATTATTAACAAAAAATAGAAGATAATGTGAAATATCTCATTGAAAATACAACTAACCTAGAAAATAGACCCAAGAGAGATCATTTAAAAATTATTGGACTACATGAAATTCATGACTAAAAAAGAGCCTAGACATCATCGTTCAAGAAAGTATCAAGGGAAAGTGCCCTGATATTATGCAACCAGAGGATAACATAGAAACTGAAAGAATTCACCAATCACCTCTGGAAAGAGATCCCCAAAGCAAAAGTCCTTGGAATGTTGTAGCCAAATTCTAGAGTTCACAGGTCAAGGAGAACATATTGCAAGCAAGCATGAAGAAACAATTCAAGTATTGTGGAAATACAATCAGGATAACATAAGAGTTAGCAGCTTCTACAATAAGGGATAAGAGGACTTGGAATATGATATTACAGAGATCAAAGGAGTTAGGATTAAAACCAAGAATCACCTACCCAGCAAAACTGAGTATAATCCTTCAGGGGAAAAATTGATATTAAATGAAATAGGGGAATTTCAAGCAAAACTGATGAAAAGATTAGAGCTAAATAGGAAGAGACACGTGAAAAGGCAAAAAGGAAAGAGAAATCATAAGGGACTTATTAAAGTATATATACACACAAACATACATGTACATACATACATGTATACACACATACAATTGACTACCTTACACTGCAGGAAAGAAGGGGGAAGGGAATAAGAGAGGGAGATGACAGAAGGAAGGGCATATTAGGAGAGAGAGTAGTTGGAAGAAAACACTTTTGAATAAGGACAGGGTCAAAGGAGAGAATAGAATAAATTGCGGGGAGGGAATAGGATGGAGTTACAGTTAGTCTTTCACAACATGAATATTTTGGAAGTGTTTTGCATAACTACACATGTATAACCTATATTGAGTTGGTTGCCTTCTCAATGAGAGTGAGTGACCAGGAAAGAAGGGAGAGAATTTCGAGCTCAAAGTTTTAAAACCATGTTAAAAAATTGTTTTTGCATGCAACTGTGAGGAGGTAGGGCACAGAAGAATGATAGAGGGTAGTGCAGTCCAGGGGAATGGGTAATCAGGATGCATGTCATCATGTTGTGGGTGGAGAGAAGAGATGGGGAAAAAACTTGGAACTCAAAATCTTGTGGAAATATATGTTGGAGATTAAAATAAAAAATCAATTAGAAAAATTAAAAACAAGGGCCTGCACTGATAAAGTAAGGTGGCAGAAGATATAGGAGTGTAGTAAAATCAATGGAGCAGGTGAAAAGTTTAATCTTTAGAGAGGAGTAATAAAATTTCTTTCTCTGTGACAGGAAGATTGGCTGGAAGATAGGGATATTTAAAATGAGGTGGAAGGGTTCATGTCAGATTGTCTTTATACCAGTAGAGTGCAAAGCAAGGTCATTGGCTGTAAGTTAAGGGGCAAGCCTGGCCTGAGGTACTTGAGATGAATGAATGTAAAAAAAGGAAAAAATGGAACAGTTGTTAGGAGTTCCCAAATATGCAAGGGAAAGTGTTTCTGAGATACATACTGAGAAGTCTCAACTCTAATGTACAAATGCAGGTGGATTACACTGCGTCTTCTTAAAAATTCTGCACATAACACACTGAAAATGTGTATCTAAATCTTAGAATCCGAGTATTCAAAAATCTAAGATGTAATGATCTAAGAACTGATTATCTTTCCAAAGGTGAAATAGCTCATAGGTTGCCTTATGGTAGAGACCTAAACCAGTTTTTAACAACTGCTTTGTATAGTTTTATGTTTTTTTTTTTTTGAGGACTTATTTCTGTCTTTTAAAAAGATTGTAATGTGATACATAAGCATTCAAGTAAAGATATCTTTTACCTGCTGAAGTGAAAAGTATACCTTGTAAACAGACAACCAAAAATAAGACTATTGAAGTGTCTTGTTTAAAAAAGAAAACAACAAAAAACAAACATTCTTTTTTACGTTGCCCAACTTTCTCCCTAAAGGCTTGAGGGAAATACAATCTTTAGTGTCAATCATAGTTGGAGAGAGAAGACTCCATTGACTAATGTTTAATGATGTAAAGAAATAACAAATGGCAGATCTTGTCCTGTCTAAAAGGAAATAATAGTGATAAAATTAGGGGATTTGTGCTGATAATTCCCTGTAGGCTTTCCATTACATGGCAAACAGCTGAGGTGATGACATTCAAGCTATTTCTTAAAATAAATTTCCTTCCTCTAATGTTGCTTCTCAGTTAAAGATGTGCTAGTCAACAAATTATACTTAAGATGATCTCATTTGTATTTTTGGTAGCATGAAAAGAAGGTAGTTGTACGGAGATGACACGCAGAGTGGGAAATTGTGACAAAAACTCTTATTCTGTATAATTATGGATCTGGAGAAAGAGGGCAAAGGGGGACCATAAAATGCAAAAAATAATAATAATTGGATTTCTAAGAGTATCTTACAATTAATAAAACTTCCCCGCACCCATTTGAAACGGGAATTGTTATACATATTTTATTGGGCAACAAATTGAAAGGTTAAGTGATTCTCTCAAGGTTATGAAGGGAGACAAATTAGTCGGTTCAGGAATTTTAGAGTTCAGTGTGGTGACCTATTTTCTGTCTTTATTAAACAGTCATCAAACCTTGGATGACAAAGCTACTTCTTTGGTGAAAAAGCTGGCCAGATGGCATCCCACTTTTTCTTCGTACCCTGTGTGTCGAATACAATGACATGAGCTTTTAAAGTTTACAAGATATTGAAGGAAAAACTGAGAGATCTTAGAGATATCATTAGGCCACTTCTCTCTTAGCAGGCAAATGATTTATTGTCTCACGTGTCTAACTCTCTTGTTGCCACCTCCTAAACTCTTTTCCTATCCCTAAACTATTTTCCTTTTTTATTTTTACCTATTCACATAAATTTTATGGTGACCTCTGTATAATCCAATATATTTTAGAGTAAAGAGTAAAAAAGGCCATGTGAAAAATGTTCAACCCTTCAATGGCTCTTTGGTTCATTCCAGAAAAAAAGGAGATAAAGTCCAGTGGGAACTAAGAATTGTGGACATCTGAGAGACAATAAAAATTAGTTCATAGTATCAAATATCTAGTTCTAAACTGAGTACATACAATTTTCACATGGGAAACTTCATAAATTTCGTCACTCAAGATACTTCTCTGGCATGTGAGAGGGTGTAAGTAGACTACAGGATCTGATTTAAGGTTTAAAGGGATCTTTGAGTCAATTTCATCCTCCTTCTTAATTTTAGAGATAAGATAACTGAGGCCCAAGAAGGTTAAATGACTTACCTTAGACACATATGTAAAAATGTTAGCAGTGTGATTTTAATCTAGGGCCTCTAACTCCAGAGTGAGTGGTCTTTCTACTCTACTGTAGATCCACGATCTTATGAAAGGTCCAGTAGAGATACCAAAGCAGTCATGGCAGTAAAGAACTGTAAATCATTTTGATCTCAGATCTGATACAGTGAGGAGACATGATAAAGTACATAATGAAATGTCTCTACTGTGTTTCAATTTCCAAGGACATAAGAATGCCAGTCAGAAATGCTCCATTTGGTACTTATACATCAGACATGAATAGAAAACAGTAGAAGATGAAGGCACAACAAATCTGTGACTTCAGAAAGAGGCTGTTAGATTACATAAAAGTGAAAATATGTGTTAATATTGGGCAGGATTGGGAGACAGCATCTTTTATGGTGAGATTCTGAGCTTGCTCAATACACTACACTTATCTTGATACTTTGGCAGCTGTGTTATTTTATTATTGAGGACAAAGGGGACAAGCTACCAGTCATCATCACCAGCATCTACTCCCATTAAACCTGTGTAACACTTGTCGGTGTCTTTTCATGAATCCTCCATAAGACATTTACCAAAAATACTGGAAATTTTCTTATTCTTTCAATGTTTTGCTGTTTGAAGTATTACTCTGGCAAAATGAGGGACCACCACACATCTTCTGATTGATATAGGGTTCTTTTAAATTCTCTTTTTGCTTTAAAAAATTCTCCAGAAACAATGATGTTCAATGACCCATAGGCATCAAGAAAAGATTATTTGTTTTAAAAAGATGGACTGCTGCGGCAAGACACAATTTTTTGAAAGTGCACTATAATTTTCCAAATAAGATACAACCTAATTTAACCATCCTAGTTAATTTGTGTCTAGCTCATTGTACATCTATAGCAATATGTATGTATTTACATACATGCAAACTCATATGAACATCATTCAATAATTACCAGTCTATGTTATCTCTAACAACATTTATTCTAACAACATGAATTCTGGATTCACTTTTCTCTCCCACTATTTAGCTTAATCTCTTTGAGACACTTTTAATATGGACATTTAAACAATAATAGTAACAAATAACAAGGACTTTGAGATTTGTAAGCATTTAATATACTATAACTCATTTGATCTTCAAAGCACCTCTAAGGGAGGTGCTACAATTAGCATTTCCATTTTATAGATGAGGAATCTAAGACACAGAGACGTTAGTTCAATTGTAGAGTGTCACACAGGTATTAAATATCCGCTGCAAAATTCTAACTCAGGTCTTGCTGATTCCAAGTTCTGTGATTTATGTACTGTGCCATATTATCCCAAGTTGGCCTTTGTCTTTATCTAAGTAGGAAGGGAATAATGAATAGAGCAATATATTAAAAAATTCAAGTCATTTGGAAAGCTTTTATATATTTAAATACCCATATATAATGCCATTTGTGGATGCATTTCATTATTAGTTCAGAACTTGAGTACCAAGTAATCTTTGTCATACTATATACAGTAAATATGGAATTATTTCAATGAAAGCATTGTCTAGAAGATAATTTTGTTGCCTTTTAAGTGAATTTGATGTTGAACTAATAGGGATTGTTGTTCTTTGTTCTCATCCACCATATTGATCATACAATAGAATGAACATTCTTTTTTTTTTAATTTTTTTTAAATATAAATTTATTTATTTAACTTTTTACATTCATTTTCACAAAGTTTGGGTTTCAAATTTACTCCCCATTTGTCCCCTCCCTCCACCCCAATACACCGAGCATTCTAATTTCCCCTATCACTAATCTGCCCTCTCTTCTACCCTCCCTCGCTTCTCTTGTTTCCATCTTCTCTTTGGTCCTGTAGGGCCAGATGACTTTTCATTCCCCATTAACTGTATTTCTTATTTCCTAGTAGCAACAACAATACTCGACAGTTCTACCTAAAACTTTGCGTTCCAAATTCTCCCCATCCCTCCCTCCCCACCCATTCCCTTTGGGAAGGCAGGCAATTCAATATAGGCCATATCTGTGTAGTTTTGCAAATGACTTCCATAATAGTCGTGTTGTGTAAGACTAATTGCATTTCCCTCCATCCTATCCTGCCCCCCATTGTTTCTATTCTGTCTTTTGATCCTGTCCCTCCCCAAGTGTTGACTTCAAATTGCTTCCTCCTCCCATTGTCCTCCTTTCCATCATCCCTTCCACCCTGCTTATCTCCTTCTCCCCCACTTTCCTGTATTGTAAGATAGGTTTTCATACCAAAATGAGTGTGCATTTTATTCCTTCTTTTATTCGAATGTGATGAGGGTAAACTTCATGTTTTTTTCTCAGCTCTCCTCTTTTTCCCTCCACTAAAAAGTCTCCTGCTTGCCCCTTGAATCAGATATAATTTACCCCATTCCATTTCACACTCTTTCGTCCCACTACATTTCTCTCTCACCATTTACCTTAATTTCTTTTAAGATATGGTTCCCATCCTCTTCAATTCACTCTGTCTCTGTATGTGCACGCATGTGTGTATGTGTGTGTGTGTGGTCCCACCAACTACCCAGATACTGAAAAGTTTTAAGAGTTGCAAATATTTTCTTTCCATGTAGGAATGTAAACAGTTCACCTTTGGCAAGTCCCTTATGACTTCTCTTTACTGTTTACTTTTCATGCTTCTACGCATTCTTGTGTTTGAAAGTCAAATTTTCTTTTCAGCTCTGGTCTTTTCATCAAGAATGCTTGAAAGTCCTCTATTTCATTGAAAGACCATATTTTCCCCTGAAGTATTATACTCAGTTTTGCTGGGTAGGTGATTCTTGGATTTAGTCCTAGTTCCTTTGACTTTTGGAATACCCTATTCCACACCCTTTAATCCCTTAATGTAGAAGCTGCTAGATCTTGTGTTATCCTGACTGTATTTCCACCATACTGGAATTGTTTCTTTCTAGCTGCTTGCAATATTTTCTCCTTGACCTGGGAATTCTGGAATTTGGCCACAATGTTCCTATGTTCTCTTTTTGGATCTCTTTCAGGCAGTGATCAGTGGTTTCCTTCAATACTTATTTTGTCCTCTGGTTCTAGAATCTCAGGGCAGTTTTCCTTGATAATTTCCTGAAAGATGATGTCTAGGCTCTTTTTTTGATCATGGCTTTCAGGTAGTCCCATAATTTTAAAATTGTTTCTCCTGGATCTATTTTCCAGGTCAGTTGTGTTCCCAATGAGATATTTCACATTCTCTTCCATTTTTTCATTCTTTTGGTTTTGTTTGGTGATTTCTTGGTTTCTCATAAAGTCATTAGACTCCATCTGTTCCACTCTAATCTTGAGAGAACTATTTTCTTCAGTGAGCTTTTGAACCTCTTTTTCCATTTCTGTAATTCTGCTTTTTAAAGCATTACTGTCCTCATTGTCTTTTTGAACCTCTTTTGCCAATTGAGTGAGCCTATTTTTCAAGGTGTTATTTTCTTCACCATTTTTTCGGGTCTCCTTTAGCAAGGTATTGACCCGTTTTTCATGCTTTTCTTGCATCTCTCTCATTTCTCTTCCCAGTTTTTCCTCCACCTGTCTAACTTGATTTTCAAAATCCTTTTTGAGCTCTTCCATGGCCTGAGCCCACCAGATATCCACCTGGGATGTCTGGGATACAGAGGCCCCGACCTCCACGTCTTTCTCTGATGGTAAGAATTGTTCCTCGTCATCAGAAATGAAAGGCAGGAACATCTTTCCCCCCCAAAAATAGCTTTCTATGGTGTTATTTTTCTTCCCTTTTCTGGGCATTTTCCCAGCCAGTTACTTGACTTCTGATATTCCTCTCCACCCCTGCCTAGATCTTCCCAGCTAGTGCTTGGGGTTTTGGATTCAAATGCTGCTCCCCAGCCTCAGGGCTTTCCCTGGTGTGTGCTGCTGCCACTCTATGTGAGCTTAAGCTCTGGTGCTCAGGTGGGGGCAGGGCCACCTCCCAGACCCAGCTCCCACAGGGGGTCCATGTTTTCTGTAGTGGCCTGGAGCTCCTGCCTGCTGTTCTGGGAGTCCCGGGCCACCGTTGCCTCTCTGCTGCCTCTGCCACTACCTCCCAAGGGGGCCCGAGCCACAAAGACACCCTGCTCCCCTCTCGGCCAGCCCAGAAGTCTCTCTCACTGACCTGGAGAGCCTGTGGGTGGAGGGACCTTCGCAGCCTCCGGAGGTTCCATCCCTGAAGCCTGCTTGTATCTGCTCCTCTCGGGCCACTTGACCAGGGCAGTGCAGGGGTGAGCCCGAGATCCAGTGCGGGTCGGACCCCTGAGGATGGCTTTCCAGGGCTCTCTGGAATGGAAATCTCTTCCACTGTGTTTCTGGGCAGCTTGCTCTGCTCCAGAATTTGTGGGGATTTCTTTTTACAGAAAATTTCTGGGCTGTGGGTTCGGAGCTAGCATACATGAGTCTTTCTACTCCACCATTTTGGCTCCTCCCCCTATTATGAACATTCTTAAAAAACATCCAGTTATGTTCTTACTTTCACTTTGGAGAAGTATGCTAAGAATGAATTTTCTGTGTTGCAGAAATGATAAAACCTTCCCATTACATATTCTTGAGTTTCTTTTAAAAGTTTGAATTGTTTCTGTTTTTTTGATAAGAATCATTTCTGTGGAATAAGAGGTCTTTCTAGTTATTTGCTATGCAACCTCCATATGGCACTGAAAATGTAGCATAGAGAAGGTGATGAAAAGTATTGCTGGAACTATAAGGTGAAATGACTGAGACTTGGAAATGATTGAGACTTAGCTGCAAGGGTCCTGAAGTTTAGAAGTATGATCAAACTTGGAGTCCTTTAGAAGTATAAAACAACTGAGTTTAACATGTAATTAGCAATAATAATTTGTCCAAATCACAAATAGAATTTTTTTTCACCTGGGTTTGAGGGAGTATTGAGATGACAACAACTGTAGTCAGAGATACCTGGGAGAGATATTGGGTTAAATGAGGTAGCATATATAAAATGCTTAAATGCTAACTACCGCTGTTAGAGCCAAATATAGTGCCCCAGAAGGATGTGCTGAGGCAATGGTTTAATTGCACCAGTGATGCTAATACCCTACCTCTAGAGAGATATAATTGTGCCCCTTGGTATTTGGAGGAGTGATGGCCCTCTAAGAGCAGGGGAGGGTGTCGATGAAATGGACTCCTGAAGGTGAACTTGGGAAAAGGAGCAGACTTGTGCCTGGCTACATCAGATCAGAGGCCTGAGGTCATGGGAGAATATGGGATCTACTGAATGTTGTAAACTGGCAGAAGACTGCAAAGTGCTGGTATATCTTCTTTTGAACCATGACAAGGAGAAAATATACCATCTGAATATTAATGACCTTAGATGAAGCCTTGATAAACCCATTCTCTATCATATATATATATATATATATATATACATACATACACACATATACATACATATATATGTATGCGCAGATAGATATATACACATACATATACAATACATTCAAATATGTGTATATGTATATATGCATGTGTATATATACACATAAGGTATATATAACATATCTATGCAGTACATATATAATATAGGTTTGTATATGTATATATATATACAGATAAATACATATATGTATATGTACACATGCATATATGTGTAAAATAGAAATATGATGAATTACACCCTCAAACCAATTGAATTATTTAGAATTGTCCTGCTCTATCTTTGAAGCCTTCCCTGGGGCATCTGACCTTATCTTTGTGCCTAAATTATTTTAGGTGCAAAAATGACTAGCTTTGACTCTGAGTCTTGCAAACGCCATAGGGGTACCATGAAAGACAGAAAATGTGTGAATTAAACGATGTAGACTTGGTGAAGTACTCAAGGATCAAAAACCAGAACATATGATGAGATAAAAATTGGATATTGAGGTGAAAGAGGGTCTGGAAAGTAAAAAAAAAAAACAAAATAGCCAAAGGTCCTAGGTGAGCAGTGAAATCACCTTGTCATTTTTATTGACTGTTCTAGAAAAGTACACTTAGGATTCCAAGGAATATTAGAAATAAATAATCTCAGAAACAATAAATTTCAAATTGGAAGAGTTCTCAGATATTATTGAATTCAACCTAAAACCAAGGTAATCTTTTCTATATTATACTTGATAAGTAGATCTCTAGTCTCTGTTTGAAATTTTCAAATGACAGGGAGATCATCATCTTTTGAGGAAATTTTTCCTTTTTTTTTGTACAACTCAGTTGTTGTTAGGAAAGGGGATTTCGTTAGTTTTTACTATTAGTCTGACTGTTCCTAAATTTGCCTCCCATACCTGCCAGGTGAAGGCACTAAGTCTAATCCCTTTTGATGGCAAGCTTTTCAAATATTTGATGACGGTCATTTACACCCTGTGTCTTCCCGTCTTTAGGCTTAATATCCTTAATTACTTCAATAAATACTCATAAGGGATGGCATAAAGGCTTTTATATACCCTACTAATCTTCCTCAGAGCTTTTTTCCAGGTTATCAACATCTTTCTTAATCTATTACACTACATGCGTTATTTCAGAGATGTTCTGACCATACTCAGAAGTGGGCAGAGGTGAGAGACCCTTCAGCGACTTATTACTGGAAGATATGCCTCTCCTAATGCAACCTTTTGTGGCTGCCAGATTTCACTTCTGATACACTGAACTGGAAGTTTTGCTGTCTAAACTCTACCCAAACCTGTCCCATGGCAGTCCTTCTTCCATAAGATATATTTGTGCTCATGTGCAAGAATGATAGAAATTGATTCTTCCTGTTTTTCCCTACTTTTCACACATCAAACTGAAGTTTATATCATAGAATAAAAAACAACAGAAACAAAACCAAATCAGTCTTCAAAGAAGGTAGTTTAACTTAGCAGAATGCCTAACATAGTGGAACAATAGGAGATAGAATGCCAAATTTGGGAAAGTAGGTCATCCAGTGGCTATTATATACTTTGTGTAAAAGAGAGGAAATAAGACAAGAAACACAGGCTGCAACCAGATGGTGGAAATTTTCCAGGCTCATGAGTTTCTTCCTCTTCCTAGAGGCAATATAGAGCCATTAAAGGTTTTTAATATTTGAGAGCTGACTGGGGGCACTTGGGATTCAAGTTATTTACCCAAGGTGGTATAGTTAGTAAGCTTCTGAAGCTGTATTTAAGCTTTGGATTCAAGAAAATCTGGGTACAAATCCTGCCTCTGTCATATACTGGCTCTATGACCATTTCCAAACCACTTAACTTCAGTTTGCTCCCAGGCAACCCAAAGATTCTAAATGATGGAGGAGGTGGATGGAGTTTCCACACCAGGAGTTCTATACACTATTGAAGTCACACAACTGGGTCAAAAGAAAAAAAAACCCACCTAAGGTATAGTACTGAAAAAGCCCTATCATATAGTATAAAGGACAATAGGCAGTGTGAAGTACTGATTCCTGCATCAACTACCTATATGACCATGAACCAGTGATGGGACTTCTTTGTGCCCCAATTTTCTTGCCTGTAAAATGGGGAAAAATATGTATAGTGTCTATCTCATGGAATTATTATGAAAAAAAGCTATTTGTGAATGTGAAATTCTACATAAATATGTTTAGGAAGATATCTGGACAAGCAATATCTCCTAGCTCAAACTATAAGTTAGAAAACCATGACTATAAATATAATTAATTCACCTTGAGCAAATTTGTAAACATTAGACAAGGTTATAAAGTCTTTTAGGAAACATGATGATGAGAACATATATTAAACTTGGCTTAAAATATGTATAGAATATAAATGAATAAACCTTTATTTTATTAGTCAGAATTTATATATGTCCATATCCCATACTGAAATATGTTAAATTCAATACTAATGAAGTATCTTGACTTTAAAATTAAATATGTACACTGAAAGTTCTGATGGTTTTGAATAGCTTGTAGCAAGGAAGCAGGTTTCATTCACTCAGGATTTAATCCCCTAATTTGAGACACTACGACTTTTACCCATCATAAAAGTGGGCTGAGAATGTGGTGGGTGTATAGGATTAATACACATTTAGAGCCAAAGGGACCTTAGAGGTCAACTAAATGACAGCAGAAAAGCACTGAAAGCTAAAAATTAAAACAAACAAAAACTTTATTTCAATAACTTGATTTGGTTGTTTAGGTAAACAAATGATTCAAAATCAAATGAAGGATCCAGATTTGTTGTCATATGCTGTAAAAGCAATTTGTACTTTCTTCTTCTCTTAAAAAAAACAGTTAAAAACATTTTAGGGACAATGCTAATTAATGAGTTAGAAAATATCTAAAAGAAGGTGATAAGGATGGTAAAGAGAGCTCCCTGAGATCACAATACTTGAAGATTAAGAAGACAGTTATTCTTATATTTCAGTTATTTCACTCATATCTAATTATTCCTGACCCAGTGTGAGGTTTTCTTGACAGTTTGCCTTTTCCTTCTCCAGCTCATTTTACAGATGAGAAAACTGAGGCAAATGGAGTTGAGTGATTTGCCCAGAGGCACACAGCTGCTAAGTGTCTGAGGCTAGATTTCAACTCAGGAAGTACATCTTCCTTAATCCAGGCATGGCTATCTATCCACTTCATGGAAGGGCTTTTTTCTTGCACTTGGCTTCTAGGGAAGCTAGGTGGCCCAGTAAATAAAGCCCCAGACCTGGAGTCAGCAAGACCCTGAGTTCAAATACAACTTTAGACATTTAGTACCTGTGTGAAAGCCTGTTTGCCTCAGTTTCCTCATCTATACAATGAACTAGAGAAGGAAATTTGCAAACCACTCCAGTATTTTTGACAAGAAAACTTCAAATGATGTCTGGGTAGCCAGGTGGCACAGTGGACAGAATGCTAGGCCTAGAGTCGGGAAGACTCATTGGCCTGAGTTCAAATCTGGTCTCAGATACTCCCTAGCTGTATAATTCTGGATAAATTACTTAATGCTATTTAATTGAGTTTCCTCATTAGTAGTGCATTTCAGCAGAGCACCTTGACTGGTGAGAAATGATCTTTTCCGCACAAAATCACTATTTTCATTCATTTATCATACAATGTAACCATTTATACAGTGAATGAAAATCATATTCTTATATGAGAAACAGGGCACAGACAAAAACAAACAATTAAATCAATAAGAAATTGATTGATAGATAAATTGATTAAATAAGGGAATAAATTTAAAAAATACACAATTACAATTATCTCTTCTACGGATTCTCCATACAATTTAGAATGGGGTGGTGGGGGGAGAATCACTACTTTATAGGAGGAGAAACTTAGTTTTAAAGTGTTTGTTCACTGTGAATAGGGTTTCCTCATTCTTTGTAAAACTGACTCCTCGCTGCAGTGCCAAAAACTGATTGAGCATTAAGTAAATGCTCGTTAATTATTTGACCTCCTGTTTCCTTTCCCTGCTCTGAATCCCATGAATGTTCAAGTCTCCAAAAATCACATTAAAAGATATTCCTTTATCAAAAAAAAAATCAGTGTTCTAGAACAGGATTTCTTTCATTAAGGTTCTACACCTCTATGCTGTTTACTGTGATACCCCTACTTTATAGACACAATTTCTCATCAAATAGTTTATATGAGATTCAGATTTTGTGACCAAGTTAGCATGGAACCAGAAATTTTAATGGGTATTTTCTGAGCTTTTAGGATTTTGCACTTCAATATTTATTTTATTTAGAGATTGTTGTATCTATATCCACTCAGGATGTATCTAGCAAAGGAGAATTTTACCCATGGCGTGCTATGCACACCACATTTGAAGATGTGATATGCTTTCTTATTTCATTGGATGTTCAGCATCTTTTATCTTCACAAGTACGTAAGTATCAGATACATTCAGAAGTGTCAATCTTTACAGTACAAGGTAAATTTCAAATCTGTGTTGAGTTAGCCCATCATAAAACATTTAATAAAAACTTACTTTGTGCTAGGTGTACAAGATGTACAAGAAAGCCAAAACCATTTCTACCATCAAAAATCTTAATTTGCCTGTTGTTTTTTTGAGGAGATTAGGATTAAGGAGTTAAGATCTGTAATCTTTTTGATTTAAGGAGTTCTTGGTTTTTCAAACTCCCTTTTCCCATATAGACTGGGTGGATTTTCTTCAAGAAAGCTGCAGGGGGCCCTGAAAGTTTGCATGACTTGCCCATGGTTACATATCTAGTATTTGTCAGATTCAGGTCTTCAACCCAAGTCTTCCTGATTCCGATGTTGACTTTCTGTCCACTACACTGCCACAATTATTCTGTAAGAAGTTCATTTAGATCATGACCTCACGTTTGAAAAAAACAAACAAACAAACTTATCATTAAAAGGCTGTAACATTTCCCTGGTCCCTTTAGGGGAACTGACGCCGATTTCATTCTAAACTATTCTTTACCATTAAAGAGGAAACTCCAAAACCATATTATCTTCCACAATTATAGTCCGATTCATGGATTTTATAACTTTAATGGATGTCATTACATGAAAACAACATTTCTTTTGTCAGCTCTGCTTGTTTTTTCAGACAAAAAGATATATAATGTCAAAAACAATCAGTAGTAGAAGTAGCAGTAGTAGAAAGTAGTAGTAGTAGTAGTAGTAGTAGTAGTAGTAGTAGTAGTAGTGGCAGTGGTGGTGGTGGTGGCAGTGGCAGCAGCAGCGGTGTTGGTGGTGGTGGTGATAAAACAATAACAATTGAACTCATATTGGTAATAGTATTTCTTCCTTAAAACCACCAAGGCCATTTATCCTTTGCTTTTGCTTTTTTTAAAAAAGCAGATTTACTAATGCATTGACACTTCACTAAATTTTTCAGTACATTTCAAGTTTTTATTGTGGGCACCTTCAGTATAGAGGTTTAAAAAAAAAAAGAACATTTAATGATTCATAGTATCTCTTTGATTTTCTGGTTTAGTGGGCTATGTGACACATTCATTGACCCAATAACTTGACTCTTCGTAAATGAGCTTGGGAGTCTTAAAAACATTAATGAATAAATAAAATTTTGATATATTCCTAAAGATGACATGGAGAATCAATACTGTCCCGCCTAACTGCCGTGGGCTACTGGGTTGTCTTACCTATACCAGGTCTTCGGTGATCAGCTGGATAATCTTATGAGAGAAGAGACCTCCAGAGTCAAACAAAAGTGTAGGCTTTATTCTGGATACCAGCTACATGTCAGCATGCAGGACAAGTTCTCCCCGTGGAGCCCCCTTCTCCTTCTGGAGGAGAGAGGAACCCACCCCCTAGGCTTTCCTGTCCCCATTTAAGCTCTCCTAGATGCATGCTTCGCTCGTGGACAGCGTGCTCTCAGCCCCTTAGCCAATCAACAACAGGTGTGCTCAGACTACGGACCAACCTCAAGGATGGGATGCTCTCCCAGCAAGTTTCCACTGAGAAGAGGTGGAAAAACAAGATAGCTGGTGATTCACTCCTCAGTTCCCAGCTGTTCCCTGGGGGGCCTCATGAGAGCTTTGCAGTTTAGAAGCCCTCACCTTTACCTGACCCAAGACTGTTCAGATGAAAACTGAGCTTACACCCCAACATATCCCCTTTTTTGTTTTGCGCAGAGCGCACTTGACCTTAGAGCGAATAGCGGCTGGTGGCTAAGTGGGTTAGGGAGGCCTTTAATATGTGGATGCCCCACAGCAAGAACTTCATTTACACAGGAACCTGCAGCTAGCACAACTGACAAAGAGGCATCTCCCTATCACAGGGAACCAGGCCTGTTTTCAACAATGCAAAGATGGAACTAAATGGCTGAATTAAGCATATTACAATAAAGGAAAGTATAATCACTAAACCCAAAGCATATTTTACAAGAGGTGGTGCAGTGCAGGCCCCTAATCACTTTACCACCCCGCTTAGCTATGCAAATGGGCCGCATGGCCAAGCCGATGGAGTTCAGGAGAAAGTTTATCACCCCCATTGTCCTGGATCCGTGATATCTAAGTCCTCCTTCAGCCACTGGCAGTAGTTGCCTTGATGGATAATGGGTGGCAACGTATCAGTCCACTCAATGAGGACCAACCATGGTGGATTCGGCAGGAGTGCCCAGTACTATGTCAGCGTGGCAGTGGTTGGGATGGGTGCTGCTCCCCTGCTGGGCAGCAAGGTCAAAGCTGTCAGCAGTAGACTCAGGCGGTGCCCAGTCCTTTTTCAGGGTCTCTGACATCTCTGATGGTGGTTCCCACCTGCGGATCCTTCTGATGGGGATCCATGCATCCTCTTTTCCTGTGGAAATACAAACATACCCTGGACCCCATATTAGTATCTTATATGGACCTTGCCATTTCCCTAAGGCCATGTCCTTTACCATGGCCCAGGTGTCCTTATTTCCAGCCTGGGTATCACTCTCCTTCTGGGGTTGCCGTGGATTACGAATGTTTGTTTTTTTTTTTTTTTTGAAAAGTATACAGCTTTGTTGAGCTCTGATTGTGTTAGGCAACCTCTTCCCGTTTTTCGTTTAGCGAGGATCGCCTTTATGGTGAAGTTGACCCTTTCCACTACTGCCTGGCCTTGTGGATTGTGGGGGATACCTGTAACATGTACCTTTTTACTGGTGTTGGGGCCCACTGTACCACTAGGGTAGGTCTTATCAGCTCCAGTATCAAGGAGGCTAGTCATGGGAATTCCATCTAGCCAGATTGTACACTCAGGTCTATTAACTGGATTTGAACTGAGTCCTTTAAGGGAAGGGCAATAGCTATGGGCTATATGAATTTGTTCGGCTACCACTTTGGAGCATGGAAGTGCAGTGGTGCCAGCGGGATAAACTCCTGTATACATAACTACGGGTGCGGGAGGGGTTCTGCAATATCAGGGATTCCTCCTGTACAGGATCTCTCAGGGAGATCATAGCAAACTGATGGGCTGCAAGCTGGCATTTATCCAAGCTATAAAGGTGTTGCGTTCCTTCCTCTGGCCCCATAATCTTTTGTATTCTCCCTCCAAGGGGCCATCCCAAGTGTCTGCCAGAGGGCACATTTTTGGGGCCCTCGAGGGGCCCTTCACCCCGTTTCCCAACTTGCTGCATTGTTTAGCTAGGTGACCTGACTTTCCACATAAAAAGCAGCGGCTCTGATCTCTCCCTTTTCCTTCCTTTTGCCTTCAGTCCCTCTTGAAGTGTCCCGGTTTTCCACAACAAAAACATTTTTCTCCAGAGAGATGTTACTTAAAGCTGCAGTAGGACACTCCCCTTGGACTTATGCCGTGTACACCTGGCTCCCTACCCTTTCACATATGCATTTCTTCAATAGATGCATTTCTCGGCAGTCTCAGCATTGCCTTTTTACAATCATGATTACAATTCTGCCATAGCAATGTCTTTAGCACCATCTCTAAGGTGTCTTTTTTCATTTTCAGATTTATGCATATTCTCAATTTGCCTTAGTGTCAAATAATACAACAAATTCTGACCTGTCTTAAACATCTAATTAAGAGTGATGTGTTTCACTTAAAACATGACCAGAATAACTACCTTTTAGTTGTAACCCATATACAAAAGCTTTTCTTTTAGGTGAGTCATGAGATAATGAAATGCTATTCAATCTGCTTTTTTTGATATGAGGGGAAAAATTCCTCCAATTTCTTCTTGTCTTTCTCTCCACCTTCACAACTTGGCCAGGGTTAGAAGGTGGAAAGAGAGAGAATTTTACCAACAACTTTCCAATAAATTCTAAAACTTTTGTCCTTTCCTTAAACTCTCACATTCTCTCTTCCATTCTCCTCCCTGATGCTGCAGCCATCAGAGAGAAGGGAAGAGGGGTAAGAAAAGAGATAACATTCCAAATTTCAGCTACAATGGAGCCGGTTGTAACAACTCACAAACACACACACACAGAACATGTAAAGACAGAACACATATACAGACAATAAACCAAAAACTGAGAAAAACCCGCCAGGATTCTCTCCCCTTTCTGCTTTGTTACTTTTGTATTCATCCCTAATCCCGCTGAGGTCCCTTAAGGCCTTTCAGCAGGCCCTTTATCAATCCAAATATCAGGAAATCTAAGTCCTCCAACTCCTCGGGGCATTGTTGTTCATAAGTGGTCATTTGTTCCCCAACCACTCCCCATCTCTCTCCTGACACTGTGGTGTGCTGTAGCCATGGAGAGACCTTCCATACAAAACTTTCAGAAGTTGTTCAGATGTATAGTGACCCTTGCATCCCTGCATGCCTTGTAGAGTATCTTGGCCCAGATCTCCTGTTCCTCTGGCTTATTACTGGCAAATGATTCCCAATCCCTGCCCTTTTCCTGCGGGTTCGGGAAGCTCCTCTTTCTCTCCTTCCAAAACACAAGTTTTGGGTACCCTCTCTAAATCAGCCCCTTCTGGGGTTTTCCACTACTCCAGGATCTCTGTGCTCATCCCTGTTGGAGGCGCCACTGTCCGGCCTAACTGACGTGGGCTACCAGGTTGTCTTACCTATACCAGGTCTTCGGTGATCAGCTGGATAAACTTATGAGAGAAGAGACCTCCAGAGTCAAACAGAAGTATAGGCTTTATTCTGGATACCATCTATATGTCAGCATGCAGGATGAGCTCTTCCACGTGGAGCCCCCCTCTCCTTCTAGAGGAGAGAGGAACCCCAGCTACATGGTTCACTCATGGACAGCATACTCTCAGCCCTTTAGCCAATCAACAACAGGTGTGCTCAGACCACAGACCAATCTCCAGGGTGGGATGCTCTCCCAGCAAGTTTCCACTGAGAAGAGGTGGAAAAACAAGATAGTTGGTGATTCACTCCTCAATTCCCAGCTGTTCCCTGGAGGGCCTCATGAGAGCTCTGCGGTTTAGAAGCCCCCACCTTTACCTAACCCGAGACTGAGCTTAACCCCAACGTAATACCAGGAAATATTCTTGTGGCATCCCTTTATGCCACATCATAAGGAGCAGGATATACTTGCATGATTATTTGAGAAATATACTAGATAAACCAACAAGAAGCCCTATCTTGAACTCTTGGTAGCGATAAGTTCCTTGGCAAGATTTGTGTTTTTATTAATTTAATCTAATTATATTTTTCAATTAACAAAAATTATTTTCTCTATTTCAAGCAAAACAAATTTCTACTTTGACCATATATGTTTTAGAACTCTATATTTTGCATCTTTATTCCATTACTTCTCTGTTAGGCAATAATCATTTATTAAACATCTGCCATATTCCAGAAAAAAGATAGTTAGAAGTTAGGTAGTGATTTTCATCATCTGTTCTCTGGAATGCTGATTGATTACTGCCAAAATGGTTTATTTTTCACAGTGTTGTTTTTATCGCAAACACTGTTCCCATTTCACATTGTTTCAGTTCACGTCTTCCCAGTTGTCTCTGAAACTGTGCTGTTTATCATGCCTTAGTATGAGCATTATCTCATACTCATACACAGTCATTTATTCAGCCACTCCTTTATTGATAGGCATCCTTTAGTTCCAAGTTATTTGTGCATGTGAATTCTTTTACTCTTTTTTTTTTTCCATTGGGATAAAGACCTTGTGGTGATGTATGCTGGGTAAAAGGGCATGTCCACTTTATGTTACCAACTTTTCAGACATCATTATTAGGGCAGGTTGTTTAACACCTCTCCTTCCCCCCCAGGCCTCAATTTGATCATTTTTAAAATGTGGTAGGGGTGAACTTGACCTTCCAGTTTTAAATCCATGACCCCATAATCTAGGATGCTATATATGACAATACAATGAATACTGCTAATAAACTTAATTAAAACTTTTCTTCCAATAAAGTACATTTTCATGAATAATAGAGAAGTACTACCCAATTTTGCCACATCGGTCACAAATACCAATTTTATTAGACAATACTATGTAACCAAACAGAGTCATTATGTTCTCATACTGCCTCAGTCACATCTATATCTAAATTAACCAAGATGAACAGTTGGAAATTCTGTTTCCAGCATAATAGTGCCCTAGAGGCTTTCTGTCTCCTTGAATTGGTTTGTTTATTTTCCTTAAAGACAGTGATGGAATACCTTTGGTGACTACCATTTCCAAAGAAAGATGAATAATTGGTACATTATACTCTAGATACATCCGCATACTAACAATGACCAAAAAAGTATTTATGAGGACTATCCTTAACAATGAAAGAAAAGCTGAGTGGGCTGCAAATTCTGCTGGCATTTTTATCACTGAATCCATACACTGTTGCTATGGAGAAGAGGTACCTATTAAGGAGATGGTATAGCTGTACATTTCTACGTTGTTCTTTAGAAATTGATTTTTTATTCACCACTGACAAAAAAACCCAGCTTTTATATATATATATATATATATATATATATATATATATATATATATATATATATATATATAAACACACACACACATATTTGCATATGTATGCACCCAAATACATTCCTTCTGTACATGGATCCTTCTTGAAGCCCAAGAAAAACCATTAATATTCTAATTGGTACACCCCTCTGAAACAACAGCAAAAAATCTGACAAAGCTGTCTTATAGCAAGAATATGTAAGAAAAATTCTACAACTACAAACTGAAATGCAACTACAGAATAATGACACAATCTGCTTCTGTGTCAAAAATGGTATCATTGCAACTAACTCAAGATGAAAGTATTTCCCTTTAAGCTGTCAGTCCTATTGAACCCCATTTTCTCTGAGCCCTACTAATTCAATGATTCCCTGGTCTACTTTTACTGACTGTTGGTAGCTTCTAGTATCTGATGGCATAATGACAAACCAAGACAATGGCCTTTTCCAGTTTTATATTATAGCCTCAATTTTTCTGATGGAGAGTTATCAACAATTTTCTATTACAAATGCCTGAATTGGGTATTTTAAGTTTTTCTTTTCTTTCATGAATTAAAAAAAAATATAGGAAATGAAGCTATCACTATTTTGGAGTTTTAGTTATATCATGCACATTGCTCATATTACTTGATGCTACTTGAAAATCAGCTTTATGAAATAGTGTGAATTTTATCTGGAAGCAGGAATCTCTCTGCTTTAAAATTTTTTCTCTGCCTTAAAAGAGTAGCAAATTAATTGACATGGCAAAGAAACCCTCATTAGTAAGCTATGTGCAATATAATCCTTTTGAGATCCTTTGGGTCAGGCTTTCTTCACTTTTTTTGATGTCATAGACCCCTTTAGAAGTCTGGTGAAGTCTATGGATGCCTTTTTAGATTAATGTTAATTAAAAAAAAATAAATGGAAGACTGACTAAATCTCAGCTAGAGATAAGTGAAAATAAAGCTATTTTCCCCCCTTCCCTAATTTATGGTTATGGATCCTCTAAAATTCCTTCATGATCTCTTCCTTAAGCTTAGTGTAAGAACCTCTGATTTGGGGAGATAGGGTGAAATAGTGCATGAAAACTGAATTTGGAGTCAGGAGACTTGGGTTTAAATTTAATTTCTGCCCTATATTTCCTATTTACCTTTCTAACATCAAGCACCCTAAGACATCCAGGCCTGCTGGCACAGGTTCTTACATCTGCTTTTCTAAAAGGAAAGTAACTTTTGAGGGGTCAACAATCTTCTTTAATCAAGCACATATAGCATTCACTTATCCTATAGGTGAGGAACAGAATACCAGAATTTAAATGACTAAGGTGAAATGATTAGTAAATAGCAGAACTGGGAATGAATTCAGGCCCTGTTACTATTCCCAGCCCCTGTTTGTCCCTCAGAAGGCTATTGCATTGCCTTCCCCAATAAAAGTTGGTTATCTTGAATCATGAAATCAATGAATGATTCTCAGAAAGAGACAATTGTCCAGAGTGTGGCAAGACCACATTTCAGAAGACCAAATTTCAACAACTTGGCTGGAAGAACACTGATTTAGAAGTCAAAAGAACTAGATTTATTGGAAAAGGACAACAAGAATCATATTTGTAAAATGTAAGCTTCCTAAGGGTGAAGATTGTTTCATTTTTTCCTTGTATCTCCAGTACTTTAAGACAGTGCTCAGCACATGGTAGGAGTTCAAAAAATGCTTGATGAATTAAATAGATTGAAAATGACTTGAATTGAGTTAAATACAGGATAAAAAAGTGTATAGGCATTAAGGTCTGAATCTATGGAGAGACTACCCACAGTGGTGAAATCAAGGATCTCTGCATATTTCAGTATAAGTACAATCAATTTTCAAATTGCTGTATTAAAGGGGAATGGAATGCATGAAATACGGTTAGATATAAATGGAAGACAGACAAAAAAAACCCCAAAAACTTCATTTTCACCAGTAGTTCCAACCTTTTTCTGTCATTTTACTTTCCCCCAGAGCTGCTAACAATTAGTAAGATTGATTGATTGAGGCTGGTCCAACGTTTTCCCCTTTATCCTTTAAACATGTATGACTGAAATGTGAGTAGCGCAGAGAAAGAGACAAATAAATGAAATTACAAATGGGCAAAATAACTTCTGATAGTTGGAGATTTGTGTGTGCAAGATGTATTGAGATAACTAGTCTAACCTTTCATTGAAACCCAACTTCCAAATATTGCCAACTGTAGCTTGGAATTTAGGAAGAGTTTCAGGTAGATCAACCTGGTATGTAAGGGAAAGGAAAGGGACGATTCTTTTATCTGAAGAAGAGAAGCATTGGGGTGAAGTAGGTCAAGTGTAAGACTTAAAGAAGAACTAATTTTAAATCCAAGTTTAGTCACTCTCCACCCATGGGATCACGGGCAAGTCATTTACTCATAAAATAAAATGAAAAAAGGGGGAAGATAGTAATAACTGTAGGATCTCCCTCCATCAATCAATAAATATTTATTAAATACCTAGCATGTGCCCCTTGAGGGAGGCAACAAACAAATATATTGGTTGGTAGGTTGGTTGCTGTCCTTCATCTTCAAAGAGGACCAAAATGACATCACCATGATAAAGTGAAATTTCAGTTCATCCCACTGTGGCTGATCAGACCAACACGAGCTTGGAATGCTCTACCACAGGTTGGGCAGAGATAATCCCTGTGAGTATTTGGGGTGGATACTACAAATTTGCACATCCTGAGTTTACTTTCTACTGTCTCAATTCTGCTTTGTTCAAAGAGCACAGCATGCTTTCTGATATGAGCACATCATGCTAAGCCCTCCTGTGCCAGTGTCTCCCATGTTGCACAGTCAAATCCAAAGTTCTTGAGAGAGACCTTGAGAATGTCCTTGTATTGTTTCTTCTGGCCATCATGTGATTGCCTGCCCCATGCAAGTTCTTGATAAAATAGTCTTTTTGGCAAGCGTACACTTTGCAATGTGGCCAGTTCATGAGAGCTGAGCTCTCTGAGTTTGAATACTTGGCAGTTCAGCTCTAGCAAGGACTTCAGTGTCTGGTATCTTATCCTGCCAGGTGATCCTCAGAATCTTCCTATGACAGTTCAAATGAAAGTGATTCAGTTTCCTGGCATGGTGCTGGTAGACTGTCCATGTTTCACAAGCATATAACAGTGAGGTCAGCACAACATCTCTGTAGAGCTTCAGTTTCATAGTCAGTCTTAAACCTCTTCTCTCCCAAACTCTCCCAAACAGGTAAGAATGAATTGGAACTAGTTAACAGAAGGAAGCCATTAGAATTTAGAAGAGTTGGGAAAGGTTTCTTGCAAAAGATGTTGTTTTAGGTGGCAGTTGGAAGAATTGAATAAGATGTGCATATGAAAAACTACAAATTTTAAAGAGTAGTAGGTTTCATAGGCAGCCTCTCAGAATTCATTGAAAACTGGTCTCAGAGACGGAAAGATCCCGATTCACATCCCATCAGTGGGGTCACATTTCAAGTTTATTGTTCTTTGTATCTGGTGCTATCTGTAGTTGTCCTGTTCTGAGTCACTAGACTCAGGTGACTTGGGAAGAGAAAGTAAAGCTCATGACTTTGCACAGCCCTCCCTCACTCTGGTCTAACTCACCTGCAAATCATGGTATTACCTACCTGATGTCATGGTTCTCTTCAAGAACAAAAGGCAAGCAACAACCACAATGACAATCTATTTATGACACCTACTGGCTATGTGACCTTGGGAAAGTGACTCTCTTGTAGCCACAATTTACTTATAAGTAAAACAAGAGATTCACATCCAATGTCTTTGAAAGCCCCTCCTGGTCATAAATTGGTGATACTATGATCAAAACTCCTTAGTGCTCCAGGGTACTCATTAAGCATTAAAATTGCAGAAAAAGCTACTGATCTAGAGAGTGTAGAGAGAAGTTCCTCTTTGGGAAAGAGTTTCCCATATTAGTGAAATCACAGATCTGGCCCCATTCTTTCCCATAAATGCATGACATTAAAACTTTTTGCATACTAAAAGTTTAAGGTGATGAATATGGGATAACAAAGAATCCATATTAGGCACTTAGGAAAATAAAGCATTGAATAATGATTTATCATTGAAAGACAAACTCTATACATTTTCTGCAGAGCTCTCAGTGAAGCATCATATGAACTCATGGAGTTTTATGATGATGTTCCTTTTCTTTTCCTCTTCGTTTCCTTTTTTGGATAGTACTTCACATTCTTTGCTTGCATTAGACATTCCCCTAACTCTAGTGATCAGAGAATTTGTTGTTTGCCCTCCTCTTTCATAACTTTTATAATCAGTCCAATTGGTATTCAATGGATGAGTTATGCTTACTCATGTTTCCATTAAAATAGCTATCATCCACATATTAACACATTGATATAGTAATTTAACATTACCAAACTTTTTCTAGCAATATTCAGGTAAGGAAAATATGGTAGCTATTGGTCATCTCATTTTAGATCTAAAAAGTTAGGCTCAAAAAGCTTGTGTGAATTTTTCAGTCTCACAACTAGTATTTGGAAGAGCTTAGGTCAGGAGTAGGGAAACTACAACTACAAGGCCACATGTGGCTCTCTAGGTCCTCAAGTGGAGCCCTTTGACTGAATCCTAACTTCATTGAACAAATTCCCTTAATAGGAGGATTTGTTATGTAAAACTTGGACTCAGTCAAAATGCTGCACCCAAAGACCTAGAAGGCTGCATGTGGCCTCAAGGCCACAGGTTTCCCCAACGTTAGCCTAGCCATAGGCCATAACCTGAATTTTTGATGCCAAACCCTGAACTACAATGCAGTTTAGGCACTATATTTAATCCTCTATTCTTTCCTTGTCCTGAAACCTGCTATATGAGATATAGAAAACTTAGATTCTGAGAGACAGGGATTGTGGTGAGACAATTTACTTGAAATGGAGAAGTTAATTTAGAATCCACTAGTCTCAAACTCAAATAAAAAGTGGATACTACCTCTATGAGAATTATTGCCTCCATATATTTATTTAGAAAACCATATGTTAACATTATTTATGCTATATTGAATTTTAATTTGTTTTGTTAAGTATTGCCAATTAAATTTTATTCTGATCCAGGCAGCACTGGGAATGCTACAGGTCACATTCAACCAGAATGTTTGACATCATTGAAGTTGTTACTACGCTAGATATGACTCTTTATGAATATTCACATGAACTCTTACAATCTCTAAAGTTGGACATGTGGGGTGGAAAAGGATGTCAGACCTAGGAGAGTACTTCAATCAATCAGCCAACATTTGTTAAACAACTACTACATGCCAGGCTCTTAGAGGCCATCTGTTCTGACACCCACATTTTCCAAATTAGGAAAGTAAGATTCAAAGCATTTAAAGGTCTTGCCCAAAGCTAATTTATAGCAAAGCCTGAACTCAGACTCTGGACTCTTGACTTCCAGCAGGTGTTCTTTGTAATACACATTTATCCTCCTTTTTCTCCAAGGAGAACATATAAAATTTACAAGCTTGAAGTTTAGACTAGTTCCAGCATTTTTGTCCAAGAGTTAGAGATCAAGGTTGTGTATTGTTCAACAGTTAAAGAAATCAAGGAGATGATACCACAATTATATTCTCAATGTCATGTTACCCTATGCAGCTAATGACTGCATTTGGGAAGTACACTGGGATAATTCCATTTTTAAGGCTGATTCTCTGAGATATTTATCATCTGATGAAAATCTAGAACTCTGAGGTATGTCATACAACCTATGGGACCAGTATAATGAGTCTAATTAATCCCATAGACAGTATTTGGAGCCAAAGTCACATAAAAATATCTAATAAAACACAGGAATTCAATGATAGTATCATATTCATGATTCATATTCTTAGTGTTAAAGGCAGACCTAAACATCATGTTAAACATCAATAAACATCTTTAAGGGTCATACAATAAAATGGATATTGTAGGAGGTGTTGATGGGTGGAGTAAGTCAAAACAAAATACCTCATTAACTTTTTAAAATTTCAACTATTTTGACCAATCAAATGAAACCATTTCTACAGGCACATCCCTATATCAGAAAAAATGAAGGAAGACTTGAAATATCACTCAGTATATGACTATAGCTACAGTTTGATCATATTTTGTGTCCCATTTGCTTTCAAATCAAGTCAGCTCTAATTTAGCTATTCAGAGACCTAACAGAGGCAGTCCACGAGTATGATATAGAATATCTTTGTACAATATTCTCTGCTATGAGCTCTCTTCAGCTGATAAGTAACACCTAGAAAACGTCCACTGTTCTGGACATACAGAACTGCCATGAATATATGAAAGTTGCAGCTTTCTCTTTCTGTTCATTATATTTCTAATAGCCACCTAGGTAGAGTGCATTTTTAAATGAGAAATTAGTAAACAATATAATTTACATTTTACATTATGTTTTGTTAACTTATGATATTAAATCATAATTTGTGTGTTAAAATTGCATGACTTTATTAGATTTAAAATGGCATTCTGTGGAAATTTCAGTATCTGAACCATATGGAGTAGCTGCAATTGTGAGAGAAATATATTTATATCTATCTATCTATATCTATATATAGATATGGATATATATATCTATATCTATAACTGTACATATATTACTCTAACCAAAGTGTTCACTTGAGTACTGTTTAGAAAATATTCTTAGTCCAAGCAAACAGACTGAATTTAAGAGATTAATCAGTACCATGTCTGTGCATAGAAAGATATGCACCAGACTTTGAAAAGAAATCATATCAAGTAACTATGAGAGTAGAATATCTTCAACTTCTCAGAAACATAAAAAAAATGAATAAAAAGTCTTCATTATTAGTATTAATTTGATTTTGGGAAGTAACAATGAAAGGCTCCTAGAACTCAAATATTTCAGACCCACAGGTTACACAGTTCTATTAAGTAATTACAGAAAATTCTTTTGGAACATGAAAAAGGGATACCCAAATTGCATAGGAAAATTTGAAACTTTTTCCTTGTGTTTCTTCTAAATGAGGAAGATGTTGTAACATGCTGATTTGTGCTCATTAGATATAAACTTCACCTTTAGTTGTTCATCCATAATACTGAGATTGAAAGTATATAATTTAATATGCTTAATTGTATATGGGTATAAAGAAAAATATCAAGAAGGAAACAGAAATGGGCTTGACTCTTGAATTTAAATTTGAATCCTCTTCAATGGAAAGCAGACAATTTGCTCTCTGTAATGAATTGGTGCTTATTATTTCCTGATAACATAAAATGAATAGTTTGACATTGATTTTTTGAGGTCACTATAGAAGTCTTAAAAGTTTTTACTGTTCATCATTAGGTTTATTTGTGTTAAAGATATTTCATATCCTTTCTCCTTGGAAAAATAAATAATTACACAACAATTTACTTGGTTTCTTCATCATTTCTGGTAAAGATTAAAAGGAAATCACACATAGAGTAAAGATATGGTGATTGAAATGATTTAAAGTGGGAGCTGGCAGAGCCATTAGAATGCAGACTTAACTGCCCCTTTTTAAATACAGCAGTAAAGTGCATTGACCTTTGATTAAGAAGAATCTGCACAGGGACTTTAGAGAATCTCTCAAATAACCCAATGGATCTAAGATTGCATGGATTAACAAGTTTAACAGTAAGCACCCCAATATACATGAGGGGGACCTGCAATCATAGGTTCTTAGATCTGCATTTATAAAATGAAAGGCAATTTTTGAGAGGTCAACAGTTATTTAAATTACATTCAACATACAGGGACCAAAAGACAGGCTTTCAACTGTCCGATTACTTACATACATATATGTCTACCAGAGAAGGAAGCATCAACATTTGGGTTTTCAAAGCTGGGGGGCTGCTAAGTGGCTTCCCAGAGTATCATCTGGCATAGAAACCTTCTTCCAAAATTAAGCCTCAAAGCAAAACTCTCCTCAGAGTATATATATACTCTTTTCAGAGTCAGAGGGCAGGACCCCTCACGACCCAATTGCCTTTAGCAATCAGCAAAAGGTGTGGGCCTTCATAGGAAACGAGTCTCCCCTAGTCAAGCTTCCTTTAATAGCCCTACTTGAGGCCTATTAATGGGCAGGGAAGATTTTTAACTCCCATTACATGAGTTTTCTCCAACAATACAGGTTACACGTAATTCAGTTATGCTATTTTCTACTTTCTACCACTATTTCACAATCAGACACTCCAAGCCCCATGTCTTAAAGGGTTTTTCTTGCTTTCTTCCAACATAGGGAGTTAAAAGTGGATAATGCTGACTGACTACCTATTTATTATCCCTTTATCTCTCTGGGCAATTATCCAGTCTTCTACTCCTGCAATACAAATTCTTAATGATATCTGATGAGGGCTGAGAAGGAGTGGGGAGAGTCCAAGACTAGAATTCCCTGCATGGGCCATATGGAGAAGAATTCACAAAATCAAGCATTGCTGAGGTCAAGGTAAAGATTTATTATGCTTTTCAGCAGGTAAAAGTTCTCAGGGAGCCTGCAACCTTAGAGGGGGACAGGTGAAATTTATACAGGATATTCTAAAGTGAAATACATACCAAATATGCTAGCTAGATGATTCAGGGTGGGATTAGGGAGCAGTTAGTTCTTTTTTTTTTATTATTAAACTTTTTACATTCATTTTCACAAAATTTTGAGTTCCAATTTTTTCTCCCCTTTTTCTCCCCCCCCACCCCAATACACTGACCAATCTAATTTTCCCTATCTCTAATCTGCCCTCCCTTCTGTCATCCCTCCCTTCTCTTGTCCCCATCTTCTCTTTTCTCCTTTAGGGCCAGATGACTTTCTATTCCTCATTAACTGTATGTCTTATTTCCTAGTAGCAAGAACAATACTAAACAGTTGTTCCTAAAACTTGAGTTCCAAATTTTCCCCATCCCTCCCTCCCCACCCATTCCCTTTGGGAAGGCAGGCAATTCAATATAGGCCCTATCTGTGTAGTTTTGCAAATGACTTCCATAATAGTTGTGTTGTGTAAGACTAACTGAATTACCCTCCATTCTATCCTGCCCCTCATTGTTTCTATTCCGTCTTTTGATCCTGTCCCTCCCTGAGTGTTGACTTCAAATTGGTCCCTCCTCCCATTGCTCTCCCTTCCATCATCCCCCCCCCCTTGCTTACCTCCTTCTCCCCCACTTTCCTGTACTGTAAGATAGGTTTTCATACCAAAATGCGTGTGTATTTTATTCCTTCCTTTAGTCAAATGTGATGAGGGTAATCTTCTTGTTTTTTTTTCTCAGTTCTCCTCTTTTTCCCTCCACTAAAAGGTCTCCTGCTTGCCTCTTAAATGACATATAATTTACCCCATTCCATTTCACCCTCTTTCCTCCGCCTACCTTTCTCTCTCACCATTTACCTTAATTTCTTTTAAGATGTGGTCCCATCCTCTTCAATTCACTCTGTGCTCTCTGTCTCTGCATGTGCGTGCATGCGTGTACATGTGTGTGTGTGGTCCCACCAACTACCCAGATGCTGAAAAGTCTTAAGAGTTACAAATATTGTCTTTCCATGTAGGCATGTAAACAGTTCACTTATGGTACATCCCTTATGACCTCTCTTTGCTGTTTGCTTTTTCATGCTTCTTCTCATTCTCATGTTTGAAAGTCAAATTTTCTTTTCAGCTCTGGTTTTTTCATCAAGAATGCTTGAAAGTCCTCTGTTTCATTGAAAGACCATATTTTCCCCTGAAGTATTATACTCAGTTTTGCTGGGTAGGTGATTCTTGGTTTGAGTCCTAGTTCCTTTGACTTCTGGAATGTCCTATTCCATGCCCTTTGATAACTTTATATAGAAGCTGCTAGATCTTGAGTTATCCTGATTGTATTTCCACAGTACTGGAATTGTTTCTTTCTAGCTGCTTGCAAGATTTTCTCCTTGAGCTGGGAGTTCTGGAATTTGGCCACAATGTTCCTAGGAGTTTCTCTTTTTGGATCTCTTTCAGGTGTTGATAGATGGATTCTTTGAATACTTATTTTTCCCTCTGGTTGTAGAATGTCAGGGCAGTTTTCCTTGATAATTTCAGGGAAGATGATGTCTAGGCTCTTTTTTTGATCATGAGTTTCAGGTAGTCCCATAATTTTTAAATTGTCTCTCCTAGATCTATTTTCCAGGTCAGTTGTTTTTCCCATGAGATATTTCACATTCTCTTCCATTTTTTCATTCTTTTCGTTTTGTTTTGTGATTTCTTGGTTTCTCAGAAAGTCATTAGATGCCACCTGTTCCATTCTAATTTTGAGAGAACTATTTTCTTCAGTGAGCTTTTGAACCTCTTTTTCCATTTGGCTAATTCTGCTTTTGAAAGCATTCTTCTCCTCATTGGCTTTTTGAACCTCTTTTGCCAATTGAGTGAGCCTTCCTTTCAAGGTGTTATTTTCTTCAGCATGTTTCTGGGTCTCCTTTACCAAGGTATTAACCCGTTTTTCATACTTTTCTTGCATCTCTCTCATTTCTCTTCCCAGTTTTTCCTCCACCTGTCTAACTTGCTTTTCAAAATCCTTTTTGAGCTCTTCCTAGGCCTGAGCCCACCCGCCAACCCCCTGGGATATCTGGGATACAGAGGCCCCAACCTCCACGTCTTTTCCTGATGGCAAGAATATTTCCTCGTCGTCGTAAGATCTGAAAGTCGGGATCATTTTCATCTGCTCAAAAAAGCTCTCTGTAGTCTTATTTTTCTTCCCTTTTCTGGGCATTTTCCCAGCCAGTTACTTGACTTCTGAGATTCCTCTGCATCCCCGCCTAGAACTGCCCAGCTAGTGCTTGGGGTCTGAGATTCAAATGGGCTTTCCGCGGCAGGCGCGGCTGCTATTCAATGTGAGCTTTAGTTCTGGTGCTGGGGTAGGGGCAGGGCCGCCTCCCAGGCTCAGTTCCCTCAGGGGCTTTATGCAGAGACCTTCAGTAATGGAGTGGGTGGGGGCAGGGCCACCTCCCAGTCTCAGCTCCTTCAGGTTATTTATGCAGAGACTTTCAGTAATGAAGATCCTGCCTGCTGCTCGGGCAGTCCCGGGGGCTGCAGCTGCTGCCTCTGCTTCCGCCACTTCCTGCCCCTGCCTCTGCCTCCGCCGCTTCCTCCCAAGGGGACCCGAGTCACGGAGACACTCCGCTCCCCTCTTGGCCAGCCCAGCCGTCTCTCTCACTGACCAGTAGCTTCTGTGGGTCGAGTGACCTTCCCGGCCGCCGGAGCTTCCGTCCCTGAAGCCTGCTCGGATCAGCTTCTCTGGGGCCGTGGCCAGGGCAGCGCTGGGGTGGGGTCCACTTTCCGAGGTGCGACAGACCCTGGGGATGGCTCTCCAGGGCTCTCTGCAATGGAAATCTCTTCCACTGTGTTACTGCACACCCTGTAGTGATCCAGAACTTGTGGGGAGCTCTTCTTACATTAAATGCATGGGCTGTGTGTTCGGAGCTAGTATAGTGAGTCTTTCTACTCCGCCATCTTGACTCTGCCCCCCGGGAGCAGTTAGTTCTTAAATGAACACGTATTTGTAGTATCTCCTGCACAGGTATTTTGCCCAAAATTCATTGAGAATATTCAAAATTCATAGCCCAAGTGCGGTGGAGCTCCTTGGATGTGTGGTTTTAGGCCTGAAATCTTCCTCAGTCAACTAATGATCAGGACTGATTGAGAAATACCTAGACTGCCTTTGTCAATGTCTTATTAGACATGATAAATATAAGGGGGTGTATGTATGTCTAAGTCAATGGTACCTATGAGTAGTAAATGTTGCTATGATCAATGAGTAGTAAATGTTGTTACAACCCAGTGCACAGCCCATTGAGCCATTACACAACTAGTTCAGATGAATTAATTCTATAGGTGCAGCTGGCTGTTGTGTCAGAAAGGGAAATAAAGGCTTTTGCTGAGGCAGGCTATGTCCTTGCGCTGGGGAGAAACTGCCTGGGATAGTGTTCTGAAGCTAGGGAGAAATGTGATTTTTGAAACAAAATGTGATTTTAGAATTGGGGATCAAGCACATATACCCAAGTACCCCGTCAATATCCATTACCTTTGTTCTTCAGAAGCACTCATTGGGTGTTTGTTTCAATTGTTTAAACCAATTATTATCCTTTCAATATTTCTCCATGAGATATCATCTCTAGTTCTTCAAAGGTAGTGAGTATACATACCCACACACACACATACATATACATATATATTATATATACAATATATTTTTTCCTTTTTTCAATTTATAATTCTCCTTCCATTTCCATCCTTGAGTGCTCTTGGGATAACTTTGAATATGTGAATATCTTGTAAAGCATTTTTAAGCTGTTTTTGTACTGTAGTGCTTTACTTTATGGTTTACTATTGCTCATGACTCTCCACCACTATTCTTTGTGCAATTTTAGAAACCATTTTTAGAAATTTAAGAAATCTCATGTTGCTTATGACAGCTATTTCTCCATCTGATAATTGAGTCAGGTATTTGCTGCGAAAACTGCTTTCTGGATGAAAGGGCAGCTAGGTGGCGCAGTGGATAAAGCATCAGTGCAGGAGACAGGAGGATCTGAGTTCAAACCTCACCTCAGATGCTTGACATTCACTAACTGTGTGACCTTGGCCAACTCCCTTAACTCCAATTGTCTCATCCTGGGTTATCTCCAATCATCCTGATGAAAATCAGGTCCCTGAATTCAGATGGCTCTGGAGAAGAAGTGAGGTTGGTGTCTTGCACAGCCCTCCCTCACTAAAAAATAAAAGTCAAGTGCAAGTCACATCACCATTTCTCTGATGGCATAGTCTTCTTTGGCAATGAAGGACAAACACACTTTCTGGATTCAGAGAAACATTACACTTACGTTCAGGAAGAAAAGCATAAATTCCAGAAGGATTCCTTACATTTTAAAATACGTGATCACAGACTGGTTAAAGGAGGAGTGGCACCTAAAGATGTTCTTAAAAGAAGAAGTGATTAGAAGTGACTTTCTATTTAACGGTTAACTGTAATAAAAAGCGGGACAGAAGGGATCTCTAGATATCATTAGATCTATTCTAATAGAATCAGGAGTTCTATCTGAATGATCACCAGAGTAGAGGATGGTAGTCGATGAAATATCTACTAAGATCTCTTCTAAATCAGTATGTACTTATATCTATGATATTTATGTTACACATAAAAGATTAAAAGTAGAGAGTAATTCTTAGGGAAAGAGAAGAAAGTAAATGTATAATATAACTCACATTGAATTGATTTAGACATAAGGGATAATTCCTGAATTATATTTAACTATTCTTTAGCACTGAAAAAGAGAATTAAAATGAGAAATGAAAGAACAATACTTTGGTCAATTCATAAAACTATTCTAACCATCATAACACATTATCTTTAACTTATAGAATACAAGTGCCTACACAAAAATCTACTCTAGCCCTTTTATTCCATTTAAATATAGTTTCTATGAGTAGGGATGATTTTATATATGTCTTTGCATCCCCAGAATTTAGCATGTACACGATAAACACTCAATTTGCTGAATTGAATCATGGTATGGATGTTTCCGTGGACTATGCTTTGAAAGCATAAATTTTGGCAAGTCCTACTAAGCTGCAGAGGCTGGTTATCAGGAGCAATGGATTTTTTGACAGTAGTGGTTCATAAAACAGATAAAAACAAAAATTAGACTTAAATCTCATTCAACCTCCTTCACCTTCCACAGTAGTGACTACGTGTGTGAAAATGGGAACAAAGATGCTAAATGTCACAATTTTAGACTGTCTACAATATAATAATTGAATTATTGGGACACAATGTTTTATCTTTGTACAGTGACCAAGCTACTGAAAAAACAAATTAAATGATGCATTTTTTTTCAAAAATAATTTTTTAAAATTTTCTGTTATAAATTCTATTTCCCTCTACTATTTTCTACCATTGAAATGGCAAGAAAATTAACTCATTATAAGTATGTATAGTCATACCAAGCAAATGTCCACATTGTCCATATCCACTAAAGAAGAAAAAGAAAAAAGAAAGAGATGAAAATATGTCTTCAGTTTGTATTCTGAATCCATCAGTTCTCTTCTACAAGTAGGTAGCATGTTTCATCATGAATCCTTTGAAATTATTGTTGACTGTTTGGTTGATCGGTGTTACCAAGCTTAAAAAATTGATTGTCTTTATATTGTTGTTCCTCACAAATAGTTCTACTGATTCTGCTCACTCCATGAGTATATTGACATTCTTGAAAAAAATGAAAACAGAAGCTAAAAGTTAAATTCAGCTACAGGGAAAGACTATTGAGAGACTCTCTGTATAGAGGTAACCAAGTTGATTTCATTGTGTAGAAAGTTAGTAAGAAGTATTTCATGATATTACTCTTTAAGTTCTCAAGGAGCAAAAAAAAAGACTACCATGAAGTCAATTTCTATGTAGATAAATCCTATCAATGATTTTACATAATTCTCCTAAACTAAGTTAAACCAGAAAAGAACAACAAAGACAGAAAAAAGTCAAAAAATATGATCTGGCACCAATACATCAATAAACAATTATTCAGATCAAGAAATAAATAAGAAAAGTGACAGTTTCCTTTATTTGGATGCCTATATTGTCCAGAAATTGCTTTATTCAGAAAATATTTGCTATCTTTGCCAAGGGGAGAAATATAACAACCATATTGTGATATAAACTTATTTGTATGATATCATTGGAGGGGATACCAGATTTTATGAAATATTACTTCCCAAAATATTAATAAGCTATGAGAAAAGCAGGTACTTAGATAATAGAAAATTTGACATGAACTCTAGCTGATCCAGATCATTACAAGTACATTTTAAATTGTATTTTATGCTTTTCATTACATATAAAGAAAGTTTTCAGTGTTCACTTGTATAAGATTTTGAGTTCCAAACTTTTTTCTCCCTCCATCCTTCCCCTCTCCCCTTCCCAAGCAATCTGATATAAGTTATACATGTATCATCATATTAAACATTTTCCCACATTGGTCATATTGTGAAAGAAGAATCAGAACAAAAAAGATAACCAAGAGAAAGAGAAAACAAACAAAAGCAAAAAACAAAGGTGAAAATAGTATGCTTCGTTATGCATCGAGACTTCATCCTTTTTTCTCAGGAAGTGGATAGTATTTCCCATTATGAGTCTTTTGGAGCTGTCTTAAATCTCTGTGTTGTTGAGAAGAACCAACTATCAAAGCTGATACATCATATTGCTGTTACAATGTTCTCCTAATTCTGCTCACTTCACTCAGCATCAGTTCATGTAAGTCTTCCTAGCTGTTTTTTATCTGAAATCTGCCTGCTCATTATTTCTTATAGCAACTCCTTCAGAAAGGCCAGGAGCAGAACACAGGTCTTTTCACAACATTTATAGATCTATCTAAGGCATTTGATACTGTCAGTTCTGAGTTCTTATAGAAAATAATGTAAAAATTTGGTTGCCCAGGAAAGTTCATCAGCATTGTATACCAATTTCATGATGACATGGTTGCCTGGTTTCTGGATAACGGACAATACTCTCATAATTTCCTAGTCATCAGTGGAGTGATACAAGACTATATGCCTGGTCCCATATTTTTGCATGTTGTTTTCTGCCATGCTGTCAAATGCTTTCATTGAGGATGAATGTGGCATCAAGCTTAGCTTGATAAATAATAATGCACTGATGATAAATTTTTCAACTTGGAAAGTCTACAGGCCAAGACTAGAGCAGAGAATGTGTTGATGCATGATTTCTCTTTGCAGACGATTGTGCACTCAATGCAGACATTGAAACTGAGATGACAAAGTGTGGACCTATTCTCTTCTTCTTGTGCTGATTTTGCCCTAACAATTAATACCAAGGAAACGCAAGTGACCTATCAGCCAACACCACACCATTTTGGTGGAACAATTGGTTAAAACAAATAGAGAAGTCCTGAATGCTGTGAATAAGTTCACTTACTCAGGTGGTGCTTTCCAGGGGTGTGCATATTGATAAAGAGGTTGACACATTCATTACCAGAGCTATCTCCGTGTTTGAGAGTCTCCAAAGAAAAGTATGGGAGACAAGGGAAAAATGAATGCCAAAGTGAAGGTATTGTGCTGACCTCATAATATTATGCCTGTGAAACCTGGACAGTGTACCAGTGCCATGCCAGGAAATTGAATTGCTTCTATCTGAATTATCTTAGGAAGATCCTAAGCTAGCAGGATAAGATACCAGACACTGAGTTCCTTTCTCAAACTTAATTGCCAAGCATTTAAACTCTGCTTCAGAGAGCACAACTTTGATGGGCTAGCCATGTTGTTCAAATGTAAAATGTACACTTGCCAAAAAGACTATTTTATGGAAAACCAACAAAGGGCAAGCATTCTCATGGTTCTCAGAAGAAGTTATACAAGGTCTCTCTTAAGAACTTTGGCATGGCATGAGCGACACTGGCACAGGACCACTCAACATGGTATGCCCACACAAGAGAAAGTGCCATGCTCTATGAGCAAAGTAGAATTGAAGTAGCTCAAGAGAAATACAAGATCCACAAACTTAGAGAATCCACGCCAAATGTTCACATGCACTATTTGGGCCTGACCTGTGGTAGAACATTCCAAACCTGTATTGCTCTGATCAACCACAATAAGACCCACTGAAACTTGACTCTAGCATAGTGATATCATTCTGATCCTCTTCAGGAATGAAGAACAAGAATCACAGCACAAACGTATTCACTACATTTATATACCACAACTTTTTCAGTCCTTCCACAAATGATATGCATCCCATCAATTTCCAGTTCTCTGTAACCACAAAAAAGAGCTGCCATAAATGTTTTTGTACATGGGCATCTTTTTTTTCTTTTTTATGTCCTCTTTACGATACAGAATTAGTAAAGGTGTTGCTAGCTCAAAAGGTATGAACAATTTTACAACTCTTTCAACACAGTTCCAAATTGCTCTCCAGAATGGCTGAATCATTCACAAGTGCACCAATATTGCATTAGTGTTCCACTTCTCCTACATCTTCTCCAATAACCATCATTTTCCTTTTCTTTCACATTAGTCAGTCTGATAGATGTGAGGGAGTACCTCAGAATTGTTTTCATTTTCATTTCTCTAATCAATATCGATAGAGATTTTTTTTCATGTGACTATAGCCAGTTTTAATTTCTTCATCTGAAAACTTCCTGTTCATATCCTTCAAACATTTATCAATTGGGAAATGACTATAAGAGCATTTTCTGATGCAACAAGAAGAGTTGCAACAAATAAAGGTAAAATGGAAGAGATCTGGCTTGCTATAGCAATCTGTTTTCATCAGCAACAACAATGGGAATACTATATTTAGACTTGACCACTTTCATATCTGAACCAGTATTTGAAGATGATAGTGCAACCTCCAAGAAGGTGGGAGACTTTATGGATCTGATAAAACACAAGATAAATTCATATTGTAATTTAAACTATGTAAAAAGCTCTTGTATGCTGATTTGCAATATATGTCAAAATGGGAGAATTAACAAAGAATTGAAAATATTAAAGATGGTTTGTTTATTAAAACAACAAAAACTGCTGAGACGATAAAAGAAACTGTGAGCTCACGTGCATACATATATGTATATGTATGTACATATACACATAGGTGTATACTTGTGTATATAAAATAAAGTATGCATAAAATATGTATATAGACATATATATGTGTGTATACATAATTAATGCTCTATAACTATATACAGATTTATATATACATATATGTATGTAAACTAAAAGGGTTGATCTATATCTGAAAATTTAACTCTGTAGAAAATTTCTTAGGAATAGACAGGTTTTCAGAAGGAGGATCTGTGGAATGAAGTTAGGTTTTCTTGGTCCCAAGTCCAGCAGTCTATCTACTAAACTACCAATATGCCTTTTTTCTGGTCATGGAATAGATTTTTCCATGCAAAGTCGATTGATTCCTACTAGAATTGAAACCACAGCTTTACCACCATATCAACAGTAATCACAGTAGACCACATCATTACTACCATACTTTAAATCAGTGAGATATTCCATCTAGATTTTACTGGGTTCCCATATGTGTCTAAAATAAAAAGTGAATTGAGTAAATAATTGTGTCTGAATTCATAAAGTCCCCAAACTGTCAGAATAAACTATGTCTTTTCATATGTTCGTCCCCTGAAAGTATGGTAAGGCATACTTTTAGTTTCCTATAACATTTAATGAATCAAATATTTTACTTTCAGTGACACTGGCAAACCATTCTCTTTAGTAAATTTGGAATAGATTTGAATAAACTCTAATATATTTATAATAGATATAAGGGTGAGGGTATATTGATATGCAAGCTACAAAAATATTGCTCAGTTTCTGGAAAAGTTATTTTTTAATTTTAATTTCCTGTAAAGAAATTTGATGGAAATTTCTATTAAAAGCCATAGTTTCAATGCTGTGTGTGTGTGTTTATTTCCATGGCTGGATAGATTATTTCACATATCACGTTTTAGTAAAAATCATTCAGATTACCCAGAATCATTACTGCCATCAAAATAAAAAAAATGATATAAAGAACTTTCAGATTTTTTCCTGAGTTGCTACATGGTAATCACATCTGTTCTTTTTGTTTACTCTGTGAAATGTGAACAGGTTTGATTGGGATTTAAATATTTATAGTAGAAATGAAAGTTTCATGGTTGCCATGGGTACTATATAAACCAAGAGACAGTGGCCTGAGGAAACATAAAACAACTTTTTAAGAGTAGAGAAATTTAGGGTTTATGTGAAGTTATTGTGAAGCACCGGCTTGACTATTTCAGTTGTTTGTGATATACCAAGCTTTTAATTTATAATGTGTAGTATAGGTCGAAAGAACCATAATCTTGGGTTAGGTAGAAAGAATGATAAATATAACATTGCTTAGAGCTACAGTATGTATGTATGTATGTATTTTATATATATATATATATATATATATATATACCTACAGCATGTATGTATATATACATACATATATATGCACATATACTACATAGTATATATAGTGCTACAATATATATGTGTATATATGTATGTATTTATATCTATATAGATAGATCGATCGATAGATAGACAGACAGACAGATAGATAGATAGATAGATAGATAGATAGATAGATAGATAGATAGATAGATAATGTGATGCAGTGAAGAGAATGCCTGGCTTGGAGTCAGGAAAACTGAATTCAATCCCTGCCTCTGAAACATGCTGGCTATATGAAAGTGGGCATCAATTAACATCTCAGTCTTAGGTAACTCTCTGTGACTATACACAACGAACTTGGAAAATTTTAGTTTCCTGATCAATATAATGATCAACCAAAAATCCAGAGAACTGATTGTCTCTGTAACCTCCTTCCAAAAACTAATGGATTCAAAATGCAGAAAGAAAAATTAATTTTTAAACATGAAGAACATGGGGATTAATTGTTTTTTTAACTGTATTTTTTGTGTTTTCTTATATTTTTCGGACAAAGTGGAGAGAAAACATTTTTTATTTGAAATTTTCTTTGGTTCTTTTAAAAATATATTTATCTTATTCTGAACATAAAAAATTAAAGTAGCATTTCCATAACACAGTAGAATAGAAAAAAAAAGATGAGTGTACATGAAACTTCTTATCTATTACGTAGTCCTGTTAAATATATCATGAAGTTTTCATGCAATACTTTCCCTTTGTTTTTGCTTTCCTTTCCTGCCCTAGACAAATATGCATGTATGTATATGCAAATATATGTATATGTATGTATTTGAAATAATTTTATATGAAGTTATATTTATGAATTGTTTCTCATGATGCAGAGAGCATCTTCTTTCATATGTCCTTTGTACTTAATTTGGGTATTTTCAATACTCAGAAATTACTTAGTCCCTCAAAATTGTTCTTAAAATGACATTGCTACTGCATATAACATTCTTTTGGTTCTGCTTATTTCATTCTATATTATTTTGTGCAAGTTTATTCATGCTTTTCTAAGGTCATCAAGCTCATCATTTCTTATAGCATAGTAGTATTCCATGACAATGTTATACCACAACTTGTCTAGCCATTCCCAACTGATGGATATTCTCACAATTAAATGCCACCACTTTCTTTGTCACCACAAAGAGAGCTGCTATAAATATTTCAGAACATATAGATTCTTTCCTTTGTTCCCCTAATCATCTTGGGAAAGAGACCTAGTCATGTTATTTTGGGGTTGAAGGGTATAGGCAGTTTTCTAATTCTTTGAGCATAATTCCACGTTGCTCTCCAAAATAGTTGGATCAATTCACAGTTCCACCAAAAGTGAATTAGTGTCCCAATTTTTTTCACATTCCTGCAGCCTTTGT
This sequence comes from Bettongia penicillata ogilbyi, assembly GCA_023548195.1. Lineage (NCBI taxonomy): Eukaryota > Metazoa > Chordata > Mammalia > Diprotodontia > Potoroidae > Bettongia > Bettongia penicillata. The sequence continues at coordinate 2,469,136 of JAJHZJ010000083.1, forward strand.
AAAGAGTAAGAATCATTTCAAGGTGGCTTCATTAATTAAAAAACAAACAGTTATAACTTAATGATCCTTATGGGCAGGTGTAGTATTCTCATAAGTGAGCTACCCACATAACTTAAATTATATATCTGTCTTCTCCTCCAACAACAAAAAAAGTTTAGTCTAATTTTTATTTTCATGTTGCACTAATGCATTCGCATTAATATAAATAGTTCATTCGTTTAATAGACATGTTAAGCAGTTGATAGCACTATGTATTTGTCTCTGTAGTAAGCACTGATAATTCAAAGATTAAAAAAAAAGTTACCTTTCTTGTCCTCAAGAAACTAACATCATTTTTGCTTTGTTTTGTGTGAGAAATGAAGGCAATGTGTGTGTATATATATATATATATATATAAATATATATATGCGTATATATGTATATACGTATATATACATATATATATATACATATATATGGACAAAAATGTATGTGATGCTAAAACAAAGCAATTTCCTAGAGTAAAGAGGACAATAGCATTAGGGGAAAGCAGGAGAGATGGCACTTGAGCACGTGAAAATTTATATTTTGGTAAATTACTTGATATGTATACATGGTTGGAACCAATGAATATTCAGTGTCCTGTGCACACTATAGATAGACACATACATGCCAACATATATACATGTGCATATGTATATATACATACATGCACACATAAATGATACTTATATATACCATGAATACACATGTATGCACACATGCATGCATAGATATATATGTGTGCTCACATACATATACATATATACACATACGCACATATACATATGATCTTAAATTTACACTGTGGGAACTTCTTTGATTGATGCACATTCCATCCCTCAATAAATCCCTTAGGGCATTGCTTGCCTCATATACATAATTTAGTTGGCCAAGATAATACAACTTGTAAGTATCAGAGGCAGCAGTTTTTAAACTCATTGTCCTGATTTGAGTCTAATGCTTTATCTAGTACATCATGATTTCTTTGACATGCTTTATACAAAATTAAAAATTAAATGTTCATTAAAACTAACATAAAATTGTCTTCAAAAATAGTCTCATGTATTAAGAAATAAACTTTTACACATAATATACTTAACACCTTGACATCAGTAAGGACACTCTGCTAAATTCTAGAAATGTTATTTAATACTTTATTTGAAAGTTGAAAAACATTTGCTAGATTTGTAAGTTATTAGTATTTTGTTAAATAACTCTATTTCCGAAATATCTATAGTGTTACTCATCCAATGATTAAAATTCTTACTGATGAAATTGAATGATTGTGTCATATTGCAGTGTTTGTTTAATGATATCTAAAGATAATCAAAATAGATCAGTTGACAAATATTTAAAGAAGCATTCACTAAATTCATCTATTCCTACAAATATTTTAGACAGACATTAAAGATGGATCTTTATCTGGATGTAGAAATGAATTAGAGGTAAGCAGATTCAAATGCAATTGAATAATTGTGTTACCTTTTTAAAGGCCATAAGAGAATCTTTATCATAAGCCCATCTTTTTTCATTCAGATATTCATGTTCTCTTTGTTAATACTTATGTTTGCCGCTAATGAAACAGTACAATGTGGAAATAATAATAAATGTTGTGGGTGATCCAAAGGTCAATTAACAGGCTGATGTAAATATGGGAAATACAACATTAACACTGATGTCTATGGAAGTAGCAAAAAATTCTACATTAAGCATCAATAAAACCAGAAAAAAAATGCTGGTCAATATAATGAAAATAAGAAAAAATGGAGGGACAGTTTGAGCAGAGCAACAGTGGTGCCAATAAAATATTAAAATGTTGAGACCTGGGGTCTCTAACCCTTTATTTTTATCACAGATTCCTTTGGCAGTCTAGTGAAACCTTTACACTTATTCCTGGGCTATGCTTTTGTTCATTTTTTTTTTTGATAACTGCATAAAATTTGAAAAAAGTGGGATTACAAAGGAAATAAAATCATATTGAAATGAAGATGCATTCTTTCCCTAAGGTAACACACACCCTGAATTACAGACAGGATCCTTGTTAGGGGGAGGGGAGGGACACAAAGCAAGAATCATGCAAGATGGAAGGGCATAGAATTGGGATACTTGTAGAGGAAATAGCCAAACCAATGAGATTATAACAATGTATAGTGTCAAAGGATTATATTCAATTGAGCTACTCTGATTTTTACCTTCAGGTGACTGAAGTTGTGTCACCAGATCCAGATCATTTAAAAATATTTCTTTTAAACGTTTGTTCCCTTTTCCTTAATTTTGAATTCCAAATTCTCTGCCTCTCTCCCATGACCGTTGAGAAAGCAATAAAAATACTTGTGAGATTATACTTGTAAAATCATGCAAAACTTATTTTTTTTTTGGAAAGAGCAATTTTATTAATGTCCCGCAGCAAAGTACATTAGTAATTTGCAACCAAGCATTAAAATTCTCATCCTGTGTCTTAAAGAGTTATCAGTTTTCTTCATGAGGCATTATGTTTTACGGAATTTGTTATAGATTGTCATTTTGCACACATACATGAAATTCCTGGCATAAAGGCTACTGCCAACCTTAGTAAACACTTGGCTCCACAAGTGCCCCAGTGGGCAGGCCTAGTGCTCACAGTCACTTTTTAATTTAATAACAACCTATCTGCCCAAAATTTGTCTTTGAAGATGGCCTTCTCCACAGCAAAATGTACCCATGTGCTCTCTTCCAAACACAAAACCTTTGAGTTAGAAAAGTTGTATAATGTGGCTTATTTTCTTACCAACTTCCCTCCTGTTACTTAGTAAAAGTAACAGTTCCCACCTTTTTGTTTACTGATAACACAAACCTCTCAATCACAATGCAAACCTTCAATCATGGAGACAGACACATCATGATTTACTAGTGTTAGCAATCTATTTGATTATCATTTGTTTTTCTTCAAGCTTCTTTTTAAAAAAAATACAACTAGAAATAATATTTTTTATCTTCCATTGAAATACAAGCTTGTTCTCATACTGGTATCAAACGGTAAGGTTTAAAAATGTCTACATTCCCATAGCATCTAATATCAACATTATATTAAGTAAATAAATTTGAATGAACAGAAAATGGCTATGATTCACAGAAGCCATTTGAAGGAAAGTTAGTTTGGAGAAGACAGTGGCCGAAGGTATGAGCGGTCAAGGTCACTCTGGGCACTGTTCATGGCCTTGAACTCAGCAAGGCCCCCCACAGGATTCACATGCTTCCTTCTGAGACACCTGCCTGATTTTAGTCTGGGTTTCATCGTGCTTCTCTCTCTTCGCCAAAGGCTTCTTTTCTAGGGACTTTCTCTTCCAGGACACAGCAGGAAGGTTGAGAGAAGTCATTCCCTGAGACTTCTAGTACTTGGTGGAGGCCACGTAAGAAGGCTTCACAGTCTGTACTACAGTATTCATCAGGTTCTTGGCTGCCTAAATTATGGACATTGCACTGTCCACCCCAGAGATGACAAGTTCCCCACCCAGGTTCTGAACCTCTGCTTTGACTTTGCTGTAGATGTTGAGCTGATGGCAGCAGAGAGCAATGAGCTGTGGGTATGCAAGAAATTCCTGTTTGCAGGCTGAGTCTGGACAACGGTCCACAATGGGACTTCCCAACTTATCCATCTTTGATCCTGTCTCAGTAATTTTCTTAGCTGTACTAATTATATCTGATGTGTTTTTAAGTGGTCCTTTGCCTCTGGTGAAATCCATTATCTCCATCATTATCATGCATATCTGCTTGGCCAGAATGATGATGTCATTGCCACTATCATCCCATTTGAATACATCAGCATTGTTTGCTCTTTTATTCCAGAAAACTGGCCACCTGCTCATCAATTTTAGCTTTCTGTTCTTGGGGAAGTTGAGCCATGATAGCTCCTGCACTTTGACCAGCAATAAGTTGATCATCTTCAGTCTGGATACTTGTTCTACTTCTAACATCAAAGTCTTCATTCTCAAAGTCAGAATCATCCAACTCTTCAGAAGTCCTTAGCATCAACATAACTTTTCTGATGTCCCAAATGCCATCATAGACCAGTGGTAAGGCATCAATAAATTCATTTTCATTCATTGGTTGGGCAGGATCAGAACTGAGAGCTTCCACAGCAGCTTCCACTTGCTCAGTAAAACGTGGCATAATTGTATTAGAAAGAAGTCTGGTGACCTCAATAACCTTTCCAGTATAGACTTCAAGTTTATAGTTATCCATCTCTGAAGTGACAACATGAATGACTCTACTTGACCAACTGAATGGTACCAGCAGTGTGGTCTAGACCATCATCAATATCTTTTTCTTGGATAGCAATCACACATTTGCTTACATCTTCCAAAATGTGATTCTCTGAAACAGCCAGGAAATCATCAATGGAAGTTATGTCATCAACAGCATCTGTTAGAACCCAGACTTGTTTTTCCCACTGTTCTTTAAAAAGATCCATGTTCTCCTGGGCCAGTTTATTTTGTGGTTTTGTAGCCAAAGCCAATGCAGCATTAATAACCCGAGGACAGAGGGCTTCCACCTTGCTTACTGATGCGAACCAGCTTCACACCTTCTTCATTATTTGAAACAGAACAGACTAGTTTAGCCATCTCAATTAGTATGTTAGCATGTTCATGGAAAATTTGCATACTCTAACTTCTTTTTCATTTCCGTTCTTTGCAGTCTCGATCGATACCAAAAGTGGCACGTTCGTTTCCAAGAATGAATCTGAAACGTCGTCCCTGACATCTTTGCGTAGCTGCCTTCGTAAATCCTTGTTTTGTTTTGTTTTTTGTCAATTTTTTCTATTGCAGAATTAAGGGCATTGCTTCTTTCTTTACATCCAGCAACCCCCATATATTCAGAAAGTAGATCCTGTAAGGCCTGTTGAACTACATTGCACTCTTCAACAATACTTTCCAGCCAATCATCACAAGTACAAGATGAATATGTCATTAGGGCTGCTGTCCAGGCGCTCCTCAAGAGGAGATCTGAAACACTTTTCACTGAAGCTCAGAGGGTCAATGATTATTTGTTTATCAAAGTTATTGAGTGCATACTCCAGTTCTCCTCCTCCAGCCTGTTGTTGGGAGACATCATCAGAAGCTGTGTCTTGGGCTGCTTTGGACCCTCCAGTAACAGCTCGTTGCAACTGTTGGTATATCTAGTCCCTATTACCTTTATAAGCAGCTACATCAGGGTGCTGAAGCCATGCCTGGGCAGCTGTATATTATATTGAAATGTTTTTCTGTAGTATTCCTCTGACTGCAGCCATTTGATCCCAATGGCCTTTCAATTCCTGTTACCTTTTGGCTGCCATAATGTTCAGCTTATCCACTTCAGGTTTTAGGGCTTTACATTATATGCCTACAACCTGCTTTGTGTCTGTATTCCTAAGTTTCAAGATACAATTTTCCACAAATTTCAGCTGAACAAGTAATTTGTAGACATCTGTCACATCGGCCAAAATAAGCAACCAGGTAATAGGTAAGAACACGGAGTAGGCAGCTCACACCATGTTGCCTCGTTTCACTGAAGAACAGGGGTCATCCACAAATTCTCCAGAGGCATTCTTTATCAAGTCACCTTGTTTGCAAACATATTCTACAGCAACCACAAGTTCCTCCTTGAGAAACTGACTCTTCTTGGCAATTTTGTCTCCCTTCTGCAAGAAATTCTCAGCTGCTTGTTCAACTGATGTAGCCAATACATAGGCTTTCTTAGAGCAACCTCTTTCCTTGTTGGAGTGTTCCTTGTTACTGGTGGTTAACAATGTTGTAATTTGAGTAAAAAGAGGTTCCAAAAGTCTTTCAACTGCTAGAGTCCTTATCTCCAGAATTCTGGGGTCCCATTTCAAGTTTATGTTGCCTGCATGTACAGCAGTCATTTCTGTGGTGAGAAGGGTAGTGCAGGAGAAAGAAGAGGAGGATCCCAAAGGCCCCTATGCCAAGCACCGCAGCTTCATCTCCATCCCAACTCCCGAGGAAGAAAAATGAACTTATTTTCATATTAGCCATATTTTTTAAAAAAGCAAGAAAAATAATGAAATTGAGAAAATTATATTTAAATTTAGTCTCAGTTTATTAGCCTTCTCTCTGGGGGTGGATGGTATTTTTTTCCCTCATGAGGACTTGTGAAATGTGTTGGATCATTACATTGATCTGAGTAACCAAATCTTTTTAAGTTGAATCATCATCACATTTCTGTTACAGTGCAAAATGATCCTGGAATCCTCACTTCACTTTACATCAGTACATATAGTTCATATAAACTTGCTATGATTTTTTTTCTGAAACTACTCCTCATCATTTCACATAGCACAGTAGTACTCCATCAAAATCATACATAACAACTTTTTCACAATTGATGAATTGTCCAATTATTTGCCCTAAAAAAATTTGCCACGAATATTTTTACACAAATAAGCAATTTTTCCTGTTTCTTTTAGTTCTTTAGGACACACTGGTTTTGCTGGATCAAAAGGTACAGTTTTATAATTCTTTTGGCCAAGTTCCAAATTGTTCTCCAGAATGTTTGGACCAGTTCACTACTCCATCAACAACTTATTAGTGTGCCTATTTTCCCCTCATCTCCACCAGCATTTATCATTTCTGACAGCTGTGAGATAGTACATATAAGCTGTTTTAATTTGTCTTTTTCTGATCAATAGTAATTTCAAGTGTTTTTATATTGCTTTGATTTCTTCTTCTGAAAACTGCCTGTTTATATTCTTTGATCATTTGTCAATTGCAGAGACTCATTTTCTGTTACCTCTAAGATAGCGGCACTATTAACAGATAAGATGATGGGAATTCAAGCACTTGCACTATTTTTTACTCTTATTTCAGAGATTAGAAATTAAATCATTGCCTATGATTGCCCTGATTGATCTGCAATATTATGGTATAATTTGAAATTGAGAATACCATACAAAAGCAGTATCCAGCCCTTGCCTATAGCTTGCAAGATGTTTTTCCATTTTTCAATGACATAATATTACCATATAATGAAAGTGTTTCATCTTCAATCTATTTTCCAGGACCTTTTGGTTTCCCAATGTTTTTTTTTTTTTGGTCAGTGCAATTTGCACTGAAGCATTTCCATCAGATAGAGTATTGATGTTTCTTCTTTATCCCAGATTATCTAGTTTTCTTGGTACTAGAATAAAAATGAGCATCCCATGTTCCACTATCCTCTGTGTCAAAGTAATCAAGAGGAGTTCTGAGTAAGGGGAGCCTGAAACTCAATTTCGCCTTACCAGTTTGTTTGATTTTTATGAGCAATTGCATTATAATAGCCATTGTATTAACTTAATATATAGTATCCCCTTCCCCCAAGCAAAGTTTGTCAGCATTTCTTAATTTCAGTCAGATGAGAAGTACACGAGTGGTATAAAGTAATCCAGAGAAGCTTTTGGAAGTCACAATTACTGCCAGTTTCCTTCTTTGCTAATGCTAATTTCATCTCAAATTGTGACTGATGGATTGGACTTTGAATGGATTCTCATCATGGTTGTCAACATCATCGTCATCATTATCATTTTATTCATCTCATCATTTCCAGTGGTTGCCATTAAGGAAACCCAAACAGAAGTTACTTCCTTTATTCCTTCTTTGGATTATTATTATTTTCTTGAAATCTCATTTTCTGGCAGAGGCTAAGGAGAAAAGTGAACTGTTTGGTTATTTCTACCACCTGAAGATAATCTGCTACTACTGTTTCATATTAGTGAGGATTATTAAGCAGATAGATTCTTGAAAGTCTGAGGTGGAAATTAATAATCAGGTAGTTTATTAAATTAAAAAAAATTCTTGTGATAAATTAGCAACAAGTATATATTTATTGGTCAATTGATATTTCATCCAAGAAAAAAATACCTTGAATTCAGGGTAGGAGCAGGATGTTAAAATAACTTGTAGTAGAGACTGTAATTATTGAGAATGGACAGAATTACTGGATGGTAGTAGTTGCTCTTGTTTTACTAACCAATTCCATTGAATTAAATTAAATAAGTATCAAACATTCATTGACTATGTACAATGTCTGAATGTAATAAGCAAGGTAGATAAAAAAAGAAGTGAAAAATCAGTCCCTGGTCTGAAGATGCTTATTCTCCTTGGGTGATACATGTATAATGGAAATAAGCACTACATACAAGGAGTGAGGGCAATGATAATAGGCTTGGGGATGAAATGAGTTGTCCCTGTACCTTGGAAGAAGCTAGGAATTCTAAGACAGATTAAGAGTAAAAAAAGAATGGTGATGAGGAAGATGACAACTACTTGTACTTAAAAACTATGGGGAAATATGGAGGTGGAGGATGGAATATCCAGTTCAGGGAATGGTTAATAAGTCATATTGGTTTGAATGTGAGTAATATTACATAACTGCAGAATGATAGGTGGGAGCTAGAGTGTGGATATCTCTAGAGATCATTCTGAGGAGCTTATACTTTATGCAATAAAAAATGGGAAATCACCAATACTTTTAATCAAGAGAATACTATTGCTGGAGCTGAAATTCAGGGATATTAATTTAGAATGTAGTATTTTAAGAATAATCACATTAAACCACATAACCCCACTACCATCCATCAAGACTACATGTCCATCTCTACAAAGAAATGTTATTAGCAAATAGCATTATTGTGCTATTGTTGCCACATTGACTTTATGGTGTGTGTGTGTGTGTTTGTGTTTTCCACTGTGTTTGAGCTGGTGCTTACAAACTACGTCAGTAATATTAAGAAGACTTAAGCTGTGTCACACAGGCAGAAAATGACTCTTTCATTCAAACTATCCTACTTTAATACACATTAAAATGTACTGCAATTATGCTTAAGATATTTATTTCTGGGATAGTAGAAGCTAAGAAAGGATTGTTAACTAATACTGAAATTAGACTCAAAGTTAAAAAATATCCATGTATATCATACTCAAATTGTGCCATATATACCCTATTAAATAATGAAATGTTATACATAGCAAGTAGTTTCTGAGTTAATTCACTGTTAAATATCTCTGGATGGATGCTTTAGCTGAAGAAATAACTGTATGTTCAATTTACTGAAAAGAAACAGTGGTTAATAATTTTGGCTAGCAGCAGAGAATGATTAGGACATCTTCAGAGAACATTTTGTGTATGATTACTCTGATGAATTTTAGGAAAAAGAAGAATTTTGAGTACCATGTTGTTTTATGTCAATAAAAGAAAATTTCACAACAGAGGTCAGAATAATCTTTTTTTTTTTAACTATGCATAGGAGAACAGTTAGAAGGTCATATGTTTCTGCTACAAGGCTGTAACATCAGAATTTATAAATCACATCTCCAAGGTTGCAAAATTAAGTGACTGTTAAACTACATCTTAGTAGTTCAGTTAGATAAAGTTTGAAACTTTCAAAAAAGGTATGTAACAAAAAACAATTCATTCTGTTTCTGGGGAAGTGGAGAGAGATTTGTCTTCAGTATTTGTGATAAAAATATGATATCTGTATCTATCTATCTATATACATATATATGTAAGAGATTTGCACAAATATTTAAGTCATTGTTAAAAAGATCAAAGGTCAATAAGCAAATAAAATGAATGTGAGTATGGATACTTTTAATTTAAAAATATGAATATTGAAAATATTAATAAGCACATTTTAAATAACTTGTAATCCATCAACCACTGCCTAAAAATTCCCAAATCACTTATAATTTGTTTTATTCATACAAAACCTTTTTAACTTAATGTAATTGAAATTATCCATTTTATACCTTTATTTGCTCTATCTCTTGCCCATCAATTGGGGAATGACTGAACAAATTGTTGTATATGATTATGATGAAATACTACTGTGCTATAAGAAATGATGAACACAACGATTTTAGAAAAGCAGAGAAAGATTGGCATGAAATTATGAAAGGTGAAACAAGCAAAGCCAAGGAAACATTATATACGATAACAGCGACTTTGTTTGAGAATGCCTTTGAGCAAGCAAGCTTTTTGTTTGTCTGTTATAAATATCCAGATTAACTATAAAGGATATATGAAGAAAGGCACTGTCTGCATCCAGAGAAAGAACTGATAAGTAGAAGTATGGATAAAATAATTATGTGTATATACATACACTCACATATATATATATATATATATATATATATATATATATATATAAAACTATTTGTGTGTAACGGTTGCCATCTCTAGGTTGAGAAGGAGAAAAGAAAACAAGGGAGAAAAGAAATTTACATGGTAATTTTATTATATATTTGAAAGGAATAGCAAGTTGTGCATAGTAGATTTGCAATTTCATGTATAATCACCATCATTTTTATTGTAATATGTTATGAAAATGCTTCTTATATTCCATAAATTTAAAAAAATAAAATAAAACAAATCACTTCTAATAAGGGATATTCAAATTAAAATATCACTATGGTATTACCTCACATGTATCAAATTGACAGAGGTGTTAAAACACTGGTTAGTCACCTTTGGCTCACTCTTTCAACTCCCAATTATAGGCAAGCTTAACAACTGAGGAGCTGATTTCTTCCCTTAAGGCTCTGTGCACCTAAGTTTCTAGTACTGATTACTCAAGAGTTCGTATCCACTGTACTTTCCATTATCAAACAATTAAACTTTTAGAAAAGACTAAGAGTATTTACTAAGGTATGAATATCAAGAACAGTAATTAAAAAACAATCTCTCTCATACTGGGGCTCACTCTTTTCTTGCATGCAAAATTTTCTTGAGAAGAATGAGGTCAAAACACAATTATCATTGGTTTTATGTGTAGAGAGCATGTGAAACCACGGGGTGCTTCAAGACTCTTAGCTCTGGGATCTCCCTCTGGGTTGTCCTAATGAATTTCTTCTTAGGTATAACCTTCTGCTGTGATCCTTGGATCAATAGCTTTCTAGAGTTCATAGTCAGCATTCCATTACTAGGGGAAATGATTGTTATAGCCACCACCGTCTTTATATATTCATCTATATGTACTTCTTTTGTCATTGCCCAGTGCAAATATCTCTGGTAGATTCCACTCTAGCTCCATTCACCAGGGGGACCTCTGATGGCTTTGATGGATGTCCTGGTCAGCTGTACCTCCCTCCCTACCCAATACCCATTCAATAAGGATCAATAAAAAAATAAATGTGAATGAAATAGAGCTATGTATTATCCTTGACACACGTTAGTTGAGTGGGAGGAGAGGGCAACCTCTCTTGCCTACCTACCACATTCTATCAGATCAGACAGATTCTTTCTCCAGTTGACAGCAGGAAGGAGAACTATCTGTGAGCTCAGAATTTACTGATCATCAACCTAGGCCGTCAATTCTTTGAACTTTGAAATCAACTAGAAGACTTTATTATTACATTTAGCAACCTCTCAATCACTAAAGGCTGGAAACCAGCTTCCTGCTTCTTTCCACATCATTGTTGGAACTGGAACAAGATAGGAAAATAGTTGCATATGTATTTTTAAGGGCTTGGACTTATTAGTTTTGTCTCTCATTGCACACACAATGTTCATTGTAAGAAGGCTGTGAAGTAACAAGCATACTATTAAATTATTGTTGAAGATGTGAATCAGTCCAAACTATCTGGGAAACCAGTTTGGAATTATAGGGTTTTTTTAAGGTTCTAATGTGTTCCTTTGACCCTATTGCTAGGCATGTATTTCAAAAGGGTCAAAAAAGACTACTGAGATAACAAAATATTCATAACAGTACTTTTTATGCTAAATAAAATAAAAATAAAGTGGGGGTCAAACAGCAGAGGATATCTAAACAAAATGCATTGTATGAATATAATTTAGTATTATTTAATCATAAAAAGCAATGGATGTAAGCAATTTAACAAAGCAAGGAAATATCTGCATTAGCCAATGCTGAGTAAGTAGAATCTCTATAACTGCAAAGACAATGACTATAACAATGCAAATAAAAATAACACTCAAAGGCTGAATTCATTAATTGTTATGATCAATCCTAGCCCATGTCTGCAGATGACAAATCAAATCCTCAGCAATGAGGTAGGGGAAAATGGATTGTGGAATGATGCATATACATTCAGAGTGACATTCTTTCTGATTCATCTTTTTTATCTGTCATAAGAAGGGTTCAAAAGGGGAGAAAATATTTTAGGAAATGACATGGAAAGACTAATATGAACTGATGCAGAGTAAAAGTAAGCAGAACCAGGAGAATGACTTATATGATGACAACAACATTGGAAAAACAAATCACTCAGAACTTTAAAAACTGAAATAAACAAAATAGTCATTCATGACTTTGGAGGGTTGATGATAAAATATGCCATCTATTACAGAGAATTGATGGATTTGGAGGGTGAAATGAAATAAATGTGTTTTTCTATACAGCTATTGGTGGAATTTTTTTCACTTGACTATACATGTCTGTTGTGACTGATGATGCATATACAAGATTATTTCCTTTTCCTTTTTTTTTTCAAATAAGGTAAGAGTGGGAGGGAGAGAAAATAAATTCTGTTCACTTAAAATATAGAGTGGTGAAGATGAAAGAAATGTGCAATTTTACATGCACTTTCAGATTGAGATCACTGTATTAGTTTTTTGTAATTATTTTATCTCACAACATAGGAGTAAACCATAAACATTAAGTAATGCAAAAATAAAATACTATCAATGAAACCATGACAAAAATAAAAGGTGATTATTATATCAAAACAAAAGACATGAATAAGACTGAAGGGAGAAGGGAGAGTGTTAAGACTAGGAAAATTTTATTTGAGTCAGAAACACAAGGAAGAGAATAGGGTAACATTGAAAGAAGGTGATGACCTTCCTTCCCATCTAAAGGTTTCTTTGAAGTTTTCCTCTGCTTCATTTATATGGAAAACCAAAAGTTTGGGGTCTTGAGAGACTTGGGTGATGGTAGAGAAGATGACTCCAGAGAGCCCCTATCAATTTGCTGGAAGAATAGTATCTTCATATGCAGTGTATTATTTCTTGGGGATATGTTTTATTACTACTTTTCATATTACGTGTATAGTGGTAGCCTTAGTGAGGTTGCAAACTATGACTCTACAGAAGAATCTAAACTATTTTGAGTAAATGTAAGCAACAAAAGAAGCTCGAACTATCTTATGGGAATATTTCCCCTGTAACTTGGGCCTTTCCTGGCACCATGCTTTCTTTTTTTGTTCTTTTTTCTATGTAATATCTGGCCTGGTCTGGGGTTGGCACACCATGTTCCTTTGTCCTGTTTGTCATCCAGGGCAACTGTCTATTTGTGAGTAAACTCCTCTATTAAACTCTGTTAAACCTAAACCTGAAATAACCAAACTGGCAAGGGCCCTTCTATGGTATTTCAGTATGCTCTTGGAAAGTACGCCATCTTACAATTGTCAAAATTAGGGGAGAGCAGATCTGCTCCTTTACATTGCAGTTTCATTAATAGCCTTTTCTTTGAACTAAGTTGATCCATTGGCTAACTCAGAAAAGTACATTAGAGATCATTCGAATACATTAACTTCAATTCAGGGTAGCTTTCCCTAGGAATCAAAGTGGAACTTGGGAAATGCCTCCAGGTATTACTGTTAATTAGAATAAATGAAAAGAGTTACCTTACAACTTAGTAGATGGTTTTCATCAGTAACTGGTACACCCTCCCCCAAAAATTCATCTTACAGTCATCGTACTAATAACAAGATTCTCTGAATTTAGTTAGGCTGGTGGTGAAAAAACAGACATATATTCTGTTGCCAGGGTCAAACACACCATTTAAACTCTAAAAACATCACCAACAGAAATTGTTTCCTAGCTAAATTCTTATAACTTAAACAGAGCCCCCTAAGCTAAATGCTTAGCTAGGCATACACAAGAACTTAATGTAACATTCTCCCAATCACCAACACACATAACTAGTATTCTGATCTTATTAAGAAAGATACTTTTATTGCTGAATAATTTGTGAATTATTCACAAATAAATATTATTTTATTTTCCTTCCACCACTGAGAATATGTAGTGACAAGCAATTAAGATAACATTTAAAAGTAAAAATTGATTTTCACTGATTACAGTTACATTTAATTACTGAATCTAATTTAAAAAAAAAAGGTTGACAATTAAGGTGTTTAAACTATGTCAAAGTAATTATATTTAGAACTAACCTTCAAATGACCATAATTTTTTTCCCCTTGAAACAGGCAAAATTGTCTCAATGCACTGCTCTTTCATTGAAAGATATTGTTTTGAATGTATCCTATATTGTTCACACTGGAGAGACAATATGTACACACACACACACACACTTGCCAATACAATACATATATGTGTATGTATGTATATGTACAAGTGTAAGAAAAGTTTGGGAGAGAAGAGGTATTACACAGACTACCAAACTGAAGGTCTTCAGAGTCGTTGTGCTGACCTCACTATTATATGCTTGTGAAACATGGACAGTCCACCAGCACCATGCTAGGAAACTGAATCGCTTCCATTGAACTGTTTTAGGAATATTCTGAGAATCATCTGGCAGGATAAGGTACCAGACACTGAAGTCTTTGCTCAAATATTTGAACTATGCTTCAGAGAGGCACAACTCTGATGGGCTGGCCATGTTGTTCAAATGCAAAATATATGCTTGCCAAAAAGTGTATTTAATGGAGAACTTGCATGAAGCAAGTGATCACATGGTGGTCAGAAGAAACGATACGAAGACACTCTTGAGGTCTCTTTCAAGAACTTCCGATTTGGCTGTGCAACATGGGAGACACTGGCACAAAACTGCTCAGCACGGCATGCCCATATCAGAAAGGGTGCTGTGCTCTTTGAGCAAAGCAGAATTGAGACAGCACAAAGTAAATGCAGGATGCACAGATCTGGGATATTGACCCCAAATATTCACACGGACTATCTGTGCCCAACCTGTGGTAGAGCATTACGGGCTCATATTGGTCTGATCGGCCACAGTCGGACACACTTTATCATGGTGATGTTATTTTGGTCCTCTTTGAAAACGAAGGACAACAACCAACCATAAGTGTTATATAATATGTATGATGTCAACCTCCGCAGAGTTTGCCCTAAGAAAAGACAAACAAAATTAGATTGTCCACATTTTTTAATTTCTCTCAAGTTAGACGCACATGGATGCATTGTATGAGAGTTACAGTCCAGAACTGTGCCCCTACTCTAACCCCCAAGGTTGCCAATTCAGAATCCCTCTATGTGAGGTTTGGAGTGCCCAGTTAATGTGTCTTTTCAACAGGAGTTTACATCATCTCATAGTTTTACCCCCTGCCTTTTCTTATCAGACCATCCCCCAATTATAGCAGATCACTCCCAGACTTGGATTATCTAAGCAGAAGAATCTGTCTCAGCCAAGCCTGAGCACAACACAATGGAGCTTCCATACCTTTGATTAAATTAATTCAGGCTTGCGTTGGGGTTTGACCAGGATAAGACTCAATAATATTAAACTCCATTATCAGAAATGTCCTTCTGAAGAACTTTAGAGAAGAAGTCTGGGGGAAGCTCTGAGTCTTCAAGATAGTGATTCTTAAGAAAAATCATTTATCACATTCCCCCATCTGATTTTAATGAGACGCTTAGCTTTCTCAATGAATCACTAAGTGATACAGTCAACAATTTTATAAAGTGTTTTGAGATTTATGATGAGTAATGATATGGGAGGGGGGAAAGGGAAAAGAGGAGAAATTGATTGGCTCATTGACAAAACCAAGGAGACAGTCCCCTTTTTAGAAAGCAGACCTTACAGATAAAAAGACTCAAAAGGAAAAGGCAAACAATGAATAAAATTTTCCATTTAGAGCCTCAGAAATCTCATTTTATACAGCTTCCTGGTTCCAGTCAGAATGTGGTTTAAGCAGTCTCCAGCAGACTATTTTCTTTAAGACTCCTTGTAGAGATATTCTTACTTGTTAAAATCTCCTACAAAATTGATCTTAACAGGATTTTAAATTACCATGTCAAACAATGAAAGTCAACTTAACACATATCTCTATTATTATAAAATTAAAATTTGGAAAGTTGGCCAATTGTTATGTTGATATATTTGAGAAACTCAAATTAAAAAAAAATAGAAAAATTAGGACACCATTTTTATACTTTACATTAGTTCAATCCCTCATTAGGAGGATGCGATTTCACTGAAGGAATTAATAACGGAACACTATTTAAAAGAAGATGGGACATACATAACTTCTGGGAGAGTATTGCTTTGCTTTTTCCATTCCATTATTTATTATCTAATTTTATTCTTGTAACCCCATCTTGGCCGGTATTGGGACCCCTCTCCCTTAAAAAAAGTCTTTATCTGCTGCTGAAAGCCCAAGGTGGGAATTCTTTCCCAGTGTTCTCTCTATTTACAGAAGTTAGAGATTTTTCTGACTGCATTCTAAATCTTTCAGCACAAACATAACAGTTGTCTTATAAAGAGATACAGACAGACAAAATGACAAGACTGAGTGGATGCAAATCTAATTTTCTCATTGGCTTTTTAGGTTTAGTTCATTTTAAAGATAAAATGATTTAGAATTAGAATTTTATTTTTAATTTTTTAGACTGGCCAAAATCCAGAGTTATATTTTAGTTCCACTAAATTTAGTTCCACTATATTACAATGCAGATTATCACATGCGAATTTACTCTGACTGAGCCATAGCCAAATTATAAAGGATGTCCTTTCAGAGGAGACCTGTCTTGATTCCTCCACACCCCAGAGCAGGTTTGGAGAGAAAAGCAGACTGCAATCAAATACAGAGTCTGAGAGATAGGAGCAGAGGTTTTGGAACAAGATTCACCTACCTGTCGCAGCTGGGACTTCAGGAGAAGAGAGTCCTGTGGGCACTTGATTCTGTCATTGTTGGCAGAAGAAAGTCCAGTCTCAGATTTCAGTGTTATTCTGAGTCATGTGGCACCAATGTCAATCTCTGCCAAGTTTACTCTAAGATAAATGAATGTAGGTTGTGTCCAGGTTTTTAATCTTTCTTAAGCTGGTGACACACATGCATTATATGAGAGTTACAGTCCGGAACTAGACTCCTTTAGTCCAGAATTGCCTCTATTTGGGTATTGGGGTCCTCAACTTGTATAACTTTACAATAGGGTTGATCTCACTCCATAGGAAATACTTGTTCTATGAGACTTCCCTCCAACCATAGCAGACTTTTCTCAGCCTTGGGCTATTTAGGCAGAAGAATCTTTCTCCACCCAAACCTGAGCAGAGCACAATGGAGCTTCCATAACTTTGATTAAATCAATTCAGGGTTGGGTTGGGGGTTTGACCATAATAAAACTTAATGAAATCTCATCATTAGTAGTGTTCTTCTGAAGAACTTTAGAGAAGGGGTCTAGGGATGGGGAAAAGCTCTGAGTCTCCAAGATACTGATTACTAAGAAAAAACATTTTTCACAATGTATATGTATGTGTGTGTGTGTGTGTGGTGTGTGTGTGTGTATGAATATAAATATGCATGAGGGGCAATGAGACACATTGTGTAAAGAGCTAGTCTTGAAATAACAAGACCTCTGTTCAAACCAGATCTTTGGCATATGCTGGCTACGCAACATTATGGACCAATTTTTAGGTAATTTTCTGAGATGATTAGTAGAGTAATACTCAAAATACATGACTAGGAAATTTTACTCACTGATGTTTGCTGTAGCAATAAAATCAGAGATCTAGACCAAAATCCAGATATGAGAGAGAAAAGCATTGTTGATCAAGATCAAGTTATAGCACACTATCTAATTCTGTCTTCTGTCTTAAATTGGTAGTGAATTCTTTATTTTATTTCCTCCATCTTTCCTTTATCTTTCTTTTCCTTGTTGCTGTTATACGAAACACTTATTTGTAATAACATAAGGTTTACAAAATATACACATTACCCTATTTGATTCTTAAGCACTGTTTCCACTCCATTTTATAGGAAATTAAAGTTAATTGATGCTAAGTAACTTGCTCAGGGTCAATCTTTGTTAAGGTATAATCTGTATCCCTGTCTTTCTTTTTCTAATTCAATTTTTCTGTTTACTACAGCCTATAAGAATATGATATAATATATAATAATATATAAGAATTCCATAGATAATCAAATCACCACACTGGACAACTGGGGATAAATTAAATAGAAAAATAAATTATTCATTTAACATTTATTAAGTGCCTACTATGTGCCAAGCACTGTGGTAAGCAATGGGGTGTACAAAAAGAAGCAAAAGAGAACCCCTGCCCTCAGGGAACCTGCAGTCGAAGAGAGGACACAACATAGAAATAAACATTTACAAAGGAAGGCATGTACAGGATCACAAAAGATTTTAAAAATGAGAAGAATATAAATAAAATTTAAATTTGGTCCCAATGCAAATTCCAAATACTACTCAAAAAAGTAGAGATAACAGTAACAGCAATAATGATGTTTATATTAATATAACATTTACAGTTTGCAAAGCATTTTACAAATATTACTACATTTTATCCTCCCGTTTTACAGATGAGGAAACTGAAACTTTCACTTTCAGGAGGATTGCAAGGCCAACATTGTCTTCACTCATCAATGTATTTCTGAAGATCTGGAATAAAAGATGGCTGATGAACATGGAAGGTTTAGAAGAATCTTCTTTTCAGGTATGATTGGACCAAATAACGTCTGGGTTTTCTTCCCTTCTAACTACATAATGAATATTTATTAAGCACCTTTTGTATACAGAGCAATGTGCTAAGTGCTAGGGCAGATACAAAATTTATGACAAGCATAGCCTATCTTCATGCAGTTTACAATATAACTGTCACCTCAAAGTTCATTGACATGGGTCTCTCCATACTAGTAGAGATTAATTGTTCAATGTATTATGCTTGTGTGAATGGTAAGAGCTTGGAAGAGGAGAGATCATCATCTTCTGGCCTCCAGTTTTGAAAGAGAAGACATGTAGTTTAAGACTCTTCAACACCTTGAGGAGAAAGACTGGGGAAAAGTTAACATATAGAGAATCTGGCACCTTGATCATATCACTATCTCTCCCCTACCTTAGTTTACCATGTTGGAGACTTTGGAGAATTTCTCCTTGGTGGTATCAGGCAAACATTCTCTTCAATTAATTGAGACATTTTACACCCAATGGGAAAACTCACCAAGTATATTGTCTGGTTTATGTTCTTATCTGTATTTCATCTCTGATTTGTTACATTGTCATTTTGGATAAATGAGTTTATTTACTGTGAGTGTTGATGGTGGAACTCACATCTGGTGGCAGATGAATCAGAAATAGCTTTTGTTGAACCTAAAAACTACTGCCCTTAGACTATAGCCTAGTATGTATTCTCTGAGGAGAGTAGAGTGATTAGCTTCTGGGCCGAAATTCCTACCTTCCCTGCTGGTAGGAATCAAAGTCTCCCTTGGAGAAGAGAGGAAAGAATTGTCAGTAGGATTTTCTATAATGAGGGTACACTCCAGTCCTCAGTTCTTGGTGAGACTAAAATCATTTGTTGTATTAATTGGTTCTTTACCTCTGGGTATTTGTAATCTATAGGACTTTAATGATGTAAAACTATCTTCATTTCTCATAAAATAGAATCATTCAATCATTCATTAAAACTCAGAAAAGATTAATTGAATGTTTCATATAGCCCAAGTTGTGTGTTATAAATAACAGCATCAAGATTTGGGCTAGAAGTGCTTCACTGTAACCATGATGCCAGTGCCTTTATGCTCAAAAGGTATGGGACAAATCATCTTGGAGGAAGAACATGGGACAAGCTAACTCACTAAGCTGAAAAGGAGTTTCAATAACCTTGCCTCCCCAACCTTTACCAAGAGAAATCTAAACCTAGTTAATGGTGTGACCTTAGCCACAGATAGTGAAACAAAGTGATCTTGAATGAAGAAACATCCTTGATCATTAATATCTAACTGAACAAACAGTGTCACCTACTTTATATAACTCAATGATGTGAGAGATCCAGATAGAGATACAAAACCTGTTTCCAGTGAATATCAACCAACCAAAAAAAAAACCACTTCTTAAAAGCTTGGGATAAGCTGGATACTGTCCTACCTTCAAGGACCTTGCATTCTATTAAGGAAGATGATACTTTGATAACTGTGTGGCAGATAGATTAGAGGAGACAAAAAGGAGCTACACAGAGCAATTAGGATGTTGTTCCATTGAGAAAGTGATGAGGTACTGAATCAGGGCACTGAAGAAGGGATGCATGTCAGAAAGCTTGTGAAGGTTTTAACATGAACATTTGGTATAATTTGGACATGGTGGATGAGGTTGAGTAAAGAGTCAAGGTTAAACCCAAATTGCAAAATTTCATAATTAATAGGGTTAGGATTAGGGTTAATAGGGATATATAAGTATGTAATATACTTATACATACTCAATATACTCAATATAAGTAGGGAAGTTTGGGAGGGGAAAGCAATATAACAGAAAGGGGAAACAATGAGTTCAGTTTTGGAGATATTAAGTTTAAAATGCCTATGGGATCTCCCATTTGAAATATCCAATAAGCAGGTGGAGAAAGTGAACTCATTTGCCCCTTTGTGTGAGAAAAATTTCAAGTTTCTTTCCTATTCCTCTGGTTTTTGATGTGTCTTCCTGGTTACTTTTGGACTTGCTTTTTGAGCCTGCCTAGACTGAAATGTAAATATTGCTAATCTTATTGTTAACTCCTAAGTTATATCTATGACATAAGCCCCACTACTGAAATGGCTCTACTGCTGGTGGGTCTGCTCCACTTCACCACTTTAATCTGTCCTCCATTCTGTCACCAGAATGATTTTCTAAAGTGCAGGCCCAAGCACATTGGCCTTCCATTCACTCAGTCAGAGCTATCCTTCAGCGAGCTTACTCTGATAGCTCAGTGGAAGATGGAGTAGGGAAAAATATGAGACTGAGAGAATAATGAAAGTGCCATTGTACTACCTAAGCATGAGTTTCTGCAGTAGGCTAGCGGCAGTGTCAAAAGAGAGAATGGAAACTATACAAGAGATATTTAGGAAGGGAACATAGAATTGACAGGACTTTGCAACACAATTGCACACATTGCACACAATTACATTTGGATATAGGGAGTGGTGAGAGAGAGAGAGAGAGAATTTGAGAATGACACATTTTTCAAGCTCAAGTGACTGGGAGGTTGGTTCATAGTGGTGTAGAAGTTAGGAAGAAGGGAAGCCTTTAAGGTAAAGATAATGAGTCTATTTTTGGACACATTTTGCTTAAGGCATCTATGGGATATTTTGGTCAAGATATTTAATAGAGATGTGAGGTTAGAGATCAGGCCTGGATGAACAGATCTAAGAATCATCTATATCAAGATGACAATTGAGTCCATGAGAGCTAATGAGATCATCAACTGAAATAATATTTAGAGAGAAGCCAGGGCAGGGTCTGGTGACATATACCCATTGCATGTTTCAGATATAAAGATATAAGCCATAGCTTTCCTTCCAAGGTGCAAGCATTTTTTTTTAATTTCATGGCTCCAGTTGCTGTCTGTAGTAATCTTTCAGCCTAAGAATATAAAATCTGACACTGCTTTCATTTCTTGTCCCTCTTTGCTAGGAAGTAATTGTAACAGTTCCAAAGATCATAGCTGTTTATTTGTTTTGTGTTAAGCTTCAGGACTGCTTTTACACTCTTCTCTGTCACCTGCAACAGGGGGCTTAATTCCTCTTCACTTTTGCCAGCAGAATGGTAACATCTGTGTATCTGTGATTAAGATTTCTTCTGGAAATTTTTATTGCAATTTTTGATTCATCCAACCTAGCATTTTGCATGATGTAATCCACATGTAAATTAAATGAGGTGATAATATACCGCCTTGTGTACAATCTTAAACCAATCAGTTATTTCATGTTCAGTTCTAACTATTACTTCTTGACCCACATAGAAGTTCCTTAAGAGACAGGTAAAATGGTCTAGTATTCCCATCTCTTTAGGTACTTGACACATTTTGTTGTGATCCACACAGTCAGCAAAAGCAGAAATAGATGTTTTTTTTCTGGTATATTAAAAAGCAGAGACATGACTTCACTGACAAAGCTTCATAGCAAAGCTATTTTTTTTTTTGTTGGTGGGGGGTGTAAAGGGAGAGAGGTAAGGGTTGCTTTGGTTACTTTTTCCCCTAGTCGCACTGTATGGCTTCAAGGGTTGAACTAATACCAATCAAACCACCAAAAAAGTATTTTGTAGAGCTAGAAAAAATAATAACAAAATTCATAGCAATACTACTTCTAGGGCTGTATCCCAAAGAGATCATGCAGATGATGAAAGGACCTACATGTACCCAAACATTTATAGTAACTCTTTTTGTGATGGCCAAGATTTGGAAATTGAGGGGATGCCCATAAGTTGGTGAGTGACTGAACAAGTTGTAGTATATGAATGCAATGGCATGCTATTGTGCTATAAGAAATGATGACCAGGCAGATTTCAGAAAAACCTGGAAAGAATTATACGAAATGATTTGGAAGGAGGTGAACAGAATCAAGAGAACATTGCACACAATTACAGCCACACTGTGCGATGACTAACTTTGATAGACTTAGCTCTTCTCAGTAGTAATGCAAGACATCTCCAGAAGGCTCATGATGGAAAATGCTACCCACATCCAGAGAAGAACCACAAAGTCTGAATACAGAGTGAAGCATACTTCTCTCTCTCTCTCTCTCTCTCTCTCTCTCTCTCTCTCTCCTCTCTCTCTCTCTCTCTCTCTCTCTCTCTCTCTCTCTCTCTCTCTCTCTCTCTCTCTCTCTCTCTCTCTCTCTCTGTCTGTCTCTCTGTCTCTCTCCTTTCTCTTCCCCCCCTCCCTCCCTCTTCCTTCCTTTTCTCTTTCCTTTCAGTTCGGATGAAGGTGTCAGTCTTTCCCCTTGTAGTCCTCAATGTTCTAAATTCTAGTTGCATACCCTCATTATATAAGATAATTTTTTCCAGCCTTCCTTTCCATTCTGCCCTCCCCCCAACCAACTCCCAAATGAATTATTCTCCTCCTCTCTTTCCATTATGCTCTTCAGATCCTCAGAACACAGCAGAACTTTTCCGGGTCTTGAAATTCTGTGTCTGAACCTTGATGATGATGGGCTTCACAGGGGACACATGTCATCTCTGCATATTTTAATGCAAGCTGTTCATTCACGTTTTTCATTCTGTGCTTCTCTTCACTTCCATGTTTGAAATTCAAAGTTTTGCTATAGTTCTGATGTTTTCATCAGTAATACTTGGAAGATTTTTATTTTATTAAAGGTCCATTTTTCTCCATAATATTATACTCTGTTTTTCTGGATAAATTATTCTCAACTGCAACCTTTGTTTTCCAAAATATAATATTTTGATTTATCTCCTACCATATAGTGGTGATGACCAAAAAAATCTGTGATCTCCACTGTGCTCACTTGATACTTGAATTCTTTGTTTTATGTCTGCTTGGACTATTTTTCTTCGACCTGGAATATCTGGTTTTTGTCTACAGTTACTGACTACTTTATTTTGGATTTTCTTTCAGGAGGTATTCAGTGAATTATTTGTATTTCCTCTATGCATTTTGATTGGTTCTAAAAGATCTAAGCAATTTTCTTTTAAGATTTATTGAACTAGTACATGAAGGCTCATTTTTTGGTCATGGTGTTCTGGGTCCACTTATTTTTTTCCCTTGATCAGTTTGCCATGTCATTTGTTTTTGATATGAGTTATTTTACATTTTATTTTTTCAGTCTTTTGGATTTATTTTAATATTTTTTTGCCTTATGGAATTATTCACTTTTACTCCATTTGAACTTTCAGGGAGTTTTTTGCAGTGAGAAGGTTGTGTACTTCTCATGCCCAGATGTTAGTTCACATTCCAATTCTTTCTTCCATAACTCATTTTCCCAATTTCTTTTTCCTCAAACACTCTCACTTCACTTTTAAAACCATTTTAACACTTAAAATCATCAAACAGAATTCATGCTTCATCTCTTACAGAAATTATAGTTAAATTTTTGTCCAAGTTATCTTTTTCTCTGGGGCACTCTTCCTAGATGTTTTGGAGTCATTCTTTTTTTTCCCTCTATCTTGAGCAGCTTTTCCATCATTAATATGCTATTATGGAGTGGTTCTTTTTATCCCCCATCTTCCAGATCTTTATTTTCTTTGGATTTGATGTTAAGGGTACTTAATTGAAACTATGAGAAAATTTCTCAATAAAGCACCGATATTCTACCATACTTTTGGAAGAAAGGTCTGAATTCATCCTGTTGCTGCTTCCTTGGTATATTGAGAGTTGTGTTGGTTCAGTGTGGCAGAATTGTAGGATCTTCTTTGTGCTGAGATTCCTGCCTTGGTTACTTCTCTGCAGGCTGGGCTAGATTCTGGAAGTGAGCCTTTGCTCTCACTTGGGGTCTGAACCACACCAATGCTGAAACTGGTTTCTGAATTTTCTCCTTTTTAAATACACCACCCAGGGCCTCCCTAACTGGGAAATGTAATGCCCACAACCACCATACTGTCATATGCACCTCTACCTTAGACTTGTGACTCAGGATTGGATATCTAGTAACAACACTGTAATTTGGCACATGTTCCCATTGCAGTGCCCTATTGTGAATCTAGAACTAGCTTTTGTGCTGATATAAGGCCTCTTCAGTTTTCCCTGCCAGTGTTACTGCCTGAGTTGTCCCCAGTGCCTGTGGTCCTTTCTGCCTCTCTACCTGTGTAACCTTGGCCAAGGGACTCAATATTTTTTGTCTGTTTCTATTCCTCCTTCAATATGAGTTTCAACACGTTACAGATCTTGTTGGAGGAGTTATGAACAACAGCTCAGTCACATTGTTTCCTTCTACTCTGCCATATTGGCTTTACCCCTGAAGATTATTTTTTCAGCTCTAAGATAGATAGGAGAGATTAAAATCAGGGATGAGAGTAGTGATGAAAATTTATTACCTAAATTCTAAACCTTTTGCCCATAAAGCATCTAATTTTAAAGCCCAAATATTATTCTGGGGAGATTATTTTTTCCCTTAAATTATTTTCTTGAATAGTTTTTTCATTACCTCATCAAGAAATGATTAGCTCCTCTTCTTCATGTGAATAAGCCTATGTGATTAAAAGGTTTATATTTTCTATTCCTACTCAATAGTGTTCACGGTCTATGAAGAGCCCTTCCCACTCTGAAATCATTCTGAGAAGTGTCGATCTATAAGGTGACATGACCAAAATAAGAGAAAAAACCAGTAAGGAAATATATTTGCCATTGATCTCTCATTGAATTTCCTGTAAACTTGAGTTATGTCATGCTTCATGCATATGTATTCTCCTCCTCCTCACCATGATTCTTATAGTATTGCTATAAACAGAGGCTTATTATCTAGGAATAGCAGTTACGTATAAGAAAATCTGCTCCATGAAATTTGAATTTGTGAATACAACATAAGGAAAGTTCTTCTCTCCATTAAAGTAAATTCTTAGTAACCTCATGATGTTTAATGGATACATTTATTACTTCTGGATTGAAATACCCTTCATTCATATTAGCTGTTCTTGATGTTTACCCAAAACAAAGGTTGATTTTCATAGTAAAAAATAACAGTTCTATAACAACTAAGACAATATTTTGTTATATTTCCAGAAAATAATGAGAACTCATGACTTTAAAAAAATGAATTTCAGTCTGTCTTTTGTTTGATTATCTGTTTGTCTAAAAGAATGAGCTAAGGGTTTTAACGAACTACAAATTCAGAAATATGACCAAAGACTCTTAGTACAGAATATTTTAGACAATCTGGGGATCTCTTCAATTTGAAGAGACTAATAACATCATCACAAGTTACTGAGGCGGCTATTTAAGGTTAAGATCTGTATTACCCTGATAAAGATACCCTTCAAGGCATGGGCAAATGACTGTGTATGACTTCATTAATTTGGTTCAGTGCCACACTGAGAATCAGATTTAAGAAAAATAGTGAAGTCTAATACCAAGCTACTTAGAATACCTACAGACCATGCCAGATTTCAATTATTAAATTAATTCAATAATTACATTAAATTTAATTTTTAATTTAATTGATAATTAAATTTAAATTTAATTATTAAATTAATTTAATTTTAATATATGCCAGATATATTAGAATAATGCCTTTAATATAAGGCATAGTCATATAGCAACAGGGGATTTCAAAAATTTGGACATCTCCTTTAAGAAAGAGAATGAAGTCTTCAATCTGTAGACCAGTAAACTTGACCTTGACTCCTAGCAAAAATATAGAATACATTAATACACTAAGAGAATGGTTTGTAAAGACTTACAAAAGATTGATGTTAACACAGGAAATCTGTAGGATAGCTTATGCTTCATCTCATTTTCATCCCACTTTTTTCATATGATAATTATATCAGAATTACCACACTGACATTTGTTTTTAGCAAGATTATATCAGTAGAGTAGGAAAATGATGCGTACTTTAATCTTAGTAAAATATTTGACAAAATCTCTCATGTTGTACATGTGGACAGAGATGTAGACCAAACATTGCATAATTTTAGAGATCTGCATTTGGTTGAATGACAAGGCTCAGAATAACTAGACCATTCTGTCTATGGGTTTTCTTTTTCAAGATAGTGGTGTGGCTTGCCATTTCCCTCTGCAATGAATTAAGACAAAGAGTGGTTAATTGACATGCTCAGGATTACACAGCTAGTAAATATCCAAAAGTATCTGAGGCTGGATTTGAATTCAGACCTTCCTAACTCTGGCACATTATCCAGTGAGCAACTTTACTGCCTCCTAGTAATTAATAAGTAAAGTCAACTTGGAGGAAGGTCTTTAGTAAAATGTCCCAGGCATTTGGATTTAGGGTATGTTTCTTATTATTGATTTAATCTTATCAATTATTTTGACCATAGGCAACGTTATGATCAAATTGAAAGAAAACATGAAGCTAAGGATGAAAATTGTAAAGATTACTAACAACCTCCCTTCCCTCAACAATCCTCATATAACATCCTCCAATAGAACAACATGATAAATTAAATAATATAGCATTTAATTGTAATAAATTTTGGGTTCTATACAGTATAGACATACAAAAATTAATATTGCATTTATAGGATGGAGGATGTGGTTACATAATAGGTTGTGTGCATTTATGTGGGGGGAGTAGTTCTATGTTTCATATGTTCACTTATTTTAGACCAATGTTATATTATCAGTGCCTACAGATGCCATTTCTTTATTGAGAAATACCACCCATTTTCCACATGGAAGACAGAAACAAAACATTTATTCAGATACCAGAAAGCCAAATCCATCATAGTAACAAAAATCTATACACAATAACAATGCAGAGGACAACACTATCCCCAAGTCTCCCCTCTTCTAGGCTTCCCACAAACCAGCTCCCTTAAACAAATCAAAACAAGCTCTTTCACTCATGCTAACCAGCTATCTGATTATCTGCATCCTTCCTACCTCTGACTGCTCTGTTACTAATTTCCCCTCAGCTATGATCTAGCTCTGCATTTTCCTGTTCCTCCCCTTCAGCAAACTCCCTCCACAGAGTCATAGGACTCAGGCTTCCATGTGACCAGTGCAGGTTATATGGGCCTATTAATGAATAGGAAAGATGTTCCCATTTAAGTTACTATTTCAGTTACTAGTAACACATGACATATTTTAGAAATGGCATAAACAAACTGGAAAAAAAATGACCAGAATGGAGAGAGAACTAGGGGACATGCTATATATAGGAGAAACATCTGAAGAACTTCTCAAAGTTTTAAGTGAGTAGAGACAGGGAGTGTATTAAAATAAATCCTAGAAAACCCTTATTCTGCAGATGTTGAAACTGAAGAATGGGGAGATGATCCAACTTACTGAAAGTCACACAGAAAATTAAAGCAATCCTTGGAACTAGAACAAAGTGTTAGTTACCGGGAAGAGTCAAGATGGCGGAGTAGAAAGACTCACGTATGCTAGCTCCGAACCCACAACCCATGGATTTAATATAAGAAGAGCTCCCCACAAATTCTGGACACGGCAGGGTGTGCAGAAACACAGTGGAAGAGATTTCCATTCCAGAGAGCCCTGGAAAGCCGTCCCCAGGGTCCGTCCCGGAAAGTGGACCCCACCCCAGCGCTGCCCTGGCCGGGGCCCCAGAGAAGCAGATCTGAGCAGGCTTCAGGGACGGAATCTCCGGAGGCTGGGAAGGTCCCTCCACCCACAGACGCTACAGGTCAGTGAGAGAGATGTCTGGGCTGGCCAAGAGGGGAGCGGGGTATCTCTGTGACTCGGGTCCCCTCGGAGGAAGTGGCGGAGGCAGAGGCGGGGGCAGGAAGTGGCAGAGGCAGGGGAGGCGGCCTGGGACACCCCAAGCAGCAGACAGGATCTTCATTACTGAAAGTCTCTGCATAAACCACCTGAAGGAGCTGAGCCTGGGAGATGGCCCTGCCCCATCCGCTCCATTACTGAAGGTCTCTGCATAAAGCCCCTGAGGGAACTGAGCCTGGGAGGCGGCCCTGCCCCCACCCCAGCACCAGAACTTAAGCTCACATTGAATAGTAGCCATGCCTGCCGCGGAAAGCCCATTTGAATCTCAGACCCCAAGGGCTAGCTGGGCGGATCTAGGCGGGGGTGGACAGGAATCTCAGAAGTCAAGTAACTGGCTGGGAAAATGCCCAGAAAAGGGAAGAAAAATAAGACTATAGAGAGCTTCTTTGAACAGGTGAAAATGTTCCCGCCTTTCGGGTCTGATGACGAGGAAATATCCTTGCCATCAGGGAAAGACGTGGAGGGCGGGCCTCTGTATCCCAGACATCCCAGGGGGATGTATGGTGGGCTCAGGCCTTGGAAGAGCTCAAAAACGATTTTGAAAAGCAAGTTAGACAGGTGGAGAAAAAACTGGGAAGAGAAATGAGAGAGATGCAAGGAAAGTATGAAAAACGGGTCAATACCTTGGTAAAGGAGACCCAAAAAAATGCTGAAGAAAATAACACCTTGAAAAATAGGCTCACCCAATTGGCAAAAGAGGTTCAAAAAGTCAATGAGGAGAAGAATGCTTTCAAAAGCAGAGTTAGCCAAATGGAAAAAGAGGTTCAAAAGCTCACTGAAGAGAATAGTTCTCTCAAAATTAGAATGGAATAGATGGAGTCTAATGACTTTCTGAGAAACCAAGAAATCACAAAACAGAACCAAAAGAATGGAAAACTGGAAGAGAATGTGAAATATCTCATGGGAAAAACAACTGACCTGGAAAATAGATCCAGGATAGACAATTTAAAAATTATGGGACGACCTGAAAGTCATGATCAAAAAAAGAGCCTAGACATCATCTTCCATGGAATTATCGAGGAAAACTGCCCTGACATTCTACAACTAGAGGGCAAAATAAGTATTGAAAGAATCCATTGATCACCACCTGAAAGAGATCCAAAAAGAGAAACTCCTAGGAACATTGTGGCCAAATTCCAGAACTCCCAGGTCAAGAAGAAAACCTTGCAAGCAGCTAGACAGAAGCAATTCCAGTATTGTGGAAATAAAATCAGGATAACTCAAGATCTAGCAGCTTCTACATTGAGGGGTCAAAGGGCATGGAATAGGATATTCCAGAAGTCAAAGGAAGTAGGATTCAAACCAAGAATCACCTACCCAGCTAAATTGAGTAAAATACTTCAGGGGAAAATATGGTCTTTCAATGAAATCGAGGACTTTCAAACATTCTTGATGAAAAGACCAGAGCTGAAAAGAAAATTTGACTTTCAAACACAAGAATGAGAAGAAGCATGAAAAAGTAAACAGCAAAGAGAAGTCTTAAGGGACTTACCAAAAGTGAACTCTTTCCATTCCTACATGGAAAGACAATATTTCTAACTCTTAAAACTTTTCAGTATCTGGGTAGTTGGTGGGATCACACACACACACATGTACACGCATGCACACACACACATACACACATGCACGCACATACAGAGACAGAGAGTACAGAGTGAATGAAATAGGATGGGACCATATCTTAAAAGAAATTAAGGTAAATGGTGAGAGAGAAAGGTAGGGGGAGGAAAGAGGGTGAAATGGAATGGGGTAAATTATATGTCATTTAAGAGGCAAGCAGGAGACTTTTTAGTGGAGGGGAAAAGAGGAGAGCTGAGAAAAAAAAAAAAAACAAGAAGTTTACCCTCATCACATTTGACTAAAGGAAGGAATAAAATGCACATTCATTTTGGTATGAAAACCTATCTTACAGTACAGAAAAGTGGGGGAGAAGGAGATAAGCAAGGAGGGGGGATGATAGAAGGGAGTGCAATGGGAGAAGGGAGGAATTTGAAGTCAACACTCAGGGAGGGACAGGATCAAAAGACAGAATAGAAACAATGAGGGGCAGGATAGGATGAAGGGTAATTCAGTTAGTTTTACACAGCATGAGTACTATGGAAGTCATTTGCAAAACTACCCAGATGGGGCCTATATTGAATTACCTGCCTTCCCAAAGGGAATGGGTGGGGAGGGAGGGATGGGGAGAATTGGGAACTCAAGTTTTAGGAACAACTGTTTAGTATTTTTGTTGCTACTAGGAAAGAAGACACACAGTTAATGAGGAATAGAAAGTCATCTGGCCCTACAGGACAAAAGAGAAGATGGGGACAAGAGAAGGGAGGGATGATGGAAGAGAGGGCAGATTGGAGATAGGGAAAATTAGCTTGCTCGGTGTATTGGGGTGGGGGGAGGGGATAAAAGGGGAGAAAATTTGGAACCCAAAATTTTGTGAAAATAAATGTAAAAAGTTAAATAAAAAATAGTGCTAGTTACCTAAGCATTTCCAGTTACTTCTGTGCTGTTATTTTTTTCCACTTTACCATGCTTTGCTGGGTAAGATAGAAGTATCAATTTGCAGTGCCAAAATCATCAAAACAAAAGTCCTCTTAATGACAGCAAAAGCCAAAAAAAGAAACAACAAGAAAAAAAAAAAAGAAAATATACCTAAGTAGTACCTGTATGATGAGTTGAAATGTGAGTACAAAGTCAAGCTGAGGAAAAGGGGGCATAGAAGTTTCCACTTCAGGCAGGGCAGGCAACTGACAAACATGAGCAGAAGAGAGTTGTTGCCTGCAAACAGCAATCAGAGATGAAGAAGTTATATTAGAGAAAAAAAAAAGGAAACAAAACTTTTGTTTTCCCATGAATCATGAGACTTTGAGTAAAGGCTCAAACAATGAAAATTCAACTGAAATCTCTGCAACGGATTTCTTTAGAGATTTTCTACAGAGAAACAACTACATTTGACCCAGAATCTAGTCTGTAACTACACAGAAGCATGATGCCTCTTGGTAGCATGTTTGGTCCTGGGCTCAGAATCAGCATGAATGAGGTTCACATCTAACCTGAAATACTTAATTCCTATTAATTGCTATGTAAACATGGGCCAGATCCCATCAGTCTATCTGACGCAAGCAATTTCTAAGAATGTACTTAAATTATCAATAGTTTGTAATCTGTTTGACTAAATGAAGTTCTCCTATCAGATTTCCTTTGGTTAAAAAAAACAATTGGGGGCAGAGCCAAGATGGTGGAGTATAAAGACACACAAATGCAGGCTCTCCCCACACAGCCCATAAAATACCTGTAGAGAGGGACTCTCAACAAATATTGGAGCAGCAGAAGTGGAGAAAAACAGAGTGGAGGAGATTTCCAGCCCAGGATAACCTGAAAGGCCAACAGGAAATGTCTGTTGCACTAGACACAGAGCAGAGCCCAGCCCAACCTTGGCTGCATGGCACAGCTTGTGAGCAGCCCTCAAAAGCAGAATTTCCAGTTATAGAATCCCCATTCCCAGGAGCAGCAGTGCCCAGATCCCTCAAATCAGGGACCAAAGGTCAGTGACATGATTTTTTTTTCACCTGGCCAGGAAGGGAGAAGGTCCTTCCTATAGCTCTGGTTTCTGGCAGTGGCCAGCTGCAGAGGCCACATCAGGCAGGTAACAGAAGTTCCTGTAGCCCCTACAGCAGCCCACATCCATTGTTGGATTGTAAAAACCCCTGGGGACACTGAGGAGCTGAATATTATCTTAGGCCTGTGTAGAGGCCCGGAGGAAGCTGGGAGAACTGGAGATCAGGTGGCTGTGGAGAAGAAACTGCTAAGATTTTGGGCACAAAAAACTCTTTCTATTCCCAGACCAGTGTACACACTTGATTGTGCCACTTGGGAAGAACTGAGATCTTAAAGATTCCCAGAGTATACCCTACCCATGACAAAGGACCCAAAAGTCAAGTAACTGGTAAGGAAAATGTCCAAAAAAGGGAAATAGTAAGACTATAGAAGGTAACTTTCTTGGTGAACACATATCTTCTCCCATCCTTTCAGATGAGGAAGAACAATGTCTACCATCAGGGAAAGACATAAAAGTCAAGACTTCTGTATTCCAAACATCCAAAATAAATATTCAATGGTCCCAGGCCATGGAAGAGCTCAAAAATAATTTTGAAAATCAAGTAAGATAAGTGAAGGAAAAACTGGGAAGAGAAATGAGAGAGATGCAAGAAAAGCATGAAAAGTGGGTGAACACTTTACTAAAGGAGACCCGAAAAAATACTGAAGAAAATAACACCTTGAAAAATAGGCTAACTCAATTGGCAAAAGAGGTTCAAAAAGCCAATGAGGAGAAGAATGCTTCAAAAAGCAGAATTAGCCAAATGAAAAAGGAGGTTTCAAAGCTCACTGAAGAAAATCTTTCTTTAAAAATTAGAGTGGAACAGATGGAGGCTAATGACTTTCTGAGAAACCAAGAAATCAAAAAACAAAACCAAAAGAATGAAACAATGGAAGATAATGTGAAATATCTCATGGGAAAAAACAAGTGACCTGGAAAATAGATCCAGGAGAGACAATTTAAAAATTATGGGACTACCTGAAAGCCATGAGCAAAAAAAGAGCCTAGACATCATCTTCCATGAAATTATCCAGGAAAACTGCTCTGACATTCTAGAAGCAGAGGGCAAAATAAGTATTGAAGGAATCCACCGATCACCACCTGAAAGAGATCCCAAAAGAGAAACTCCTAGGAACATTGTGGCCAAATTCCAGAGTTCCCAGGTCAAGGAGAAAATATTGCAAGCAGCTGGAAAGAAATAATTCAAATGTTGTGGAAATAAAATCAGGAAAACACATCTAGCAGCTTCTACATTAAGGATCTAAGGGCATGGAATATGATATT
This sequence comes from Bettongia penicillata ogilbyi, assembly GCA_023548195.1. Taxonomy (NCBI): domain Eukaryota; kingdom Metazoa; phylum Chordata; class Mammalia; order Diprotodontia; family Potoroidae; genus Bettongia; species Bettongia penicillata. The sequence continues at coordinate 2,502,336 of JAJHZJ010000083.1, forward strand.
CCAGAAGTCAAAGGAACTAGGACTATAACCAAAAATCACCTGCTTAGCAAAACTGAGTATAATACTTCAGGGGAAAAAATGGTCTTTCAATGAAATAGAGAACTTCCAAGAATTCTTGATGAAAAGACCGGAGCTGAAAAGAAAATTTGACCTTCAAGCACAAGAATGAAGAGAAGCATGAAAAGGTAAACAGCAAAGAGAAATCATAAGGAACTTATTAAAGTTGAATTATTTACATTCTTACATGGAAAGCCAGTATTTGTAACTCTTGAAACTTTTCAGTATCTGGGTAGTTGGTGGGATTACACACACACACACACACACACACACACACACACACACACACAGACAGAGACAGAGACAGAGAGACAGAGAGAGAGAGAAAGAGACAGAGACAGACAGAGAGCACAGGGTGAATTGAATAGGATGGGATCATATCTTAAAATAATAAAATTAAGTGGTGAGAGAGAAATTTATTGGGAGGAGAAAGGGAGAAATGAAATGGGGCAAATTATCTCTTATAAAAGAGAAAAAGACGTTTCAGTGGAGGGAAAAAGTGGGGAGGTGCAAGAAAAAAGCATGAACCTTATTCTTATCACATTCGACTAAAGGAAGGAATAAAATGCACACTCATTTTGGTATGAAAGCCTATCTTACGATACAGGAAAGTGGGAGAGAAGAGGATAAGAAGGGTGAGGGGCATGATGGAAGGGAAGGCAGTGGGAAGAGGGAGCAATTAGAAGTCAACACTCTTGGGGAGGGACAGGATCAAAAGAGAGAATAGAAGAAATAGGGGGCAGGATAGGATGTAGGGAAATACAGTTAGTCTCACACAACAAGACTATTATGGAAGTCATTTGCAAAACTACACAGATATGGTCTATATTGAATTGCTTGCCTTCCCAAAAGGAATGGGTGGGGAGGGAGAGACGAAAAGAAGTTGGAACTCAAAGTTTTAGGAACAATTGTTGAGTACTGTTCTTGCTACTAGGAAATAAGAGATACAGGTAATGCAGTATAGAAAGTTAGATGGGGAGAAGGGAAGGGAGGGAGGTTAGAAGGGTGGACAGATTGGTGATAGGGGTAATTAGAATGCTCAGAGCTTTGGGGTTGGGGGAGTGGAGAAATAGGGAGATAATTTGGAACCCAAAATTTTGTGGAAATGAATGTTGAAAACATAAAAAATAAATTTAAAAGAAAAAAATATTTATTTATTTGTTTTCCCCCAAGTTTTATATGGGTTCTACACATATATTTCTATTGAACACATTTTTACATTAGTCATGTTTCACAGAAGAATTAAAATGAATGGGAGAAACTATGAGTAAAAGAAAACAAAACATAAGAAAAGAAAAAATAGACTGCTTCACTCTGTGTTCTGACTCCACAGTTCTTTCTCTGGATGTGGATGGCATTTTGCATCATGAGTCCTTTGGAAATGTTTTAGCTCCTTGCACTGCTGTGAAGGGCTAAGTCTATCAAAACCAGTCCTCACATACTGTGATTGTTACTGTGCATGATGGTTTCCTGGGTCTGCTCACTTCACTCAGCATCAGTTCATATAAGTTTTTTAAGGCTTTTCTGAAGTCCTCCTGTTCTTCATTTCTCATTGCACAGGAGTATTCTATTACATTCATATGCCACAACTTGTTCAGTCATTCCTCAATTGATGGTAACCCCCTTGATTTCCAGGTTTTGGAGACCACAAAGAGGGCTACTACAAATATGTTTTTACATGTGGGACCCTTTCCCATTTGTAGGATCTCTTGGGATATACCCCTAGAAGTGATATTACTGGGTCAAATAGCATACTCATTTTTATAGCCCTTTGGGCATAGTTTCAACTATCTTTCCAGAATGATTGGATCACTTCATAGATTCACCAAAAATGAATTAGTTTTCCAACTCTTCCACATCTTCTCCAACATCTATCATTTTCCTGTTTTGTTATATTAGCCCATCTGATAGCTGCCATGTAGTACTTCAGAGTTGTTTTGATTTACATTACAATTTGGCATTGAACTGTTAAGTCATCTTGGATTCCAGCTATTCAATCCATCCTCTAAACTACTCAAGGAATCCAGCCAATTATAGTCATTTGCATTCACAAAGAGCAATTATTCATTCTCTTACTCTGGTCTTATACCGTATTCCTTGTTAAGCATTTTTTGATTCTATCATTTTCAGTGTGAAGGTCATTCTTCTTGAAAGAGAAAACAAAAGTTGAATAAAAATTGATCATCTCTGCTGTTTTTCTTTTATTTACTATTTTCCTATTGACCATAAGCAACCACCCTATTCACTCTTCGATTTTTATTTTTGCTCTTAACATAACCTTTGATGCTCTAAAAGAAACAAAAAACCAACTATATCTATTGTCCCTAGCTTTCCTTTTCATCAGATTATACCAGAGACCTCATGAACAGAAAGAGGAATTTAGATGAGGAATTCACAAAAGAGGTAATTTTTATTAGTTTATATTTTATTTTTATTTATTTAAAAAAGAAACTTTTAGTGGTTCAAAGATTAAAATTGCTTGTTTCCCATCCATTTATCTTTATCCCAATACTCTCCTGTTTCCTGGATTTTATTGTATGAATAAATTACTATACAATGCTATTTTACGCATGCATGCCTTTAGCTAACCTGTTTCTTTTGAATTATATGTACACATCAGAGACATGTTTTCCTCACAAATTCCATCCCCTTATTTATCAGAGTTCCCTGAAGTCATGTCTCTTTTCTTAAACAAGGGCCCCACTCTCCCTCTTGCTCATTGCCTGAGCTTTGGATATTTGTTTATAAACATTTAAGACCATGCATTTAACTCTATCTTCTCTCATGCCTTTTATATCCTGTGAACTTTTAGGCGTCTAAGCTGATGTCTTTCTTTCTTCATTAGATTACTCTCTACAGTATGAATCATTCTGGATTTACATAGGCAGTTTTCTTTGTCCCACATGCTTTTTCTTACAAAACTTTTGATTAGAATTGTGAGACATGAGGTGAATATATTCTCACCAACCTTTGTTAGGTGTTCCATCCCTGAACAAAAATCTGCCATCCCTTTATTTTAAGTTGTGGTCCAGAAATTTAAACTCCATTTTCAGTCAGCATCTTCTTAGCCATCTTCTTGTTGACGTCTCAAATCAATCTCTATCTTCTTCCATTGCCTTAAATAGACATAGTTGAAGCCTATACAACCTTAGCCCTTTGCTTGAGGCTTTCTTACTCTGAGCAACACTGAATTCTTCCTGACAATATCATTACCCACATGAATCACTGAAACTGAGTAATAGTTTACCATTTTGGCAAGTCTTTGGTAGTTTGGTTTTGTCTTAGATCCATGCTCCAGGGTGTGGGAAAAACTAACACACTTCTTTATCACTGTTATCACTTTGACAAGTACCTATCTCTGTACCTCTGAGCAGGAGGTCACCAATCACCACTGCTGTTCTGATCCATACTATAAGATTTCTAACCTGAACACTTCTATAACTTTATTTTATCTTTTGTTTAAGGCCAGGCAACTCTTTCCTCCTCATGTGTAACTTTAGAAGTAAATCCTAGATAGCTGCTTGAGAAACAGGCGAGTGATTTGCATAATATCACTGCTATTTATTATCAGAGATGGAATCTGAACCCAACCCTTCCTAAGCCCAATCCTAGAACTCTATCCAGTTTGACAGAATTTCAAGCATCAGCATTATTTGCCAACTTTGACTCTATAATATCAAGGAGACCTCAGTTAATACATTCTAGTCACATGCATTGACTATTTAATCATTAGAGGACAGAAGCAAGCAGGAACTTACATGCTTATATCAAAGGATTTGTAAAAAAGAAGAAAAAAAGATGAAAAGACTTGAATAAGTAAATTAGTGTTAACCATTGGTTATGGAAATATTTTCCTCTAGATTGGCTCCTTTGGTCTTCTATCACATCTAATTCTCAAGAAACATGAAGAGTTATAACAATATAGAAAAGTATAACTTGGGTTTCTTCCACAAAAATAATTAATATGGAAATGTTTTATATGATTCCAAATGTATAAAATGCATCAGATTGCTTACCATCTTACAGAGGTTGGAGGGATGGCATTTGGAAGTCAAATCTTAAAATAAAATTGTTTCTCTATTTAAGTAGGGGAAAAATAAAATATTATTAAAAAAGAAATGTATATTTGTGCACATATATGCATATGTATGCTTTAATATGTAATAGTATATATCATGTTATATAATTGAATAAACTATGTTCTTGTTATAAGAACAAAGTAAATATGGAAAAGCAATACTTTTAATAATTATGCATTAAGGATAAAGAGAAGAAATAGTTAATTATAAAGGAATGATTTTGTACCACAGGTGAATTAGATACCCAGAAATAAACTCAGTTTGTTAAGAGTCAAAGAAATGTGTCTTTCTTACACAAAACTAGAGGTTTAGCAACATTAAAATGTCATGGCAGTTTAATGTCTACATGATATTTTACCCTGCTGAAGGCATGAAAACTGTTGAGTGTTACTACCTAAAGCCTACCAAGGAAAATAGCACAAAACTGTGGGTAATTACTTATTTAGTAACCTTCATTAAATCTCTTTTCATAGGTGCTTGTTGCAAAAAGACAAGCATGTGGCAGAGCATGACTGCCAGACAGAATTAACCTAACAGCAGTCTTACCTTATCCCAGGAGGTTGTTGAGTGAAAAGTTGTATTATGTGGTAGTTGTTCCTAGACCTTAGCAAAATGTCTTCCTAGGAAGATACATGTGAGGATGGATGATGTCACAGGGATCAATTCAAGCAGTTTCAAAGCCTGGAAGGATGTCAGTGGGATTCACGGTGCCTGAACAACCAAGTAACTGCTTACTCTTTAAAAGTCAACCCCTGAGTGTGTCAGTTATAGAGCAAGCCCATTGTGTATGTTAGGGAAGAGATATTGTGTAATAATAAATTTAACAGTCTCCAACAGTGGAAGTATTTGTAAGGAAGCAGTTGCAAAGAGTAAGGGGAAAGAAGTAATTTAATGAATATAGGGAATGTGAAATAAAAATAATGGAAAATAACTTTAATGTGAACGTTTAAAATCAACAAATTCAGTGAGACTAACAATGGGGATTATGAATGCCAAACTAAGATAACCTAAAATCATCATTTATATTTGGTCTCCTTACCATATAAAATCTTGTTGAATTCTTCTAGTTCTACTCTTAGCCCCCAGATTTCCAAGCCATGCTGCCTCCACTTGGAATTCCCCTCAGAGCCTAGGCCACAATGTTTCTCTGAAGAACAGCTCCTTTCTCATTGGTGGAGTCCTCTTGGAGCCTCCATTTTGGGGAGGGTTCCAGACTAGCCTTTATGTCCTTCAGCCATTTTTCCTGTCTTCAACATCTTGAGATCTTCCTCTAGGTATCTTCCCTTCACCATCTCTTTTCTGCTCCCTTTTTTGTGTTGCCTCTACACACTAGGACCGAAACTTATTGAGAATGAGAACTTTAATTTTTGCTTGTATTTGTTTCTTCATTGTTTAGGACAATGTGTGCCACATAATAAGTGCTTAAGTTCTTCCTTGTGGAATAGCTATATTACCTTGATATTGATGTCTAATTATGACACCCTTATATGTAATTTCCCATGTAAATTTTTCATATATGACCCATTTCAGACATACACTTCAGGCCCTCCTTTCACCCAACTACTCCGACTACCTGATTTACCTGCTTTGAATACTCTCCCCACTTCAATTGATCCTCCACTCAACTGGCAGGGTAATTTTACTAAAGTATAGATTTTACCACGTTACCCTATATTCAGTAAGCCATAGTGACTCCCTATTAATTCCTGAATCAAATCTAAAGTCCTCAGTATGGCATTTAAAACTCTTCATCACCTTCTCTTTCCTTCTTTTCCAGTTTTCTTGCATTTTATTCTCCTCTAAACACAGTATTCACTTGTATACTTATCATTGCTGTTTTGGTGTTGCTTTGTGACTTCATTTGGGGTTTTCTTGGCAAAATTACTGAAGTGACTTTTCATTTTCTTCTCTGACTTATTCTACAGATGAAGAAACTGAGACAAGCAGGGTTAAATGATTTTCTCAGGATCACACAGCTACTAAGGATCTGAGGCCAGATTTGATCACAGGTGTTTCTAACTTTAGGTCCAGCACTCTGTCCACTTTACCACCTAGCTACTTCAGTCTCCTACTTGAGCTTCCTTAAACCTTTACATCTTGTTTATTTTTTTAAATTATTTAAAAAATATTTCGGATTCAAATACTAGAACCCATATACAGAATAGAAAAAAAGAACCAAAACATCATAACTTAAATATTGGAAATTATATGCAAAGTTAAAAAGAAAAAAAGCATGTCATGTGCATAACAGAATATAAGAGAGAATTGAAACTATGTAACAATAAATTTTCATTTCTTTTTATCCAACTTATTTATTACTTTGTTTTCAACATTCATTTCCACAAGATTTTGAATTTCAAATTTTCTTCCAATCTCTCCCCTTCCCCAACTCAAAACACCATTCATTCTGATTAACCCTTCTTCCAATCTACCCTCTATCACATCCCTCCATTTCCTTATCCCCACTTTCTCTCTTTTATTGTAGGACAAATAGATTTCTATACCCCATTACCTGTATTTCTTATTTCCCAGTTACAGGCAAAAACAATTCTGAATATTTGTTCCTAAAACTTTGAGTTTCAACTTCTCTCCCTTCCTCTCTCCCCACCCATCCCCACTGAGAAGGCAAGGAATTCAATACAGGCCATATATGTTTAATTTTCCTAAGACTCCCATAATAGTCATGTTGTGAAAGACTGACTCCCTCCATCCTATCCTGCTTCCCATTTATTCTGTTCTCTCTTCTGATCTTTTCCCTCCCCAAAAGTGTTTACTTCTAATTAATCCCCTCCTTTCATTTGCCTTCCCTTCTGTCATCGCCCCCACACTCCACTTGTCCCCTTCTCCAATACATTCCTGTAGTGAAAGATAGATTTTCATACCAAATTAGTATGCATATTATTTCCTCCTTAACCCAAATGTGATGAGAGTAAGCTTCACTTTTTCCCTCTTAACTCCCTTTTTTCCCCTCTACTGAAAAGACTTTTTCTTGCCTTTTTTATGAGAGATAATTTGCCTCATTTCATTTCTCCCTTTCTCCTCCCTTTATATTCCTCTGTCAACCCTTAATTTTATTTTTTTGGATATCATCCCTTCCTGTTCAACTCACTCTGTGCCCTCTGCCTGTATATGTATATATGTGTGTGTGTGTGTGCATATATATATATATATATATACATATATGTATATATATATATATGCATGTATGTATGCATAATCCCTTCAATTCTCCAAATACTGAGAAATGTCTCAAGATTGTCTTGAAGTGTCTCAAATATGATCTTTCCATATAGGAATGTAAAGAGTTCAACTTTAGAAAGTCCTTTATGATTTCTATTTCCTGTTCACCTTTTCATGCTTCTCTTGATTCTTGTGTTTGGAAGTCAAATTTTCTTTTCAGCTCTGGTCTTTTCATCAAGAATGCTTGAATGTCCTCTATATCATTGAATGACCATTTTTTCCCCGGAAGTATTATGCTCAGTTTTGCTGGGTAAGTGATTATTGGTTTTAATCCTAGTTCCTGTGGCTTCTGGAATATCATATTCCAAGACATTCCATCCCTTAATGTGGAAGCTGTCAGATACTGTGTTATCTTGATTATATTTCCACAATACTCAAATTGTTTCTTTCTGACTGCTTGCAAGATTTTCTCCTTGACCTCGGAACTCTGGAATTTGATTACAATATTGCTAGTAGTTTTTCTTTTTGGCTAGCTTTCAGGAGGTAATTAGTTATCATGGCTTTCAGGTAGTATCACAATTTTTAAATTGTCTCCACTGGATTTTCTGGATTGGTTGTTTTTTCCAATGAGATATTTCATATTGTCTTCTCTTTTTTTCATTCTTTTGGTGTTGTTTTGTCATTTCTTCATTTCTTCTAGAATCTGCTCCATTCTAATTTTTAAATGACAATTTTCTTCCATGAGCTTTTGAACCTCCTTTTCCATTTGACTAATTCTGCTTTTTAAAGCATTCTTCTCCTCATTGGCTTTTTAGATCTCTTTTGCCATTTCAGTTATTCTACTTTTAAAGGTGTTATTTTCTTCAGGATTTTCTGAGTTTCCTTTAGCAAGCTTTGGACTCATTTTTCATAATTTTCTTACATTGTTCTCATTTCTCTTCCCAATTGTTCCTCCACCTTTCTTACTTGGTTTTCAAAAAAAAAATTTTTTGAGCTTTTCAGTGGCCTGAGGCCACTGGATATTTATTTTGGAGACTTTGGGGGCAGAAGCCTTGATTTTTAGGTCTTCCTCTGATGTTATGCTTTGTTCTTCCTCCTCTGAAAGGATGGAAGAAAATACTTGCACACAAAGAAAGTACCTTTCACTTGTCTTATTCTTTTCCCCTTTTCTGGGCATTTTCCCAGCTAGTTACTTAACTTTTGAGTTCTTCGTCAAGAGGAAGGTATACTCTGGACACATGTAAGTTCTCAGTTCCTTCAAGGTGGCACAATCAAAGGAGAGTAGTTTTCTCCTCTCCTGACCTGCACTCTGGTCTGGGAATAACTACAAGCACTCTTTACTGCCCAAGATCTGCCAGTAGAATTCCCTCTCCAGAGCCTCTACCTGGTCCACCACAACATCCAGTGCTCCTCCTCACTCCAGGGCCACCACACAAGACTGAGATCCAGATCAGCAGCTCAATTTCCCCAAGGTCTTTGGGCCAGGGCTCCAACAATGAAAGCCTCTGCTGCCAGGGGCTGAGGCTAGACTGCTACTGCATTCCATTCTCACCTAGGTAAAACAGCTTTCTTCCTGATCTTTGAAGCTGCCTTTGGCTTTTGTGGATTGAGGAATCGGGAATCGCAGCTGCTGCTGGTGGCAACTTGAAGCCCACTCCAATTCTATCCCTGCCACAGCACAGCCAAGCCTGGGCTGTGCTCTGCTCTGCACTAGGTGTGATATACCTTTCCTGTTGACCAGGCTCCCTTCCAGGCTGGAAATCTCTTTCATGCTGTTGTTTTTTGGCTTCTGCAACTCTATAATTTCTTAAGAGTAATTTGTTGGGGTGTGGAGCCAAGATGGCGGAGTAGAAAGACTCACCTATGCTAGCTCCGAACCCACAGCCCATATATTTCCTGCAAGAAGAACTCCCCACAAATTCTGGATCACTGCAAGGCACACAGAAACACAGTGGAAGAAATTTCCATTCCAGAGAGCCCTGGAGAGCCGTCCCCAGGGTCCATCGTGCCCCGGAAAGCGGAGTCCACCCCTGAGCTACCCTGACCTCACGGCCAAGAGGAGCAGATCCGAGCAGGCTTCAGGGACAGAACCTCCGGCGGTGGGGAAGGTCCCTCCACCCACAGGCACTACAGGTCAGTGAGAGAGACGTCTGGCCTGGCCGAGAGGGGAGTGGGGTGTTTCCATGGCTCGGGCCCCCTCAGGAGGAAGTGACGGGGGCAAAGGCAGGGGCAGGAAGCGGCAGAGGCAGGGGCAGTGGCAGAGGCAGTGGTGGTGGCCCGGGACTCCCCGAGCAGCAGGCAGAAGTTCAGGTCTTTGCATAAAGCCCTTGAGGGAGCTGAGCCTGGGAGGCAGCCCTGTCCCCACCCACCCCATTACTGAAGGTCTCTGCATAAAGTCCCTGAGGGAACTGAGCCTAGGAGGCGGCCCTGACCCCACCTGAGCACCAGAACTTAAGCTCATATTGAATAACAGATGGGCCTGTCACGGAAATCCCATTTGAATCTCAGACTCCAAGCACTAGCTGGGAAGATCTAGGAGTGGGTGGACAGGAATCTCAGAAGTCAAGTAACTGGCTGGGAAAATGCCCAGAAAAGGGAAGAAAAATAAGACTATAGAGAGCTACTTTGAGGGGGTGCAAATGTTCCCATCTTTTAATTCTGATGATGAGGAAATATTCTTACCATCAGGGAAAGACGTGGAGGTTGGGGCCTCTGTATCCCAGACATCCCAGGTGGATGTCCGGTGGGCTCAGGACTTGGAAGAGCTCAAAAAGGGTTTTGAAAATCAAGTTAGACAGGTGGAGGAAAAACTGGGAAGAGAAATGAGAGAGATGCAAGAAAAGCATGAAAAACGGGTCAATACCTTGGTAAAGGAGACCCAAAAAAATGCTGAAGAAAATAACACCTTGAAAAATAGACTCACTCAACACCTATTCAGTGCCATACCAATCAAACTGTCAGATAATTATCTTTCAGAGCTAGAAAAAAATAATATTAAAATTCATCTGGAAGAACAAGTGGTCCAGAATATCAATGGAGCTAATGAAAAGAAATGCTAGGGAAGATGGCCTAGTCCTAAAAGATCTCAAATTGTAGTATGAAACAGCAATTATAAAACCAGTTGGTACTGGCTAATAAACAGAAGTATAGACCAGTGAAATAGGTTAAGTACTCAAGACACAGTAGTAAATGAATATACAATCTCTTGTTTGATAAACTCAAGGCTTCCAGCTTCTCAGATAAGAACTCACTGTTTGACAAAAATTACTGGGAAAGCTGGATAATAGTGTTGTGGAAACTGTGCTTAGACCAACATACAGAAGAATAAAGTCTAGATGGGTAAATTATCTAGTCATAAAGGGAATCAAGGGATAGAGTATTTGTTAGATTTGTGGAGAATGGGAAAATTTATGAACAAACAAGAAACAGAGAACATTATGAAGTGCAAAATAAATAACTTAGATAACATTCAATTGAAAAGTTTTTGCACAAACAAGCTCAATGCAACCATGATTAGGAAGGAAGCAGAAAACTGAGGAAAAAAATTTGCAGCTAGTATCTGTGATAAAGGTCTCATTTCTAAAATATATAGAGATCTGAGTCAAATGTACAAGTCATTCCCCAACTGATAAATGGTCAAAGTATACAAGCAGGCAGTTTTCAGAGGAAGAAATTAAAGCAATCTATAGTCATATGAAAATATGCTCTAAATCACTATTGATTAGAGAGATGCAAATCCAAATAACTCTGAGATACCACATCACACTAATCAGATTGGCTAACATGACAAAAGAGGGAAATCATAAATGTTGGAGAAGATGTGGAAGAGTTGGAACACTAATTCATTGTTAGTGGAGCTGTGACCTGATCCAACCATTCTGGAGAGCAATTTAGAACTATGCTCAAAGGGCTATAAAAATGTACATACCCTTTGACCCAGGAATATTGCTTCAGAGACTATATCCCCAAGAGATCATAAAAATGGCAAAGGGTCCCTCATACAAAAAAAAATATTGATAGCAGCTCTTTTTGTCATGTCCAAAAACCGGAAATTGAGGGAATGCCCATCAACTGGGGAAGGGTTGAACAAGTTGCCATATATAAATGTGATGAAATACTCTTGTGCTATAAGAAATGATGAACAGGAGGACTTCAAAAAAAGCCTGGAAAGATTTATATGAACTGATGCTGAGTAAAATCAGCAAGGAAAATATTATGCACAGTAATAGCCACAGTGTATGAGGACTATTTCTGATAGACTTAGCCCTTCACAGCAATGCAAGTCCTAAAGCATTTCCAAGGATCTCTTGAGGCAACATGCAATCTACATCCAGAAAAAAAACTATAGAAGTGGAATGCAGAATGAAGACTATTTTCACTTGTCTTATCTTTTGTTTTGTTTTGTTTCCATGGCTTGTCTCATTCATTTTAATTCTTCTATGTAAAATGAATAATGTGAAAATGCATTTAATAGCAGTTTATGTGTACAGCCCATATAAGATTGCATGCTGTCTTGGGAAGGAGAGCAGAGAGAGGTGGAGAAAATTTAAGACTTTTGGAAGTGATTGTTGAAAACTGGATGTAGCACAGTCCAGGAAGCACAGAGTGCAGCCAACATGGAAGGGACAGGATCCTGAAAAGATTTCAGGGAGCCAGTGGCAGCATCGGTTCCCAGACTGCTCAACCCACAAACAGAATCAAAGTTTGGTGGGAGGGCTCTTTCATCCAGGAGAGGGAAGTATGGTCTGGACCACTGGCAGCAGCCACTACAGTGGCAGCTTCCATTTCTTGGGCCCTCTGCCTAAAACCCCTGGGGTAATTGAGCAGCTGATCTCAATCTCAGCCCTCAGTGGCAGCCCTGGGAGATATCTAACTAAAGCCCTTGGGGAAACTGAGAAGCTATTCTGAATCTCAGCTCTGAGCTCTGCTCTGACAAAGAACTCAAAAGTCAAGTAACTGTATGAGAAAATGCCCCAAAAGGGGAAAAAAAAGTAAGACAATAGAAGGTTATTTTCTTGGTGAGCAGCTATTTTCTTCCACCCTTTTGGATGAGGAGGAACAATTTCAGTCTTCAGAGGAAGATGTAAAAGTCAAAGTTTCTGCATGAAAAATCTCAAAAATAAATATGTAATGGTCTCAGGCAATGGAAGAATGCAAAAAGGATTTTGAAAATCAAGTAAGAGAGGTGGAGGAAAAATTGGGAAGAGAAATGAGAGTGATGAAAGAAAACCATGAAAAGCATGTCAACAGCTTGGTAAAGGAGACACCCAAAAAAGCTTCAGAAATTAACACCTTAAAATTAGACTAACTTAAATTGCAAAAGAGGCCCAAAAAGTCAATGAGGAGAAGAATACTTTAAAGAACAGAATTAGCCAAATGCAAAAAGGAGGCTCAAAAACTTACTGAAGAAAATAGTTCTTTAAAAATTAGAATGAAGAACATGGAAGCTAATGACTTTATGAGAAACCAAGAAAATATGAAACAAAACCAAAAGAATAAAAAAAATAGAGAATCATGTGAAATATCTCCTTTGGAAAAAAAAAAACTGACTTGGAATATAGATCCAGGAAAGACAATATAAAAATTATGGGATTACCTGAAAGCCATGATCACAAAAAGAGACTAGACATCATCTTCCATGAAATGATCAAGGAAAACTACCCTGATATTCTAGAACCAGAAGGTGAAACAAATATTGAAAGAATCCACTGAACACCTTCTAAAAGAGATCCAAAAAGAGAAACTCCTAGGAATATTGTAGACAAGTTCCAGAGTTCCCGGGTCAAGGAGAAAATATTGCAAGCAGCTAGGAAGAAATAATTCGAGTATTGTGGAAATGCAATCAGGATAACACAGGATTTGGCAGTTTATACATGAAGGAATTGAAAGGCTTGAAATATGATATTCCAGAAGTCAAAGGAAAAAGCATTAAAACCAAGAATCATCTGCCTAGCAAAACTGAGTACAATACTTCAGGGGAAAAAAATGGTTATTCAATGAAATAGAGGACTTTCAAGCATTCTTGATGAAAATATCAGACCTGAAAAGAAAATTTGACTTTCAAACACAAGAATCAAGAGAAGCATGAAAAGGTAAGTAGGAAAGAGAAATTATAAAGGATTTTCTGAACTGTTTACCTTCCTACATGGAATGATGATATTTGTAACTCTTGAGACTTTTTTCAGTATTTGGGGAGTTGGAGGGGTTATGCACATACACACACACATGCATATGTATGCGTGTGTGTGTGTGTGTGTGTGTGAATACAGAGATCACAGGGTGAGTTGATTAAAAAGGGATGATATCTAAAAAATAAAATTAAGGGGTGAGAGAAAAGGGGAATATACTGGGAGGAGAAATGGAGAAATGGAATATGGCGAATTATCTCTCATAAAAGAGGGTAGAATAAGATTATTCAATGGAGGAGAAAAGGGAGGAGATGAGAGGGAGAAAGTAAAGCTTACCCTCTTCACATTTGACTTAAGGAAGGTATTCACTCAATTTGGTATGAAAATCTATCTTACACTACAGAAAGTAGGTGAAGAAGGGACAAGTGGGGTGAGGCAGATGATAGAAGGGAGGGCAAACAAGAGAAGGGAGTAATTAGAAGTAAGCACGTATGGGAAGGGACAAGGTCAAAAGAGAATAGAATAAATGGGGAGCAGGATAGGACGGACAGAAACATAGTTAGTCTTAACAACATGACTATTAGGACGTCTTTTGCAAAGCTACACATATATAGCCTGTATTGCTTTCTCAATGGGAATGTGTGGGGAGGAAGGAAGGGAGAGAAGTTGGAGCTGAAAATATTAGGAACGAACGTTGAGAAATATTTCTGCATCCAACTGGAAAATAAGAAATACCAGTAATGGGGGATAGAAATCTAGCTTGTCCTACAAAAAAAGAGAAAAGATGGGGATAAGAGAAGGGAGGGGTGTCATAGAAGGGAGGGTAGATTGGAGAAAGGGGTAATCAGAATGCAAGGTGTTTTGGGATGGAGGAGGGGATAGATAGGGAAAATATTTGGAACTCAAAACTTTGTGGAAATGAATGTTGAAAACCAAAAATTAATAAATATTCAAAATTTAAAAAACAAAAAATATCTTTAGCAGAGCAAAAAGAAAAGAAAACTGAAAATAAATAAATTAATTTTTAAAATTAAAAAAAATAAGATTTGGGTTCAGAAATTTACTGTGTGACCCTGGGCAAAACAAGTAACACTTTTTGCCTCACTTTTATCCATCTATAAAATGAGCTAAAGAAAGAAATAGGAAACCTTTCCATTATCTTTGCCAAGAAGACCCCCATAAGTGGTCACAAAGATTCAGAAGGGACTCAAAATGATTAAACAACAAATTCAAATTGTATTTCAACTCATTGCCTTTATAATCATAAGGATTTTCTTTCGTGCATTTAAAAGATATCCATCAGCTTCATTACACTACTGAACTGTTTCTTGGCAGAAAGTCTTTGCAATAGATTATTTAGTATATTGAAAAGAAGACTTAAGCCATATTATTTCCATCTTTCAGTAACTAGAAGTCTTTTCTCTTCATTTCTTCACCAATTACCATGTCTCCCAGACCAGAAACCAGTTCCTAAGGAATTAGGCCTTTAATGCATTGTTCTCCCATCCCAGAACCCAACTGTAGTGATTATTGATTGCCTTAGTTGCACATTACATCAAGGCCACAGGTCACAGCTTGCTTCACTTTAGTCCTACCATTTCTTTACCAGTTGTTATATTGCTGTTGATGATCCCTTCCCTCCTCCCCTCCACTTTCTAGCTTTGGAACCGTAATCAAATCAAGTCTTCCATTTGTCCTGGGAAAGGGTACTTCAATTAATTTCCTTGTGACTACATTTATCATTCCTGAAACTTTTCAAATAAAGTATTTCTTTTGGGCTTCCCCTACCAAATATTTATCATTTACACTCCTATTAAAATGGAAATCCCTTAGGGCAAGGACTTTCTTTCCTTTTCTATTTGTAAACTTATTCTTTATGACAGAGATTGGCATATGGCAAATGTTTCATAACTTATTTTTCATTCATTCATTGATGGAAAACGTTTTAACTCAGTTATATAAGCATTTGAAAATACAAAACCTTAAGGGTGTTTATCGGAGAATGCTATTTTAAGAATGGTTAACCTGTGATAAATGCGCAATGTGAACTGCTGACAAAAAACAGCACCTGAGGACTTTGTTCAAGAAGTCTTTCAATAATTTAAGAATAAGTCAATGAATGAGTTTGTGGTCATATGGGTAAAGATGAATGAAGGAATACAAAGAACAGTGCAAAGGGAAAATTGATTGAACCTGTTAATGATTGGCTATATTGGATGAGAATGATCATATTGATTCTAAATTGTCTCAAGTAGCTAATTGTGTTTGTCCTTTGTTCATGAAGAGGACCATGATGTTAGAGAATGATGACATCATTTGCAGTTGACTTGGATTTGAGTGAGGAAGGGCTATAAAAAGTCACCACTTTACTTTCTCTTCTAGAACCATCTGGATCCTGTGGCTTAATATTCATTAGGATGACTGGAGATGGCCCAGGATAAAATGGGAGACTCTGGCCCTTTTAGACTAAGTCTTTTCAGTTTCTCACTTTGAGTGAAATGATGCGCATTCACTGAATAGGCCTCTTTAAGAAGTGAGTCAAGGGATGGCCCCTTTAATTATTGTATTAAAATAAATCCTAGGAGAGGAAGTCTATCATGGTTGCTGGCCCAAAAGAGAAACAGTTACTATTTCCATTTGCTCTGTGATAGGAGGGCAAGGAACTACTGTTGTCCAATCTATGAGCTGCCGAGTGAATTGGGTTTAAGGCTTGGTCTTTGACAAAGAAATATACCCAGTAAACCCCAAATTAATGAGGTAGCTTTCAGCCAACAAAATGTACCTTCTTTTGGGCAGAGCACCTCAGCTGAAGAGAGGAACTGAGAGGGAGAAGGGGAAGAGAGCTTATAGAAGTAGAGAGGCTGGAATTTTCTGGTCAGATATTTCCATTATATATTCCATTTTTATTTCCATTATATAACAAGGAAAATGAAAGAAGGATTTTTGAGGTTAGTGTCCAATGAGCAACATACAAATAGAGTTTGGACAAGAAATATGAATTAAGGATATTGTTTTGGAATATAATTTTGATACCATGCAAATAAATCAAATATCAGAGGTGGAATGAAGATGAAATAGTACTAAGAAAAAGAATGCTGTACAATATTTCTAAAAAAATAATTCCCTAGATTACTGAGTGCTGTCTATTCAGTATAGTATAGGAATTTTCTTTATCCTGGAAAAGATAAAAAATTCTGCTCCATAACCAGGCACAGAATCTATAAGCATTATATGAGTTTCTGTTTTTAAAATGTGGATTAAAATAATCCTAGCTAAATTGTGTTTACTTAACTTGAGTGTTCTTCCCCCATTAAACATCTCTTCCTAACATGGCAATATTGCTCTAGAATGTTAGCTCATTTGATTTATACATTGACTTCTCTGACCTCTTATGTAAAAATTTCCTGTACTTTCCCCTTGGCAATCTAATTGAGGAATGTTTTTTTTTGTTTGTTTTCTTTTGTTTTTGTTTTTGTTTTCCTGTGGGAAGGTAATATTAACCAGGAAATTTCTGTGAAAAGGCAACTATGAATATGAATATGTAGCAATGTATGACTTTTGCCTCATATATATATTTGAATTTGTCAAAAGATCTTTTGTGTTTGTCCTTCCTTCCTGAAGAGGACCATGACACCAAGATGATATGACTTGCTGCTGACTTTGATTTGGGTGAGGGAGGACTGGGCAAGGTTACCATCCTCACTTCTCCTCCAGTCATCTGAATCCAGTGACCAGATATTCATCAGGATGGCTAGAGATGACCCAGGATGCTCCTTTAGGCCAAGGTGTTTGCAGGTACACACTTAGGGTGTGTTTAAGAAGTAGCCAAGGTAAAGACCCTTTAATGAGGCCAAGAAAAAGAAAGACATCAGGTTGGGAGGGAAACAACAACAGTTCCTATTGATAATCATTGTAAAGCTAGTAGGGTCCAGAAGAGCCTTTAGGCAAGGGCCTATTGGTATCCTAGGTTCAGAGTAGAGTAGGTTTAAGGTTTTGGGAGAAGAGGGGAGGGGAAGGAGAAAAGGGGAAGGGAGAGGAGGAGAGGAGACCAGCCAGTAAAACCCAAGTCAACTGGGTTTACCTTCCTTTTGGAGAGGAGAAGGAAGGGGAGGGGGAGGCATATAAGAGAGGAGGAGCTGAGTATCTCTGAAGCTCCCTCCCAGCCTGATGTCTTTCTTTTTCTTGGCCTCATTCAAGGGTCTATGCCCTGGCTACTTCTTAAACAGCCCTATTCAATGAATGGCCATTACCTCAACCTAAATGAGTACCTGTAAAGACTTTGGCCTAAAAGGCCCAAAATCTCCCAGTGCATCTTAGGTCATCTCTAGTCATTCAGATGACTCTGGAGGAGAAGTGAGACTGGTGACCTGTGCAACCCTCCCTCACTCAAAACAAAGTCAAGTGCAAGTCATGTCAGCATTTCTCTGATGGGATGGCCTTCTTGGCCAACGAAGAATGAACACAATCCTGTGAGTAGATGTAGCTGGAAACAATGTATAATCAAAGGAGTAAATCAGGATTCTAAACTGGGTACTCAAAGGAAGAAACTGGAATCAATAATCAGCAGTGATCACGAGTAGTCTGGTCTATTTACACATGGATTTGATCCATATATAGACTAGTAGTAGCTTGGTAGAGTGGTACCAGTTACGAAGTGGAGTGAGGAGATGCCCAGGTTCAAATCCTATATTTAGCATCTATTAACTATTTGACCATAGGGATGTCTTTTCTCTCTCTCAGCATTTATTTGCTCACTTTTAAAAGAGGAATAATGATCTCTGTAGCTCTAACCTCACAAAAAATGCTGTAAAGATCATAAGAAACAATATGTTTAAAATGATTTTCAGACTTTAAAGTGCTGTGTATATTAATGATGATGGTGAAGATGATGATATATTAGGGATTAGAGTGAATGTACCATGACAAGCAGAGAGATCTGCAGCTGGATGACAGCCAGGCAATTGAACATTTTCACTGAGTCAGTGAGACACATGAATCTTTTTTTTTTTTTAATATTTTTATCTCAGGGCTCCAGTTTCACTTCCTTTAAGGGTGGTGTTAGCAGGCAAGTTGTGTGAAGAGGATACAACCAATAATCTAATCTTTCTTTATTACAAAGTATATTTTGAATACAATTGGAAAATACAATATTTCCAAAAAGGGAGGCACTTCATTATGTAGATTTAACACCTACTGAAGGTGAAATTAGGGAGAAGACAGTCCGTTAGTACTGCCTGGTGCTATTGTAGTCCAATGAAATTAACTATTTTCCATAGCTAAACTTGAATTCAAGTATCTGGAAGCTAATGTTAGAATGTTTTGCCTTTAAGGCTAAAGATGATTTTGATAATATTTTTTGGCAAATTCTTTCCTTTAATCGTTGAGAAGATGAAGCCTAGTTAAATACTCACATATGTCCTTCCATTGTACTTTGATTAATTTGTGATTTCAAAACTCCTGTGTTTATTCTTGTGTTCATCCTTCATGGCTAAAGAAGACCATGTCATTGGAGAAATGATGATATGACTTGTACTTGACTTTGTTTTAGTGAGGGAGGGCTGTGCATGTCATAAGCGTCACTTCTCCAGAGTCATATGAATCCCGTTACCAGATATTCATCAGGATGACTGGAGATGACCCAGGATGAACTGGGAGACTTGGCCCCTTTAGGGCAAGGTCTAAGCAGGTACTCACTTAGGGTGAAGTAAGGCCCATTCATTGAATAGGCCTTTTTAAGAAGGAGGCAGGGCATGGCCCTTTTAATGAGGCCAAGAAAAAGAAAGACATGAGCCTGGGAGGGAAACAGCAAGAGTTACTATTGATAATCACTCTGAAGCCAGGAGGTTCCAGAAGAGAGCCTTTAGGCAGGGGCCCAGTGTTTCCTGAGCTTCAGAGTGCAGTATGATTCTGAATATCCATGAGTGAAGGCCATATCACATTGCAGGGAGTGGGGGGAAGCGTGGAAAATAGAAAGGGAATAAGTACTTATATAGCACCTTATCTGTGCCAAGCATTGTGCTAAATGTTTTAAAAATATTATCTCATTTTACCCTCATAACAACCCCGGGAAGTAGGTGGACTTTATTTCCATTTTAGAGTTGAGTAAACTGAGGCAAGCAGAGGTTAAGTGACTTGCCCAATGTCACAAAGAAAGCATCTGAAGAAAGCATCTGAGACCAGATTTGAATGCAGGTTTTCTAGACTCCAGGTCTTGTGCTCTATCTGTGCCACCTACTAGACTATTTCCAAAGAGAGAATATTGTGAGTGATTAGTTTGCATTCATTTGAAAGCACTGCATGGTTCCCCCCACACTAGCTAGCATGAACTCCTTCTCCTACTTGATTTTGGTCCCAGTATATTCTCAATTTATAATGTGTATCCACAGTAGACTTAATGTTAAACAAATTTGGTGGCTGATCCAGTTGTAGTCACAAGCAGTAGTGTTTTTCATCAATGTTATTTTTCCATCCCCTAACAAAATCCTCCCGTGATGTCTGTCTCATGTTATGGAGATTTCCCTGGATTCTAGAAGGCTATACCAGTCATGGGCAAATGCTGGTATATTCTCCTAATTTGGAAAGACATCATACGTGGTGAAGAACTGTGTTTCTTGTCTGAATGTCACAGCCTGCATTTGGAAAGAACCATCCCCAGCTGGGATGAATGATTTGGCCAAAACAACTCTTAGAGTTAAGTTTTAGAGGAATTGAGATCTGTGTCAGTGGAAGCAGTATTCATAACAATGAAAACTTTTTTAAATAACTGAAATATTCAATTTCAGCTTTTTAGGTGGAGATAATTAGTTCATACTTTCTCATACAGGGGTGAATTACACTCAGGAGGCTTTATAATTTACCAAGACTCAAAACAGTATAAAGCCATTTGTGAATGGAAGTGCTACAAGGATCTAAGTATAGTAGTTTTGTAAACCATCAACTTTAAATTTACCAGTATATATAGAATGCTTAAGTTGAAGATCAACTGTATTCAGATAGGCATATGCTCAACTCCCACCAAAGTGAATGCAAAGAAGCCATGATCATTCTAATTCTTGAACAGTACAAACTCTGGACATTACAGAAACCTCAGCAACAACTTATTTACTTAAATAGGTGATTTTGATGATGAAATGACAACTTGTGGAAATATTATTTTTATTCACATTTGACTCACTTCCACTAACTTGTCCTTTGTTGATAATAGAACTGGTGAGCTAAATGTAAATATCTGTCAGTTCTATAGTAGTCTTAGAATGGATGCTGATACTAGTTGGCAGAAAGACAGGAACCTCCCTGTAGATTAAAATGCAAATGTTATTGCTGAAAACAGCAATAAACCAAGAGTCCATGTTGCCTTTCAGCTTTCTGATAGCAGTTTGCTGAATCAAGGCACTGAATCACTCAATATTGTTAAGTATCTATCCTATGCAGGCATTCTCATAAACATCTGCTCTGAGACGTCTATGTCAAGTACAAGTTTTAAGGATACACAGCCTTCGCCATTAAATAATTGTGAGGCTAAACAATTTCTCTATAACAAATTGTGTCCAAATAGCTGTCTTCAGAACAAGAAAAGGAATGGAGGAAAGCAGTAGTAAAACACTGTGGGTCTTAAGTACATTACTTCAATTTGTATAAATATAGCAATTAGAACTTTATTTTTACTTAACAGGAAAGTTTATAGGTCCCCAAAAAATAACTGAAATGGGAGAAGAGAGGGACAGAGAGTATTGATGAATATACAGAGGCAAAGGATATATGTTTATAGATGGAATATAAAATAGAGAGATGAAAATCTTGTTCATACAATTAAGTCAATTTTAACTGAAATATGCGGATGTTTTTGGAGGGTGGAGAGAGAAAAAATATCAAAATCATTAAATTAAAATATTAAATCCCATTTCAGTTTATATATCTTTCTATCTAATCTCTCTCCCTTTCTACATATATGTATAAATATATAAAAACATATGTATGCATACAAATATATACATGTATACATACAAATATAAACCTATAAGTGTATGTATATATACATAAAAATGTGTATGAATCTATACATCTTATATAATTATATGTTTATACATTTTCTATCTTTATTTTTATTTTTATTCATCACATAGATTAATTCAACTTTTGATGTTCAACATCGCAGATCCCTAGTTGGTTCTTCCATCTAATTGCATGGCTGGAATGTAGAGTAATAAATTCCTCCAAAAGTCTCCCTTTATCAGGACTCAGAATTTTCCTGATAACTCTCCTTTTTCTATCAGCAGCCAATGCTTGATGTCTACTCCAGCACCCTAGTTACCCACTACCACTTTTCAGCTTCCTTTTGTATATTATCTTCCCTCTTTAGATTGTAAGCTCCTTGAAAGGAGGAGATGTCTCTATTTTTCTTATTTGCATCCTCAGTCCAGAGCAGAGTGTATAGCATATATAAATGTTTAATGAATTGAAACTGAATTACAATCTCTCTCTCTCTCTCTCTGTCTCTCTCTCTGTCTCTCTCTGTCTCTCTCTCTCTTTCTCCCCCCATATTTATATGCAAAGCTATCATTAGATTGTTATTGTCATGTTTTTAGGCTATGAAAAATGTCATTTAGATCCAGGATAAATAACTTTTTAAATGGTATTATTATTCATAATAATGATTTGAGTCTATTTCTCTAAAATAATAACAAAATAATTACTTTTCTTTATAAAGCATATTATGCTTTCCAAGAAGCTGAATAAATACGTGTTACTATTTACCTCATTTTAGAACTGTGGAAGCAGAGACTCAATTATAATTGAATGACTTTTCATTGATCAATCAGATAGCAAGTATTGGAGGTGGCAAGTACCATCAGATCTTTTGACTGCCGGGCTTTTCCCACCTTACCAAATGTTTCTTTCTTACAATTGACAGAGCTTCCAAATATGTAACTTTTCTTGATTTACAAGTCTTATTTCTCACAAAAGATTTTTGGATATATTTCTTCATCTCAAGTGAAGTAAATTAATACTGGGAGCATAGCAAAAAATAGTCTTATACTTTTAACAGTTGAATTAAAGCTCCTTAAGTAATACTTGAATGTGGCTTTTAACATTAAGATAAAATTTTTACATAAAGATAAAGTTATCGTTTTGTACAAAATTATAGTTGCTAACCCTTTTGACTGGTCAATGTGCTTATGAACTGTCTCCATAAAAATCCTAGTTTCAATCTTCCTTTCTTTGGACAGCTTCCATCCAACATCAACTGATTTAGGAAAATTAATTTAAATTGTCTTTCATGGTAGCTCTTGCCCAATGTCTAACTGTGGTATGAAGGCTATGCCAGAAGGATGCAAGCTTCTGCAAGCATTAATACCTTTATGTATATGACTGTAGATCAACTAAGGAGTAGTCTGTTTAATTTCAGAAAGGCTCACATCTAAGAGTGCCGCAGGAAGAAGGAACTGTGATGACACATATTCTGAAAGATCATCCAGCAAGCAAGCAATTGTTACTTACCATTCCCAAGAAAATTGAGAATTTTTTGAAGCATTCAAGTAATTTTCATAATGGCCAAATGAAAACATACTTGACATATACTGGCAAAATGATGGAAGATTTTCTAAAGCCAATTACAAATAATATGGGAAGTTACCTTTAAAAATGCATATAATTTCATTTTTATTGTTACTTCTCATCAGTTTGATTACTCTAACATTATTTGTAACTGTATCAAAATTGGACTCTTCTTTGCGGGTGCTTTTAGGTTGCTCAACTTTATACTATTGTTTCTGACCTAGCATTGGGAGATTTAATCAGTTAGTACAAAACCAAGGGTATAAATGCACTGTCACAATGCACTTTCTGACTTTTCTACAGGTTATTCTTTGTTATGATCACTTTCACATTATGAGATTATTAAAAATATTACTACTACTACTAATAAAATGAGATTATAGTAATATTAATAATAATAAATGCAGAAATAACAATAATTGCTAACATTTGTTATGCTGCCTATGATTTTCTAGTCACTGCTTTACAATTATTATTTCATTTAATCCTTACAATACTCCTAAGAGTTAAGTACTATTATTATCTTTATTTTCCAGATGAGGAAACTGAGATAGATGGAAGTTAAGTGACTTTCCCAGGGTCATCCAGCTGGTAGATATTTGGTATCAGATTTGAACTCATCTTCTTGATTTCAAGCCCAGTGCCTTATATTCTGTGCCACCACTGAGAAAAAGAATGCAGCTACCCACTTTATAAGTTTGCTTTTAGCAGGTATGTATTAGAACGTGGTGAAAACCATTGGTGAAAAGAAAATCAAAACAATACGCACATTGCATTTCAATCCATCATGAAAAATCTTTGATTTTCTGGTGGAAGGAGGGATTGTGGAATCAGAGTAGGCTGCATTACTGACCTATGCTCTGAGGGCAGAAACTATTATGAGAGTAACTTCCTTCACATAGCAATATGGATAGGACTTTTTTTAATATTTTTTTTTTACTTCCGTGAAGGAGTTCAACTATAAAAAAATAATGAATGCCATCCTCAGCCATTAAAGACATGGATAGGCTACATCAGTATGCAATGTAAGCTGACTATGAATGTAAATGAAGGTCACATTTTACTATTATTGTATAATGCAAAGTAAAAAAAAATACTTTTCTATAAACTACAAATGGTGGGAAAGTCTCACTATGTCTAAAGAGTGTGACAAAAGGGATAATGTCCCAAAGGCATGATTAATGATGATAAGGAAGAAAGAGAGGAAGAGAAATATAAGGATGTTATTGCTGCAGATGATATTTTGGGTGGTTAGATTGCATTTTTTTTTTCATTTTTTCACCATATAACATAAGCTTGTTGAGCACAGAAACTGTTTCATTTTTGTATTTGTAGATGCTGTGCCTGACACAGAAGTTCATATATAATAGTAATTGAATATTATATAAATTAAAAATTTAAATGACATCCCAGAGACTAGCTAGTGAAACCCCTTTATTTTTATAGATAATTGGAGCCTAGAATAATTACATGTTTTCCCCTAAGTATTACAAGTAGTTAGTAGCTGAACCTTGGTCCTGTGAATTCCTATTTCATTGTATCAAATTTCCACCTTTAACACCAGGGTTGTCATTCTAATTAAATTTGAGGATCATCCAAAGTCAATGAAGAAGCACATGGTGGGCATGAACAAACTGCCACACATTATGCATAAGGAATTACACATAAATGTGTTATAAAGAGTGTCACCACAGAAAGTGTGACTAGAAATGATGATGGACTTGTCATGTACCAGTGGGAGAGCCAACTAATATGGAGACCAATTACTCCATTAGTAGTAACCTGAATTCAAGAGAAAATGAGGAAGACTCACAGGATATAGGGTGCACTTTTTAATGTAAAATGGGGAGGAATGGCTTAGAAGTCAACTTGTCCAAGTAAGAAAGAGTTGCTCTCTGAATTGTTGGAGGGAATATTCATTTTGATAAGCTCACAAACATTGGGATATTGGAATATGATAATCCTTGAATAAATAAAGATATAAGACATCCACAAGGAATTCCTATCCCCATGCGGTTTGAAATTGCTCTATAACTTAGTAGATGGTCTTCAAGAGTAGTTGTGACTAAAGAATTATTTTGTGATGAGGACTTAGCTAGAGTGGCCTTGTAAGCCTTTCCAGGTTGGTCCTGAGACATTTCAGAGCTAGCAAGCTTTTTCTATGGCTCAAAAGAATCTGGGATATCTCCATTCCAAAATGTCATCAGAGCAAAATTTTAGTGGAGAAATGATAATAGTAGCTCATAATTTATAAAGTGCTTTATGTTCTACTTAAAATTTCATAGGTTTTATGTTATTTGGTCCTGATTATTTACAGTCACTTGGAGTGGGGTGTGGGACACCCTCTTTTTTTTCAGAATTTAGGGAATTTGCTCCTTGTTTGCTCTTGCCCTCCCAACTTGAAAAGTGCCTAATGTTTCATCCAGTTAGAAATCAGATTACCTAATGTTGTATGGTTTCCTTTCAATTAATTATCTTATTTGATTAATTACTTTTAATCTACAAAAGTCTAATTCTCTCTGTATCTGAGTCCAGCCCTTAGCTAAGGAAGGGGTCTGGTCCCTCTTTGTTAGGCACTGATATGCATTGCTTAATAAATAAATATGCTCAGAAGATCAAACCTTTGTTTCCTAAGTTACGTCTTCTTTCATCCGCAACAGAAGAAATTTTCTCCCTTTATGGTGTCCTACTTAATTGTTACCAGATCTCTGTTGGGTCTAGTGTGTTTGTTCCTTCCTAGAGTCAGTAGAAGATATTTTCTTCCACATGTGGCATCATGATGCCTCATGCTGATATTGCTCTCCATTAATTAGATTTCCATCTCTGTTTGCTGTCACCTCCTCTGTCATCAGCCACCACACTAGCAAGTTTTGCAAAAAAGCCTGATTATTGGCAGGGACTATGATGGCCATGATGTTGTCTGGGCTTATCATTCCACCTTTGACTATCAATAAAATAAAAATAAACACAAGATAAACAGCAGTGACATGTACTCACTTGCCCTATCTCCCACCCAACAGGTTATATTATTCCTGCCTTATTTCCAGGGTTATGCTAATAAGTGTTTAACAACTGACTCTGTGGGGGATAAAATTTATGTGACACTTTTTAAAGCTTTGATCTGCACTATTAATATTTTTCCACCATTCTTCTTAATCTAGACAATCAGCAAATCAAACCTTGATTTAAAGCATTTGACAATTTCTGGGGTGTTAATGCTCATACTAAAACGTTAACAATAAGTTCTCCTTAGCCAGTATGAGTTAGCTCCAACACATCCTAGAGTCACTTTCCGCCAGGAAGGAAAGGATCAAAAAGGATTGCCAAAGGGACACATTATTCCTTTAACATATTCACTTTTAGCTTAATCCCAATGCATCATCAGTCCTTCTGGCTCTTCAGCCGACTAGAATGCTCCTCCTAGCTCTTCCATACAGCATGTACTCACAGCCAGAAACAGACTCACTAAGCCTGTACAGTTTGAGTTGGAACCAAGGAAATAAAGTCTATGCATGTTCCTGTAACCTATGGAAATGCTGTAATAACTGGACCTTCATTGACCAGCTTCACCTCTCATTAACTTCAATATGTACACACTGTTTTCTTTAATATGAAACTTGTGAAAAGTGAACATTTTTCTATGTCCTCAGTGCCTTGCACAGTGACTATTATGTAAGTAACATGCATTTTTGTTGAATGAACATATGTTCAACTCCCTTGGCCCAAAAGAGAATACCATTGAGTCTTAGAGAGTTCAATCAATCAATCAACATACGTTTATTTAGCACTTAAGTGCCAGGAACTGTATTCAGTATAGCTCAGGAACTATTAAAAGCCTTTGGATTTTATTTTATTCATTTCATATTACATCTGCGTAATATGAAAAAGTAAAGTTTTGAATAATCTGAACAATCTACCTTGGCCAGTTGCAGATTTTATGAACAGAAAATGAAGCTAGGGCAGCTAACATTGTATGATGACCAAGTATTTAAGAAAAGCATATGCATGCATGTGATTCCTAAGTATGTAAAAATAAGTGGAAAGATAAAACTATTGCATAATAAAATGTTATTTTTTTAATCTTCCCTTTTAATTTACTTAATATATTATCTCTTGCTACTTTTTAACTATTTTCATCCAGTCTGCTTAGATTGAAAGAGTCTTCAAAGCCATCATGGAGTTATCCAAGTAATTCTCCCTGATTGAGAATATCTTTTATTATTTCTATATTCATTGCTTCTTATTGAGACCTCCTCATTTAAAAGATTTGTACAATTTGAGTTAAATTAGACAAAAGCCTCCTAAAGAGACACCTTGTAGCCTTAAATGCAGTAGCAAGCACTTACAAGACATCCCCTGAGGTAATGTCATTTACAACCCTATTATTAATTGACCTCAGTTGGTCCTAAAAAGTACAAACCACTCATCTAAATATAGATAGTCCCTCAACTAACCACTGGGAGTCAGAGGTACTTCATTCATCTTATCAAGTTAGAGCTTAAATACACAGAACAATAACCTGGGAATTGAACAGGGTGGATTAGACATGGTATCCTCATTAGAATTCAGCAGCCGCATAAACAAATGAACAAAGGAAAAGTCTCATAAACATAAAATAGAGGGGGAATAAAAGAACATAAAGAAAGAATATGGATGCTCTTTTTTAATTGGTCTGTAGAAGAAGACTTTTTCAAATCAGCCCAGAGTCCTGTGGAAGAGAATACAGGTGGCATTGTCTTTACAGGCAAATTGATTTCCTTAGAAGTTTGAGCCATATGTATATACAAACCTTGACAGACCATGGCCCTAATTTTGGATCATTAAAAAGTGGCATTTTATCCTATACCAAGATGACCGCTAACATAGCTTTTGCTTTAGAATAGGCATCTGATATTAATTCCCTAATGTTAAATTTCTTCTATGGTGACTTTCACAGAAGGAAAAAGAAGAGGGACCAGATACAGATGTATCTTATCAACCTACAGAGGTTTCAGTTTATATTTATCCACAATTGGACTGAAAGCTAATTATTTTATATATGGGTTGGAAAAAAGTATGTTCTGAAGTTTATCTCCCAGACAGAAAAAGAGAGTCATCAATGGAACCTAAGAATAAACACCAAAATAATTCTAATAGTCAAGTTAGCAGTTATCATTAATGGGGATTGGTGTGAAAGTAGGACTGCCACACACTTATAGGGACAAGAAAAAAAAATAACTTAATCCATTATTGGAAACACAAGTCAGTGTGTTGGGCAAATGTCAATTAAAAAATTCATAAGGTTCTTTTACCACCATAATAACCAATCACCATATTGCATATTTACAAACCTGTAGTGGTACCTGAAGAGATTCAAGATGCCACTAGTGGAGATGCCAAAGGCATAGATCATAAACTGACCAAGTCTTCACACGTTTTACATTTTTTGTCCATGTCCTCCCATCAATCTTCCATGCAAAATCTATCCAATTGACATCTTCACCTAGAGAATTAAAGATTTTATTGGTATAAGGGCAGTACTTAGTCTATCCAGTAGCTATCCGTTAGCTTTGTTACACGGTGGATTCATCTTTTTTCAAATTATACACTTCTGGAATGAGAATATTGATGGCATTCCTTGCACATTAGTCATTGTGGGTGATCAGGTACAGCTTACTCATACCCACAATAATTCTCTCAGTTCCTCTTTTTGTTACTCTTTGATTCTTAGCACACTGTAGGGTCCCAAAATATGTACCCACATGGCATTGGCAGAATAAAATATGTGGCAAAGATGGATTTCTATGTTAGGACGTAGTTTAAAGTTATGGAGCAGATAGAGTTTCCCCAATGAAATCTAGCTCATTTATTCTTGCTTTTCAAACCAAGCGCAGCTCATATGACTACAGTACCTGTCTAAGTTACCTATAATGATGGACTCATTCAATGGACTACCAATGCAATTGCATGTCATATTTTGAGCAATAGACATTTTTTATTCATTTGGCTTGTCTGTTTGAAAACGATATTCACATTAGGTAAAACCAAGTGGAACAAAGCCAGACAGGCCCTCCACCTCACTTACCTTGTCAA
This sequence comes from Bettongia penicillata ogilbyi, assembly GCA_023548195.1. Taxonomy (NCBI): domain Eukaryota; kingdom Metazoa; phylum Chordata; class Mammalia; order Diprotodontia; family Potoroidae; genus Bettongia; species Bettongia penicillata. The sequence goes on from JAJHZJ010000083.1 coordinate 2,531,407, forward strand.
GCTGTCTCCCTTTCATACATTCTGCCTCTCAGCTACATTATTGCTCTATCATCAGGCATCCAAACTCATGCAAAGAATTTAGAGTAAGCTAAAGCTCATCTTTCCCAGTACTCATTTATATCTGTTCTGAAAACATGCAGATTATTTTGTTTGAAGACATATCTACACCTAGCCTGCCTTATTATTTAGAAAATGATGCCTGCTATATTTTGGAATATACTTCATGTGAATCATTAGTATGTGGCAACGTTGCACATTAAATTAAATTTATCTCCAAAACTTATAAAATACTATCTTTATAAATGTCTACCATGAAAATCATGCTCAGCTTTTAAAATTGGGACAATACTGTTTCAAATTGCAAAATGACCACTTTTTATGGTTGACAACACAGAACATTTATAGGTATAATATAGAAGGTATAATTTGAAATTCATTATACACAGTTAACCACAAATGAAGGACCAAATACAATTACTTTTGCATATTAATAGATATTGTTTTTACTGGTAGGATGAAATTTAATTTTATTACATGTTACTTTGATTATAGTCTTAGAGGACCCAGTGACAAAATTTCCTCTAATGTTTCCTATTTATAACTGTTTGGTAATTATATAAACATGTAAATTTATTTAAAATATTAAAATGAAATATCCCAAATGATTGTCATAATATGATTTTTCATGGAGACAAACCTGGACAAAATTTTCTCTGCATTCTTCCCCCAGCACCCCACTCTAATGCCCACAAAGTTTCAAATTTCAAACAATTCCAAATACTTCATTAGACATCATTTAATGTGATCTTCTCATCAGCCTTATAAAATCATTTCCTATATAAGGAAAATCAAAAACTATTCACATCTCCATTTAAGGGATCCATGATTTCATTAATGTGGTTCTTCTATTCATAACCATAGATTATACCCCTATACGCTTTCCCAGATAGTCTCCATTGGCTCCTATGACCAAGACATAATAAACTTCTTCCTAAGCAATCGCCTGATGACAAAACGTTAAGGATCTTGCTCAAGGTTGCACCAATGGAAAATGACAGAGGCAAGAATTGAAACAAGGCACCGGGATTGTTATTCTATCGCTCTTCACCTACTTGACTTCCGTCTATTTGTCTACTCCAGAATAACGCGCAGCTGCTTCAGGGAAGAGCAGTAGCTTTCATTTCAATATCACCTTAAGTACTAGAAAGCATGTTTTCATATATGAGCTCCTCACAGCACCCTTGTGAAGTAGGAAGCAAAAATTTCATTATCAACATTTTATATATGAATAAAATGAGATTCCCAAAGATATTAAGTGAGTTGCTTGAAGCCAAGGCATTGATCCCAGCATACTAAGTGCTTCTGTACCCAGTTCCCGACTTATTTCCTCAGAAGCCAGGGAATTTGCTCACCATTTCTGGTTAGATATGAGAGTCCCAGGAGATTGGTGAAAAAAGTATAAAATAGCATAAAAGGAACACTGTTGCCTTGTCATCCTTGATGTCACCCCTCCAGATTAACCTCTCTATATGTGTTTAGGGAGGCTTGACAAAACCAGACTATGGTGCATTTCTGAGAGAAATGGGAATAAGATCAACAGTCTTTCAGCCTTCTCTACACAGTAAATCTACACAGTACATCTGGGGTGTAGGGTGTGTTCAGGGAGGACCAATACCTTTGGTGTGATGGCTCTCAAATCCTTTTCAGGACTCTTTCCACTTTGGGTATCCACCTGTTCCACTCAACTCTCACCTGTGGCTCCAAGAACGTACAGCATGTGCAGCAGCCACAACCCAGTAAACCATTTTGACAGACTGGCCAAACCAGGTTGAGGGTAGCCAAGAGTTACCCTCTGGTGAATTAGAGGGGTGTCTACCCCAAGCATTCCTAGTAGAATAGGTGGATGAGAACAATCCGTTCCAATGGTCATAAAGGACGCTGAACCAGGTGATGTGGAGCACTTAGAGCTTGGTTAGACACCAAAGACACCAAGTTCATTCACTGTATCCTGAGCCATCATCAATCATCTTGATACTGTGCTGCCACTGGACTATGATGCCTCTGGAGGAGAGAGTGAGGCTGATGACTTTGTGCAACTCTGCCTCACTTGAATTAAATTTATGCACGAATCAAAAGATATCACCCATATCATTTTACCATTATACCTCAAAATCCTATGGCAAGTGATGAAGCAGCAGGTGCAGATACACTGGGAACCATAGAACAACCCTGCACACAGGTGGCCCAGGCCATAGGGTTTTTTTTTACTGGAAGCATCAGTGGGATCCGGCAGGCCCCCCAGGTATCTGAGAAACCTTTGAAGGATTGCACTGTTCATCTCCTGGTGTGAGAAAATTGTCTGTCTGCCCAACCCTTGCCTGATTACCGTGGCAGGCAGGGAATCTCAATCTGTAGACAAAACACAAAAAAAATATACAAAATGTACAAAAAACATCTGCAGAGATGATTCCACTTACCATCGGCACACGGAACAGGTGCACACTAATAGAAAACACAAAATTCAGTAGACCTGAAAGATGAGCTTCTCTTCTTGCAAGAGCACTCAACAGGTATCACATTTCAAATAGCAGCTCTGAGTGAAACAAGGCTGGCAAATGAAAGCCAACTTACTGAAGTTGGGTCTGGATACATATTTTTCTAGTTTGACTGCAGTGAAAGAGAGAAGCTAGTGTAGGTTTTGCAATCAAAACTAATCTGGTCAGCAAACTGGTATGCCTACCAAATGGAGTGAATGAAAATGTGATTGTCACTTTCAGGAAAATGTTATGCCACCATCATCAGTGCCTATACTCCCATCATGATGAATCCTTATTATAAACACAAAATAGAGAATGATGATAAGATAGATTTAAAATAATTTATTTGCTATAGTATAACACAGTACCTTTTCCATTTGAAGAATTGAGTTTCTGAGGGTATTTTCTTAGTGAACTTTGCACTTAAGAACTAAAAGAGGTTTCTGACCATAAGTCAGATGATTGTTAGACTGAGAAGAGACAGAGAAAACAGTTAACAAAAGAGTGAAAAGAGGAGTCAAAATGGAAGTGTCCGAAGAGGAGTTTCAAGGGAGATGATGGAGCTTTCATTATCTTTAAATGTAGCCCAACTGAATCTTTGACCAAGAAGTTTAACTGATTAAGACTAAAGAAAGCTTCATGATCATTAATGGAAAGGTCCATTGGGGAGAAATTTTGAAGGTGTAAATTGACTTTTTATTCATGTATCCTTGTCACACATGTTTTCTGTTCAAATGTTTCTTCACATGTACTACCTCATGGCATAGTTTTCTTTACTTGTTGTTCCACACATTATCCCTATCCTTGTCTTCTCTTCTTGGTGAATCAGGTCAACAAGAACACATGTGCTTGTATGAGGACACGGTCAAAGTTCAAGGAGTAGGGAACTGGATATTCTGTTATTACATTTTGCTATATCTATCTATATATTTAGAACTTTAAGGGACTGAAAAGTTGTTTCTTATTTTATATGTAATGGGATACCCCTGGCATAATTTTATAATTCTATCAACTGAAAAGGACAAAAATAAATGTGAAAATTTTATATTGGGTGGGAAAATCTCAGAAAAAATATTGCAAAGACAAGGCAATTGATGTCAGTCCCAAGATAATTTGTATACAACTGGAAGTACTTTGGAGCTGAAAGCTGGGGAACCCTAAACCCCAGAGCTGCTTTATTACTGGTAAAATGTACATTTCCCAATTATTGTCAGCAAGAATGTGGATGTGGTTAATCACTATGAGCTAGAAGTAAGGTCACTCATTGTAGGGGCTCATTTTGACCAGGAAGGGCATGTAAGAACTGAGTTCAGAGCTGGGAGAAAGGCTTGCCATTTTATCTTTCACTGTCATCTAATGACTGAAAATGCTGACTGGCAAAAGAGAGGATTTACCTCTTTGCCCCCCACCTCTCTCTCTCTCTCTCTCTCTCTCTCTCTCTCTCTCCCTTCCACCTGATACTTGAGAAGTAGAAAACCCTCAAAAGTAGACAGAGGAACAGAAGTTAGAAAGCCCAGCAAATTGTAAGCTCAAGATCTCTACCCTTTATGAGAAAGCAAAATACTCTCTCAGGGACATGAAGGAATTGCCTGACCCAACAAAAGAATGGAGCAGGCAGCAGAGGAGTGGCACCCACCAGCAATGGATTGAAGCATCCTGGAAGTGGAGCCACTCAGCCCAGTAGAGAACTGACCTGGTTTAGTCACAAAATAGTCTAAGTGTCAAGTTGCTCATGAAAGTGGTGAAGCAATCTATCCAAGAAGAAATCCCACTTTGAAGTGTAGTTACATTACCAACACAAGAGCTGTATACTTCAGTGAACTTTCATGTGGCCTATTTTTGAGGGAGAAAGAAAAATCATAGGAAGTTGAGATCCATAGTTCGAGCCTTGTGAGTAGCCCTCATTTCATTTCTGTGGCCCATACATATGAGGTCCACTCCCATGAAACTATAAGTATTTTTGCTCTTGCCCATGGACCAGTGTGTCCATTTGTGGGAGAGTGTGGTCCAGGTTTATGGATAGAATGTTAGTCTGTAATTATTCTTGTTTTGCCTTCTGTTTAGTAGTTGTTTTGATTAGAAAGTAATTGAATTAATTGATCTATTTGTTAAATGGAAAGCACAATTAGGGATTCATAACCTATATAGTTTATAGTAGTAGGAAAGGAAGTGCCTTTCATGGTTGCCCCTAGAACTCAGAGGAGTTAATTGTGGAAACCTCCACCACTCTGAGGAAACTCCAACCTACCAATGGGACTATAGGTTAGGGTTATTGAGTTAAGACAAAGGGAGAGAGACAGAGACACAGAAATAGAGAGACACACAGAGACAGAGACAGACAGATAAAAATACAGGAAGAAAAGAAGAATGGAAGGAAAGAAGAAAGGAAGGAAGGAAAGGAAGGAGGATGAAGATTATTTTTCATACAGATGAGGAAACTGAATTCAAGAGGTGTTGTGACTCTTCAAAGGGTATAGATAACAACAGGAAATTCATTTGAACCAAAGTTCTCTGGCTCCAATCTATCACTATGTCCACTGTACCACATTGTCTTTCCACATGTGTCATATGACAGATGAGAGTGAGGGAATCCCTGTGTGGGAGATCATGAGCTATGGTTTGAGAGCACTTTGGCCCGTACAAAATTTAGAAACTGAGATAGCTGACTTAAGATCCAGACATTTTATATGCATAAGAAGCAAACTATGAATTCCAATCTAAACATGGAGGCTTAACACATGTAAGATTATTCATGTGCTTCAGATAGGAATAATGGTAGAAAAGGTAGGAGTAAAGATAAAAAGAAACAAATCTATCATTGATGACATTTATGTTTTCTATAACAAACTGAGTATGTGTTTTCATTTTTATTCATTCACCTTCACAAAGTATCTGTGCAACACAATAAAAAGATTTCCTCTGACAGTGGCAAAACTGAGGCAGAGAAAGGTGGCAATTAGTCTAAGATCACAATATATTTTCAAAGCTGGGAAAAGTACCAAGGCTGCTGAAATCATAATTAAACATTTTACCCAATAATTAGACTATGCTCCCTCTTGATACAATAGAAAATTTGCCATAAAACAAATTGAGAACTTAGCTTGAATATGCTGCTTTTTGCTGTTATAATATCTAAGTGCTTAACTGATGAAGTAATAAAGCCAGAGGCTTTCTTCCGGTCTACATACTTAACAGGTTGTTGACAATTTTGGGGGGACAATTTGATGAAGCTGTCTTTACAAAGGCTATTCATTTTTCTGCTGCAATTGGATTTGATGACTTAAACCTATATCAACTATTTTTGATGACATCTAAGATACTTAAGAAATGGATCCAGGAAATCTTCCAGATCACAAAATGCCAAGGAGAATAAGGTTAATGTCACTTAAAATTGAGATGAAAGTTTTAGAAGAGGAGAGTGTGGGCTGCATCTGTACTGACAGCTAGTACAACATAACAAGAATAATATTGTGCAAATTAACCTAGGGATGGGTCAGTAATAGTGCTGTGAGAGCTACATCTCTTTCTGGAATGCTAGAACAGCTGCTAAATGAACAGAGACGATATACTGATGGTGTAGAAGTTTATTGGTTATCAAAATTTTGATATACTTGATACACACATACCGTGTATATTTTTTTTTCTACTCTGTAGTTCAACAGATTACCTCACTGAAAAGAGAGATCCACCATTTTTGCTGAAAATGGAATGAGAAGTCGCAGTAACAACTACAGCTGTTATTGCATAAGAAAAGGTGATGATGTAGTAACAGATGCTCTACATCTCCCTCAGTGACAAAACAGGAAAGTAATTTCAAAGAGGGTTGGCAAAGTGAAGAAAGCAATTAAGTTCTTTCTGAGCAAGGAAACCAAAGCAATTAAAGCAGATGAAAGGAAAGGGAAACAAATGTGTCACCTATACTGAGCCTATAACAACTTGACCCCAAATACTTTGACAGGAGCAAAACTCATACAAATGTTTGTGGGCACCAATTTCTTGATGTCTTAACAGGATTTCCCTTACAATATGACTCCTGAAACTCCTACTTTCCTCCTGCTGCATTTTGTCTTAGTTAAGAGACTTGTTTGATCACAGCAGGTGGTGATGGTCATGTAGACAGCTTGAAAAGTCACTTGCTGTGCTTTATGTAACAGACTCAGCCATTCATCTTTGAATTTCCACTTCAAAAACAAGCTTCTTCACCTTAGCTATCTTCTCCCCAGATACTACAGTTGCTGCTCAAAAATACAAACACAACCATCAGAGAACATGCCCAAATGGAGTTGTCACTTATCTTTAAACTTCTACCATGATCCCAGTATCATGTTTTTCTATCCCAGGAAGCCTTCACTTTGAAATGGTATGTATACTACCAGCACTCTCTTCCCTCCTCTTGCTTTCCATGGACTTGATAATTTTAATCAAGTCAATATAATCACTACTGTTAGAATGAATTTATCTATCTAATAGAATCATCTATCTTTGATATCTCTCACTATCAATTTAAAAGAAAACTTCCTGAATGCTACCCTCCCCCTCCAATATATGTTGCCTTCTTTTACTAAAATATAAGTTCCGGATGGCAGGAATTGTTTCACTTTTGTATTTCCTTACCCTGGACAGTGACTGGCATATAATGCTTAATAAATGTGTTCCCCCCATTCTGTCCATCCTTCCATTAATTTATTCTTTTTTTATGCACACATATATAATCTTCTATCTGAATATTTGTCTATATATCTACTTTTTAAAACTGTAAATCATGGAATGGATTCTTGGTGAGCGTTCTTGGCTTGCTTGCCAACTATTCTCAGATCCTGTAGAAAGCTTCTCAACAAATTAGAAGAGAAACACACGCCCCTTGTCAACAAAACTGTTGAAAAATATATGCCTATGTGTGGACAATGGACAGCATTATTAACTCTATATTTTCACAGTTCTGGTAGACGTCCTCCTCCTTCATTTCTTTTTTCTAAGGGAAGAAGAACAATGAAGGGTATCTGATTAGAGGCAAATTTGAACTTCTTTAAAAAAATACCTTAATAATAAGAATTCCTATAAAGTGGAATGGATTACCTTGAGAAGTGGTAGATTCTTCCTTTCTGAGAGGCTTTAAGTAGAGGTTGTAAAATGCTATGGTTGAGGGGTAGAGGGATTCCTTTTCTGGTTTGATAAATTTAAACCATGAAAGTAGTTTAAAAACCATCTGGTTTAATCCTCTCCTTTTAAAGATGAATAAAAAAATAAATCTTGGGACTGCTGTGTTCCTTCCAACTCTCAGTTTAAGGGATTCTATATTTTTTGAAGGTCTCTGGGAAGCATGTGTCTTCCTCTAAAACTCTAAAGATGCTTTATGGCTTTCTCCTTTTTGTCTGTTGATCCAGCTTCATAGAATTTCATGACTTTTCCTTTTTATTTCCATCTATTTGTAGACTCAATCATCTCATTTTCCAATTCTCTGGAAAATTGCAAGATTTACTTTTCTCACTTGGCAATAAGGTGGCACAATGCTAGAATACTATAACAGGAAGCAGAAAGACATGAGTTTGATTCCAGCTTCAGCTAGTTCCTAGCTGTGTGACTCTGTCTGCCTTAATTTCTTCATCTATAAAATAGGAATGTACTAGTACTTAATTCTTAGGGTTGTTGTGAGGATCAAATACAATAACATTTGTAAACCTTAATATAAATGCTAACTTCTACTAACTGCTACTACTATCCACAATCAACTTAATTATCCTCTTCTCCCTATAAACCTACAAACAATGTTCAGTTCTAATTAATCAGGAAAAGAAAAACAATCCTGCAAAACCAACCAAACAAAATAAAAACCAGTAAAAAAAAATAACCTTTCGCTTGTGGCCAAAACATATGAAGAGATAGTTTAGAGTTTTTTTTCAAAAGAGTAGAACACAGTCTATAAATAAACACCTGAAGAAAACATAATTACTTCTATTTAGAGAGATTCAAATTAAAATGAATTTAAATTATCTCCTCATGCTTACCAGGCTAACAAAGAGGCTAAAAGCTAGAGAATTCACCATTAAAGGGGTTGATCATTAAAGAATTCATCATCTAATCCTTTGCTAGTAGTGCTATGATTTAGTTCACCTCTTCTGGAAAACAAATTTTGATTGTGAAAAATGTATTAAATTATTTCTATGTTTTGATTCATAGTTCTGACTAATCAGACTATGTCCTGAGAAGATTATTGGCAGCAATAATAACAAAAAAAATTATATATTAAATATTCCTTGTACCATTTTCTGTCTTAATGAAAACTGAAAACAAAATATAAATATCAAATTTTAGGCAGAAAATATGCTTGATGTCATGTAACTGAACAAACCTAGTATATTGATATAGTGGAACATAATTGTTTTTAAGGCAAGGTCGGACTTAAGATTAGTATAGTGATTTGTGTATAGAATTGGAATGATATGGGATACTGGAAGGTCACTTAGTGTTAACAAAATAAAGATTTACTTAACCAGTCCATGGAAAGCGTATTCAGAAAGCACATAAAATTGATTCAGTTTGGTAAAGTTTTCCTACTTCTGTTTTGAACATGGTGGTATGCTGGTTGTGGCTTTTGCTTGTCCTTTATTCTTAAGGATGATGATTCAGGAAGGTGATGTCATGACTCTCAAGAGGGAGACTTGTCAGAGGTACACATCAAGCCAAAGGAGTCAGCCAATTCCTCCTCTACTGTGCTATTATATGTAGATGAGCAGGAGAGCTATACGAAAGATTCATTCGTCCCCCAGACCAATGAATTCTTGAGGATGGTTTCATTAACTTTTGAAGCACAACTAACTTAGACTGCTTTGCGGTATGTATTGCTACAATCCTAGACAGAGGATTAGACTATTAACATCATCAAGTTCAGATATAAATTCCTAAATTAATCATAGTTGTTGGGGGAAATCATAGGATCTGAAGTGGAAAGGAATATTATTTATTCTAACTACAACTTCTACTTTAATATATAAGTGGAAGTGGGATTATGGAATGGAGTATAGTTTTTTAATGGAGTCTTAAAATAATATGAATATATATTTATATAATATATTGGTGGTATTATATAAATATATTATAAACACACACATATACATTCCTGCGTATACAATGTGCATGTGTGTAAAATTCGAATCAGTAAAATCTAAAGTTATGCTGCTAAAGAAAATTGGGTTGGATTAATTTAAATTAAATTACGTTATGGTAATGTGAAAAAATTCTGGATGGCCCATTCTTTGCCACGAAAACCACAAAGAGGCATTGGGAAAATATAGCCTGGACATCAAGTATGATATAAGTTTAAAGGAATTATACAATACTGGTAAGTGGTCGAGGATATTGTAGAAAATAAAAATTCATCTAATCATTTTGGCTTAAAGGAGGTCTTCGAAATAATGGAAAAATAAAAAAACCTATTTCTTCATCTTGTTAAACACATCCGAATTTAAATCTAGCATTCTCTGTAATGAAATAAAAACAGGAATGAAGTAATTTAAAGTTATGATTTTTGACTCATTTGGTTAGAATTTTAAGCATTATTTACTATTAAGTGTGTCCAAATGATTACTGTTTTAAATGCAGAGATATTTAAAGTATAAAGTATAAAGAAAAGTCCATTTTCAAATATAAGTATTGGAATACGTGTGTGTGTGTGTGTGTGTGTGTGTGTGTGTGTGTGTATTTCCCACACAGTGTAGTCAAGAATTTTGCAGGGATAGAATTCTTCTGGCAAAAACACCATTTTTACCATTCTTGTTTATTTATAAATATCATAGACAATAATCAATAAAGGCAAGAGAATTAGAAGAAGTAGAGTAACTATAAGAGACTATATCATCAGTCTGTTTTAATCTCACAGTCCATGTTGGGGAGTTATGGGGAATAAGAGCAGTCCAGATAACATGATGATGTTAAATATAATTTTCTAGACTAAACTATTTAAATTACATAAAGCTTTTAAAAGGACACTATAACATTGGTTAAATAACTGTAATCAACGTTTAGACATTAATGGTTTGATGTCAGCTTGAAAGGAGGTCTCCGGGGAAGCATGGCTGCAATTGGTACGTGGTCTTGAGCTACATAACATTTTAATTTCATTTATTGATGGCAGATGAAGGAATCACATGTTCAGATGACACAAAGGAGAACTTGCTAAGGTAGATAACAAAATGGCCTTCCCCCCCAAAAAAAAATCAGAAGGAACTAGAATGCTGAGCCAAATATAATAATTACATTTGATAGACATAAATATAAGCCTTAATATATGAGTATTTAAAAAATTAACTTCTCAAGTAGAGGCTAGATAGGATCAGTTACATGGTATTTATTGTTGTTTTTCTAACAAGAGTTTGGACAAATTTAGTGAATAAGCAGCAGTGAAGCAACTGAGACAATCTTATACTTAAAAGAAAAAAAATCATAATACACCATATCTGGAGTACTGCAGTTAATTATGCATGCCACATTTTGGGAATCTCATTGGTTCACTGCAGTGGAGTGGCAACTAGGATAGTGATGGACTTCTATATGATGCCATTTGATGATAATTTAAAGAAACTAAAGGTATGGTGTACCTGGAATAGAGAAGACATGATAATTGTCTTCAAATATGCAAAGGGCTGTCCCATGAAAGAGGAATGTTATTAGTTGTCATTGTCATTGTCCCCAGAGGGAAAATCTAGAACTAGTGGTGGAAACTAGAAAGATCTAAATTTAGGCTTCATACGTATATAAAAATTATATATGTATATATATATATATATACACACACACACATATGTATGTATATGTGATGCATAGAGACCCATATATGTGTATAGATACATGTGCATATATAATGCATGATATAAGTACTATGTATATATGTACATATGTGTGTATAATTAGTGTCATGCCATCCCAAAATGATATAGGTAGTCTTTATTCCTATCAGATTCCCTCTTTTGAGAAGCCATTGGGTATAGGCTGGAGGAACATTTGTCATGTGTTGGAAAAACTATTCTTACTTAGTGGCAAGTTGTATTAGATGAGCACTTAGGTCCTTTCCAACTAAGAGATTCTGTGATTTGATGACAGTGGTTCCTGCTTGAATGCAAGAAAAGGAATTTGCTCCTCTGTTCTAATCCATTGTTGGTTAAACAACAGAGAAGTAATTAAAAGGATAATTGTGGAAGAGCATTCAAGTGGTGGAAGACAGGAGGGGTTGAGAGAGGAGATGAAGTGGAACACACTAAAGAGAGAAGATTTGAATGAATGAAAAGGTATTTATTATGTGGTTGCTACATGAAAAACACAGCATTAAACCCTGGGGTTACAAATTGAAAAAAAAAAAGCAAGAAAATCACTTATCTCAAGGAGTTTGTATTCTAATGATAGAGAAAATATCACATAAATAAGGGTTAGTAACAAAAAGAAAAACAAAAGTCCATGCTTCTTTGAGAATGTTCATAAACAACAAAGCAAATTGCTATTTCTTTTGTGTCATTTTCATTCGCAAAAAAATTCACAATTCTTTGGTGTTGAACCAGTTGATAACATGAGTACTTTCATGACAAGAGATGTGTATGTGTGTGTGTGTTTCTTGCCCATGTATGGGGTCCTAAGTGGGTCTGTGGAATAATTGTCCATGTAATAACATTAAAAGAGAACTTAGGGTCAGAAAAGATACAGGAGAAAAAGGATGTAGGGCTGAACTTTGCAAAGAAGGCAACAGATTTCATCTACTGAAAATAGTGAGCAAAACTTGTAGACAGCAATGCTATACTTACAGTCCAAGGAATATTGGAAAGGAGGAATAAAATGGGTGAACAACCTCCGGATTGGCCAAGTACCATTAGAGACTGGACTGAAGTTGGATAGAGGACAGTTTCTGGTAATCATTTTTATTTTCTCGAGGCTTTGATCAGTTCATTGTGTTTCCAGTGAGTTCTATATAAGTCTATTCTTACTTTAAGCATTGTAAATCCATGTGCTTCTAAAATAAGGTGGTGCCTATTTCTTTTGGATGGGAAGTCTCAAAAGCAGCTTGGTCACCTGGAAAGAACATTAACTAAGGAGCACAAGGACCTCAGATATCACCTCTGATACTAACTCAGTATCCAAAAGTAAGTCATTTAAGTTCTGTGGTAATCAGTTTCCTCATCTTTAAAATTATGTGGTTAGACTAGATGGCCTCCAAGGCCCCTTCCTGCTCCAGACTTAAGGTCCAATGACAACGTATGGATGCAGCAAACAAGTCAGAGAAGTATAGTTTTTCAAAATATACAAAGGCCTTTCAGACCATGATAGAAGCTGACAATTAGTTTTCCTATCTTTTTAAAAATTAATGTATTTTATTTCACCCCAATTACATGTTAATCATGTTAATGAAATTTTAAACTTTTAAAAAAAATTTTGATTTCCAAATTCTATCCCTCCTTCCCCTCCCGACTCTCTGAGATGGTAAGCAATGAGTTATAGGTTATGCATGTGCAATTATGTAAAACATTTCCATTGTGATCATTTTGTACACGAAGACTTGAATAAAAGAAAAAGAATGAAAGTAAAAAAGTGAAAGTAGCATGCTTTAGCCTGTATTCAAACAAAATCAGTTCTTCCCCTGGAGGTGGATCGCATACTTTGTCACTAGTTCTTTGGAATTTTCTTGGATCGTTGTATTGCTGAGAATAGCTGAGCCATTCGCAATTCTTTGTTGTAACATACTGTTGTCACTGTGTTCATTTTCTGGTTCTGTTCACTTCACTTTGCATCAATTCATGTGAGTCTTTCCAGGTTTTTCTGAAATTATCTTGCTTCTCTTTTCTTATAGCAAAATTATATTTCATTACAATCTATTCCACAACTTGTTTAGCTATTCCCTGATTAATGTGCTTCTCTTTGATTTCCAACTCAGTCCACACAAAAAGAGCTGTTATAAGTATTTTTGTACAAAGAGTCCTCACCCCAGAAAATAGAATAGAAGGGTATGTACAATTTTATAGCCCTTGGGCATGGTTCCAAATTGTTCTCTAGAATGGATGAATCTGTTCACAACTCCACCAACAATGCATCAGTGTCCCAATTTTCCCACATTCCTTCAAACTTCAATCATTGTTCTTTTTTGTCATAATAGCCAATCTGATGTATGTAGAGTGGTACCTCAGAGGGATTTTAATGTGCATATCTCTAACAAATAGGAATTTAGAGTATTTTATTGACAGTTTTGCCCCTCTTAATTGCCTCACCTAGCTGTTTTACTCAAGATACTCAGAATATTCTGATCCATCACTGATTATGAAAAATACATTGAAACTCTTCAGTGCTCTTGACACTAGGATTTTTCTCCTGCAGCACTTCTATTGACCTATGGGACACTCAGAATGTATTTGGATCATGCTCTGGTATAGCAGTGGTACAGCAGTCAGAATAACTTTGTTTGAAACAAATGATGGGTATATTATTCACTGAACAAATAGATATGGGAATTATTTACAAATCATATCTAGAACAAAAAATAAAATGTCAAAAATGAAGACTATAAGTGATAAAGGGAAAGGTTATGAGGTGAGGGCTGGATCAGTAGGTTGGCCAGTCATCAGCATAGAAAAGATAATTTATTTCATGGGAGATCATAAGATCACCAAGTAAAACCATGTAGAAGGAGAAGAGAAAAGGGAATAGATGTGTGTGTGTGTGTGTGTGTGTGTCTGTGTGGCTAGTATAAAAACTTGAGGGACTTGAAAATGAGGATCAATTGAAATGAGAAATATGAGGATCAATTGAAAGAACCAAGGATGTTTACCCTGAGGAGATGAAGACTATGAGGGGAATAGAAGAAGCAGATAATAGGGATGACAGTTGTTTTCTATTATTTGAAGGATTATAATATGCAAATTTATTAAATATACATAATATTTTATACGTTTAAAATATATTTAGTATATATATTATATGCTTTATATATACTTAAAACATTAAATACATATATAAGAGCATATATATGACAAACATGTAACAGACATATGCTTTTAGACCTCTGTCTATACTTATCTATCTCTACAAAAAAGATCCTTAGCAGTATTTTTAAGATTCCCAAAGAATTGGAAACGATGTATTTTTTTATCAATTTCTGATTGATTAAACACATTCTAGCACATGAATTTAAAGGAATACTATTGCAAGAGAACAAATGAGGAAAAATGAGAAAATTTGCATTACTATACATCATCAGATGTGATCTATGTGATAGGTCTAATTAATAATTTTTTTTCTATTTTAAGAAATCATGAAAGTCTTAAGTAAAAAAAAAATGGGGAGGGATGTATTTGGAAAGAACTGTGATGCTAAAATAAAGGCATAAAACAAACAAATAAACCTCAGGCAGGATTAGGTACAGGGAAATTAACTAATGAGTAAATTAAATTGGTTTCAATTATAATTCGACATGAAGTAACTTAATTAAAGATTGAAATAAAATGATTTATGAGCAAAAAGAAAAAAAAAAGAGGGAATCAGTGATCGTAAAAAGTCAGCATGTTTTAATGAAGAATAGGTCATGCCAGACTAAACTCATTTTCCTTTTTCTGACAGGGTTACTAGACTGGTATGGGAAATGCTTTCAATGTAACATACCTATATTTCAGCAAATATTTCATTTATCAAAGTCTCCTGTGCTATCATTTGAGACAAGATGGAGAGATATCAGCTGCATGGTAATAATACTGGATGGATTTGGATGAGGTTGAATGTCTAGACTTCCACACATTTTTAGTACATGAATTTGATAAGGGCATAGATAGGTGGTGTACATGTCAAAGATGTAGATGAAGCAAAACTAGATGCAGTAATTAAAGTGTGATAATAGGATTTAAAAAATGCTATCTTAACAAGTTAGAAAAATGAGCCAAATCTAATAAATAGGAATTTAATAGGAATAATATAAAGTTTTACACTTTATTTAAAAAAAAATTCCCTAAAAAGACACCTGAGATTTTAGCTGAAAACACAATATGAATCAACAGTAGTCTATGCCAATCCCCTCCCTCTCCAAAATGAACGAAATTTACAATCTTATTCTTAGTATGTATAATGAGACAATCTTTGGTACCACTCTACTATTTCCTAATCATCTCACATGTAGAATATTGTATTCAATTAGAGGTACAACATTTTCAAAGGATATGCCTTAGCTAGATTGGATACAGAGCAGTGGGATGAAATTCAAATAGAAACCAATTGATATATAAGGATTCCTGTGGGTCACCTATTGACAATGTTAAAATGTGATATTTTTATTGTTTTTTAATGTATTTTTAATTTTTTTCACAATTAGATTTTAATCCGGCTCAGGATGACCTTGGAAGTGTTGTGTATTGCACATTGCCTGTAGGTCACATGTTTGAGACCTCTGATCCAGACGATGACTACTGGAATGGTGAGGAGTCTCAATAATATGTTACAGGAAGATAAATTCAAAGAAGAAAATGACCTGAAGAGGAAAAGACAAAGGAGGAAGCAGGGGTAGAAAATGATGATAAGCTTGCTTCCAGAATTTGAAAGGCTGTCATATGGGAAAACAAACCAAACAAAACATGACAATTAAAATTATTCTGATTGATCCCAGAGGACAAAGAAATGAGTTGAAGTTGCACAGAAGCAGTTTATAATTACTTTTAAGATTTTAGATTATCTTTGGACATCTTCAAGCTAAAGATGGCTAGCCATTATTGGAGATTTTTCAGAAGAAATTCTTGTTTAGGTATGAAATTTTAGAGATGGACTCCAAGGTCCCTTCTGATTGACTGTGCACTACTACCTGGAGTGATGAGCAAATGCACTGATGGAAAGCACAAGTCTTTCTGGTTCTAATGATATCATAAGGATTTGAATTTACATCATTCTAACCTCAATGAAAGTTATATCTTTAGTACATTTTATACTCTACCTCAGATACTCTAAGGCCTAACTACAATCAATATACTAGTATTTATTGAATGCTTGCGAACTTGTTACACATTGTAAAAGATAAAATGAGATATAAAACAAGTCTCTACTCCAAATTCTTAGATGGGGGAAATCATCTATATCTTATTGTTTGCATGTTCGTTTTTCCAAAGAAGTCTGGAGGCATCATGGAGTAATGTCAAGACTTGAACGTGAGTTGGATATGAATGAGGGCTATTGCACAAACTCTTCCAGATTCATTGAAGTTCACTGGCAAGATAAAAGTCAAAATGATAACTGTCAAGGTGATGACTCAGAATGCCGAAGATGACCTTGGTGTCTTTGATGTCTGACCAATCTCCAAGTACTACACAGTAACTACTGTTGGAACAAATTATTCCTATCTTCCCATTCACCCAAGGAAAGTCTTCACATGCTTGGGACAGACATTCTCTTAACTCACTGACAAGTTCGTAGCCTGTCAGTTACCCTCAACCTTGTTTAGCAGAGCTGCCAATATTGTTTACAGGAGTGTGGCTACTGTGCATGCAACAGATTCTTGGAATCACAGGTAAGAGCTGGACAAATAAGATGAACTTCAAAGTGAGTGTGCCACCTTGGAAAGGGCTCACTGAGTAAGCTATCACGTCAAAGGTTCTAGTCCTCCAGAATACCTGATGTATTCCACCTATATTTTCTTGTCCCTTTGACACTTCAAAATCTATATGTATAGAATCAACCTTATCCTTCAACATATACTTATTCCTCTTTTTTGAAGTATATTGTTTATGTCTACAATCCCCTGCCCCCTTCCCAGTTTTCACCATGTTTCCTATTATAATCTTGAGGTTAACTTTCACTAATTCTTCTCTTTTCCATCTTACAATCACTAAGGTTACGAATTCTGTTGTTTTCACCTCAAGAACTTTTTTGCATTTATCCCCTGCCTTCTATTTCTACAGTAACTGTTCCAGTACACTCATTTTCATTTACTTGAAGAAGTTTTAGGGGGAGGAGCCAAGATGGCAGAGTAGAAAGACTCACGTATGCTAGCTCCAAAACCACAGCCCGTAAATTACCTATAAAAGGAACTCCCAACGGATTCTGGAGCAGTAGAAGGCGCACAACAACAAAGTGGAGGAGATTTCTGTTCCAGAGAACCCTGAAAAACCTTCACCAAAGGTCCATTGCACCCTGGACCCGGAGCAGCCCTGCCCTGGCCATGTGGCCCCAAGAGGAGCAGATCCGAGCAGGGTTCAGGGATGGAATCTCCGGGGCCGTGAAGGTCCCTCCACCCACAGGTGCACACAGTGAGAGAGACTTGTGGGCTGGCCAAGAGGGGAGTGGGTGTCTCCATAACTCAGGCCCCCTAGGGAGGAAGCGGTGCGGGAAGCAGTGGCCAGGGGCTACCGGAGCACGGAAGAGCTCCGGTCTGGTTCATTGTTGAAGGTCTCCACATAAAACCCCTGAGGGAACTGAGCCTGGGAGGCGGCCCTGCCCCCACCTGAGAACCTGAACTTAAGCTCTCATACTGAATAGCGGCCCTGCCCCCCCTGAAAGCCCTGAGGCTAGGAAGCAGCATTTGAATCTCAGACCCAAAGCACTAGTGAGGCAGGGGTGAACAGGAATCTCAGAAATCAAGTGACTGGCTGGGAAAATGCCCAGAAAAGGAAAAAAAAAAAAGAAGACCATAGAAGGTTACTTTCTGGGTGAACAGATATTTCGTTCTTCCCTTTCTGATGAGGAAGAACAATGCTTACCATCAAGGAAAGACATGGAAGTCAAGGCCTCTGTATCCCAAACATCCCAGGGGGATGTTGGGTGGGCCCAGGCCTTGGAAGAGCTCAAAAAGGATTTTGAAAATCAAGTTAGACAGGTGGAGGAAAAACTGGGAAGAGAAATGAGAGAGATGCAAGAAAAGCCTGAAAATGGGTCAACACCTTGCTAAAGGAGACCCAAAAAAATGCTGAAGAAAATAACACCTTGAAAAACAGGCTCACACAATTGGCAAAAGAGGTTCAAAAAGCCAGTGAGGAGAAGAATGCTTTCAAAAGCAGAATTAGCCAAATGGAAAAAGAGGTTCAAAAGCTCACTGAAGTAAATAGTTCTCTCAAGATTAGAATGGAACAGATGGAGACTAATGATTTTGTGAGAAACCAAGAAATCACTAAGCAAAACCAAAAGAATGAAAAAATGGAAG
Organism: Bettongia penicillata ogilbyi; assembly: GCA_023548195.1. NCBI lineage: Eukaryota > Metazoa > Chordata > Mammalia > Diprotodontia > Potoroidae > Bettongia > Bettongia penicillata. The sequence goes on from JAJHZJ010000083.1 coordinate 2,550,085, forward strand.
AGAATGTGAAATATCTCATTGGAAAAACAATTGACCTGGAAAATAGATCCAGGAGAGACAATTTAAAAATCATGGGACTACCTGAAAGTCATGATCAAAAGAAGAGCCTATACATCATCTATCATGAAATTATCAAGGAAAACTGCCCTAATATTCTAGAACCAGAGGGCAAAATAAGTATTCGAGGAATCCACCGATCATCGCCTGAAAGAGATCCAAAGAGAGAAACTCCTAGGAACATTGTGGCCAAATTCCAGAATTCCCAGGTCAAGGAGAAAATATTGCAAGCAGCTAGAAAGAAATAATTCCAGTACTGTGGAAACACAATCAGGATAACACAAGATGTAGCAGCTTCTACATTAAGGGATCGAAAGGTGTGGAATAGGATATTCCAGAAGTCAAAGGAACTAGGACTCAAACCAAGAATCACCTACCCAGCAAAACTGAGTACAATACTTCAGGGGAAAAAATGGTCTTTCAATGAAATAGAGGACTTTCAAGCATTCTTGAAGAAAGGGCCAGAGCTGAAAAGAAAATCTGACTTTCAAACACAAGAATGAGAAGAAGCATGAAAAAGTAAACAGCAAAGAGAAGTCATAAGGCACTTACCACAGTTGAACTGTTTACATTCCTACATGGAAAGACAATATTTGTAACTCTTGAAATTTTTCAATATCTGGGTAGTTGGTGGGATTACACACACACACACATACACACAGGTACACGTATGCACACACACATGCACGCACACACAGAGACAGGGAGCACAGAATGAATTGAATAGAATGGGATCATATCTTTAAAAATTAAGGTAAATGGTGACAGAGAAATATATTAGGAGGCTAGAGGGTGAAATGAAAAGGGGCAAATTATCTATCATAGAATAGGCAAGCAGGAGACCTTTTAGTGGAGGGAAAAAGAGGAGAGCTGAGAGAAAAACCTGAAGTTTACACCCATCACATTCAACTAAGGGAAGGAATAAAATGCATACTCATTTTGATATGAAAAGCTATCTTACAATACAGGAAAGTGGGAGAGAAGGAGATAACTAGGGTGGGGGGGATGATGGAAGGGAGGGCAATGGGAGGAGGGAGTGATTTGAAGTCAACACTCTTGGGGAAGGACAGGATCAAAAGACAGAATAGAAACAATGGGGGACAGGATAGGATGGAGGGAAATATAGTTAGTGTTACACAACATGACTATTATCGAAGTCATTTGCAAAACTACACAGATATGGCCTATATTGAATTGCCTGCCTTCCCAAAGGGAATGGTTGGGGAGGGAGGGATGGGGAGAATTTGGAACTCAAAGTTTTAGGAACAACTGTTGAGTATTGTTCTTGCTACTAAGAAATAGGAATTCCAGGTAATGGGGAATAGAAAGTTATCTGGCCCTACAGGACTAAAGAGAAGTTGGGGCCAAGGGAAGGGAGGGATGATTGAAGAGAAGGCAGATTTGTGATAGGGGAAATTAGAATTCTTGGTGTATTGGGGTGGGGTGAGGGGACAAATGGGGAGAAAATTTGGAACCCCAAATTTTGTGAAAATTAATGTAAAAAGTTAAATAAATAAATTTATATCATTAAAAAAAAAGAAAATGTTTTACTAGCAATGGCCTTCAACCATGTCTTCCTATCTTCACTCTTCCTTTCTCCCCAAGCTATCCTGAAAACATTTATATCCATTACTTTTAAATTGTCTGCATACCCTAATATGTTTCTGTCATAAGAAATACACAAAAGAAATCAAAATGATATTCATTTTCTAATACTTACCATGCAATACTTCAAAAAAGAAGGAAAAATGTAGTCATATTTCAATTTTTAAATTAAATTATTATATTTGTTTTCAGTGTTCAACAATCACCTCCAAATTTCTTAGATTTTTTCCCCTCCCTCCGCCTCATGATCCCCTTCTTCCCCATTCCTTCCCTGAGACAGCATACAGTCTTATGTAGATTCTACATGTACCTTCCTATTAAATACATGTTGCTTAGAAGAATTAAAATGAATGGGAGAAACCACAAAAACCAAACAAAACAAAACATAATGGAAAAGCAAATAATCTGCTTCTATTTGTAATGCAGTTCCATAGTTCATTCTCTGAATGTGGAAGGCATTTTGCCTCAGGAGTTCACTGGAAATTTTTTAAGTCCTTTCATTGCAATGAAGTACTAAGTCTACCAGAAAAATTCCTCCAACACTGTGGTTTGTACAAAGTTCTCCTGGTTCTGTTTCTTTCACTCAGCATAAGTTCATGTAAGTCTTTTCAGGCCTCTCTAAAGTCTTCCTGTTCATCGTTTCCCATAGCACAATAGCATTCCATTACATTCATACAACACAACTTGTTCAGCCATTCCCAATTGATGGACATCGCCTTGATTTCCAGTTTTTGGCCACTACAAAGAGTGCTGCTATAAATATTTTTGCAGATGTGGGACCCTTGCCCACTTTTATGATCTCTTTGAAAGAGAGTTCCAGAAGCAATGTTTCTGGGTGAAAAGGTATGCATATTTTTGTAGCTCTTTGGACATAGTTCCAAATTGTTCTCCAGAGTGGTTGGATCAGTTCACAGCTCCACCAATAATGAATTAGTGTTTCAACTCTCTCACATCTTCTCCAACATTCATCATCTTATAATTTTGCCATGTTAGCCAATCTGATATGTGTGATATGGTACCTCAGAGTTTTTTTGATTTGCATATCTCTAATCAATAGTGATTTAGAGCATTTTTTTCATATGACTATATATACCTTTAATTTCTCCCTCTAAAAGCTTTCTGTTCACGTCCTTTGACCATATATCAGTTGGGGGAATGAATTGTATTCTTGTACTTTTGACTCAGATCTCTATATATTTTAGAAATGAGGCCTTTATCATGGACACTAGTTGCAAAAATTCTTTACCAGTTTTCTGTTTGCCTCCTAATCTTGGTTGGATTGAGTTTGTGAAAAAACTTTTCAATTTAATGTAATCAAAATTATCCATTTTCCACTTCATAATCTTCTTATTTCTTGTTTGGTCATAAATTTCTCCATTCTCCGTAAAAGTGACAAATACTTTACTCCTTGCTGCCTTAACTTTTTTATAGTATCAATCTTTGTACATAGATCAAATATCCATTTGATTTTTATTCCTGTGTACAATGTCAGGCATTGGTCTCTACCCAGTTTCTGCCACACTATTATCCAGTTTTCCCAGCACCTGTGTCAAACAGTGATTTCTTATCCCAGAAACTGGGTTCCTTGGGTTTATCAAACAGTAGATTTTTAAGTTCATTGACTACTATGTCTTGAGTACTTAATCTATTCCACTGCTCTATTCCTCTGTTTCTTAGCAAGTTGTTCTGATGATTGCTACTTTATAATACAATTTGATATCTAGTAGGGCTAGGTCATCCTCCCTAGAATTTATTTTCATTAATTCCCTTGATATTGTGGACCTTCTGTCCTTCCAGATAAATTTTGATATTATTTTTTCTAAGTCTAGAAAATAATTATCTAGTAATTTCATTGGTATGGCACTGAATAAGTAAATTCACTTAGATAGAATTGTTATTTTTATTATATTATCTCAGTCTGCCCAGCAAGTATTGATGTTTTTCCAGTTACTTAGATCTGACTTTATTCGTGTGAAAATTGTTTTGTAATTGTGTTCATATAGTCCCTGGGTTTGTTTTGGCAGGCAGACTGCCAGATATTTTATATTGTCTGCTATAACTTTAAATGGGATTTATCTTTCTATCTCTTGCTGTTGGGTTTTCTAAGTAATATATAGAAATGCAGATGATTTTTTCTGGGATTATTTTATAACCTACAACTTTGTCAAAGTTATTTACTATTTCAAGTAGTTTTTTACTTCATTCTCTTGCATTCTTTAAATATACACCCATATCGTCTGCAAAGAGTGATAATTTAGTTTCTTCTTTGCTAATTCTAATTCCTTAAACTTCTATTTCTTCTCTTATTGCTGCAGCAAGTATTTCAAATATCATGTTGAATAATAGTGATGATAAGGTACATCTTGTTTCACCCCTGATCTTACTAGAAATGCATGTAGCTTGTCCCCATTGCATATAATGCTTGCTGATGGTTTTAGGTAGATACTGCTTATTATTTTGTGGAAAGTTCCATTTATTCCTATGCTTTCCAGTATTTTCAATAGGAATGGGTGTTGTACTTTGTCAAAAGCTTTTTCCACATCTATTAAGATATTCATATGGTTTCTATTAGTTTTCTTGTTGATATGATCAATAATGCTACTAGTTTTCCTAATATTGGACTAGCCTTGCATTCCTGCTATAAATCCTACCTGATCATAATTTATTATTCTTCTGATATATTGCTGTATTCTTGCATCTATATTGACTAGAGAAATTGTTCTATAATTTTCTTTCTCTGTTTTGCCTCTTTCTGGTTTATGTATCACAGCCTTATTTGTATCATAAAAAGAATTTGAGAGGACTGCTTCTTCCCCAATTATTTCATATAGTAGTGGAATTAACTGTTGTTTAAATGTTTGATGGAATTCACTTGTAAATCCATCTGGCCCTGGAGATTTTTTCCTAAAGAGTTCACTGATGGCTTATTCATTTTTTTTTTCTGAAATAAGGTTATTTAAGTATTCAACTTCCTCTTCTGTTAATCTGGACAATTTACATTTTTAAAATAATGTAATATAAAATACTATCTCATTTAAATTGTCGAATTTATAGGCATACAGTTGAGCAAAACAATTTCTAATTATTCTTTTAATTTCCTCCTCATTGGAGGTGAGTTCAGCCTTCTCATTTTTTATATGGGTAATTTGGTTTTATTCTTTTTTTAAATCAAATTGACCAAAGCTTAATCAATTTTTTTGCTGTTTTCATAAAATCAGACATAGTTTATTTATTAATTCAATCGTTTTTTTTTTTTAATTTCAACTTTATTAATCTCTCCTTTGGTTTTCAGTATTTCTAATCTGGAATTTACTTGGGGATTTTCAATTTGTTCTTTTTCTAACTTTTTCAGCTGCGTGACCAATTCATTGATGTCCTCTTTCTCTATATTGTTCATGTAGGCATTCAAAAATATAAAAATTCCCTTAAGAATTGCTTTTGCAGTATCCAATAAGATTTGTTTGGTTGTCTCATTGTTGTCATTCTCTTGAATGAAGTTGTTGATTGTTGCTATAATTTGTTTAACCCACTCATTCTTTAGGATTAGACTGTTTAGTTTCCAGTTAATTTTTGGTTTATATTTCCATGGCCTTTAATTACATATAATTTTATTGCATTATGATCTGAGAAAGATGCATTGACTCTCTCTGCCTTTCTGCACTGGGTTGTGAGGTTTTTATGACCTGGTACATGGTCAATTTCTTCTTTATTTTGAGGTTAGAATTATACATTCAGAGAAGGAATGGTTGAGGTCCCCCATTAGTTTAATTTTCTTATCTATTTCTCCCTTTTACTCCCTTAAATTCTCTTCTAAGAATTTGGATGCTATACCACTTGGAACATATATGTTTAGTAATGAAGTTTCTTCATTGTCTCTGATGTCTTTTAGCAGGGTATATTTCCATTCTTCATCTTTTTTGATTAGATCTATTTCTGCTTTTGCTTTGTCTGTGATTAGGATTACTACTCCTGCTTTTTTACATGAGATGAAGCACAAAATATTGTGCTCCAGCCTTTTACTTTTACCCTGTGTGTATGCCCCCATTTCAAATATGTTTCTTGTAAACAACATATTTTTGGATTATGGTTTTTAGTCTATTCTGCTATCCTTCTCCATTTTATGGGAGAGTTCATCCCATTCACATTCACAGATTACAATCTGTGTCTTTCCCTGCATCCTCTTTCCCCCAGTTTAATCTTTTAGTTCTCCTTTCTCCCTTTCCCTCCACAATAGAGTTTTAATTTTTTATCACTACCTCCCTCAGTCTTCCCTCACTTCTTTTAGTCCCCTCCCTTTTAATCCCCTTTACTCTTACTACTTCTTTCCTCCTTTTTAGGCTCACCTCCCTTTTCTATCTCTGTTCCCCTCCTATACCTATAGAACTAGTTATATTTCTATACTTAACTGAATGTGTTGTTCCCTTCTTGAACCCAATCAGATGAGAGTAATTCTGAAGCAATGCTCGTCTCCCTCCCCTCTTTCCCTCTACTGTAATATATTTTTGTGCCTCTTCCTGTGATGTAATTTACCTTTTTCTGACTCCTCCTTTTCACATCTCTCATTACAATCCCTTTGTACTCTTAAATTACATTTTTATCATAATATCATTTACTTTATACCACACTATCTCTTTATGTACATCCCTTTTATGTGTCATAATAAATACACAATTCTCAGGATTAAAAATTATCACCTTCCCTTATAGAAATGTAACCAGTTTGCCCCTATTGAGAAAAGAGATTTTTTTCCCCCTCTACTATTTTATGTTTCTTTTGAGACCTGTGTTTGAAGATTGACTTTTCTTTTAAGCTCTGGCCTTTTCATCAGGAAGGTCTGGCCATCCCTTATTTCACTGAACGTCCATCTCCTTGCCTGAAATATTATGCTCAGCTTTCTTGGATAATTGATCCTTCATTGGTGTCCCAGCTCTTTTGCCTTACAGAATATTGTATTCCAATCCCTCCAGTCTTTTAATGTAGAAGCTGCAAGGTCCTGTGTGATCCTGTCACTCCCCACTATTTGAATTGTTTCTTTCTGGCTGCCTGCAGTTTTTCTCCTTCAGTTGATAGTTTTGGCAACAATAATCCTTGGTGTTTTTAGTTTGGGGTCCCTTACAGAAAGGGAATGATGGAGTCTTACGATGACTATTTTGCCCTCTGAATCTAGGACTTCTGGGTAATTTTCCTGGATGATTTCTTGAAGGTATTATCCAGGCTCTTTTTTTATCATGACTTTTTTTGTAGAACAATGATCCTTAGATTTTTCTCTCCTGGATCTATTTTCTCAGTCAGTTATTTTTCAAATTAGATATTTTACATTTTCTTCTATTTTTTCATTCTTTAGATTCTGTTGGACGGATTCTTGATGTCTCCTAGAGTCATTACTTTCTGCTTGCCCAATTCTATTTTTTATCATATTGTTTTCTTGAGTTAACATTTGCATTTCCTTTTCCATCTGTTCAGTTGCAACTTTTAAGGAGTTATTTTCTCCATTTAGGTTTTGTACTTCCTTTTCCATTTGTCCAATTTTCCTTTTTAATTTTTTCTCTGATTTATTTTTTCATAGTTTTACAATCATTGGTCAGTTTTTCTTCTATTTCTCTAATTTTGTTTTTTAAAACCCTTCCTGAGCTCTTCCAAGAATGCAATTTGCACCGCAGATGAGGTCATATTCCCTTCTGAAGTTTCAAATGGTGGCACAGTCTCAATGATAACCTCTGTGTCTGTGGCACAGGGGTTCTGTACCACAGTTCTTGTGCCTAAAAGTTGAGATTTTGTGTGTTGTGGCCTCTGGTTGTTTTGGCTAGCTGCAGCTTACCTGGTGCTGAGCTGGCTGGTGTTGGAAAGCAGAGACCAGGTGAAGTCATTTTGGGTTTCCCTAGAGTTTCTCCGGAGTTAGGTGCGTTAAGTGTGGGGGAAGGGTGGTCTCATCACAGCATGTCTCCTCTGCTGAGTTAGAGCATAGGCAGGCTCATGAGTTGGTAATTCCTTCTGCACTCATGTCTTTCCAATTTTCCCGGTGTGCACAGGCATGCCTGGAGTCGTGGTTTTGGTGGTTGTGATTTGGATCCAAGTGTGGGCAAAGCAACAGAGTTCTGCCTCAGTGTTAGCAAATAAATCCCTGTAAACTCCTTCTGACAAGATTTTTGACCCCGTTACCATCTGTGGGCTTAGAGCTCTTGAAGAAGCCAATACTACTGTTGATTGAGTCACTCCCACAGCCTTCTCCTGAAATGCTGTGATGCAGCCTTCCCTTGTGGGACATTCACCATTTTGTGCTCTTTCCAATCAACCTTCCAGATTATTTTGAACTGGAAAATTGTTTTATTCCATCTTTTAGTCAGTTATCTTGCTGTAGCATTTGTTTAGAGTCAGTTTTAAAAGTAGTTGGGGAGAAGCCAAGATGATGGAGTAGAAAGAAGCACATACGCTTAGCTCTTACCCCACAGCCCATAAAATACCTGTAAAAGAGAACTCTTAACATATTCTAGAGCAGTGGAAACCACAGAACAATGGAGTGGAGGAGATTTCTAACCCAGAGAGACCTGAAAAACCGACAGGAAAGGTCTGGTGCGCACCAGATCCAGAGCAGAGCCCAGCCCTGCCTTGGCCACATGGCACTGAGGGGAGCAGATCAGAGTAGGATTCAGGGACAGAATATCCAGCAGCAGCACAGGTCCCTCAGCCCATAGGTGCCAAAGGTCAGTGAGAGGGTCTTTTTGCCTGGCCAAGAGAGGAACGAGGTGTCCCCATAACTCAAGCCCCCTCAGGAGGCAACAGTAGAAGCAGCAGCAGAAAGGGGCTCCCAAAGCCAGCAGTAGCCCACATCCATTGTTGAAGGTCTTCTTGTAAACCCCCTGAGGGAACTGAGCCCTGTGTGGCAGCTGTGCCCCAGCCTGAGCAGTTGAACTTAATCTCACACTGAATAGCATCCCAGCAAGTTCTGGCTTGGCAGAGTTGGAGGCCAGGAGGTTGCGGAGAGGAAACTCAGAGTAATTGGTTGGGAAAATGACCAAAAAAGGGGAAAAAAAATAAGACCACAGAAGGTTACTTTCTTGGGGAACATGTGTCTCCCCCCATCCTTTCAAATGAGGAAGAACAAGGCATACTGTCAGAGAAAGTCAAGATATCTGCCTCCAGAGGGAACTTAAAATGGGCTCAGGCAATAAAAAACCTTAAAAACAAGTTACTTGTTTTTACATTTACTTACTAAAGGATAACCAAAAAAAATGCTGAGGAAAATAACAGCTTTAAAATGAGGCTAACTCAATTGGAAAAAGAGGTCCAAAAAGCCAATGAGGAGAAGAAGGTTTTAAAAAGCAGAATTAGCCAAATGGAGGAGAAGGTTCAAAAGCTCACTGAACAAAATAATTCATTGAAAGAGAAAATGGAGTTCAAGGAAATGAATGACTCTGAGTTAAACCAAGAAGTTAGTAAACAAAACCAAAAATTTGAAAAAAAAAATAGAAGATAATGTGAAACAACTCATTGGAAAAACATCTGACCTGGAAAATAGATGCAGGAGAAATAATTTAAAATTTTTTGGATTACCTGAAAGCCATGATCAAAAAAAGAGCCTAGACATTATCTTCCATGAAATTATCAAGGAAAACTGCCCTGATGTTATAGAATCAGAAGGCAAAATTGATATTGAAAGAATGCATTGGTCACCTCCTGAAAGAAACTCAAACAGAGAAACTTCTAAGAATATTGTGGCCAAATTTCAGAGTTCGCAGATCAAGGAGAAAATACTGCAAGCAGCTAGAAACAATTTGAGTACTGTGCAAGTACAGTCAGGATAACACAGGATCTGGAAGTTTCAACATTAAGGGATCCAAGGAATTGCAGTGGAATATTTCAGAAGTCAAAGGAACTGGGATTGAAACCTACCCAGCAAATCTGAACATAATACTTCAAGGGGGTCATTCAGTGATATAAATGACTTTCAAGAAAATTCATGTTGAGGGAAAGACCAGATCTGTATTTAAAAATTTGACCTCCCAAGAAAAGAATCAATAGAAGCATGAAAAGGTAAACAGAAAAGAAAAATCATAAAAAGACTCTCTAAAACTGAACGATTTACATTACTACATGGAAAGAAAATATTTTTAACTCTTGAATCTTTTCTCAGTATTTGGGTAGTTGGAGAGATTGTACACACACACACACACACACACACATAAATAGAGAGTACAGGGTGGGCTATATCAGAAGAGGTGATATCCACACACAAAATAAAATAAAATAAAAATTAAGGGGTGAAGGAGGAAAATTCCGGGAAGAGAAAGGGAGTAATGAAATGGGGCAGGCTATAACTCATAAAAGAGACAAGAAAAATCTTATTCACTGGAGGAGATAAGGGTGAAGGGGAGAGGGGGAAAAGTAAAGCTACTCTCTCCTTATGTGGCTAAAGGAGGGAATAACATGCTCACTAAATTTGATATGAAAATTTATATCACACCACAGGAAAGTAGGAGAGGAGGCAACAAGTGGAGTGAGTGCAATGTTAGAAGGGAGGGCAGATGGGAGAAAGGAGTCACTAGAAATAAACACTTTTGAGAAAGGACATTCAAGAAAGGACAAGATCAACTGTATGGGGGAAAATAAGTGGGCATAGGGTATGTCAGAGGGCAATATAATTACTATGGCGCAACATAATTATTATGGAAGTCTTTTGCAAAACAACACATATTTATTCAGTATTGAATTGTTTGCCTTCTTGGGGGGGTGTGGGGAAGAAGGGGGGAAGGAGAGAAGTTGGAATTTAAAGTATTAGAAGCAAACGTTGAGAATTTTTATTGCATATATTTGGGAAATAAGAACTACAGGGATAGGGGTATGGAAATTTATCCAGCCCTGCAAGAAAAGAGAGAAGCTGGGGATAGGATAGGGGTGGAGTGTGATAAAAGGGAGGGTATGTTGCAGGGAAGGAGTAATCAGAATGCAAGGTCTTAGGAAGCTGGGGGATGGGAGGTAAAAGTAATTAGCACTAAAACAATAGAGTGAATTAATTACTGAAAATAAATCAGTGACATCCTTAGTTGGGAGAAAAGAATTTCAGTCTAAATTTCCTAGAAGAAAGTGACCTCGGGTAAAATTTGGCATTGATGGAAAAGTCAATGTTTTAATGGTAAATTTGATTTTATGATTGTCATTTAATCAGGAAGTAGAACAAGTATAGAAAGGCATGTTAGCCACTTAAGATTTGCCTCAAAAGATGTTCCTTAGCCAAAATGAAACTATACTCATATTTGAAACCTGGTTATTGGAACTTATTAATTTTAGATACCATGGGACTATTAAGTGACTGTTATTCTAAGTCTCACTCTAAGTATGGGTAGCAAGAAAGGTGATCTGAGCCTCCAATCCATGATACCAGAAAGCTGATGAGATGCTGGTATGAACTGCATAGGTGATCTCAAGAGAAGTGTGGGAGAGCAGCTTTTCAGCATGGGCTGAGGTGAGATTCTCCTGATTCAATTTCCCCACTGACACCTAACAGACTTTAAGCCTGACTGAATGCAAGTGGATAATCTAATCCTGCCTGAAATTGACATGACCTTGGGGAGATATTGTGTCCCTGCAATGTCCTTACTATTGGTGGCAATTTCTATAGTCAAAAGTTTTGTAAGCTAAATACCAGATCTATTCCATTATACATTATTTGTAGGGGAACATCCGAGGTTGTCTAAAATTAAGCTATTAGGCAAAAGAGTTTAGACCAACAACAATAAGTTAGGACCCTTTAATTTTTAGTAATACTGTGGAGACAATTAGTTCAAGAGCTTCTGAAGTTAACAACATAAATATTATTTCTGTCTCAGTTGGTCAATGTTTAAAAAAAATTCTTTTGAGGTCCATATTGTAAATGCTTTAAAAAGAAGTATCACCTGGCCAAAAGTTTGAATTGCTTTTTCATTAAAAACTGTGTTAAAAATAAATAATTAGGGGGGGGTGTGGAGCCAAGATGGTGGAGTAGAAGGATGCACGTTTACGAGCTTCGAACCCCAAAGCCCATAGAATTAATGTAAAAAGAGATCCCCATAACTTCTGGATCACTGAAAGGTGTGCAGAAACGGAGTGGAAGAGATTTCCGTTCCAGAGAGCCCTGGAGAACTGTCCCCAGGGTCCGTCGCACCCCGGAAAGTGGACCCCACCCCAGCGCTGCCCTGGCCACGGCCCCAGAGAAGCTGACCCGAGCAGGCTTCAGGGACCGAGGCTCCGGCAGCCGGGAAAGTCCCTCTGCCCACAGAAGCTGCAGGTCAGTGAGAGAGAAGCCTGGGCTGGAGGAGGGGAGCGGAGTGTCTCCGTGACTCGAGGCGGGGGCAGCGGCGGAGGCAACGGGCGGAGGCAACGGCAGCTGCGGCCCAGGACTCCCCGAGCAGCAGGCAGGATCTTCATTACTGAAAGTCTCTGCATAAAAAACCTGTGGGAGCTGAGCCTGGGAGACGGCCCTGCCCCACCCTGCTCCATTACTGAAGGCCTTTGCATAAAGCCCCTGAGGGAACTAAGCCTGGGAGGCGGCCCCCCCCACCCGATCCGTTCCTGAAGGTTTCTGCATAAAGCCCCTGAGGGAGCTGAGCCTGGGAGGGGACCCTGCCTCTACCCCAGCACCAGAACTAAAGCTCACATTGATTAGCAGCCGCGTGGCGTGGAAAGCACATTTGAATCTCAGACCCCAAGCACTAGCTGGGCGGATCTAGGCGGGGGTGGACAGGAATCTCAGAAGTCAAGTAACTGGCTGGGAAAATACCTAGAAAAGGGAAGAAAAATAACACTATAGAGAGTTTTTCCCAACAAATGCAAATGATCCCAACTTTCGGATCTGACGAGGAGGAGGACATATTCTTGCCATAAGGGAAAGACGTGGAGGGCGGGGCCTCGGAACCCCAGACATCCCAGGGGGATGTCATGTGGGCCCAGGCCTTGGAAGAGCTCAAAAAGGATTTTGAAAATCAAGTTAGACAGGTGGAGGAAAAACTGGGAAGAGAAATGAGAGAGATGCAAGAAAAGTATGAAAAACGGGTCAATACCTTGGTAAAGGAGACCCAAAAAAAATGCTGAAGAAAATAACACCTTGAAAAATAGGCTCACTCCATTGGCAAAAGAGGTTCAAAAAGCCAATGAGGAGAAGAATGCTTTCAAAAGCAGAATGAGCCAAATGGAAAAAGAGGTTCAAAAGCTCACTGAAGAGAATAGTTCTCTCAAAATTAGAATGGAACAGATGGAGTCTAATGACTTTACGAGAAACCAAGAAATCACCAAACAAAATCAAAAGAATGAAAAAATGGAAGAGAATGTGAAATATCTCAGGGGAAAAACAACTGACCTGGAAAATAGATCCAGGAGAGACAATTTAAAAATTATGGGACTATCTGAAAGTCATGATCAAAAAAAGAGCCTAGATATCATCTTCCATGAAATTATCAAGGAAAACAGCCCTGACATTCTACAACCAGAGGGCAAAATAAGTATTGAAAGAATCCATCGATCACCACCTGAAAGAGATCCAAAAAGAGAAACTCCTAGGAACGTTGTGGCCAAATTTCAGAACTCCCAGGTCAAGGAGAAAATCTTACAAGCAGCTAGAAAGAAACAATTCCAGTATTGTGGAAATAAAATGAGGATAACTCAAGATCTAGCAGCTTCTACATTAAGGGATTGAAGGGCATGGAATAGGATATTCCAGAAGTCAAAGGAACTAGGACTCAAACCAAGAATCACCTACTCAGCTGAATTGAATATAATACTTCAGGGGAAAATATAGTCTTTCAGTGAAACAGAGGACTTTCAATCATTCCTGATGAAAAGACCAGAGCTGATAAGAAAATTTGACTTTCAAACACAAGAATGAGAAGAAGCATGAAAAAGTAAACAGCAAAGAGAAGTCTTAAGGGACTTACCAGAAGTGAACTGCTTACATTCCTACATGGAAAGACAATATTGGTAACTCTTAAAACTTTTCAGTATCTGGGTAGTTAGTTGGTGGGACCACACACACACATGTACACGCATGCACGATCACACACATACACACATGCACACACATACAGAGACAGAGAGCACAGAGTGAATTGAATAGGATGGGACCATATCTTAAAAGAAATTAAGGTAAATGGTGAGAGAGAAATGTAGTGGGAGGAAAGAGGGTGAAATGGAATGGGGTAATTATATGTCATTTAAGAGGTAAGTAGGAGACTTTTTAGTGGAGGGAAACAGAGGAGAGCTGAGAAAAAAAAAACACAAGAAGTTTACCCTCATCACATTTGACTAAAGGAAGGAATAAAATGCACACTCATTTTGACATGAAAACCTCTCTTACAGTATAGGAAAGTGGGGGAGAAGGAGATAAGCAAGGGGGCGGTGATGGAAGGGAGGGCAAAGGGAGGAGGGAGCAATTTGAAGTCAACACTCAGGGAGGGACAGGATCAAAAGACAGAAGAGAAACAATGAGGGGCAGGGTGGGATGGAGGGTAATTCAATTAGTCTTACGCAACACGACTATCAGGGAAGTCATTTGCAAAATTACACAGATATGGCCTATATTGAATTGCTTGCCTCCCCAAAGGGAATGGGTGGAAAGGGAGGGATGGGGAGAATTTGGAACTCAAAGTTTTAGGAACAACTATTTAGTATTGTTGTTGCTACTAGGAAAGAAGACATACAGTTAATGAGGAATAGAAAGTCATCTGGCCCTACAGGAGAAAAGAGAAGATGGAGACAAGAGAAGGGAGGGATGACAGAAGAGAGGGCAGATTAGAGATAGGGAAAATTAGATTGCTTGGGGTATTGGGGTGGGGGGGGAGGGGATAAAAGGGGAGAAAATTTGGAACCCAAAATTTTGTGAAAATGAATATAAAAAGCTAAATAAATAAACAAACAAATAAATAAATAATTATGGAAAGAAAATAAAATTAAAGCAAATTTTAAAAAATGATAATTTTAAAAATTGTTATGGATAGCTTTGGAAGTAGGAATAAAATAACTGGTTTCAAAAATTTCTATCATGTCTTTATCACTGTTCTAGTTAGAATGTAAATAGCTTAAGTTTCATACTTTATTTGAGAATATAATCCATAATTTATTTAATTTTATTTGTTGAGTGTTTACAATTTTAAAAATCAAAATTTTATGTCATGAAATATTAGAATATATAAAAAAAGTATTTGGAGGATTTTGTGTCAGGTGAGCCTTGCCTTAACTCTGCCATTTTGTCCCTACTCCACTATTCTATTCTTTTTTAAGATGCTGTTTTCTTCAGTATTTTTTTCTCTTTTACTAATTTGTTGATTTTTTTATGATTTTCTTGTATCACTCTCATTTATCTTCTCATTTTTTCTTCTACCTCCCTTAATTGATTTTCAAAATACTTTTTGAGCTCTTTCCTGACCTGAGACCAATACATGTTTTCCTGGGGGCTTTGGATGTAGAAATTTTGACACTTTTGTCTTCTGAGTACCTGTTTTGATATTCATTGTAACCATAGTAACTTTCCATAGACAGAATTTTTTTCTGCTATTTGCTTATTTTCTCAACCTACTACTTGACTTTTAAATCTTTGTTGAAAGTAAGGCTCTGCTTCCAGGGTGAAGGGCACACTGTCTCAAGTTTTCAGGATTTTATGCAACTGTTTTCAAAGACAATTCTAGGGACCTGTATGTTTTCAAGTTAGTATGATCTAAGAAGAGGTGTTTCCTACTCTCCTGGCTTGTGCTTTGGTGTGTGATCTACCTCAAGCACCCTTTTCTGTCCTGAAACTGTGTGGAGGGTCATACCTCCACTGTGACTATGAGTTCTGCTATGCTAGTACTCCTCCTCACCCTGGAACTGCCACCTAAGATTTCAATCTTGATCCAAATACGGACAAATCAAGAGAATCCTTCCTCAGTGCTAGCAAAGAGACCCCTGTAATCTCCTTCTCACCAGCTGTTCATAGCCATATACTCTGTGGGTTTAGAGCTCTCATAGCAGCTGCCACAGCTGCTATTGATTTAGTCTCTCCCATGGCCTTGTCCTAGTTTGCTGTTGTTGGAGCTATACTGGTGCAATCTATGTTGGATTGCATTCCACTCTCACCCAGGTGGGATCGACCCTTATTCCTGTCCTTCTAAGTTGTCTTTAGTGTCTGTGGGCTGAGAAGTCAGGACATCACCACTGCTGCCCATGATTCAGTCACCCTGAGGTCTGCTCTGGATTTGTAGGGGCCTACGCTGCAATGCATTGTGTTTCTCTCTCACAGTGGTGGAGCAGACCTTTCCTGAAAACCTTCCATGTTGTCTTGGGCAGGTAATTTGTTTCACTCCTTGTTTTTTCATGTTATAATAATCTTTTCTAATTTCTTTAAAGTTGTATTTTAAATGTTTTTGGAGTGTTATGGGGGAGAGTCCAGATGAATCCTTGCCTTTACTCCATCATCTTGGCTCTGCCGCCCAGACATTTTCAATATCAAATTTTTGAGGTATGTAATATATAATGTATGCATGTACTTATGGATACATACATGTATGCATGCATAATGAATATACAGGTATTAAACATAATATACACACGAGTATATACCTATATATCTGTGTGTACATATAAACATATACACACATAACTTTTAATGTAGAGAGATATATTTTTATTTACCCTTCAACACAGACTTCAACTTTCAGCCTATGAATCATGTATGCCAGTCCTTTCTCCATTTCTTTTCTTTCTTTCCACATTTTTTTCTAGTGAAGAGTTTTCTATAAAACCTTAGAGTGCCTCTAGATTCTTTGGAGAAATGTTCTAGTGATATAATGGATCTGTCATCTCCTGTTTATTACTTTGGATTAAGCCACTTCCATGACAGTACAAGATAATCACTTCTTACGTCCTCATAGAGGAAAGCTCAGCTTTGTCCAGGATGCTACCTACCATACATATAGGTGAACCATCAATGCGCTTCCTGACTGCCTCTGTTTCTTAAAGGAACTGAGTTTATTTTTCATTTTTTAAGGTGGAGAGGAGACTTTGAGTGAATGGAGGTAGATGTAAGATGAAAAAAAGGAATCCATTACTGAAACTTCTCTCCACATCAGATTCACTACTGATAATACCTGCTGAAGAGCTATGCTTCTCTAAGTCCTTTATAAGTGGAAACTGTTTGAGAATTATTTATTATTCATCATAATTCTTGGACAAGGTAGATCATTCTGATTGTTGTCAGGTTAGACATTAAGAAACTGAATCTTATAAGATTTAATTTTCTTTGCTAAGATTAAAATAAAAATATATTGATTCTTAGTTCCCATAAGAAATAATGTTACTATTTCAGTTGGAATCTGGAAATTAATAATATCATAATTTAAATCCATTGAATCCATTGAACCTGTGAATCATTTCCCCACCTCTTTTAGGTAAACGAAGGGATTCTTCTTTACCTCTGCCAGCTCCAAAAAGTAAAATATCAACAGTGGAAAGTCACAATGTCCTTGTTATGCATTTTATTTTTAGTAATTAATGAAACATCTTTGTGAAAGAATTAGCAATAAGCAAGTATATAGTATGAAAGAATCACATGCCTAGCTCCTAGAACAGCTACTAGCAACATAAAAATGACCAGAAGAGATGAGGTGAATAAAATGTGAGTCAATGATATAGAACTAACCATTATCATTCATAATTACATATTTTCTATAAAAAGGAACTAAGAAAAATATTCTAATCAGAAACATAACTACTTATGAGTTTGAAATCACTTTCATCTTTAAAGTAATCCATAGTTTTGCATTTCTTGTCAACTATAAAGAAAAAATAATAATTCCTTACATTTATAAATGTTTCTCAAGTATTTATATATATATACATATATATGCACATACATATGTATATATATATATATATATTGACCCTCACAACAACGGATGAAGGTACTACTTTACTACTTTTCTCATTTTATAGAGAAAATAAAAACTGAA
Source organism: Bettongia penicillata ogilbyi (assembly GCA_023548195.1). Taxonomy (NCBI): domain Eukaryota; kingdom Metazoa; phylum Chordata; class Mammalia; order Diprotodontia; family Potoroidae; genus Bettongia; species Bettongia penicillata. The sequence continues at coordinate 2,567,694 of JAJHZJ010000083.1, forward strand.
GCAGATAGAAATTAAATGACTTCCTAGAATCACATAGGTGAGCATATGGAACATAATTTGCACCTAAGTCTACCTAACTAGAGGTCCACCACCCTTTTCACTATGCTGTCCTATACCTATCTTCAAAGATAGGCAATGATAGATAATGGTCACCATCCATAGTATTGTCTTCATCTCTATTGTCATTCACTTATGGAAATAATAGACATGATGTATCCCTAGGAAATTACAGAGTCTAGGACAAATTTTGTGCTTCTCCTCTCATTTCCCTTAATCTTTTTTTAATGGTTAAAGTCACATCCCTATGTCTATTACATTTCTCCTTGCTTCTTTCCATTCCTTTGCTTTCCTCACCAAATTTGCAACCCACTAATCAAAGCAAATAGCTCTAAGAGTGTAGTATTGTAAAAATCATTTAGAGAGCTTTGCAATGATAAATCACACAAATTTACATGTTCACGTAATTGAAACTTCATTGTCTTGGAGTGGCAAGAAGTGTGGGGGAGGTTATCAATTTCCTAATATTAGTTTTAGGTGTGGTTTATAGTTTTGAGACATTATCAGTCTTAAAAATATTCTCTGTGTTTATGTGTGTGTTTTCTCACATTTTTAACTATAACAGTAAATATTACTACCAAACCAGTCTACTAGCTCTTCCCTGTACTTAACATTCTATTTTATGCTTCCATTACTTTGCAAAGGTTGTCCCTAGTGTCCCTAATGCACGTCTTTCTCATTGTACCTCTTAGAATATATAGCTTCATTCAAAGGTCACCTGAAGTGCCATCTGTTGCAATAAGTCTTTCTTGAACCACATGGTTTTTAGCACCTTCTCACATCAAATTATCTTGTTCATGAAATCCATTCTACTCAGATAAACTTTATCCTATTGACAGCAGCAAGGGAGAGGCTATGGAAAAATGTTCATAGGATTATGGATTTAGAGATAGAAGAGACCTTAATGTCCATCTACTCAGCAAGCTCTAGTGGCTCCCTATTGCCTCCAAGATCAAATACAAAATCAGCTATTTGGCATTAAAATGCCAAATGCCTTTATAACCTTCCTTTCCAGTCTCTCACATCTCATTCCCTGCCATGTACTCTTAGATCTAGTTACACTGGCCTTCCTGATGTTTGTTGAACAAGACACTATAGCTGTTGGTTCTAAGTATTCCTCTGACTGCACCACCCCCCAACCGTGCAAACAATGCTTTCCCTCCTCAACTCTACTAAATGACTTCTCTAGTTGTTTCTAAATCCCAACTAAAATCCCCACTTCTACTGAAGGCCTTTCCCACACTTTCTTATTTCTAGTGTTTTCTCTCTTTTTAATCATCTCCTAATTATCTTGAATATAACTTGACTTCGCTTATTTGTTGGCTTATCTCTCTTGCCGTCCCCATTACAACGTGAGTTCCAGGAGGACAGGGACTATCTTTGTTTCTTTTGGTGTCCCCATTGTTTGGGACAGTATGTGGCATATAGTAGGCACTTAATAAACAATTAATCACTAACTGATCTGGTACAGCTTCCTCATTTTATACCTGAAAGAACAGAGGTCAAGAGAGATTTAGAAATCTACCCACAGGTGGAGTCAAGATTGCATGATAAAGGCAAAGACTCAATTGAGCTCTCCCCCAAACCACTCTAAATACTTTTAAAAATGACTGTAAACAAATTCTAGAGCAGCAGAACCCACACAAAGATGGAGGGAAACAAAGTTCCATCACAAGTCAACTTGATAGGTCAGCAGGAAAGGTCTGTTGAATCATGATGAGAGAGAAACACAGTTCAACAAAGGCCTTGTCAGCACAGACCAGGTCGCAGCAAACCCAGAGCAGGCCTCAGGGTGTGAATCACTGGCAAAAGTGGCAGTTTCTAGACATCAGCCCACAGATGCCAAAGATAGCTTAAATGGTTAGCAGGAAGGTTCTGTCACACCTGGCTGAGAGTAGAGCACAGTGGAGCACATGCTATGCCAGCACAACCCTGAGCCTTGGGAGCCTTTGAATTAGCACTAGCAGTGGAAGCAGCTGCTTCCAAGACTTTCATCCCACAGATGGTAAGGGGTCAAACAACTGGTTAGAAGGAGATCTAGAGACAGGGGTCTCTTTGCTAGCACTAAGGCAGGACTCTGATGCTTTGCCTATGCTTGAATCTAGGTTGTGAGCCTGGGTGGTGTCCCAGGGGTAAGAGGAACACTAGCACAGCAGAGCTCATAGCCACAGTACAGGGGGGACCCTCCTCATACTTCCAAGGCAGAAAAGAGTATTTGTGATAGTTCACAGACCAGAGCACAGAGAAGGAGAGAAATAAACATCTCTTCTTAGATCATACCACCTTGGAAGAATTGAACTTACAGGTATTTCTGAAAATAGCTGCACAAAATCTTTGAAGCTTAGGATAATGGGTCCTCCATCCTGAAAGCAGAGTCTTAATTTAACAAAAAGTAAGAAGTCACATAGTAGCCTGGGGAAGTGATAAAACAATGGGAAAAAAATTCTGACAATAGAATGTTACTATGGTGACAAGAAAGACCAAAACATACTCTCAGAAGAAAGCAACAATGTCAAAGCTCCTACATTCAAGAAATACATGAATTTGTCTCAGGCTACAGAAGAGCTCAAAGAGTGTATTATTAATGTATTATTTTGTTAATTTGAAGATATTTCTCATCTATCAATGGGCCCATGTGAGCTGCTTATTTCACATGGAAGCCTAAGTCACAGAGGTAAGAAAAGCTTACTGAATGGGTAGAACAGGAAGGGGAGGAGCAGGAGCAGAGCTGAGAGGAAGTTGGTTAGATTAGCCAGATCTGGGATAGAGAGAAGAAGCAGGCAGCTGGCTGGGGGTGAGAGAAGGACATTTGGCTTGAGGATGTTTGATTATGGGAAGGCCTGATTATGGGTAGAGACTTCTTCATTACTAGGATGGATTTCATTGTTACTATGTTACTTTTTTTGTTCCTTTGTTACAATGATAGAATTGGCTTTCTGGTGTTTAAATAAAAGTTTTGGTTCTGTCTTCCACGTGGAGAGTCCAATATATTTTGTGATTCAGAACTGTGCTGCCATATTCGTAGCCACTGTAGGTGTTGTGAATATTTCATTGACTTTACAAAAAGGATTTTGAAGATTAAACAAGATATGTAGAGGAAAAATTGGGAATAGGAATGAGAGTGATGCAAGAAATTATGACTAATGAGTCAAGAACTTAGCAAAAGAGAAAAAAATGCTGAAAAAAACACCTTAAAAAACAGAATAAGCCAAATGGTAAAAGAGGTCCAAAAAGCCAGTAAAGAGGATAATATCTTAAAAAGCAGAGTTGGTCAAATGGAAAAAAGGAAGTTCAAAATCTCCCTGAAGAACACAATTCCTTAAAAATTAGAATGGAGGAAATAGAAGCTAATGACTTTATGAGAAATCAAGAAACAATAAAACACAAAAGAATGGGAAAAAAGATGTTGTGAAATATAACATTTGAAAAACAACTGACTTGGAAGATAGATGCAAGAGAGATGATAACAATAGCAATAATAATAAAAATTGAGACCCTAGATATGAAATATTTTTCAAGAAATTGTCATGGAAAATTGCCCTGATATTGTAGAATCAGAGAGCAAAATAGAAATTGAAATACTTTACCAACCACTTCCTGAAAGAGATCCTAAAATAGGGAGCGGAGTCAAGATGGCTGAGTCAGCATGGACTTTTTAGAGCTCTCTCCCCAAATCCACCCAATTACCTGTAAAAAATGACTCTAAACCAATTCTGGAGCAGCAGAACCCACAAAATGGTGGAATGAAGCAAAGCTCCAGCCTAAGACAGCCTGAAAGTTTTCAGGAAAGTATCTATCATGCTACACAGTGCAGTGTGAGCTATTGAGGCACAAAGGTGACCTGAGCAAGCCTGGGGAACTGAATCTTTTGCAAATATTGTGGTTTCCAGACTTCACGACCTCAAGAGGCTGAGGACAAATTGGAAGGTTAATGGGAAAACTTGTGGGACCCGTGTGAGGGAGTAGAGTGATAGGGCCTCAGCCCAAGGGAAGAAGAGGGAGGAAGAGTAGGAGAGGATAAGCATGGTGTGAGGGGGATGATAGAATGGAAGAAAAATGGAAGGAGGGAGGAATTAGAAGTAACTACTTTCAAAAAGGGACAGGGTCAAAAGAGAGAATAGTTTAAATGGGAGGCAGGGGTAGGACAGAGGAAAATATTGCTAGTCTTTCACAATATGACTGTTATGGAAATATTTTCATAATTACACATGTATAACCTATATTGAATTAGCCTCTTCAGTGGGGATGTCTGGGGAGGGAGGAAGGGAGAATAGTTAGAGATTAAAGTTTTAAAAACGTGTTAAAAATTGTTTTTATAATAAAAGAGATAGCAAATATATATATATATATATATATATATATATAAGATATGCCAACGTGAAAACTGCCAGGAATATTATAGACAAATTCTTGGAGTTCCCAGATCAAGGAAGAAATAGTGCAAGAAAGAAACAATTCAAGTGTTGTGGAGACCCAGTTAGGATGATACAACATTTAGGAGCTTCTATATTAAAGGATCAGAGGGCTTGTAAAATGATATTCTGGAGGGCAAAGGAGCCAGGACTGAAATCAAGAATCTCCTACCCAGCAAAACTTAGTACAATTTTCAGAAGAAAAGAATGAGTATTCAATGAGATAGAGGACTTTCAAGCATTCTTAATGAAAAGACCAGAGCTGAATAAAAATGTTTACAAACAAGACTCAAGAGAAACATCAAAATGCAAAGAGGAAAGGGAAATAATAAGGGACTTAATAAGGTTAAACTGTTACATTCTTACATGGGAAGATGACTTTTGTAACTCATAAAACCTTTCTCATTGTTAGGGTTGTCAGCAGGAGTATACATAAACAGAAGGTTCAAGTGTGAATTGAATATGAATGGATAATGTCTAAAACAAATACAAGTAAAGGATGAGAGAGGAGTGTACTGGGATAAAGAGAAAGGGAGAGGTAGATTGGGGCAAAACATCTCATGTAAAATAGGCAAGAATAAAGCTTTTATACTGGAAGACAAGAGAGGGGAGGTAAGAGGAAGTGAGTGAACCTTACTCTCCTCAGAATTGTTTCAAAGAGGGAATAACAGACACACAATTTGGTGTAGAAATCCATATTATCTTACTGAAAAGTAGGAGGGAAGGAGATAAGAGAATGAGGGGGTGATAGAAGGGAGGACAGATTGCATGAGTGGTAGTCATAAGCAAAACACTTTTGAGAAGAGACGGTGAAAGAAGAGAGAGAATAGAATAAATGGAGGAGGAGAGAATAGGATGAAGGACAATACAGTTTTCAAAAGTAATTGTGAAAAAAACTTGAAGCAAGTTTCTCTGATAAAGTCCTCATTTCTGAAACATAGAAAACTGAGTCATATTTATAAAAATAAGTCATTCCCCAATTGATAAATGATCAAAAGATATGATTGGTTTTCAGATGAAGTACTCAAAAACTGTCAATAGCCCTATGAAAATATATTCTAACTTACTTAATGAGTTTCTTAAAAATCCACTATTGCAAATTATTGCAATATTCACTATTGTAAATTAACTATTGCAAAATAAAACAATTCTGTGGGACTACCTCATATCTATTAGATTAGCTAATAGGACAGAAAAGGAAAATGGCAAATGGTAGAAGGGATGTGGGAAAATGCGACATAAATGTACAACTGGTGGAGTTGGAAACTGATTCAACCATTCTGTAGAGCAATTTTGGAAGGCTAGTATCATCTCACTTCTTAGTTTGAATCTCATTTTCCACTGACTATTCTGCTTGGTTTTGACTTTACTTTCATCATCATGCTCTTACCTGGTACTTTCCTCCTTTTCACCTTTCTTTTCTGAATTGTTTTATCTAATTGAATCTGTTAAGGTATTTACCAATTGTGGAACCCTAGCAAAGTCGCTTAACATTTCTACATTCAATTTGCCTATGTAAAATGAAGGTGGTGGAATCCTGTAAGGATTCCAAAGGTTTTATCCTCTAAGATTCTGTCTAGTTTTAAATCTATGATCTCATAATTCTAAATGTTGACAATTTCAGCATTAATTAGAGTGGATCTTAGATGAAAAATCTTGAAAGAGTAAGAAAACTTGTCTGAACAGTGCCTTCCTGGTTAAAAGATGAGTTTCCAACACGATTCAGAGCCGAGCAGCAGGAAGGGATAGATAGAGCTACAGCTCTATAGATAGAGCTCCTTTTCTGTCCTATTAGCTAATCTAATAGATATGAGGTAGTCCCACAGAATTGTTTTATTTTGCAATAGTTAATTTACAATAGTGAATATTGCAATAATTTGCAATAGTGGATTTTTAAGAAACTCATTAAGTAAGTTAGAATATATTTTCATAGGGCTATTGATAGTTTTTGAGTACTTCATCTGAAAACCAATCATATCTTTTGATCATTTATCAATTGGGGAATGACTTATTTTTATAAATATGACTCAGTTTTCTATGTTTCAGAAATGAGGACTTTATCAGAGAAACTTGCTTCAAGTTTTTTTCACAATTACTTTTGAAAACTGTATTGTCCTTCATCCTATTCTCTCCTCCTCCATTTATTCTAGAGATCCCCTTCCATACATTCTTTGGGTTAAAAATTAACTAATTATCTAGCAACTCTTGTTTTTTCTCACTCACACACAGATTTTTATCCATTTCAATGAATTCTAAGCCTTTGAGAGGTGCTGTAAGTTCTGAGTACTGACTGGATCCCTTGGAGAGGTTTCATTTTAAAGGAAAGGAGAGGTGTCTTGACTGATTTTAGGTTCCTCAGTGGATCCTTTGTGTTTTATGTGATCTGTCAGATGAAACAAAACCTGTCCTATATTGCAAATATTGTTTTCCTCATAGCTTGAATGGGATCCTGAAGGTCCCTTTATTTTTAATGCAGAAACCTGGACATAAAGCTGTGAGGATCCCAGTGGAGGAATATGACATTGAAACACACACAAAAAGTAGTTATTTGGGGAAAGTTCCTCCCTTACTCCCCCCTCCTTCCTGTACTTTTTCTGCATAAACTCATATCTTTGAGCTCTGGATGACAGGTTACATATTTAAATCCATTGTGACAAAATTGTATGTGTATTTATAGTTTAGAACTAAAAGTATGAGACCTATGGGGATTTTAATTCCTTTTGATAAATGATGAACATTTGGCTTCTTTCCTCTTTTCTGTTTATTCAATTACTAGTACTAGGTAGATGTATATAGTCTATAAAACCTATTTGTCCAGATAGACTAGAATAGCTTTGAGATGTTCTCTATATAAAAGGATTCTTTGATCAGTATAAAGTGTGCAAAAAGTATATTCAATCTTCCCCAGATCAAAAATATTGCTGATAGCTGGTTTTGTTTATGAAAAAATTTTTCCCTAAGTCCTTTTCATTTGTCAACCAAGAAGCTTTCAACATTTTAATCTTTGCAAGAGATATAAATCTTATACTTATTGAGAGCTTTTATTGAAATTCTTTAGGTACAATTCATTTCAATTTCAATAAAATTCAATACAATAAGATGTATTATGACTTCTGAAAATATGAAAACATATAATATGTAGTACATATTATAAATGAATATCAGTCAATTAATCAATCAATATTTATGTACTTACTACGTGCCAGGCACAGTGCTAGGCACACTGGGGATCAAATCACAAAAAATGAAATGATAACTACTTGCAAGGAGGTTACATTCTAAAGGGAGGAAGAGATAAGTAGAAATGAATGTGTGTGCACGTATGTGTGTCTGTCTTTAGCATAAATACAAAGTGGATATATAAAATTTCAGACTTTCCCTTTCATATTACAATCACATTTTGTCTCTCCATGTATAAATATATGTGTACATATACATATATGTACATATATATGCACATACATATGCATGTCTCTGTCTTTTATATACCTAGACCGATATTCATATGGTATCTTTACCATTAGAACATACATTCCTTGAAAGAAGGGGCTGTTTTTTGCCTTTTTTATTTTTGTATCCTAAATACTTAGCACAGTGTGTGGCACATAGTAAATAATAAATGCATGTTGACTGAGTAGCTGAATAAATACAAATATAGACAGAATAATTCAGAGGAGGGAAGGTTCCAGCAGTTGAGGATATCAGGAAAAGATTACTTTATAGGATGGTGCTTGAATTGTTAAAGTAGGAAAGGGTCATTGAAAGCAGTAAAGGAGTGAATTTCAAATATTACATGCATATACATTCTTACATATTATATACATACCTACACACATAAATTAGATGCATGCATTGTAGGCATATGCTAAAAAAAAAACACAAAGAAAATTACAACATTAGTCCCTAGCCTGTATAATCTGCTTGGGCAAAAGGGAGTATGTAAGACACTTCTTAGCTCATGTCCTTCTTGCATTCACTCGTGCGTAGCCATTCTGTCACTGTGGTCAGCGTAGTTCTTTAATAAAGGGGGGGTGATTATAAGTGACTGATATATTTGACTTTAATCCACAAATTGTCGAAGCTATTATAACAAGGGGAGCAGCTTGGTGGCACAATAATGTACAGAGTGCTGGACTTGGAGACAGAGAGACTCATCTTCCTGAATTCAAACAGACCTCAGACACGAGCTTTGTGACCTTCAGCAAGTCATTTACACTTGTTTTTGTCGATTTCCTCATCCAATAAAATGAGCTGGAGAAGGAAAAGATATAATATTATAGTGTCTTTGCCAAGAAAACCCCAAATGGGGTCCCAATGAATGGGACGGGACTTAAATGGATGAATAAGTATTGTAGCAAAAAGAGAGGAAATGGGATATTAAGTCAGGCAGGATTCTGGCTGTTAGTAAAGATGTGTAACATGTAATTAACTTTAGGTCTTTTCGTGTTTAGATAATTTTCTTGTCCACCAACCTGTACAGGAAAACTGCTCAGAAAAGCGGGATTCTACATTTTCCTCTTCCCACTATGTTGGTATCTCCAGCCATGGCTGTTACACTATCCCGAGCTTGGACCCAGCCATACCATAGGAAAGAGTATGTGATTAGTTTCTGACTCAAATCCAGGGAAGTGGCATGGACGTCATTCTGAGTTCCAAAACAGAATATCAAATTAGCAAGGTTTGTGTACTAACTCAATGAAAACTGTGATAGGTGATAGGAAGACCAGGTGAATTAGGTTGGAGGAGGCTCATAACATGAGAATGATCATAAAGTGACCTTTTTTGGGGGGGAAGGTGTAAAATGATAAGAGAAACCACAATATGAACCATTGGAATTTTTTTTTCCTCCTCTGCCTCTTACTTTTTCTAAATAAGTGTGCTAATTCTCCTGGAGAATGTTACCCCCTGCCACTTGTGAAGCTCTCCTTTGACAGATTTAGTATTATTGCTTTGAAACACCTGTTCCTATGTAGATTGCCTGATACCCTTTTGTTGGAAACATGAGGGTAGAGAGATTTCTGAGAGCCACACTGGAGTAAGTTCATTTTTTCTAGGGTAGGACTGGCATCTTAACTCTCCAGGCCATTGTTTGAGAGTTTTCATTTTCAAATGGGGGAATAAGCATAGGTCATTTCATATCTTTACAACCAAAAGCAGATTTACTACAAATGAGTTCCATTTTTAGAAATCTGCCTCAAGGACAAGAGCCTAAGAAGTAATAGATGTTATAGTAGTATGAAGGCAAATAAGGATTCTGAGAGTCAGAATGGAGAAGGAAATACACATTGCATATGTGGACAGAAAAGGGCTAAAGAAAGACGTTAGTTTGGGGAAAAGCAGTTGATTCAACTAGGTTAATACTTTGTGTGAAGAGAAGTGGTATGAAATAAGTTTTTATGAGAACTACTTTGTGGATAACTTTTTATGACACACCATGGACGTTCAATTTTATTCAAGTGATAGTAGGAAGCTGGTGAAGAATTTTGTTCTAGAAAAATATAACTTGCAATATATTTTTTAGAAAAATGTCCATGGATAATTAATTTTTTTTCATTTTCAAACAGCCAAAAATAATGCTTATGATAGAGTTGGTTACATTTTATGTTTTATTTTTTTCTCCTTACATTCCTTTTCATTCAATTTTCATCTTTACATATTTCATCTTACATATATGAGAGCACAAGTTATCCATTCTCCAATTTTTAGAGAGTGGTATTACCCTCCCTCCACCTGCTCCTGTGGCCTCTTTTTCTGAAATAATAGTTGGGGGAGTCTGATGACCTTGCATATGCATATATTAGTTGGTGGATTGTCTCTCAATTAGACTGCAAACTACTGAGGGAAGAGGGACTGTCTTTTGCCTCCTTTTTATCCCCTGCCATCTGTTTACTGCATTGTACTGTATCATGTTGCATTGTTTGAATCTGAATTCTGCTACTTGTTAATTTTGTGACTGAGAAAGTGATTTAATCTCATTGGTTCTGTTTCATCATCTGTAAAATTAGACAATCAGACTAGGTAGCTTCTAGAGCTGATTCTAGCTTGCAAGATTCCCTTAAAAATGAACAAGAGTTACAGTTCAAAGCTTCTTAAATGGGTTTCAATATTTTTTGTTATATTGAAGTAGCTAAAGGAGAATAGAGGGGTAGACATGAAGACAGGAGAAATGTGTCTGCTTCTGCAAAACTGCTCACTCTCTGGTAATCCCTGATTACACATCTTCTGTCTCTGTCTTCATCTCTCTTTATGCATCTCTTTCCATCTCTCTCCACTTATTTTATTTTGGTGGAGGGACAGAGAGCAGGTTGAGAATATGCAAGTATTTGACAACTTATAATCTTCTAGGGTTCCCTGGAGCCCTTAGGGGTAAGGTGGCTTGTCCAGAATCACAGAGTCATTACATAACATAGGTGGAACTTGAACCCTATGGTTCTTGAGTCCCTGGTTCTTTTTCACTTCCTCAAGTGCATTCTCAGTGATCTATCCAGAGGATAGCAAATGTTATATTACTGACATTCATTAGGGCTGAGAAGCTTAAACAAAGAATGGCTATTTAAAAAATTAGTCAAAGTTTTGCTTCAACACCAGGAGGGAAAAAAGGAAGAGAAAAAAGCAAGACACACATCTAGTTTTCTATTTCTCTTTGTCACAGAGGGAATTTCTTTCTTTGATACAAAAGAAACCTCCAGTAGAGAAGCAACTTTAATAAATATGCTTTAGTATAGCCCTGAAGTTGATTGTGACTCTAAGTGACTCTAGGGCAATGACTATAATATTTTTTTTATAAATGGCACAGCACCTAGTGTGATGCCTTGAGCAGAGAAAAACTAAATTTGTATTATATCAACAGAAATTGTGTCCTAAGAGAAGCAGAATTTTTTTTTGCTTTATCACTTTATTAACATGTACTTTGATTACAAGAGATGTTTGCTTCCTAGAAGTAGTAATAGTATAATATAATGTATTAATAAAAAATAAATATAATTTTTATTATTACTCTTGAATGTAGAAGTAAATTAGAAGAGATCTGCAAATGTGACACAAGTTGTTTGCTTTTCTCCAGGCAAAATACTTCTGATTATCCATTTCCCCAATTTGCTGTCCCTTCTATTATCTCCCTTGTCCTTTCTCCTTCCCGTATGCCTACCTGCAGTGTAAAATAGATTTCCATATGCAATTCAGTGTGTGTTCTTCCCTCCTTGAACCAAATCCCATGAGAGTAAGGTTCACTTATTTCCTCTCACCTCCCCCCTCTTCCCCTCCATTGTAAAAGCACTTTTTTCTGTCTTTTATGTGAGATGATTTTCTACATTCTACTTTCCCTTTCATCAGATTATGGAGGATAAAGTCATGGGTGAACATGTCAAGATACTTATTGGCATACTGAAGTTAAAGTTCAAAGAGAAAGAATATCTTCACATCTTTGTGATGTCAATGTTTTTTTCTTTTGAAATAATTTTAGTTTTCCTCATTGATTGACAGAAAGCAAACCTTTGAAAAACCACAGAATTCCTTAGTCTTTATTTTACATTCCTTTAATTTTACATTCTAATATTGTTCATGACTAAACTTCATATTTTGTTTTCAAATCACATTTTGAATCGTTATTTAGACTGATTTTTCTTTGACTCTGTTGTCAGTGAGTCAACTGAACTACATCAATTAATTGTGTTCTGTATGCTAGGAACTGTGCTAAGCAATAGGGATTCATTCTGTTGTTGTTTGTCCTTTGTTTTCAAAGACCATTGAAATCACAAAATCATGATATTGTGACTGGCAAGTCATTTGGATTTAAGTGAGGCATAGTTTCACATCAGCCTCACTCCACTCTCTCTTCCAAAGTTATCAAAGTCCAGTGGCAAGACAAAATTCAAGGATAACTGGAGAGCAGTGATGACTTTGGTGTTTGAAATGTGACCAAGTTCAAACAGCCTGCTTCTTCTCCTTTCAAGGTGATACAAATAGAAGCAAAACGACAAAATTTGCCCTCCAGGAACTTATAATGTGGATAGACAACCCATGGGAAGAAACCAGAGCAAGAGGGTCATGATGGAGAAGTCCGGGACACCACGTGGTGAACAAAGAAGAATGGCTGACCTGGTCACCTTCTTAAAATATAGGGTTTGTTTTAATTTTTTTTGTGCAGTGAGGACTGGGGCAGCTGAAAATGAGTCTGTCTCTGGCTAATTTCCCTACTCTTATATATCTCAAATTCATTGCCAAATGTTGTTTTAAATAATAGTGAATTTTTAAAAATATTTTATATAATTTATTAATTTTCACTTGTCAACATTCATTTCCACAAGAATTTGAATTCAAAATTTTTGCCCATCTGTCCATACCACCCACTCTAGGACAACATGCATCCCATCCACCTCATGCTCCAGTCTATCCCCCCTTATATTACCCACCTTTCTTCCATCCCCCTTCCCCTCTATATTTCTGTAGGGCAAAATAGATTTCTATACTCCATTGATTGTGTGGCTTAATTTCCAGTTGCATACTGAAACAATTTTTAAAGCTTTTAGTTCCATATCCTCCCCCTCCCTCTTAACTCACCCTCATTGGGAAAATAAACAATTCAATATAGATCATACATGTGTAACAATGCAAAGCACTTCCATAATAGTTACGTTGTAAAAGACTAACCACATTTCCCTCTATCCAATCCTGCCCTCCGTTTATTTCAGTCTCTCCCTTGACCTGTCCTCTCACAATACTATTTCCTTCTGATTATACCTTTCCCCAATTTACTGTCCTTTCTATTATCTTCCCTCTTCTATCCCCTTCCCCTTTGCTTACCCACAGGTAAAATAAATTTCCATATACAATTGAGTGTATGTTCTTCCCTCCTTAAATCAAGTCCTATGAGATAAAGGTTCACATTTCCTCTCATCTCCCCCTTCTTCCCCTCCATTTTAAAATCTCTTTCTTCCCTCTTTTATATGAAATGATTTGCTACATTTTACCTCTTCCTTTCTCTTACTCTTAGTACATTCCACTGATTCTTTTACCTATTCTCCCTTCATATTCTGCTCAGCCTATGCCCTCTGTATATGTATGTACATTATATATATATATAATATATATATATATATATATATATAGAGAGAGAGAGAGAGAGAGCTTGTATGTATATATATATATATATATACACATACACATGTACATATGCATACCTACACATATTTATGTATATATACATTTGTATATATGTATACACACATCATATATATATATATATATATATATATATATATATACACACACACACACACACACAATACATTTATGTATTTTTTCCCTCTACCTAACCTAAAACTGAAAAAGATCTCATGAGTTACAAATCACATCTTTTTATGTAGGAATGTAAACACTTCAACTTTAATGGGTACCTTAAGGCTTCTCTTTCCTGTTTATCTTTTCATGTTTCTCTTGATTCTTGTATTTGAAAATCAAAATTTCTATTGAACTCTGATCTTTTCAATAAGAATACTTGGAAGTCCCCTGTTTCATTGAAATTCCATTTTTTCCCTGAAGTATTACACTCAATTTTGCTGGGTAGGTGATTCTTGGTTTTAATCTGATCTCCATTCACCTCTGGAACACTATCTTCCTAGTAGCATAGAAGCAGATAAATCTTGTGTTATCCTGATTGTATTTCCACAATACTTGAAGATTGTCTTTCTGGCTGCTTGTAATATTTTGTAGTTGATTTGGGAATTCAGGAATTTGACTATAATATTTCTAGGAGTTTTCCTTTTGGGATCACTTTCAGGAGGTGATTGGTAGATTCTTTCCATTTCTATTTTATCCCTGGTTCTTGAATATTGAAGCAGTTTTCCTTGATAATTTTAAGAAAGATGATGCCTAGGCTCTTTTTCTGATCATGATTTTCAGGTAGATAGATAATTTTTAAATTATCTTTCCAGGATCTATTTTCCAGGTCAGTTGTTTTTCCAATGAGATATTTCATATTGTGTTCTATTTTTTCATTCTTTTGGTTTTGTTTTGTAGTTTCTGGATTTCTCATAAAGTCATTAACTTCCATCTGCTTCATTCTAATTTTTAAAGAACTATTTTCTTCAGTAAATTGTGAACCTCCTTTGCCATTTGGCCAATTCTTTTTTTAAAGCATTCTTCTCCTCATTGGCTTTTAGGACCCCCTTTTTGCCATTTGAGTTAATTTTTAAAGGTGTTATTTTCTTCAGCATTTTTTGGGCTTCCTTTCTCAAGCTGTTGACTCACTCCTCACGATTTTCTTGCATTGCTCTTATTTCTCTTCCCAATTTTTCCTCCACCTCTCCTACTTGATTTTCAAAGTCCTATTTGAGTTCTTCCATGGCCTGAGACCATTTCATATTTTTTTTGAAGGTTTTGGATGTAGAAGCCGTCACTTTGATATCTTCCTCGATGCACTTTGTTCTTCCTCACCCAAAAGAATGGAAGAAAATACATTTTCACCAAGAAATTAACCTTTTCCAGTCTTATTTTTTTCCTGTTTTGAGCATTTTTCCAGCCAGTTACTTGACTTTTGAGTCCTTTATCGAGTGGAAGGTATACTACCCTTGGTTTCAGAGATTTTGTGCAGCTGTTCTTTGAGACATCTCTAGGAAACCTATAAATTCTCAGTTCTTCCAAGGTGGCACAATCAAGGGAAGGAGTTTCCTCTTCTCCTAGCCTGGCCTCTGCCTTGTGAGCAACCACAAGCATGCTTTTTCACCCTGGAACTGGGAGTTAGGAGTCCCTCTACACTGCCACCATGCCAGCACTCCTCTTTGCCCCAGGACCACCACTTAGGATTGAGTCCCAAAGCAGCTGCTAGATTCCCCCAGGGTCTTTAGACTGAGGGCTCCAAAGATGATGTTGCTGCCTCAATGGTTGCTGCACCTCTGAGGCAGTGGTTGTGGCTGACCTCACCCACTTCTCACTCAAGTGAAAGAGCTTTCTTACTGACCTCTGAAGCTCTCTGTGTTTGGTATTTGTGATTTGAGAAATCTGGGAACTTCAGTAGCTACTGATGAGTCCACATCCTGAAGCCTGCTGTAGTTGTGTCCCTGCAGCATGGCCCGGGCTGGGATGTGTTCTGAGCCTGGTGTGATAGGGATTTCCTGTTTGCCTTCCAGCTAGTCTTGGGGTAGAAATTTGTTTCACTCCTTCATTCTGGGACTTCTGCTGCTCTAGAATTTTTTTATAGTCATTTTTAACAGGTATGTTTTGGGGTATTGGGTAGAGCTTCTGCAGGTCTGTCCCTCTACTCCACCATCTTGGCTTTGCCTCTGATGTCAATGTTAATGGACATTTTTGGAACATGAATAAATAGGAATAACAGTCAATTCAGAAAGCATCACAACAAAATCCACTCAATGTTAATAAAACACAAAAACCATCACTCCAAATTTCTCTATCCATATTCATTAATGAAATTTCTCTATATATTTTTCTTAGTTTTTACTCTTACTGGTTTAGGTTTCATTATTGTATTTGTTTCACAAAAAAGGAATTTGGTAGTATCTTTTCTTTACCTGTTATACCATATAACTTATTTACTATTGGAATTAATTTATCTTTCCATGTTTTATAGAATTCACTTGTAAATCTGTCTGGTTCTGGTGCTTTTTTTCCACCATAGGTAGCCCATTTATTGCCTGTTCAATACATTTTTCTAAATAAAGTCTAGTTAGATATTATATTTCTTCTTCTGTTTATCTAGGCAATTTATGTCTTTGTAAATCTTCCATTTCACTTACATTTTGAAATTTATTGGCACATAATTAGGTGAAATAACTACTTATAATTGCTTTAATTTTATCTTTGTTAATGGTGTGTTTATCATTTTCATTTTAATTCTAGTGATTTGGATTTTTCTCTTCTTAAAATCAAATTAGCCAATGGTTTTATTTATTAATTCAGTGAGGTCTTTTTTACACTCAGTTTCATTAATCTCACCTTTAATTTTTAAGATTTTTATTTTAGTGTTTAATCTTAGTGTTTAATTAATTTTAGTGTTTAACTTGCTCTTTCTCTAGTTTTTAAAATTGTTGTGTTCTGCTCTCTATTTTATGGATTTAAGCATTTAAAGAGATAAATTTTCCTCTGATCATTGCTTTTGCTGTACCACATAGGTTTTTATATGTTGTCTCATTATTGTCATTCTCTTTAATGAAATCATTATTGCTTCTGTGATTTGTTCTTTAATCTACACATTATTTAAGATTCAGTTATTTAATCTCCAAATAGTTTTAATGTATATTTCCATGATCCCTTATTAAATTTAATTTTTATTTTATTACACTCTGAAAAGAATACTTCAAATATTTCTTTTTTTCTGCTTTTATACATAAATTATTAGGTATGAATATGGTCAATCTTTGTACAGATAACATGAACCACTGAGAAAAATATGTATGCCTTTCTATTTCCATTCAGTTCTCTCCAGACATCTGTTGTACCCATCTTCCCTAAAACTCTACTCATTTCTTTGACTTCTTTCTTATTTATTTTTTTATTAGATTTATCTAGTTTAAAAATCCTCCACTATCATAGTACTTTTATCTGTGCCAAACTGTAATTAATTTGACTTTTAAAATTTAGACACTATAATATTTAGTGCACATAGGTACAGTATTGGTATTACTTCATTGTCTATGATATCTTTTATCAAAATATGGTTACTTTGTTTATCTCTTTTAATTAAATCAATTTTAGTCATAACATTGTTTGAGATCATAATTGATACCCCTGCCTTTTTTTGAATCATAAGAAAATATTAATACTCTACTTTGACACTCCCTTTTTTGTATTCTGATTTTTAATCCATTCTGCCATTTGTTTCCATTTAAAGGGTGATTTCATTCCATTCACATTGAAAGATATAATTACTATTTTTGAATTTCCCTCCACCTTATTTTTATTTACTATCATTCTTTTCAGCCTCTCTTTTTATTTCATCCCTGTTATTTTATTTTCTCCCATATTCCCTTGTTCCTTATTATACCAACCCCTCCAAAAGTTCCTCCCTTATCCTCTCCCCCAATCCTATTAAATCTTAATCTACACATTCTTCTAGAAGTCCCTCCCCCAGTCCCAGTTCTCTTACCTCTCTACAAGTTCATATAATGTAGATACCCCTCCAGATTTACACGTTGTTTTCTCTTCAGCCTGTATCTGATGATAGTGAAATGTCAACATTACTACCTCTTTACCCTCACCTGCTTTCTCTGTAAAAGTTCTTCCTTTCATGCCCATTTTATGAAACAATTGCTCCTTATTACCTTTTCCTACCCATTATTTTTAGAATCACCCCATTATATGCAGTTCAGCCCCAATCTTTCTTTTAAAGTACCCTGGTAATAATGACACTGAATTATGTCATCTTTAAATGTTCTGTGTGGATGATTCCTAGCACAATATGTGCCAAATTTTGTAGCAGGGATGCAATAAATGTTTACTGAATAGTTGAATTTCTTCAAAATGTCATTTTAATAAAGAGTTGGTACTCTTTTACTACAATTAAGGAACATGAAAAGATTGAGTTATTTCTTTGGGAGAATGTTGTACTATTTTAGCACCTGTTGAAGAAACAATATAAAATAAAACACCATACAAAATTACATTCAAAGCAGCTCATGGGGTGATAACATTCATCAAACAATTAAATTCAAGCCAAAAGTATGTATTTCTTTTATAATGGTTCAAACTGTGGCAAAGTTGTGAATAATTTGTTTTTCCTTAAATGAGTATGTATTTACTTCACTCTCCTCATGTGAAATAGATTAGATCTGTTGAGTGAAGCATCTCCTGTGAACTCACAGGTATTGTAGAAAAGCCTTTTTTAGCTTTATAGCTCACTCTTCGGTTTCAAAGTAGCTTCAGTTTAAACCTTGTTCTCTTCACCCCTGCTGCCCCACCCCAAAAACACACACACACACACACACACATATCCTTCACCCCCCACATAATTATTTCATATTCTGATTCATATTAGCAACACGATCCTTTCTATGAACTTCTTTTTCTTTCTTTCCTTCCTTTTTTTTTTTTACTCTTGTGGTCTCTCTTTGATAAACTATTTGTTTGGAAGGTCTGTTTTAGATAGCCGCTTTGCAAAAATCCCAGAAGTTCTCTTGTGCATGAATCAGTAGTAAAAATAAAATGTAAAAGAGGTGAAGAAGAGGAATTCAAATCCAAAATAGAGTTGTTCTTCATCCTTCATTTTTGAAGAGGACATCACAGAATTAGGGTATAATGGGTGATATCTTGCCTCGAGTACGAATTGTATTCAAGTGAGGCAGAGTTGTACAAAGTTGTCAGCCTTACTCTCTCTTACAATCATTGAAGTCCTTTGGCAAGACAAAAGCTAAGATGACTGGCAATGACCTTTAATGTCTGATCAAGCTCCATAGCATCTACTTCAGCCACTTTCATGTCCTTTGGAACAAATTATTCTCATCTACCATTCCCCTCACTAGGGGATGTCTTCATATGTCTGGGGTAGTATTGGGGTGTTTGAGGGAGAACTAGCACCTCTGATGTAAGGGTTTGTCAAGCCCTTTTTAAGGCACCTCATTCTATTATCCAACTCTTGAAAATAATAAAGTACATAATTAAGCAGCAGCAAGTGTGAAAGTCCAGGGGAATAGAAAATAATATCACCATGATGAAATGGATGTTTCTCTATTATAGCATATTATTACAAGCAGTTGAGAGGAATAGAAAATTTGCACTAAAGTCCATTTTTGTATCAGAGAGATATTCAAAGAGGTAAAGGGAAGAGCCTCGTGATTTTGGACCCTGATGAAGGATCAAATTCTCATCATTTATTAATGGCATTTATCAGGTTCCCAGTGTCTTTTCATAAGGACTACATTGTCACAGTAGATAGAGCACTGGGTCTGAAGTCAGGAAGACTCCTCTTTCTGTGTTCAACTCTATTCTCAGACACTTACTAACTGTGCAACCCTGGACAAGTCACTTACCTCTGTTTGCCTAAGTTTCCTCATCTGTAAAACAAACTGAAGAAGGAAATGGCAAACCGCTCCAGTACCTCTGTCAATAAAACCCCAAATGGAGTCATGACGATTCAGCCATGACTGAAAACAACTGAACAACAACAGAAAGATCTCTAGATTTTACTTTCACCCCTGCCTCTACAACCTCCAAACTCTTAGTGCATTTCCATTTGCCTTGAAGCTGAAATCTTCTTTATATATTGTCTCTCCCCATTTGAATGAGTTCCTTGAGAACAGGGATTGCAAATGGTTAAGAATTTTTCATCCATCTATTCATTCCTTAATTTTCATAGCTCCTCTGCTTTGTGGGAGCAAAAGCAAGGGTCTTATGCATGGATCTAATGGACAGGACTAGAACTTTGAAGAAGGTAAGGGTATAGCAGAAATATCACTGTGATTAAGTGGACAGAGTTCTAAGAGTGCAGACTGAGCCAGAGGGGCAGTGAATTTGTGACACTTCCTGTAAATTTCTCCTGATCTAAAACTGACCCTTACCCAGACTTAATCTTTGATCCTGCATGCATCTTGCCACTTCTTTCTTAGCCCCTTAGGTTTTATTCTTCATCCCCAGTGATTACTAGCATACATCATCCCCATTCCTGCCATCCTACCTTTATTGGGAAGATGTGACTTTAATATGTATGAGTAAAGCACTGGACTAGGAGATGGCGAGATATAAAAATGGTTATAACAAGGGTTCTACATGCAAGGAGAATGCAGTCTTTTTTGGGAGCTAAAATGTTTTATGAATAATTATAATAAAAACTAGAGTGTTACTAGGGCAAAGGAGAAATGACAGAGTTTTATGTAAAATATGAAGAACAGTGGACAGAGAAATTATGAAAGACAAAAATTCAGCAACATAGTGGCAGTAATTATGGGAAGATGAGTTTATCATATTCCTCTTCTTCATCCTTCCCCTTGTCAGTTATGGCCACTGATATGCTCAAGAGATACTCTAGCCAAACCTTGGAGTGAAATTGATGTTTCCTTTTCCTAACTAGAGGATGACACTACCATATAGCTAAAGCAACTGAACCCTTATATTAGAATGACAATTGCAGGAGCAGAGCAGCTACATAGTTCATAATATACCTCTTAAGTCCCTTGGAAGCAAGAAATAATAATAAAACAAATGGAAAAGGCCAGTTCCCAGACACTATTTCCTCACTGTCAAAGCAACTATGGCCATCCTTCACAAGTTGGTCACCTGCTCATACTGAGTCTGATACAACAACTGTCTCATACAACAGTCCTGAGTGACTGCTATTCACACTGTCTTTGCCCAAGAGAGAGGGGCATGAGCAGTACATGGGAAACAGTTAAGCCTCTGGTGTCTCACTCTCAAAGATCAGCTCTTAAGACTGAAGAGATTGATAATAGGCTTTAACCTGAAAGGGGCACTTGTAGATGAGAAGCATTTGGAATATCTAAATTTGTACAAGTAGCAAATGCTTTTAATTTTGTCACACTTGGTAATCCAATTCAACTATTTGCTTAACTATGACTTTGAAGTCAGTGATTGAAACAATAAATATATCCAATAAAATAATAAAGGTTAGTGGGACACTGATTGTCAAGTTATCACCAAAAGATATTTCTAGAAATAGAACCTGGGATAAAAAAAAATGAGGGTTGAGAGCTGAGTGATTGCCAATTGTCTTTCCCTCTCTCTGTCATAGGTCTTAGGGTAGCAATGGCGTTTTTCCATTGTTGTCTTGTTCTTCTAAGGATGTTCCCTGTTCTGGGCAAGCTCAGTAGATATACCTCTTCTATAACATATTAAGTTTGGAAAACAAGTTAATTTTCTTCTTCATGACTTGTATCTCTATCTTAGAATTGATTAGTTCTTACATTGGTAGCATTTGAAAAGAACTATGCTACTGTATATTCCAATAATTCCATTATTCACATCTGGTAGGAGAGGGCTTGACCCACTCTCAGGTATGTTCAGTGTTTGTCAGCCATTTCCTACATGCTATTCCACCTCTACTGTAGTATGTGAATTCTCTCTACTTCTAACCCACTGAAAATTTGGTCTCTACCACTGAAAGCAGCCTGCATAAGGTATCTTTGCCTAATTTGAAGACTTCTAAGCTTCCACAATATCCCTGTCCCTAGCCATTTCCTCTGATGTCATACCTTCTCAATCCTTTTGTGTATGTTTTCCTGCTTTGGAATGTAAAATTCTTTAGAGTAGAGATTGTTTTGCATGCTGGGCAAGTCACTTAGGCTCTGTTTGCTTCACTTTGTCACCTATAAAATCAAGATAATAAAACCTATCTCTTGGACCTAGTGTGAGGACAAAACGAGATAATGCTTGGAAAGTGTTTTGTAATCCTAAAAAGGCTATATAAACGTTACTATTGTTATCGTTAAATAAATAAAATTATCATTAAAGATATGTATCTTAAATACTTCACCTTTTCTTGTTCAAGATCAGTAAGAAAATTACAAATGAGAGGGTAAAGGGTAGAGTTGGTGGAATTTGTGTTTTGATAACTACTCAAGTACAGTAGAGATATAGACATGATCTCAGAAATTAAAGAGAGTATCTCTAAAGATTCTAGCTGGTTAATGGTGCATTCTTGATCCTCTAAGCCCTTCTTGACAATATATTCAATGTTAATATTGAATGTTAACAAAGAACTATGAAGATAAATAAAAGTTACAAGGACATTTGGGAAGTAGTATACTACTCCAAATGGACAGAAAAAGGAACAATTTGTAAGTAATTGCTCCTCTTGACTTTCTTATATCATGTCTGACTATAAAGGCACTGAAGCCAAATCAAGGTGTAAGATGAGTTTACAAGAAAATATTTGAAAATATCTTAAGACACAAGAAGTTTCTCTTTCTAAAGTGGTGTAAGTAGTTGAAAGAACATCTATTTTCATTGCATAACTTATTTTTCTTACCTTCCATTATGGAAATTCAAAGCATAATGCTATGTTTGGACCAAAAATGACCCCAATTATTATTCTGGAATTGTAGAAACATCAATGATGATCACTCAAAAACACACTAGAATACTGGGATCATTCAGCTTATGATCACATAGACTAAATAAATAGGAGAAAGCATTGGATGAAGAAAAGATCAGTGGATTTGGAATGAGAGAACCTCAGTCCAGATACTAGCTCTGCAAATGACAGTTGTGTGAGACTTTGATTAGGTTACTTAATCTCTCTGGCTATCAGATTCTTCATTTGTGAAATGAAGGAATTAGACAAGATGGGTTCTCAGGATTCGATGATCTAACAGTAGCATTGAAATTTTTCAAAATTAGCAAAATATTAATAAAGTTATAAGGTTCTGTGTACCATGTTGAGCTGATTTCAATATATTAATTGAATAATGGTTTTTATTGTTCTGGTTAGTTCCTCCAGCAATGTAGACATTGTCTCTTAAAATTCAGTGAGTAATTTCCGGTGTTTTGGTGATGTCTCTCCAATTAGGCTAGGCTGGACCTCTAAAAACAGAGAAGGAGTTGTACTTTGGGAATCAAAGATCATTAACTCCATGGTTGATTTTCTCAGATCAGGTTCAATATTTAGGGACTTGCCTCTAAATCATAATTACTTGTCCCGTTTTGACCCTATTCTAAGCCCATAGTTCCACTGCCTTGGTGCTCCATGATTGAGAACATATGCAACTGCTACTTGTTGTCTAGGGAATGACACTAGTATTTCCAGAACTCTTACTACTCCATCACTTCCCATCACTGCTGGCATCTTTCAAAATGAGTGCCATTTCTGGCAGTGGAGAGAATTGTTGAATAATCTCAGAAGGCTATGCTAAGGAATATTTATTAACTCTTTCAATCCAACCAAATTCAGCTCTAAGTTATTTGGATTCAGTTATTTTCTGTTTTATAAATTAATAAATAAAATAAACATATTATCTTTTCACCTAAAAACTCTCTGTTATAAACACAGCCCCAATGTATGACTCCAATTCATAAAAATCCAGGAAAAATATTTCATACTTGATCACTTCTGACAGCAATGCACCTTTTAAGAGGCATTAATCAGTATGCCTGAATAGATATCAATCAATCTTTCAACTGATCAATCAACATTTGTCAAATTATTTCTATGAATAAGGCATCATCCTAAGTACTGGGGGTAGAAATTCAAAGAATGAAACAATTACTACTCTCGACAGGATCATGTTCTATTTTTCTCAAAGGTGTCAATGAAAATGAGCATTGAAAGTCCTACACAAAAATGCATCTCTCTGTAACCTCATAACACTGAATCAGAAATCTCCTATTATCAACCACTGCACTCTAATGAGGCCCTCTAATGATGTAGGACTTTAGTGGAGAAGCATATGTCATAGCTAGGTGGTACAGTGGATAGAATACTGGATCAGGAAGACCTGAGTTCAAATGTGACCTCAGACATTTACTAGTTGTGTAACCCTGAGTAAGCCATTTAACCTTTGTTTGCCTTGGTATCCTCATCTGTAAAATTTGGCTAATAAGAAGAATATATACCTCCCAGGTTTGTTGTGAAGATCTGATGAAATTACATTTGTAAAGTGTTTTCTAAATCTCAGAGTGCTATATAACTGCCAGCTATTATAACAAGAAAATTACCTTGATAAATGTGTTGGATATAGAAGCTAAGTAAAAGAGACAGATGACAGTGAGAAATGATCCCATTTTCTTCTGTCCTTTCCCTCTTTATTCTTTTCTTCTTGTTCTCTTTTTTCCTGCTTATACTTCATAAATAAAAGAGGCAGGGGGGAATCCCTGTCCAAAGGATAAGAAAAGCTTGGTGTAGGAAAAATGATATGGTTAGGATACATTTACATTTACTTTGATTGCAACTTAGTTTCACAATAGGTCAAGATTTAGTCCTCACTCTTGGTTTATAGAATTCAAAAAGAGAAGAAAAACTAAAAGAAATTTTCCTTACCAGTAACATCTTTTTTTTTCACTTTAGTACCCCTTAATTTCTGTTCTGTAATTGTAGCAGTTTTGGAAAGAACTAAACAGAGGAATAAAGATGAGATCTAGTAATGTCCCCCACTGTTCTGAATATTGCTGAAGACAGCCTTTGAAGCTCAGGCTATGTCAGGAGGTGAAAGAAGTTTGTAAGATGCTCTCTTTAGCGTGACAGAGTAGATTTTCTTTCCATGAGTTTAAAAAGCTTTGTTCAGATTTTTACCATTAAGTGCTAGAAAATCCAGGAGGAGTCTCCATTGCCATGTTCTACCTTAGATAAGTTTCTTATTTTCTCAAAGCAGAAGAAAACATTTGGAGTTCTGATTGAAGACTTCTGATCCCTAAATCAAAAGTAAAGCCTGGATCTAGTGTGAAAGGTAGGGTTATTCCATCACTTTGAATTGTACACGGTTCAAAGCCTCTTACTGTATGCCAAATGAAGTCGTCCGTAGAGCTGCCTGAAACTGAGTTTAGCTGCAAAGTTCAGTATGCATTTCTGCTTTATTTACATAATGAAGGTTGCATTTTCTGACATCTCTGATAATTCATAAGGTAAGTCACAAGAAAGCAAGTGCCATTGTTAAAATAAATACATGTAAGTTTGGGGAAAAAAGATTCATTATTATTATTTTTTTCCTATCTACTCTTGTGATATCCAATCCCTGACCTTCAGCAGATGTGATTTGCTAATGAGGACAGCTGTTCTTTTCAGTGCACCTGGCTCATTTCAGAGTTATAATGGATGTTAGAGTAGTTTTTATCGTGTTTAATTTTATTCTCTTTTGTTGCAGTTATAGTAATGAAAGATGTTATTTTGCATTATATAAATATAGGTGCTAAAGAAAATACATCAATATCACTACCTTGGTGTATTTAAGAACGGAGAGTATTGGCATTTTTCCTCCTTTTTCCTTAAGACAGTTTCTCTAAGGACAGAAAACTCTGAAAGTAGATTGGTTAAAATCTTGTTTTCTATACAGGACATTCCATCTTCCTCCTCTGTTGCTTTTCACTAGGTGGTCTTCTGGATTTGGAATGCGTTCTCTCTTTATCTCTGCCACAGAGAATCCCTACATTCCTTCAAAGCAAAACTCTGTTGCCAGTTCCTACATGAGATTCTTTGTATTCTCTCCCTCTTGAAATTATCTTGTCTTTTGGGCTGCTAAGTAGTACAGTGGATAGTGTACTATACTCAGAATCAGGAATACCCAAGTTGAAATCTTCCTTGAACCACTTACCACAGTAAATCATTTAATGTTTCTCAGTCTCAGTTTCCTCATCTGTAAAATATGGAAATAATAATACCAAAAGATCAAAGGAGATAAGATATGTAAAGCTCCTTGAAAACCTCAAAGTGGCATGATAACTATTATCATTGCTATATACATTTTGTTATTTATGCATCTATGTACAAATTGTATGCTCCGTTTTCCCTGCCACTAAATTGTAAGCTGCTTGAAAGTGTGAGCTATTTCATTTTTGGCTACTGGTTCTTCAATGCCTAATATAGCATCTTAAATGCAAGGGCTTATAAGTATGCCTTTAATTGGTTTGCAAATTGAATATAATTACTAATTCCCCCACTACAGTGTGGCTCATTCTTCTTTGAGAGGATTCGAAAGAATTTTCCACAAAGTCTAAGACCACTTCCCTTTTTAGAATTCTCATTTAATGCTTTCTTTTTGTAGAATAATAGTGATTTATAGAACATCTAAACAACCTTATGAATAAATGTACTAATAACTCCATCTTGCAGAAGAATGAAATGCAGCTCACAAATCAAGTGAATTTGTGTGTTCATCCTTCATTGCCGAAGAAGACCTCGCCGTCAGAGAAATAATGATATGACTTGCACTTGACTTTGTTTTGAGTGAGGGAGGGCTGTGGAGGTCACCAACCTCACTTCTCCTCCAGAGTCATCTGAATCCAGTGACCAGATATTCATCAGGATGACTGGGGATGACCCAAGATGAGGCAATTGACTCAGTGAGGCAAAGTGACTTGCCTAAGGTCACACAAGCTAGCGAGTGTCAAGTGTCTGAAGCGAGATTTGAACTTAAGTCCTCCTGACTCCTGCACTAGTGCTCTATCCACTACACCACCTGTTCCAAGTGAATTTGTGCTAGAAAATGATAGATTTAATTCAGTTCAGACAAAGCATTTAGGTGTTTTTGTGCTATGACAACAGCTCTTGCTTTCAAGAGGCAGGGGAAGAAACAAAAACAACACAGATATGCAAATACAACATAATATAAATTAAGTAAAAAAGGTTTTTTGTTTGTATGTTTTCATTTGTTTGTGGGGAGGAAAGCATTCCAGATATGACAAATGACCTGTGCAAGGCTGGAGGTGAAATGTCCTCTATGGGGAACATGTTGATCAGATTAATGTAATATAGAATGTAGGGAGTCATGTAGAAGGAGACTAGGAAGACAGATTGGAGACAGTTTAGACAGAGATTCAAATGGCAAAAAGAAAAGTTTGTACTTCTCCTAGAAGCAGTCAAACTATACTGACGCTTTTCGAGCAGGGGAGTGACAGTCAGACCCATATTTCAGGAAAATATGTTTGGCAGTGAGTTGGAAGATGACTTTGACATTGAAATGATTGATAGTAAGGAGACCATTTAGAAGACTGCTTCAGGAATACTGGTGAAGGACTCTATGGATGTCATCTATGGTAACATAAGGAAAAAAGAGAAGATGATGTTTAATATTTGCTATAGCATTGTCATTGTCATTGACATTACTTAGCAAATTATATATATATATATATATATATATATATATATATATATATATATATATATATATGAAGAAACTGAGGCAGGCATAGATTCAGTGAATTTCCCAGGGGCACACAGATTATAAATTTCTGAAGCTGGATTTGAATTCAGGTCTTCCTACTTCAAGTACTCTGTCCACTGTGCCTCTTAACTGCTTTTCATTTATTAATAACCAATAGTTAATAAACATTTACTAAACATGTATAATGTACTACTTTTTGGGTTAAGATTATTTCTCACTTGGCTATATACCTTAGGACTTCTCTGACTGACTTCTCCACCATGTCCCAAAAGCTCATCATTGAGATAATTTCATCATCCTCAAAAATCTCATAAACCTTGGTACTGCACCTTATCTACCTTCTACTTCTTTGAGAATTTGAGGGTGGGACCATAAACTCTAAACTTTTAGTTAAGTAGAGGGCTGAGCTCAGACAAATCATTTCTCATCATTTCATAATATTGAGGAAAAGAATGGAGAGAAAGACTGTAAGTCAGAAGTTAAACTGCTTACATAGTAGAGAGAATGATCTTGCAGCTTTTGAAGAATTAATCCCAGAATCTGGATAGAAGGGGTGAACATTTAAGGAGGAGAAGAAGCTGATTGACGGTGGAGGAGAAAAGCCCAGGAGTTGCATCAAGGAGCAAAGTAAATGCCTGTTCCACATGGCTCCCAGCTTTACTGGGCATAAGAAAAGGTCCATCCAGTAATGAAGAGAGTGGCCAAACAAAAATTGTGTTTTCTTGGGAAGGACCAGAACTCCATGATTATAAAGAGAAGAAAGGAGACAGAGGGAGTGTAAAAGGAATAGGTATAATTCAGAGGTCAGTGTCAATTATGTTATTTTTACAGTTAAAGAAAATGAGGCACAGAAAGTATAGTCATTTGGTGAAAAGATACCTGGAAAGTTCATGGAACTTTCAGCTTCAAGTACACTGCTTCCCCCATTCGGTATACTTTACACTTGATTCCTCCTCTTTCCTCCCCACTTTTACTTCCAAGTCAGTATCCTATTTTTGTAGCCCTCAGCTAAGTACTGCCTGCTATATTACTCTGGAGGTTTGGTTTTCAGGATTTTTATATACACATGCTGTTTTTTCAATCAAACTATGAACTACTTCATGGTAAAGATACTATCTTTATATTTTAGAGCTCTCTAATTTAACCAACACAGACTCAACCAGCTCTTTTAAAAATAAATCCTTACAACTTGTCATTTCAATTATTAACACAGGATTTTACAATTGCACATATTTTTCAATTTGTTTATCTAATAATATTCATAGAAAAATATTGTGTAAAATACTGGTAATTCCATAAAGTCTCAATACAGTTTGAAGTTATCAGAACTTAAAAGTGAACAGGATTCTCCTGTATGGTAAAATGATAGTAGCTTTCAATCATTACTGCTCAGACAAATTGGCTTTATTCCCTGTGTACAAGTCTCATGGGGAGAGCAGAATTTAGAGGCACTCCCCAGTGTCATTGCCAGGAAAGGTGGAAGGAACAGCATTGCTTGTCTTCAGCATATTTTCATTTGGGGTAATCTCAATTTTTTTAACTCTCAGTTACTAAAAATCATCAATTGTGTACACCCAGCATACACTATGTTATGGACAGATGGATAAAAACTGACATAACCATTTGAAGATTCTCAGGGGATTAATCTTATTTTGTTTTGCTACAGATTTCCTTCGTTGGAACATGTCACCACTTTCAGAGGAGTGAAGATCATTGCCAAAATCCTAGGAGTTAATAGTGCCATAGGGGCTCTTGTTGCTTAAAAAGCTCCCAAATCACACTTCTGGTATTCGTTGAACTGCCTGGCTTTAGTTTCTGGATTCCCTCTTGGGTCTAGTTATCACAGGAGAAAAGTGAGAATAATTCTAAGTGTCTGTCCAACTATTTGCTCTCTCTTTTTTCAGACATCCAAACTGAAAAAAAAAAAAAGTATAAATCTTTGACTTTAAGCTAAAAGACACTGGCAAAAAAAAAAGGAAAACAAAACCATATAATTAATGTTGCTAACCTTGGGGACATGGAAATCTTACGTCAATATACTCTTGCCCTCTGTCAAATAGCTGAGAGGTAAAGGTAGATGGTACAGTGGATAGAGTAGTCTACCAGGACCCAGGGAGACCTGTCTTCAAATTTGGTGTCCGAATTTTACTAGGTCAAGACACCCTGGGTGAGTCACTTACCCTCGGTTTTCTCATCTGTAAAATGGGGATAATGATAACATTTACATTTCTGAGTTATTATGAGGATCTAAGGAGAAAATAATTGTAAAATGCCAGCATGGTGCCTAGCACATTATAAGTGCTGTATAAATGTTAACCATTATTATTATTAAAAGTTTTGCAAATTTCTTTAAAGTATACATTCTTTCTTATTTTCCTGTGATTGTTAGATATATCTGATTATTAATTGTTAATAAGCATGTCCCTGACTTTGTCTCTCTCTTATCCATTAGCCTTTTATCCTTTATAAAGACTTCCCAGGTTCCCAAGGTTAAAAGGAATCTCTTCTTCCTCAAAATTCCCATTGTATTTTTCTTAAACTCTACTGGGGTTTGATCACATTCTCTCACGTATTTGTTATTTACTTCACAATAAGTTTCTTGAAAGCAATATTCATTTTATTTTCAGACATTTCATAGAATCTCAAAATTAGAATGGACAGTGAGTGACACCTAGCCTAATCTTCTCTGGTGGTATAGATAACATTGTGCCAGACCTAGAGTCAAAAAGAATCATCTTTGTGAGTTCGAATCTCTCCTCAGACACTTACTAGCTAACTGATCCTGGGCAAATCATTTATTCCTGTTTCTTCCATTTTCTAATCTGTAAAATGAGTTGGAGAAGGAAATGGCAAAACCACTCTACTGTCTTTGCCAGAAAAACAAATGGGGTCATGAAGAGTCAGACATGACTGAAAATGAATGGTAGAATGTAAGCTTTCCATGGACATGATCTATTTCCTTCTTGCTTTTGAATTCCATGTTCCTAACAAAGTGTTTAGCACAAAGTATGTATTCAATATATACTACTTGAATTTAATTTAATTGTATCTGTAGCATACACACAAACGCACAAGCATACAGACAGACACAATCTTTTATAGTAGTCATGCAATTTTTACTTTAAGACTTGTGAGAATAAACTACCTCCCAATGTTTAGAAATCTCTAATTTTAGAAGTATAACCTACCCTCACTCCCTTAACATGGAGCAAAAATTCACAAGAGATATTTCCCAAGGAACCATTTCCATATGAATTCCCATTTCACTTGAAAGTTGCAGTAAATATAAGATCCTAATGGGCTTACTGCTTGTTGTTTCAGTAGAGCAAAATGCTACCTTACTGGATCTTTTTCAACAAGGTGATTTCCATCCAGACTTCAAAATCATTACAATAGAATTGAAAACAAGCAAACCAAGAGTTGAATAGTTTCGTTTTCTCTCTGCTATCCATTGTCAACTTCCTTAAGCAATAGTGCTATACATTCTTTAATCCCATACAAGCCTTTCTTTTTTCTTCAATTAAGATTAAACAAATCTAAAATAAAGAAGAATTTTTCATTCCTCAACAACCTCCACTTATTCTGAGTACTAGAGCTACTCACGCTATTATGGATCACATCACTTTCCATCCCCCACACCATTTATTCTTCATCACTTTCATATCTCTAATGTCTGTTTCAGGTTCAGGATCAATGTTGAGATGAAATGAAACACTTATGAGTCATTGAACAAAGGATGTTTATTTTGTTCAAACATAAAGAATATACAATAAGAGAACAGTGACATTTGCTTCTTTGGACCTACACTGATTACCCACCCCTTCTCCATCTGGAAATGCATCTCATCAATATGTCATCAAGGTATGGTGACTCACATAGGGGTTCAGATGACCATTGTTTGAGGGTTCGGACGACCATTGTTTGAGAGGCATAAATTATAGATAACTAGAAACATTTATGACCTTCAGCCAGAATTTGTGTCAGGGAAGGAAGGTCCAATTAGTTTGCATGGGAAGAAGAAATCAAGAAGTCAGAGAAATTGGGGATGTCAGGGACGCTGAGTCAAGAAATCATACCTATTCTTGCTTTTTTTTTGCTTCCCTACTTTTAGTAATTGTTTCATACTAACCATTGGGCTTGCTTTCCACTATTTCTCAGGCATTCCATCATCATGGAAAGGCAAAGCTATTATTCTATGCTAATATCATTCTCTTCTTTCACCTGAGCCCTCATCTTCCATCTGTTATTTTTGTGACAGCATGTGATACAATGGAAAGCACACTGACTTTAGAATTTAGAAAATTTGAGTTTCATTCTCAACTCTGTTAGTTACTAATTTTGTGATTTTTAAAAAAGGCGATTTGCCTCCCAGACTTCAATTTATTCATCTACAAAATTGATTAGTTAACAGTAATAACCAAAATCAAGATTTTGATTTAAGATGTTATACTCAATATATTTAAGCCTTGCAACAACCTTACAGAGCTCTTATTATTTCCATTGTATAGTTGAGGAAATTGAAGCTAAGTGAATAAAAAAAATTGGTTGCTCTCAATATGAGAGCAAAGGATAGACAGAGCACGTGCTCCATGGGTATCCAAGTCACATCAACAAAATTTGAAAAATATCCCTAGAATGTCAGAACAACTGCTGTGGTTGATTTAGAGTAGGATGTAAAATAAAGTTCATGCAGCAAGTATGTCTCAGTGGTAGAACTTGTACTCAGATCTTTCTGTCTTTAAGGCCAGCCCTCTATTCACTATACCATGCATCCTTTTAACACTAAAGTAAGGAGAGTGATTACATTCATTCTTTGCTAGGTGAGTGGAGACTTGTCTGGTCTATGAACTCCAGAGTGAGTTGGGTTTAAGACTGGATCTTTGAGCAATAAATGTAGCCAGTAAATCCCAAGGAAAAAGGCAGTTTTTGAGCATGGAGTGTACTTTCCCTTGGGTGGAACACCAGAGGAGGAGGAGGAGGAAAAATAGCAGGAGGAGCAGGAGGAGTAGCAGGAGGAGGAGGAGCTGCTACTCACTCACAGATGATGTTTATCCTTTGTTCTCAAAGAGGACCATGACATCAAGATGATGACATGACTTGCAGTTGACTTTGATTTGAGTGAAGGAGGGCTGTGTAATGTCAACAACCTCACTTTCTTCTCCTGAGTCATTTGGGTACAGTGATCTGATATTCATCAGGAGGACTGGTGATGGCCCAGGATTCAATATGAGACCCTGGCCTTTTCAGGCTAAGGTCTTATCACATTCTCACTTTGAGTGAGATGCACTCATTCAGTGAATAGACTTCTTTAAGTTACTCAAGGGATGGCCCCATTAATAAAAAAAAAAAAATCAAACAGGGAGGGGAAGATTACTAAATGCTAATTACTAACTAGCAATTGTTTCTCTTTCATCCAGGAACCCTGAGAGTCTTCCCCTCCCAGGTTGATTTTTTTTTTTCTGATTAAAGGGACCATCCCTTGAGAAACTGATCTTGCACAGCCCTCCCTCACTCAAACCAAAGTCAACTGCAAGTCATGTCATCATCTTTATGTCATGGTTCTCTCTGAGAACGAAGGATAAACACAACAGCAACAACAATAACACAAGGAGAGTAAAATATATTTGCAACAAAATATACTGGCATGATTTTCTTTTCTCTAGGTTGGATGCATACCTTGTTGGACCAGTTAATTCAGCGAAAACATAACTGAATTTGGTT
Organism: Bettongia penicillata ogilbyi; assembly: GCA_023548195.1. Taxonomy (NCBI): domain Eukaryota; kingdom Metazoa; phylum Chordata; class Mammalia; order Diprotodontia; family Potoroidae; genus Bettongia; species Bettongia penicillata. Next base: position 2,600,656 of record JAJHZJ010000083.1, read on the forward strand.
GTTCATTCTTGCCATCTCTCCCCTTGGTTGTATTTTCCATATTTTTGGGATGGAGGGAGAATATTGATTATAAATCTAGAGAAAAGACATCTAAAATAATAAACCCCCATTAATCTAAAATACCAGTAAAGATGTGTGGGGAATAAAAATACAAGTAAATGGAGGGAAGATAATTGTTAAAACTGGGAAAAATTTATTACAATTTGTAATATCAACATTATGTTGATGAGATAGTGATTGGGGGGCTGTGGGGAGGGGGATGAAGGACATGGAAGGGACTTGTGATTTCATTGGCTTATGCTCCCAGTGAGGACACTTCTACCAGTGTAAATCACTACACTCTGAAATTTATAGCATTAAAGCATTGCCTGCATTATAAAGAAGTGAAATATTTTGTGATGGATGGCACAGAGAAAAAAAGGAAGGAATTCTTCAAAACTAAGACTTTCTCAGTTCAAGGACAGCTCTCTACTACATAAGACTACTCTGATTCTATAACAGTAGAATCACAGAATTTTAGATGTAGCACTAGTAAAGAAGGAGATAAATAGGGGAGTCTCTCAATCAATCATGAGTCAGGTTTTCATGCACATCTAAACTGTCACCAGATTATTCATCAAAGGACCACCAAACTCTCTTGGGGCAGGTGTGGAGTGAAATGGAATTGGATAAAATCTTGGAGATCACTTAGTTCAAACACCTATTTTCACAGAAATAAAAATAGAGGCTTCATACCCCTCAGTTCCATCTCCAAAGACATACTTATTGGCAAAGCAGAGGCCATATCTCAGTACTCAAAACACAGGTCTAAGGCTTTTTGAATCACCATGCTGCTGCCTTTCCACTCATTTTTTTCTGATCTATAAAATGCAAGTAGCATTTTCTTGCAGAATATTTAGTAAGGATGACTGCAAAGTCTCTTTCAAATATTAAGAAGTTATTTATAAGAGCCCAAGATGGATAACTTTATCATAACTCTTTTCTTATTGAAGTACTGGAGTACTTGAAGGTCATCAGATAATTTCAGAGACATGACATCTTTTCATTATTAATCAGAGATATGTTTTGTGCTTAAAGTATCTTTTTAGAAAATGTTTAAATGCTGTCTCTGTGATCACTGACGTTTTCTTGTTATTTAAAAAATGACCTAGACTGAAAAGGTAGGTAGATCGGGCTTTATTTGATGAAAATATTTACCCTTTTGAAATAAACAAAAGACAACGGAGAAATTTAATTTTACTGTATTTTATTGCAGATGAAGAAGTCATATGTAACAGAAATTCTTAGTTCAGATCCCATCACTGATACTTGTTTAGTTTCAGACCCTGGAAAATTCATTTAATCTCTATGTGCCTGAGGTTACTCCTTAGGAATTATCTGTTATTTTAACTAATCAACAAATATTTATTACACAGCTGCTATAAAGGGGAGGGAAATGGATGAGTATGTACACAAATTCTGGAGAATGGAGAGCAGTATTAATAGCTAGTGCAATCAGAAAAGTCTTCTACTAAATCACTCTAATCTAAATCTCAGTTTTGTTCCCTGAAAATGAGATTAGTTTAGATGGCTTCTGAGCTTCCTTCTAGCTCTAAGTAATGATTAGATAACCTCTACGGACCTTCAAGTTGTAAATCTACAAGCCTATGAGTCTATAAGTTATAGAGTAGTTGTGATCTGCATTGGTAGAGGGAATTTTCATACCAAGAGGTCACTATACATAGGAAATTATGGTTTATTCATGTCTAAACATTGGTACAAATAGTCTTTCTAGTTGTGCTTTTAGTTCTAAAGATAAAGTGAGTCTCTTGATTAAAGTCATAGTCTTAGCTAAGGACTTATCTTAGTTTTGGTTCACATTTTAAAACAAAAAGTGATATGAGTAGTCAGAATATATGGAGCATTTTTCCAAGAAGAGTCTGGAGAGACATTGTATCAGATATTGGTGAAATGCAGGAGCCTCAGCCAATGAAGTAAAATACTGAAAAGAGTTCATTTATTTTTCTTTCATTCTAGTCTGTGAATTTTATTTACTGTTCATTACTAACTGCTAAACAATCAATGGGTTCTGTTTTATTTTTAAAATAAACTTCAAAGAAGCTATGCTTGAAAATCATCAATTTCTTACCAGCATCAGGGTTATTTGTGAATGTTGAAGACATCTGACTGAATTTGCAACTACAGAAAGCCTAGGAGGACTAAATTTCCAATTATCCTAAAATTTAGGATATTAGTGTTAACACATACAATTAGAAATGGTGTTTTATTTTGTGCAGAGACTTCCACAGTCTTAGCCTCTGTGATGACTTCTCAAATGTTTTGTTAGCTATTACTTTCAAAGACCATGTCAGATGATGGGTAGCAAAGACATGAAACACTGTTAATTACTTGCACAAATACTGGGTGAAGGAAGTTCATTTCTTTGAAATAATGCAATGCTTGCCAAGACCCCTGGAAGATCTTCAGGAAAATCATATTAGAAATCCTTAACATCCGCTTCTCACTCAAACACACACACACACACACACACACACACACACACACACACACATACACACATGCACACAAAACAAACCACAACACAGTGAGTTATGAGGCAGATATTGCTTCATTTTCATCTTACTACAGGAATTCCATAAAGGTTGATTGGCTGATTTTATGGATCATTAGATTTAAAGCTGGAAGGCATTGGAAAGGTCAACTAGTCTATCCCCCTTGTTTTATACAAGAGGAAACTTGTATAAGGCCCAAAGAGAGTAATTGATTTGGTAAGGTGAAATAGATTTTAAGTAGCAGAGTGAAGAAACGAGTGCAGATCATTTGATTCCTACAAAAGTTTTTGCCTGTCTGCTCCTTATAAATGATATTATCTTTTAACATCTGAATTTCACATTTTAGGGTCAACTCTATAACAAATAGTTTCCAAGACAGCCATTTTTCTTGTTAAAAGAATTATTCAATCCTAGTTTCTGTAATTAAGTATTAAATGTAGAAATAGTCAGAAGGACTACTTCAGAAACTATGAGGTATGACATTGTCACAGAGTGAGAGAAAGTCAGAGGAAGAAAGGACTGGAAAAAAGCTGTTTCTAATTCTAAGGCCAATTCTATCTACTAGATCAGGTGACTCTGGAGTTTTACAGACTGATAAACTAATGAGACAGAGAGAAAAAACTGCCTTCCCCTATAGAATAAAGAAATCTCAAGGTTGGAGGGACCTTAGACAAATGTTATCTAGGCAAACCCAAAGATGGGAAGGAATTCTTTTAATTACATATTGGGAAGTGGTCATCTAGCTTCAGTTTGAAGTTGTTCCAAGGTAACACCTTTCACATCTCTAATCATTAATATTCATCATTCAAATTCCTGGAGGATGCTATCTGCATCCAAAGAAAGAATGAATAGACATATGTATAGAATGATACACACACACACACAAACACATACAGACATATTTAATGGCAACCATTTATGGTGGGGGTGAGGGGTGAAGGGATGAAAAAAAGGAAAAGAAAAAATAAAGTTACATGATAACATTATTATATATTTAAAATAAATAATAAAAATTGATTTTCAGTTTTATGGGCAATCACTTTTTTAAAATTCTACTATTATGGAAATGTTTCTTTTATTTCATAAGTTAAAAATAAAATTAGTAATTATCAAAAAATCCCTCACTGTAATTTTCATGCATTGATTCTAGCTCTGCCTCATGAACCATTCACTTCAGACCCATAAAGTCAGGAATCTGTGAGGAAAAAGACAAAACAAAACAAAACAAAACAAAAAAAAAACCTCTTGCCACATCCAACACAAGAATTCATGGTCACACAGCCTAAATTTTAACAGCCCCACACACTGTGTTTTTTTTCCTTATTCTAAGTGATTATAATTTGCATTTTATAGGAGTATTTGGTTCTAGGCAAAAGAGATCTTTTGTCTTCATAATTGCGCTGCTAAGTATGGGAGCACTATTAAGTGTATATATTCCCACTCTCTAGCTCTGGAACAATGCTTCCATTATTACTTGAAAGGATGTATCCTTTGCTTATAGCTCCATTTGCCTTCCCTCTATCTCTGCAACTTTCCAAACCAATAATATAAACTCCTTGAGCAAAGGAGGTTTTTTTTTGTTTTGTTTTTTTTATCCTTGGACCTTAACATAGAGTTTGTCACACACTAAGAACTTAATAAGTGTTTATTTTTAGTCATCCAACTATGCATTTTTTACTTCCTTTCAATTATGTAGTCATTCTTGACTTCAGGCACAATCAATAAGAATTATTATTATAAAAAATCATAACTTTTTTTTTGCTTTTAAATATTTCACAAGTTCCCTTCAAATCTGCCTGCAGCTTTAACATTTAATTTATCACATGCCCAGTCCCACAAACACCTACTGACTTGCAGATAGTTTTACAGTGTAGCTTGGGTCATCTCTCTCACAAAAGTATTCTCAGGCAGTTCCTGGTAGAAACTCCAAGGAGACTAAAGAAAGGGGTGGATGGTTTGATGTAACATTATTATCATTATAGTTCAGACTCTGGAAACCTCCCTGAACTCCCCTCGAATCTCCCCACCTGGCCTTTCATGCTCAAATTTGTGGTTTCTCCCTGAATCTTGCCACTTAACCTGGCCTTTCATACTCAAATGCATTTCATGCCCAAATTCGTTGCCCTTGGCCTAGCTTGGCCTTCCATTGTTGGTCACATCCCACCCAAACCCTGCATTATCTGCTTCCATCTGTTTCCACCCCCCTGGATTACATCACTGGTTATCCCAGTCCCGTCAAGATCCTCCACCGACCCTTCTCCCAGACCACTACATCACCTGTAGATCCTTCCTACAGTCATTTCTGTATTTAAGTGACATCTTGCCTTCATAAAGGCTCTCAGATTCAATCCAGCTCAGACTTTGTCTAGCTGAGATTTTATCTAACTGGCTTGTGAATACAAGCATTACAAAAGGTTAGACTCCTTAAGAATTAACCCAAGGTGGGGAATCTTTAATAAACTTTGCTTTCCTTTGGCTTTAAGAAGGCTTGTGTTGAATTCATTTGAACAGGACTCAGCATGTCAGTATTTTGAGGTCCCCAGCACCCCTCAGACCTCAACAACATCACATAAGGTGCTGAGGCGGGTATTACAGGAGGTATTTTCCAGGTGGCATAACCTTGGTTGCTACTTTCCAGGTGGCATTGTGTGACTCCAGAGAAAAATAAAAGCATATGGTCTTCTACTCCAGTAACTTTGTAAGCTGGCTCATATGATTGCAAGTGTAAAGCAGAGCTGCCTTGGTCTTTCTGGTATCCGAGATTTCCTAATATTCAGGAACATGGATGCAGAGGTAGACCTTGGTCAATCATTTAAACCTATGTAATCTCAGTTTCATAGGCATAAATCTTAAGCTAATCTTAGGCAATTTTCTTCAGGGGCCTTGGGAATAGGACTTTATGAGCTGAAGAGTGTGAGTAAGGAACCCTAATGTTCTCATTAGTAGTGGGTTCCCACAGGACAGAATTGCATCTAATCACATCTGAATACAAAATAGGGGTTGGCAAAAGTTACCCAGTTCCTGTGGGTCCATCCATCAGAGATTCCTCATTGCCAGACCAGTAACACATTATTTTTTATTTAAATCAGAAACTACTAAAAACTTAGGTAATAGAGGGGTAGGGAAGTTAAAGTCATTTCCATATGTCTAATTTATTGGTATTCACTGACCTTATACTTTCAGTCTATCCATCAACCAACAAGTATATTTTAAACTTGTAGATGCCCCAAGTTCTTTGTTAGATATTGGAGATATAAACCCAAAAAGCAAAGCAGTCCCTACCTTCAAGCATCTTATACACAATTTTTCATTCAAAAATGCAACTTCAGTAATTTTCCCCTTACCCCCCAGCAAAACATGCGCATACACACACACACACACACACAATTGTTTTTCATTCAACAGATTGTCAGTAACATAGCAAACATTTGAATGTTTGGGGAGAGAATGGTGAAAATTGGATTTTTTGAGGCCATAGTGGTTATTTTGCTTGATTTATTAATTATAATTGGATTCAGTATCATGCTAATTAGTAATTATAATTGGATTCAGTATCATGCTAAATACTGTAGACATAAGAAGGTAGAGAACATTCAAAACCAATGTCATTCAAAGGCTCACAAACCCTGTGAGATGCTCCTACATCTATACTATAAGATAGATATTGCTTACCTTACTATTTAAGGTCCTCTCTTATCTAGCTCACTGCATCCTGGGCCATTTGTCATACTGACTGATATCTGATCACTGTACTCAGATGACTCTGAAGGATCCCTTCTTCACTTCAAATTCAGTTGCATGTCAAGTCATCATCTCCCTGATATCATGGTCCTCTTAAAGGACAAAGAACAAACCACACAACCATACACAACCACAGTCTATTAGAACTCGCTTTTCTTAGATTATTTCCATTTCATGAACTCTTTGTTCTGGTCAAGACGAAAATTCTAACTCCTCCCTCCCCCCAGAATCTATACATTCATCCAGAATAACAGTCATGAGTACCTTGTACTTCCTCTTCATGTATGTCTTGAATCCTCTTCCTTCAAACATACTTCAAGACGGAACTCATCTGTGGTTCTCCAAACAAAGGATCAATACTTCCTTATATGCTTGCAACAATTTTTTTAATACTTTGCCCTTATCACATTGTCCCTTGAATCCTCCCAGTTACTTTAGCTTATTTGCTTCTATGTTTGAGTCATACTGGATGGCCAGTTTTCATCTTCCAGATTAAGTGGCATCACCTGCTTTTACCCAGTGATCAAAGAAGTAATTTATTCCTTTGAGTAATTAATTGGCTAAATTTGATAGCTACTATATATGAGGAGAATAAGGAGTCAGGAATCATATTGATGTTACAAACCTGGGATGCTAAAGGTTGGTGGTAGCTCAACTAGAAATAGTAAAGCTTAGAAAAAGGGAGGATATGGGGAAATAAAGAATAGACTTTTGATAAGTGGTAAGCCACTGAGCCTGGGGTGCAAATATTCTCATCAGTGATGATCTCTGCAATGAATAGAAAATGGCTTGGTTTCTGCTACATCCCTTTCACTCCAAATAGAAACAAGTCATGGAAATCATTCTCCTGTGACCCATTTCCAAAGGGAAGACAGACATAAGATTGTACTGTGCTTCCAAAGTCTTCTAAAATTACTTGTGGAAATCCATATGCTTAGGGCAATGACTAGAAGTCTCTGATACTTCCACAGTCATTTGAGCAGGTCTTTTATAAAACCACTGTGAATTCTTGCTATATCAACAGAATAGTAGTTGATCAATCAGAAAAATGATCTCATACTAGTGGAATTCAAACTACTTATTTCTGTACTTTTGGCAGCCACCTACAAAGGCTAGTCAGCAGAGAAATCTGGGAGAATCCCTCCTGAAGTTCTGAAGTGGATGACTGAACATGTGCTGTGTAGGTCAAAGTCCTTCAGAGATGATGAACATAGACATTTTCCAACTGAAATTAATCAGGAAGTTTCTATATGTACTAGAGTTTGGACAGCTGGATTAAACAGCAGTTTGGATGATTTGCTGGTGAGTTAAAATCAATTACAAATCCTGGAATCCTAAGCAAGCAGGTCAACTATGTTAAGTGCCAGTGAACCATCTCCTCCAAGTTCTAACTATGTGAAAAAGAAGGAGGGGAGGGGCTCATTCAATTTGTCTTTCCTAGATAAAATTAAATCTATAAAAATCAGAAGCAAAGAGAAGAAAAGTTGTCAGAACTTCAAAAAAATAGAGAAGGAAAAATATAAACTTGATGGTGCCACTAATTGGTGTATAAGTATATTTATAGATATTGAAAAAAGAGGCTGTCAGGAACGAGGCCTCGACTAATTATGTGGTTTAGTGTCAAGCAAGAGTGAGCTTTAAAAGGCATTCGAGAAGGATTTTCTCGTTCTATTGTGAAAATTGGTATGTAGATATAAATGTAATATTTGTTCTATGTGAACACCGGTATGCAGATATAAATGTAATATCTGGGGTCTTTAAGGATTACTTAATGAATTTTCATCTTTTTTGATATCAAGAAGATTCTTTGAGGCACTGTTAGAGGCCATGGTCAAAAGGTCTTTGAACATGATGGAGATGGTCGTTAGTTTGAAAAAGAGGACTTCAGGAATGTAGTGCAACTTCAAGTTTCTCTGTCAGATGTTGAAAAAGCAACTTGGAAGATGCGTTTGAATGATCTCCAGTCTATAGGCTCCCATCAAGAAATAAACAAGATGACCTGCTAGAATTTAACAGTTTGCTTCTCCCATGTGTTGATGAGACAAGGGCAAGAGACTTCTCCCAATAAAAATATGTGCTCCATAGACTGGAAAGAACTTATGAGTGCTCTGGATTTAACAAAGCACATAGAGGTTCACCGTTACTTGCTTCAGTTATGATCAGTGACAATTTAAACTCAAAAGAATCATCAATTTATTCCCAGAACAGAAACTTCTGAATTATTTCCAGCAGTGACCTCATATGGAGAACTTGAGTGGTCCTCAAGAGCCAGGAGGGCCTAGCCCAGTGAAAGGCAGGATAGCCCCCTGAGGAATTGCCATGCAGAAGACTCAAGAAGTTGTGGGACAAAAGCTTTATTAATTCAAATGAAAATACAGTTTATTTTAATCAAGGCCCTTATGATAAAATGATTGAATAGCCGAAGCTTTTCTCCAAAAAAGGTAAATTTCAAACTTATTTGACATTGCAGACAAGAGATTTTTCAGTGCATCATGGAAAGGTTGCTCTCAGAGACTTACAAAATAACATTAATATTTTAATTGGAAATGACCATGTCCTCTAACAGTGCCTCAAAGAATCCATAATAATAATAATAGTAAGTTATACATGAACATGTGATTTAAAATTTTTTTGATGGATTATCCCTATACTTTCTTCTCATATCCTCCTGATGATTACCCAATTTTAAATTTGCAATGAAAAGAGGTTTTAAATAAATATAAATTATATTATACAAATATTAATTTATTCCTAATTATCTAAATGTGAAAATATGAATTATTTTTCTAATTCCAAAAGTTTATTTACATCTTTATAAGTATACCCATTATATATATATATATATTTATATACATATGCATATATACACACACACATATATATATATATATATATATATATATATATATATATATAAAATGTATATTTTCAAATATAGGAAGAGGACCTCACTGAGAGTCAGTTGTATCACAAGACATATATGTCATGAGGCCAAAATGAAAATTCATTTTAATGTATCCTCCTTTCAGGAGATTTATAAAGTATAGATTAAAAGATGAATTTGTGTAAAAACCTGTGCCTGAAATGACAATAAAAATTATTATCTCTAATTTAACTTAAATACATAGTTCTCTCCAAGTCTCTGATTCAGAGATCAATCGTGACAAGACAAAAACTGATTTTGATTGAGTTATAACCTATCTTTCAAATTTCTTGTCAATTAAAAAAGTGTTGATTATTCAGATGTCAGTATTTTCCCTTATCTTCTTCATTTCTTTCATCTTGATGCTAAGAATTCAATAATTAACCCTAAGGGTTATAATTGCCTTCTTGAGTAATTTTTAGTTCTTGTCAACTTGGCTTTTAAGATATTGATTTACATTATTAGTACATGTATACATTGAGAGTATTATTGGTATATGTATACATTATCTTACTTTTTTTCCCTAAAAGAATCTCTTAAACATCTTAAGCTTTCTTGATTTTCATTGGATTAATTTGACTCTATGAATCTAGAAAACTATTTCTACAATGATTATGGCTATAATTTAAAATACGTATATAGTTTGAAACTTTATCAGAAAACCAAAATGTATTTAAAAAATACTTTGTACGTAGAGATTATATAATTTTTAAATGAGGGAATAAAGTTTGAATTGCCAATGAAATTTTAAGGCCATATAACAATTAAAACATTCCTGTATTTTCAATGTAAATATTATTGGCCATATGTCCTTACAAGATATACCTTTGTAATAATAAAAACTTGCTTCTTATTTGGGAATCATAAAGTTTTTGAATTCAGATAAGCTGGGCTATTTTTGTAGCCAATTCATCATTTTAAATACATTATCAAGAAATTCCTAGATTTATTTTCTGAACAAATTAAAAATTCAAGGAAATGTTCTATTAAATGCTGATAAAAGGAGACAGAGACAGGAGGGGGAAGAAAGATTGTTGGGGCAAATTCCTGTATAAAACATGAAAGTTATGAATCTTTTTTTTTAATGTCAATTTGAAAAGGTCAAAAAAACATGTATTGTTTTACACACAAGGAAGAAGCTCGCTGGTTTCAATGCTAGAGTGCTGCTCAACTGCCAGTTTCTGTCTTCCTGACTAGTAACTAGATTGTTATTCCAATGATGAAAACAGTAGATTCCTCCTTTGATTAATTCAGTAAAGAAGTCTGGGCCTTCTGTGTTTAATTGCAGTGGGTAAGACTTGCAGTTTTCCACTAAGAAATCAACCTCGTCATTTGAGAAGGCAGAGCACAAGACAGTGCACATGGGCTGTACTACTTTTGTGAGCACAAGAGGAAGAGTGGGGCAGGTGCATTAGAGTGAAGGCGACAGCTCCACCTATGAAGGGAAATGGACATCTCAGTGTAGAATTTGTCAGTCAGAATATCTTTCCAGAGGAAGTCAGAGGCAGATCTTTGTAGAGTTATGTTTGTCCAAAGGGTGAGCTTTCAGTTAGAAGCTATTAAGAGAATGGAGCGTTGGACAGTGTCTAAAGGTGAATGCTAAAAGCTTTTGCAGCTAGACAATAGCATTAAAAATACTGGATTTTGTATATACAGTTATCTTTTCCACATTGTGGGATGGGGGAACTAGTGCACAATTTGTAAAATTTGCACAAAATGTTGGCACTCTTCCTACAAGAAAAGCCTGAATTATTATGGTATTAGAAGATACCTCAGACTTCTGAGAATAGTCCTAAGGGGTACTGGGAGAAAAGGATAGAGTTGGTGATGGGGTAAAGGCTCTGGGAATCTCCTTGAACTCTCCTTCCCATTTGATTTGGCATTTGCCTGAGGCCATAAACCTTTCATTAACCTTAACCAAGCTTAATCCTCTGTTGTAGGTTACTTCCTGATTGCTTCTGCCTACTTCCCATCCTTGATTCCATCAAAATCTCACTCTCTTGGTTCTGACCTGTAGTAACCCAAGTCCCATCAAGATCATCCTTAGACTCTTCCTCAAGACCCTCTCTAAAACCCCCCTCCCACCATTCCAGACAATTTGGGCAACCCTAGATCCCTCCCACAATATTTCTGTATATAAGATCCTTCTTATCTCCATGAAGGTGGTCAGATTCAATCCAGCTCAGATTCTATTTGGCCCAAGGATCACAAATGATGAAGCTTCTTAAGAGTCAACCCCAAATGGTGGATCTTAAATAAACTTTATTTTTCTTTGGCTGAAAGAAGATTTGAATCGAATTCATTTGGGCAGGACCCAAGGTGTTAGTATTTTGGGGCCTCAATCATCCCAAACCTCAATAGTTGGGGTTTAGGGGTGCTTGGACCCTGAAATAGCACTATGTGGGTCTTGCCCAAATGAATTCGACCTAAGTCTTCGTTCACCTAAAGAAAAACACATTTTATTAAAAATCCATATTGACCAGATCCTTAAGGAATATCAGCATTGGCTAGCCTCTTAGTGAATCTGAGCATTGGAGCTAAGAATCTGTACTTGTATTGATAAGTGGGTCAGCGTAATTCTGAACAACTTCATGGAGGTCAACATGTATCTTATATACAGAAAGACTGTGGGAGTGATCTAGGGTTAGTCAGGTAGTATGGAGTGACTAGAGGAGGGTTTTATGGAGGGTCTTGATGGGAGTGGCCAGTAGGCTGGGATAAGTAGAGGTTGGTGTCCAAGAACCTAAATAGAACAAAGAAATATGATTAATATTAAAAGGGCAGGAGGAGTTCATTAAGGGATTAGGTAATGGAAGAGGGGTCCTATCTGTGGTTTGGTGACATTCTGGCTATGCTGCCCTCAAATTGGCTACTTATTGTGGTCCTGTCTGATCAAGATCGATAGTTAGGTATTGTGGTCCTGTCTTGGGCTACATGGATGATGTGATTGTGATTGACTGCAAAAACGCATCTGTTTCTGTGGGAATGGGTCTGGGGGTCATGGTTGGGTAGAGACAGTGGCTGCTATTTCTGTGAGAACTATGAATTTCAGTGACAAACCTGTTCTATGGAGAAGTGAGGCATAGAAGAAGACTTCAGGACACTGGCAGGGACCGGGGGAGATAGGTACAGTGAACTTGTAATGAAGTTAGACTGTTGGGGCTGGGGGCAACTCTATTAGGACTCCATCACTTTGAATTAGAACGATTTCCCTCCATTATATATCATCATGTACTGCTAGAAACAGGCTCAAATGTACTGGTATCTGTGTGTCCATTCTGATTACTGGAATCTCCTTGGACAATTCTTCTTTGCTACTTGTATACACACACACACACACACACACACACACACACACACATATATATATACATACATATATATGTATAAGTACATACGCACACATTGCAAGCTCTTGAGGGGTGGGGTTGTTTTACTTTTCTCATTCTCTTCCCATTTAGGGAGGGAGAACACTAGCAGCCAGTAACCCAGTCCAAGTGTGATATATTTGAATGGCACAGTTGTGACTCCCAAATATAGGCAAAATCACTGACTAGGGACTGAAAAGAAGCAGCACTGACTTTGAAGTTTGGAAAATGATTGAAGAACGATGTAAGTCAGGTCCCTTAAGGTAACATTTGAAAATTAGCTTGACTCTTAGGAAGACAGAGAAAAACGTTGCCCCCAGAAAATGAAATGTTGTCTGTTGTAATACAAAGAGAGAATTAGTATTAGGATGATGTTGAAATCTTTGTCTCCATGGATGTGGAAAGAAACTCTGGAAATGGGAGCAGTAAGCTAAGTTTTTTTTTTCCTTTGGGAGGGAGGGAAGGAGAGTTAGTAAATACTTTTATTATAAATATCACTAAGAGTCTCAACTGGGGATTCCTCAGGGACCACCCCACAAGTATGCACATCAACACATGGGGGTGGGGGTGAGAACAGGTTATTTTAGCCCAGTCACAAGATCACAAATCCAGGGTGTCAAGTGATCAGGTATAATCTCTACTGAGGATTTCAGCAAAGCAATGAGAATATCATAGAGAGGTGAAGTTGAGTGGGGAGTTAAGCAGCAGAGGCTGCTGATAAAGTAATAGTAATAGTAGTAGTAGTAGTAGTAATGACAGTAGTAGTTATAGTAGTGGTAGTAGTAGTAATAGTAACAAAGTGGAGCGGCTCAATCTTAGGACCAGAGCAGACCTACTCAGGTGACTAGTACCTACTATCTCTTTGGCTCTTCTGATCACTGAGTTTACTTGGCTGGAGAGCTTCTGAAGTTCCTTCCAGCAAATTTAGTCTTGCTGCACAGCTCTACCTCAATTCTGATAACATGGTTATACGTGGCCAGGTGCTCAGATTGGTCAGGGACGCATGTCTTCATAGGCTTAGTGCAGATACCTACCATCAGGTCTGGAATGAAGGTTTCTTCACTCTCCTCAGAATAATGAGAAATTATCACACTTGTTGGCTGTGTAATCCTAGGCCTGTCACTTCAACTCTCAGCAACTCTCTAAAACTAGACAGCTAGGTAGCATAGTCAGAGTTGAAATCAAGGAGGCTTATTCAAATCCTGCTTCAAATATTTTAACTGTGAAACACTGGATTATTTCCTTACCTCGTCTGCTTCCTCATCTATAAAATAGGGATAATAACAGTACCAACCTCATAAGATAGTTGTGAAATTCAAATAAGATGGTATTTGCAGAGGATTTTCCAGTCCTTAAAGGGCTGTATCAATGCGTGCCATTGCTATTATTACCACCACAAATCGCAGAACTATTGAGGATCTTTATTAGTGGATATAATTTTGCAACTAGGAACTTCCTACACTGATAAACCTATACATTTGGACCAAAAACAAACAAAAAAGCAAAACAAACCCCCTTGCAGTAATGTTATATTTATATAATGTTTTAACATCTGTGATATACTTTCCTCCCAATAATGCTGTTATTCATGTGTCATTGCCATGCCTAGCAGAACTTGAAACTTCTTCAGCACTGTCAGAGTCACGAGTCTAGGCTTAACTTACCTCATAGACCTGTCTTCACTCATCAATGCATGGCAATATTGGCAGTTGTGGAGAACAAGGAAAGGAGTTCTGCTTCCACAGCCTTAAGTGATCAGAGTTGTGACTTAGCACAGTCAGATTAAATGTTCGAAACTTGAGTGAAGGCTTGATGAGCTGTCTGAGGGAGAGCCTATCACAAAGGAGAACATGAAGTTATTGTAAGGCATCACCTAAAAATCCAACTGCACTTGCTAATGGCATACAGTGGGCATGTCAAAAGACTGACCTGAAAGAGAAGGGAGCAATCCATCCTCTGGTGGGAGGATCTGTCTTGCACTAACTTTATAAAAATGCCCTCATTTCCATCTCTCTCTCTCTCTCTTCATGAAGGAAGGTAGAGTTCATTTAGGGCCAAAGCATTCAATTCCTCTGAACTCTACTTTAATAAGTTTTCCTTGATGCTTTTCAGTCTCATGTATTTCTAACAATTTGTCACCCAGTGTGGGTGACCTCAGATGGGGTTAGGTAAAGTACCATGGCAAGTGTGTGTACTCTTTGAGTTCAGTGGTCTCTGTAGCTTGAGTGTACTCCACCTGAACTCTGGACGTGGACCATGGGCAGGAAGTTCAGAATAACTGGGGGAGGAAACTTACTGGCTGATCAGGTGAGCTGATATATTGGGCAAAGAGAAGGTCAGCCTGGGAACTTTCACTGGGTTGGTCTTTGACTGGTGGAGTGAAGTTTGGCACTGCAATCTCTTTGTTGGTCATATCCCTGCCCAGGAGTTTCCTGGTTGGCCCTAAGCTAATGAGTGAACTCAGAAATATTCCTGGGAATTTGAGCAAGAGGGAGAGGAGAGCAACCTGGAGATATTGGGAGGACATTCCCAGGTCAGGACCAAAGGACCCATTCTGGCACCTTCAGTATTTTGGCCAAAATTTTGATCAAATGCAGATTGGATCTTCCAGTTTTTGAAAGAAGAAAAGGACTATGATGGTTTCTGGGGCCCAGCGACTTTTGTCTCAACGGCAGCTGACATTTTCTTAAGTCAACCAAAAAAAGAAAAAAGAAAAAAAGAAGAATCTTCCCATATACACCCTTTTCCAAGAAGTTTTAGCAATCAGAGTAAATTTCAACTTTGAGTTTTTGACCAGTCTGAATTTGAACTCAAAACTAATGTGCACTCTATAATGCTTTCTTAAATGTGTTCTCTGTGGGCATGATTGTGAAATGTTTCATATTTTGTGGTGGGAAATTTCCAGGGTCTGTAGTTGGAGAGCAAGGGTATTGGGAGAGAGCTCCCACCTGGGGATTTCAGGGGGTGATTAAGATTCTTTCCTCTGAGGCCAGTAACCTTTTAGAACTGATAGAGAATCAGAAATGAAGAAGTCCAGAGGAAGCAGGAACTGAGAAGGAAAAAGGCAGGCAAGAACACTACCAGAAATTGATGAAAATGTATTATAAAAACTCTTTGTAGAATATTCAAATTAAAATATATATAGTATACTATAGTATATTATACTGTATTATATTATACTACACTGTATTAACCTATACTATACCACACTATACTATACTATATTATACTATACTGGGATGTGATGTGATGTGGAGTGGTATGGTATGGTATGGTATAGTATTGTATTGTATTGCATGGCATAATATAGTACAGCATGGTATAGTATAGTATAATATAATATATTATAAATAATAAAATATGATACAGTATGATAAAATATAACAACATAATGATGTGATGTGACATGATGTAATACAATCAAGTATATAACAAAATAACATAAAATAGCATAATATAATATAATATTATATAACATAATACAAAATAGCATAATATAATATTATATAACATAATAGAATATGATACAACATGACAAAACCTGACATGACACAGTATAATATAATGTAATTCAATGCAATGTAAATTGATGTAATGTAATTCAAGCTAATATAAAGTGATGTGATGTGATATATGATATAATATAATGCAGTGCAATGCAATGCAACACAGTACAATACAATATAATATAATTACTATTATATTATAATTATATATTATTTGGATCAGATGAGTATTGGGCCTGTCAGTTATTGAAAAAAGAAAAGGTATGATGTTTGCTGGTGCTCAGAGACTTTATTCTCAACACCAACTGGCATTTTCCTAAGTCAAACAAAAAGAAAAAAAAAACTGTTGGGAGCCAGCACTTGGTGCTGCGCCCCTCACCCTTGAGGTCACCACGCCCTGAACTCTTTTCTGCAATAAGCAAATATCACAAGACGCCTCTGCCAACAGATGTTGCAACCACAAAAGGGCTTGACCCCCCAGTTCCAGAAATTAACCACTAGATACTACCCTGGCCCTGGACCCTCCCTGTTCCTCTTCCCTGCTTCAATTACTATATAAGCTGTACCCTGAGCTCAATAAACTGAGACCTTGACAAAATCTGCTTGGTCTCCCTCCTTTTCTCGCCCGTTTCTCTTTCAGGCTGGGTTCCCCTCGACCCCCGAATAACTGAGTCCCGCAGGACGGGACAAAAAACAAGGTCTTCCCCCTCTGAATATTTAGTAATCACAATGATGATATATTATGATAATATTATAATATATAATATAAATTAATATAAAAATAATATAATCCAAAATAATTATATATATATTATATATATATATATATATATAGAGAGAGAGAGAGAGAGAGAGAGACAGAGAGAGAGAGAGAGAGAGAGAGAGAGAGAGAGAGAGAGAGAGAGAGAGAGAGAGAGAGGCGTTTTACTGCTGAGGTTTCTTTTTTTAAGGAACAAAGAAGCTTGGAGCAAAGAGATTGGTGAGTGTTTGATTTATCTGAAATGTAGAAGAAGGGAGGATATGAATGGGGCTACATAATATCTATGCTCCGACCTTGTGTAGAAGAGGAAGTTACACATCCCCCCTCCATCACACTTCTGAAAATATTTAGCCTGATTGGGAAACCAGTAGACAAAGTTATGGAAGGTTGTTGAATTAAAAATAAAAAATTAAAATGGATACCAGAATAAAGATTGATTTCTGTTAGTTATTAAATTTCCAATCCACATACTTGGAAGCCATACCTTGTCAGCTTTGATTAAAATTACTTAGACCTTTTGTCTGGGCTAGGTAGGTTTCTTTAGTTAGTTTGATTCAAAAAAAGTTTTCTTGTTTGAACTGATATCCTCAGATAGGGAGGGGCAGTCCCTTTCTGGCTTCACAGAAAAGGAAAGGCTTTTCTGTAAAGGAAATTAAAATTGCAAAACAAAAAAATAAGGATTTTTCTGTCTTTTAAGACAATTCACTCAGGGTTTTTCTATTATAGCCTCAAAAGTAATGAGCATTAACTCTCTTCAGATTCTCAAAGATGAAGACAAGGAAGGTGAGGACTTAGGCAGTCAGTTATTTAATCTTTTGATACTATGGAAGCTTCTGCCTGGGGAGACTGGCAACACCCTATCAACTTTAAATTAAATTCCTTATGTCTATTCCTGGATCAAAAGCTTAGGCTTAGAATATTGGCATATTTTAAGCTAACCTGAGGAGAACAGGTGTGATTTCAAACTCTTTTTAGAACTTTATATGTTTTTCCTAGTATATAGCCTGAAATTCTCAAAAGGGATGGAATGGGAAACTGGAATGCTTAATAAAACTCTTTATCTAATGAACAAAAGTTTTCTTTTAAGTAGCAAAAGTATTTCACTTCAGAAAAAAAGAGGCTTAAAATGTGTATCATTAGTGATTATAAATCCAGATTTGATATGACTGAAGTCAAAATCTGTCCTGAAGTAATAAAGTGCAGCATCTGAGAGTGTTCTTCCTATAAGGATTAAGTAGAAGAAAATATTGTCATTTAACATTTATGATTGTAAATTACTTCACACAAGGATGGGCATATGTTAGATACAACATTAATTGCATGTAATTATCACAATTTTTAAATTTGGATTTTGTTATATAGAGATTGAAGTTTTAAAAGGATGTGATAGAAATCTGGTAATTTAAAACTTATATGTGGTCATAAATAAGCAGTGATAATGCCAATGTTTGCTATATAATCATAGAATTTTCCATTTGAAATCTTGGCTAAAAAGATTTAATTCCTGAAATATCTCATTCTTTCAGAGTGAGTATAATTAGGGAGGAAGAAACAAACTTGTGAAACATGGACATAAATGCATCAGTCTGTAAGGTTAGTCATTAACCTCTTTACTTTCTTAAGCTTGAATCAGATTCCAGTACAAATAGTTATGTTAATAAAAAGTAATATTTTATTATGAGGTATCTTACCTTATCATTGAAATGTAAAGGAAAGCTAAATAGCATGGATAATGTGGGATAGAGAAATTTGGAAACATAAATAAATACACGATTGAAAATAAAGAAGGCAGATTAGAGGGTTTTGGATTAGAAGGATTGATTTTCTAAAGACTATTTTTGGTAAAATTCAAGGGAATACCAATATAACATGCAGCCAGTCCAAGGATTGGCCCAAGAAAAATGTAGGGTTGCCACTACACTCTCCTGTTTACCATGTGACCTGCAGCAACCAACCATGGTCGTTCTGTCTCTAGTCTAACCTTTATGGGGCCCGAAAAGTTTATCCTATTTTAATTTTGACTTCTACATATAATCAATTTGTGCAGGTCTGCTCAAGGGTAAGCCCCATTGCCATACCTTGCTATCTAAACCTTCAGAATATCACTTCTAGCCTTGGGTAGTAAAGTGAATGCTCTGTTACCTTGAGAATGTGTTCTGAGGTTAAGGCAAATTAAAGAATGATTGGCATTAGACGATATTCTTTACAAAAGCTTATTTAGATTTAACTTCATTAACATTCTGCCTATATGCACGAATACAAACACACACATACGTTTTCTTCTTCTTCTTTTTTTTTTTTTTGGTAAATTCTGCCAAATCAACACATTTCTTTGGTTGTGAGAGTGGGGGGAAGCTAAGTAACTCTAAATGACTTGTTTGATTGCATTTTATTTTTCTTTCATTTAGATGGGATAAAGCAACGTTTGTATATCACCTAATTACTTTGAAACTCATTTAATGAATTCCATAATGGTATTACTTATAAAAGGGCAAAATTCCTACCACTATTTGATATTCCATTCAAAGCTAGTAGAAATTTTACTTTTGATATGTAAGGCAAAGACAGGTTCATTAATTTGCAATACTGTGGGTCTCAGAAGAAACTGACCAAATTGATTTATGACTTTTAAAAACTACCACCTTGCCTTAGTTAAGAAACAAATTTGTGATTTATATTTAGGAAGTTTGCCAGGAATGTATCAAGTAATTGCCACCAGAGCATTAGATAATTTTTAGAATATATGAATGATTGAACTCAATAGTTTTGTTGAATTCTGTGAGATATAAATAAGTTCTGACCTAATAGCATAAAAAGAGAGGAAATACTTTCTCAGATTTTCTTAAGGTAAATGGCAAGCTGTTTTTAAATGTTGCAATGAAGCCAGCACCCACCATTTCATTTTATTTTTCTAAATATAGCATGTGATTCAAACTAAAGCAGATATTTGAATTTTATGAAAATGCACACACAGTCAGCATGGCTTATTGGCTAGAAAGTAGGTCTCAGAATGAAACACCTGCATTCAGGTTCTGATTCTGACTCAAATTAGTTGTGTGAATCACCTTGAAGTTTCTTAATTTATTTATGACCCAGGTAATGATTTAAAACTGGATATTGAAAAGTAATTGCTGATCAGCAGTGGAGGAGTTCTCTCCTTTGATGAATTCATATGTCTGAATTCCTTTTCTATCTCCATAACTTCCAAAAATGTATATTAGGAAGCTGATATTAAGATATTTGAATTACTTTTGTCACTAAAAATGAGAATTTGCTGAATTTCAAAATAATTGCATGGTCAATGATATGACTTGCATTAAATGAAAACATCATGAAATTTGGAATATTTATATCTTCATTTACAGTCATCCATAACAGCAAGAACTCATAGGTCTTTTCCACAGAGTACTTTCTTATAGATATTTAAAAGCTAAAATTTTAAACTTTATTTTTATTGTATTTCACTATTTCCATCCTTCTTCCCTGCTCACAATTAGCAATAACTAGATTTAACTAATGGTTCCGTAATTTCTTGAATGAATGTGAAGCAGAAATATAATCTCTTGCCATTACCTTCTCAAAAGTTAAATATAATACTGTCAATCATTGGTAATAATCAATAGAAGATTTTCCTCTCTGGGAACAAATGCACTAGAGAATCAGTAGAGACCAGGAACATAGGAAAATGTAAAAAGGACAACAGTTCCAAATAAATTACTAAACTCATTTAAGAGACCAAAAATATCTCATTTTTCGTGTTGAAAATATTGGCAATGATTAATTTAGCTTTTCAAGCCTTGAGCATATTTTTAAAATGTATCTATTGAATATGAAGTATTCGTAAAATAC
Organism: Bettongia penicillata ogilbyi; assembly: GCA_023548195.1. Classification (NCBI taxonomy): domain Eukaryota; kingdom Metazoa; phylum Chordata; class Mammalia; order Diprotodontia; family Potoroidae; genus Bettongia; species Bettongia penicillata. The sequence continues at coordinate 2,621,355 of JAJHZJ010000083.1, forward strand.
TTAAATTTCAACAATCAATGAAACTTTGTGTAAATTGTATTACCATTGTCTATTAATCAAACCTTGTATTGAAACTGATTTTCCTGAAAAGTTTCCATTTTTCTATTTAGAAGAGGCTAAGGATAGAATATTGAACCTGGAGTTAGGAAGGACTGCATTTAAATCCAACCTCAGACACTTCCTAAATGTGTGACCTCGGGCAAATTCTTTAACCTCCGTTTGTCTAAGTTTCTTCAACTATGAAATGGGAATAATAACAGCACTTGTGTTGCACGATTGTTGAGTTGAGGATCAAATGAGATAATCTTTGCTAAGTGCTTGGCACAATGCCTTCTACATAGTAGGCAAATGTTTATTGTGAAAGAGGGGAAAACAAAAACAAAAAGCACCTTCTAAAAATTAGAGACATGCCAGAGTGGCTTTCATCACGAATAACCTTAGAATAAGAGCCTGAGTTGTTGCCCAGAAAACAACGTGTTAGGGTTTTGGGAGACAAGTACCACGGATTAATGGAAAGCCAGTGGGTTTGGTAGCAGAAGATTTGGGCTGGAACCTTGACACTGCCATTTAATAAACATATGACTTTGGGGAAGTCCCTGAACCTCTATTTTTTTTTCTTCTCCAACAGAAATAATGATTATACATTGAGTATCTACTTCACTGTGATTTTAAGAGCATTAAATGTAGACATTTATATTGTTTTCTATGAGTCCTATTTGTAAAGAGGATTACTGCTGATCCATCATTTGAATAAGATGGTTCTAAGATCGCTTCCATGCTGTATTCCGTTCACTGGAGCCACTATCTCACTTCCACTGCAGTCTTGGATCCTGTCCCTGGGAGGCTGGCATTTCATGGATGAATCTTTATCTCATCTTCCCAGTGACCACCCTTCTACACCATTTCCCACCTATCTTTCACGCCCTCCACTCTCCAGACCCCCTTTATATGTTGACTTCCCTCATTCAGACGGTAGGTCTTGGGGAAAGAATTGTCTGGCTTTTTTTAATCTGCAGTGTTAAGGACGATGCCTGATACCCAATAGGCACTTACTAAATACTCCGGATCTATCTGCCTGTCATGTATCTTTCCATCTCTAAGATTTCTGAATATATATTCTTCATCAATTCACCAATATTTGGAATGAAATAATAACTTTAATGATGATCAATTTTGGTCGGTTTTTTTTGACCTTTTGCACCTTAAAAAATTGGAAAACTGTTCAGATATAAAACAATTCATGAATTTGGAATCGTGATTAACTTTCATCTAGACAAATTTAAAATTTTCACATTAAAGGCTTCACATATAAACAAAATATTTGAATATTTTCTCCAGCCACTCAGCATCTTCAAATGTTATTAACATTCAATGATCTTTAGCATTCATAATAATTCATTGTAAGAAATGTCAGATCATATTTATAGTTATCATCTGGAATGCTTTAAATTAAGATTCAACTTAGCTATGCATCAGACGCTGTGGTTGATCCTGGTGATACAATTTTTTAAATTATATATACAAATTTTTAGATTTTTTATTTAAATATTGAAACTCATGTCAAGGATCTTTCTATGTGGGTGAAATAAAATGGAATTTTTTTTAAAAAAGAGGAAATTCCAGCCAAGTTAATTCATGGGATCACAGAATGTAAAGGGTAGATAATTAAAGAGCAGATTAACTTTATCAATATGCTAACAAGGTGCATATTACAAAATGGGGCAGCTAGGTGGCACAGTGGATTGAATGCTAGACCTGAAGACAGAAATATGAGTCTTCCTGAGTTCAAATATGATCTCAGATACCTTCTAGCTGGGTAACCCTAAACATGTCACTTAACACCGTTTACCTCAGTTTCCTCATCTATAAAATGAATGGAAAATGAAATGGCAAATCGCTCCAGTACCTTTGCCACAAAAACCCCAAAAATGGAATCACAGGGTCAGACACAACTGAAATGCTGAAAAACCACCACCACAACAAAGTTCAAAGACAAGCCTGCACTGTGCATCCCTTTATGAAGCATGAAAACATTTTCTGAACTAGAATTGCAGCTTTGGCACCGGCAGGGGAAAGATTAGCTACATTTCAGGCAACCTTAAACGTAAACAAAAGCTGACCAGAGCAGAGAAAAGTTCAAGTTTGAAACACAGAGGTCAGGGAACAGCCCTGTTAAGGGTCATCCCTTTACAGGGATCATAGAAGGTGATCACAGAGGACAGAGGGGAGGGGCTTTTTCCCATCTCCCGTGTATAGTATCAGTCACGGCATGTCAGCTACTCACTGAGTAGCAAATGCTGCATCCAGTAGGAAAAAGATCAAGACATATAACACAAACATTTTTTTAAGAGAGACACAAGCATGAACAGGCAGCATTCTCTCTACTACATATTTTGTTCTACAAAACTAGCTGATTTTTGTATTCTCCAAACCTAGAATTCCAGTTGGACAGCTGACTTTTAGGACTGTCACATCATCCACAGCCAGTCTCACCTTTGAGACTCCCTCAGAGCCTTGGGCTTCCTCACTTGGTCCATCCATCCTTTCTTCAGTCTTTTTACCCTAGGGCATCCTTTATATAGTTCCTCTTTTCCCAATGGTGAATTCTTTCTGAGTTCTTTACTTGGGGGAAGTTCCCACACTGTCTGTCCCCATCTGGCTGTGCTTCTGTCTTGCTAGATTTTCACACAGTGCCCCTCTACTGGATACCTTCACCTCCTAAACTCTCACTGCTTTACAACTCCTTTTTTGGGCTGTCTTCCCTTATTAGATTATAAATTCCTTGAGGTCAGGGACAGTGTTTCTTTTTGTTTGTATCCAGAGTACTTAGCAAAGTGCCTCCCATCTACACGCTTAAGGAATGCTTGTCATCCACCTACCTTCTTGTATTTTCCTATTTTTAGTACTTTTGCTTATAGTACAACAACTAGGATATCATCTCCTTTATCCTTCTCTGCTTACTGAATCTGTCATATCTTTCAAGGAAAGTTTTTGTTGTTTAGTCATGTCCGTGTGGACCACAGCACACTAGCACTGTCCTTAGGGTTTACTAGGCAAAGATACTAAAATGACTTGCCATTTATTTCTTCAATATTTTAAGACAAATAGAGGTTAAGTAAATTCCCCAGGATCACACAACTGTAATGTGTCTAAGGCCATACAAATTCAGTTTTTCCTTACCTCAGGCCCAGGATTCTAGCCACTGAACCACCTAGTTTCTTCCTTCAAGGATAAAGTGAATAGCAATCTTCTCTATGGCTGCTTCCATAATTCCCTCTAATCCCATAAGGGGTTTTTCCTTATTTGACTAGATACCTTATATTCTAATTTTATCAAGTTTAGCTGTGCTTGTTTTATCTCTACCAACTAGGCTTAGATATATTGAAGATTAAGGCCACATTTCATTTATCTTCCTTTTTAATCTCCCACAAATACTGATACAGTATTCTATACAGAATAGGTGAATGACAAATGCATATTGAATAAAGAAGTGCCAAGGAAGGTCTGGCGACAGCAAAATTTCCAGTTAGGGTAGCTAAATCTCAAATATATGAATTTAAATCTAAATTACACCTATACAAAGAAAATTAGTAAATCAATTTGTTCAAATGTCTGATAAGAACATCCTCAAATAGTTTATCTGTACTTCTAAACTTTCTGATGAATTGTAATAGCCTTATAGAAGAAACTACCATAGAATACTTGAGACAACCCAACTACATAGAGATCTTAAACTGTGGAAGTTTGAGAGTTGGAAGAGATCTTAGACTTGCTCTATTCTGTCCTTCAGGCCCCATGATGGTAAGTGTTTTGTTTCAAGTTCCAAAGCTTGTCTTTGGGAGTGTCTGTAAAACTCAAGTGTGAAAGCATAGACACCAGTCTGAAGAAGGCCCTTGGCAAATATTTACAAAAATAAATTAGAGGGAATATTGGCTAATGGAATGGAATTGAGAAGAAATAAAAATACTACCCTAATGCTAGCTGCTATTGACAATGTTAACAGATTATTTCTATGGCTCTTCAATTAATCAATTAATACATATTTATTAAATGTTTATTTTGTGCTTGGCACTTGGTCACGTGCTAGGGAAGCAAGCACAAAGAAAGGAAAAATCTCTGTTTGTAACAAGCTTATATTCTGAGTGAGGCAACAAGTAAATATAAACCTATAGGAAGCATAAGTATACATTAAATATATAAAAATATGTACAAAGTAATTAAATACAAGGTTGTTAGGAAAGGGAAAGTACTTACAGTTGGTAGGACCAGGGGAGATTTCATGCAGAGTTGCATCTTAAATGAAACAATTCTGTTAAACAGAAGTATAGAAGCATTTTGTGCTAGACTTTGTGAATGTATAAATGCATGTGATGAGATATGAAATTCCATGAGTGAAGAACAGAGACAAAGCCAATTGAGAATAATGTCCAATAGGTTATACCAGTTGTGAAAGGTTTAAAAAAACTAAATAGAGGGATACACATGTTATCCTAGAAGAAAGAGGAAGTTACTGCATGTAGTTTGATAAAGGGAATCATTTGGTCATGTCTGTGCTTGAGGAGAACTACACTTATACCAGTATACAGGAGGAATTAGAGTGATGAAAGAAATGAGGCAGAGAGATCAGTTAGGAGACTGTTATAAAAATTTAGTCTTTAGAAGACGGCAGCTGTGTGAATGAAGAAAAGGAGAGATGGGAAAATAGAAATGACAAGATCTGGCAAATCTTGGGATAGGTAGAGTAACGAAGAGTGAGGCATCAATGATAGTTTTCACAACTAGGAATCTGAGAGGCTGAAAGGGTGATCGTGCTTTGGACCAAATTTGAGGAGTCTGCAAGAGTCTTCCTAGCTCTGAGTTCACTTCTCTTATCACCATGCACATCACATTCTTATATACATGTTTACATATTCATGCAGACAGTGCATATGTCCATCTACACAAAGCATATATCTGTGCACACAGGGTAATATGTGGGGTTAATATACACACATGTGCATCACACTTATATGTATGCACACACATTCATGTATTCCCATTTCCTTACATTTTCATTTCTATGTACACATATATATCCATTCACACATCCTTGTTCATATATATATATATATATACACATATCATAATATATATATAGTCATACAAGCAAATATTTATATATAGAGATATAAAGGTGAATGGATGTGTATAAATATATGTCCCCAGGTTAAAAGGCACATATTTATACATGTAATAATTTAACAGACGAGCACACTAAGACCCAGGAAGTTTAAGTAACTTGTCCCAAGTTCACACAGCTAGTAAGTATCAAGGGCCATATCTGAAACCATGTTTTCTGATTCAAAATCCACTATTCTTTCCACTGAGTTATGATGATATATGCATAATACAGGCATGCACACACATGGAGTATGTTCAGACCTCCACAGGTGCAGATGAGCAATTTGTCTATCATTTATCATCCTAAATAGATACCTTGGACATTAGACTTAAAGGGACTTGTCCGTGGTCATACAGAAAATAAGTTTCAGAGGCAAAATTTTCAGAGGCAAAATTTAACCAGACATCATTCTGATTTTAAAGCCATCTCACTATTCACTGTTACAATGTTTTTCTGTTCATTTGCTTATTTCTGGTTTGTGTGGGACTGATAATAAAAATCAGAGACCATGAGAAAACGGGATACTACAATCAGAATCAATGAAAAAAATATTTGATATAAATGAAATCATACATAATTAAAGTGCTAAAGTAGAGAGAAAAGTGTAGTAAAGATTCTGAAATTTGGAACAAAATCAGAATTTTCCTCAATAATTTTCATCATTTGTGTGATTAAATAAATAGCCATGAATTATATATTATCTATGTTGACTAGGTTTTTTTAAAGAATTCTCATAATGCCTAGTACAGTTTTTTTTCTGTGCAGTTAACGATGATCACTTGTCAATGACACAGTATGGCCAGATACTTTACAACTAGTACAGTTCTACTAAAAAGAATTATTTGATTTTTCACTTCTTTATTCCACGATCCAGATCCAGCACATTAGAGTTTGGCAATCTATGGGATATATGTTTTAAATAGTAAGTAGGTAAATTGCTGCCAGTCTTTGCTGCTGGATAAAAGGTCCCATCCAAATTCTCTCCTCCCACCCTCTCTCTAAGGGTTAAAAGTTCTGGTACCCATTTTTTAAAAGGTCAGCAATGATATAAGTTATAGGACAAAAGACAGTTTACACTGACTCCATCATTCTACATTCATTTAGAAATTAATATTAGGAGCAAGGTGGAGAGATGGGAGTAAAGCATTCTGGAGACTATACCGTTTGAAATTCAGGGGTAAAACATTATATCAGCATCAACTAGATGGAGACACATCAAGCAAGGATTTCCTACTGAGCACAAACAATGCAGAACTTTTACCATCTTCTACAACATAATAAAAATTAAAATACGGGATAGTAGTTAGACTTGATAATTTTACTTAGGGCTTAAGTGGAAACAAGTTGTAATACCAAATTCCAGATGCATTTATTTCTAGTCTATTCTCTATTCAAGTACTTTTTCATGACTCCAGATTGTGGAGATTTGGACACCTGAATCCTGGTTGTCATATAAATACTGCAGAAGGAAGGTCTTCCAACATCTTTTAACAATGTGTTCCAAAGTATGGAAAGTAATGCTTAGGCCAAAAGTAGATTTCTTTCATGGTCATGAATTTCCACACAAAGTTGTTGATAGAAAAATGGATCATGGCAATGAAAGAATAAGGTGGTGCTTCAGATCCTGAAACCTGTTAGACCCTGATGCTTTTAGGAACTCTTCAATCAAGATTTGGCTTTGCTCCAGATACTGTTTCTCCTTTTCCTTGATGCTACAGGAGTCCTGTCAATTAGAACTCATCTTTCTTAGCCACTAAATATTGGTCAAGTTATCGTTCAGAATGTTAATACCATCTCCTATTCACTCAATGGGCATTACCTCCCTCTAAGTGAGTACCTAAAAAGGCCTAGCCTAAAAAGACTAAGGTCTCCCATTGCATCTTGGGCCATCTCTTGTCATCCTCATGTATATCTGGTTGATGGATCCAGATAGCTCAAGTGGTGAAAGTGAGGGTGGTGACCTTGCACAGCACTCCCTCACTCAATTCTCTGATGTCATGGTCTCCTTCAAAAATGAAGGCTGAAAACAACAGAAATAAAAGCATCTACCGATTTTACCCCAGTAATAGGACTCTTGAGGTCAGCTTCCCCAGCTTACTGAGGGGAGTAGTTCTATCCAAAGGTCTAGAGAAGGATCTGAATCACTGGGGCTCAAGGTCAGTCAAATGCACAGAATTGGTGGGAATGTTTAGGTGACTGAAAGGGAAGAAGGAAGAGGCAGAAGATCCCAGTTTGGGGAGGAGGAGTTAGGAGCTTTTAGTTTGTTTCATAGTGTAAAATTAGTTCTGTTGTTAAATAAGTGAAAAGAGAAAGAAAATTAAAATGGAAGTTAAAATGAAGATCTATGATATTTTTTTTCCTTTCAAGTCATTCCTTCCCCACATTTACATTCAACCTTTTGAAGACGTGTCCAGCAACTTTTAAAAGGGCATCCTCCAGTTGACCTTTTAATTGTCTTTGTTGGTATCTTTATTAAAAACAGTATATTTCTTTCTTAAGCTTTGGTGTCTTTGGTTATCTTGGTGTTATATGGTATATACTTAGCTCTTTCAAATGAAATCAGGTTATTTTTTAAATGACAACATTATGGTTGATTGCAAAGCTATTTAGAAAATTGGTATTGGAGTGTAAAACTGGTTCAGCTTATTAATTGTGCTAAGTAGGAAAGCTGTGGTTGTTGTCACTCAGCCATGTCTGATTTTTTATAACTCCAATGGAATGGCTTACCATTTTATTCCACACCTCATTTTACAAACAAGGATCTGCCTCAAACAGTGTTAAGTGAGTTTCCCAAGATCACACAGCCAGTAAGTATTCCAAGTATTCCATTATACCATGCATAGTATCTGGACAGAGAGGCATACACACATAACTGTTGGAACTCTGAAGATATGATCCTCTGTGAATAATTATCTGCAAAAGTCTGACTCATATTTTCATCAAGACTGTCATAAAATATTAGAGATGAGAAAGAATACATCTAGGTGTGAAGCTGATGATTTCTTATTGACTGCCTTTTTATGCTTAATAGTATTGTCCCTTATTTTCCTCCATCATTTTAGTATCTACTTCTGTTTAAGATAATAGAAATATTGACCTCTTCATACTTTCCAAATTGTCTTGCTCTGATATTGATTTCATAGCAGCAAACTGGTTTAGTCTTAGCTCCTATACTCAGTTTTGTGCTATTAAATGCCAGTTTTACTTCTTCATTTAAAAACTTAGGGACTGGAAGTTATAACTTTTTTATCAGAATTTTATCATCATTGATCTCTTCTGATTATTGCTTGTGTTCTCTTCTGTAATTTATGTTGTGAATCAACCCCTTAGTACTCTTAAAATTTAATTACTTTCAGCATAGGCACATATATTTGCATGTGTTTACACATGTACTCAACTTGTTCCAGCTGTTCCTCTCATCTTTATTTTTCTTAGTGCCATTCTTACTTCCTTATGTGACATGTCTAGGACTGGGATGGTAGGATTCAAATATACTACTTCCAATGTCACTGGTGGAGAAATCAATATATATATATATGAACATTTATATAATATAAACATAAATATAAACATACAAAAAATGTTATGAAATCTGTTCATGGGCTGATCTAGTTTAGTCGTTTCTTTCTCAGCTTTATAAGAATTTGATTTCCTTTACATTGCTTTTTACCATATTATAGGATAATATTATCCATAACTTCTGTCATTTTCTTCAAGTGGTTTTCAACGACCTTATATACTTCCCTTTAAAGCTTTATCTCTTCACCCTGCAAAGGAAAAAAAAGGATTAAGGTACAGCTATCTTGGGATTCATTTACCTTTCTCAATGTAGTGAGAAATTTCCCTACAATTCAGCTTGTTTGAGAAATTTAATTAATATCATTTTCTTCACTGATATCTATTTCCCATTTATCAGCATTAACAGTTACTCAGAATATATATGTGGATAGGGACTTGCATCGTGTATTTCATCAAGTTGTTGTGGAATTAGTTCTATGTGGGCCTTATAGCACAATATGAATATAAGGGCAAAAAAGTCAACAAACATTTATGAAGCTCTTACTGTGTGCTAGACATTATGCTGACTACTAGTGATGCAAAGAAAGCCCTCCTTTCATCTCCCTAAAATAGAAGCCCTTGCTTTTTCATAAAATAAATAATGAATTAATTCTTAATTTTCAACATTGACTTTTGTAAGCTTTTGAGTTGTGAATTTTTTTCCTACTCCCTTCTCTTTCCCCTTCTCAAGACAGCTTGCAAACTCATATAAGCACATCAACATTCATATTCAATACATTTTCACATTAGTCATTTTATAAAGAAATACTAGGACAAACAGTAGAAACAAGGAGAAAGAAGAAACAAAACAAAACAACGAAAGAAAAAAGAGCAAATAGTATGCTTCTATATACATTCAGACTCCACAATTCTTTCTGTACATGTAAGTAACATGTTCCATCTCGAGTCTTTTGCAGTTGTGTTAGATCCCTGTATTGCTGAGAAGTCTTCTATAGTAGTTAGTCCTTTCACAATGTGGGCTATTACAATGTACAATTTTCTGGTTCTGTTCACTTCATTCAACGTTACTTCATATATGTCTTTCCAGGTTTTTCTGCAGTCCACCTACTCATCATTTCTTATAACACCATAGTATTCCATTATATTCATATACCACATACTCAACCATTCCCCAATTGGTGGGCATCCTTTCATTTTCCAATTCTTTGCCACCATAAAAAATCTGCAATAAGCATTTTTGTACATATGTATCCTTTTGCCATTTTCATGCTCTCTTTGGGATACAGATCTAGAAGTGCTGGAAAGGTACACACAATTTTATAGCCCTTTGGGCATCATTCTAAATTGCCCTCCAGAATGGTTGTATCAGTTTACAACTTCACCACTAATGTATTAGGGTTCCAATTTTCCCATATCTTCTCCAGAATTTATAATTTTCCTGTTTCATTATGTTAGCCAATCTAACAAGTGTGATGTGGTACCTCAGAGTTTTTGATTTGTGTATCTTTAATCAATAGTGATTTGGAGCATTTTTCATATGACTACAAAAAGCTTCCTTTCTTCTTTGGAAAACAGCCTGTTCATATCCTTTGACCATCTTTCAGATGGGCCATTACTTGTATTCTTATAAATTTGACTCAGATATATATGTTAGAAATGAGGCCTTTATGGAGATACTGGCTATACAAATTCTTTCCCTGTTTTCTGCTCCCCATTTAATATTGGCTTTGGTTGTGCAAAAAAAAAAACTCATCAATTTAATGTAATAAAAATTATTCATTTTGCATTTCAAAATGTTCTTTATGTATTGTTTGGTCATAAATTCTTCCCTTCTCTGTAGATCTGACAGCTTTCCTAATTTTCTTGTAGTATCAGACTTTGTATCTAATTCATGTACTCATTTTGACTATATCTTGGTATAGACTGTAAGATGCTGGTCTATGACTAGTTTCTGTTATACTTACCCCCATCCCCCAGTTTTCCCAGTTGTTTTTGTTAAATATTGAATTCTTATCCCAGAAGCTGGAGTCTTTGGGTTTATCAAACAGTAGGTTACTAGAGTCATTGACTACTGTGTTTTGTATACCTAATCTAATCTGCTGATCCACCATGCTATTCCTTGGCCAGTACCAAGTAGTTTTGATGATTACTGCTTTATAGAACAATTTGCAACCTGGTATATCTAAGCCACTTTCACTTGCATTTATTTTCTTTACTTCACTCGACATTCTTTACTTTTTGTTCTTTCAGATGAATTTTGTTATTTTTTTAGCTCTATCAAGTATTTTTTTAGTAGCTTGATTGAAATGGAATTGAATAAGTAAATTAATTCAGGAGGAATTGCCATTTTTATTATATTAGCTCAATCCACTCATGAGCAACTGATATTTTCTAATTATTTAAATTTGACTTTATTTGTGTGAAAAGTGTCTTGTAATTATGCTCATATAGTTCCTGGGTTTAGATAGGCTCCCAAATATTTTGTAATTATATATGTCTATAATATACATATATATGTATGTATGCATATATATGTGTATGCATGTACACATATATGTAGGTATATATGTATATATACATACATACATGTATGTGTGTATAGGCGTATAAATATATATATATATATATATTTATACACCTATACAGACACATACCTATAGTAATTTTAAACAGAATTTCTCTATCTCTTGCTGTTGAGCTTTGTTAGTAATATATAGAAATGCTGATAATTTATGTGAGTTTATTTTATATCCTGCAACTTTGCTAAAGCTGTTTATTGTTTCGAATATTTTTTAGTTGATTCTCTCAGATTCTCAGATTATACCAGCATAATCTCTGTCAAGAGTGATAGTTTTGTTTCTTCTTTGCCTATGCTAATTTCTTTAATTTCTTCTTCTCTTCTTTCTTGAGCTAGCATTTCTAGTACAATATTGAACAACAGTGGTGATAATGGACATCCTTATTACACCCCTGATCTTACTGAAATTGCTTCTGGCTTATCCACATTACATATAATGCTTGCTGATGCTTTTAGGTAGAAGCTACTTATTATTTGAGAAAGACTTGATGTATACCTAGTGTTTTTAATGGAAATGGATGTTTTGTTTTGTCAAAAGCTTTTTCTGCATCTCATGAGATAATCATATGATTTTTGATAGTTGTCTTGTTGATATGATCAATTATGTTTTCCTCAAATTGAAACAAACCTGCATTCCTGGGATAAATCCTACCTGGTCAGAATGTATTATCATCAGTATAAGTTACTTTAATCCTTTTGCTAATATTTTATTTAAAATTGATACACTCATTCTTTAGGAGTAGATTATTTATTTTCCAATTAATTGTAGTCTATCTTTCTGGAACTCTTTATTGCATATAATTTCCACTGCATCATGACCTGAAAGGAATGCATTTAATATTTCTGCCTTCCTTAATTGAATTGTGAAGTTTTTAATATCCAAATACATGTGCTCAAATTTTGTGCCACTGAGAAAAACATATATTCCTTTCCATCCCTACTCAGTTTTCTCCAGTGGTCTACCATATCTAACTTTTTAAAAATTCTATTCCTCTCCTTAACTCCTTTCTTGTTTATTTTGTGGTTAGATTCAATATCTAGGTCAGAGTGGAAGGTTAAGGTGCCCCACTAGTATAATTGTGTCGCATTTCTCTTTCTGTAACTTCCTTAACTTCTCCTCTAAGAATCTGGATGCTGTATCATTTCATGCTTATATGTTTAACAATGAAATTACTTCATTGTCTATGGTCTGTTTTAGCAGGATGTAGTTTCCTTCCTTTTCTCTTTTAATTAGATTTGTTATTGCTTTTGCTTTCTTTGGGATCAGGATTGCTACCTCTGTTTCTTTGCTTCACTTGTAGCATAATATATTCTACTACAGTCTTTTACCTTTACTTCTATCAGTACAAACAATGAGTGTTGAATCAAACAGCATTATTTGTGTTATGTTCTGAGAAAAACCCTTTTAAATATTCCAGATTACATTTCCATTAAGAAGAGCTTACAAAGGAGAGGAAGAAGGCTCCAATAGACTTAAAAAAAAGTCCTTTGGAAGGATTCTTGAAGAGTCACACTTACAAAAGTGGGGAATATACTTACTATAGGGGAAATTTCAACTATTAAAGATGTTTTTGTAAATAACATCTGCAGATTCATGATATCACTAAAATGATATCATCTTAGCTAAAGCTTTTGAAGATATCCTTGGGGGCAGTCAGTCAGTACATAAACATTTATTAAGTGTGTACTATGTGCCAGATATGGTAGTAAGCAGTGGAGACATAACAAGAAGGCAAAGAATGATACAGTTTTAAGCCAGTACCAAGCAAGGATGGCAACCCTTCTCTTTTTCGACCATTGACTAGATAATCTCACAAAAGAATTATCTGCTTGATTGTATTCAAACATTAATTTTTAAGGAGCTCATTCACCTCTTTTTTAAAAGTTTATTCATTTTATAAAGTACTTCAGACACTTCAATGAATCTGTGATTGGTGTGGGTACTTTTGCCAACAGTATAGATTTTAGCTTAACTATCTACACCTTATCCATTGTGACTTTTATCCACATCTACCCATAAATCTTCCACAGGGGTTCCTCTCAACATGCTAAAGACTTTTTTTCCTGGTTTTCTAGCTAGCACTCTATGGTTACCAGTACAAAATCCATGCAGGCTTTCTATCTGTTATCCTTTGCTCTTGCTATATGATCAAACTTCTTTCTTTACAAATCATATATTTTTTATCCCGCTTCTAGTGGATGTTATTGTTCTTATTATGCTGCATCTATTTACAACTACTTTATGTCTCTTCATTACCCTTTGGGTACCCATGATTTTCATTGTTTTAAAGTTGTAGCGTTCTCAAATTTCTAACCATAACCAGAAAAGTATGAGCTTTTTTAAAAAAAAAATACTTGTATTCATGAGCAGCATTGCATAGCTTCCCAAATACAGCTCAGTATTCACTCTCTTTGTCCTATTCAGTTTAGATGTTTAGCTCATTGCCAGACTTCAGCGCCTATGCAAGAAATATTTACCATTGATCATCCAATTGCATATATAGACTGTTCATCCCCCTCCTTTCTCCTTCCTTTAATTCATTTTTCCTCCTTCCTCACCTGGGTCAGTTCATTCCTCCTTTGGCAGCTTGGTGGCCCATAGCTCCCAAGAGTGAACACTTTATATTATCTTTTTTAAAGATTTACATTTATTTATTTTTAGTTTTCACCATTCGTTTCCATAAGCTTTTGAGTTCCAAGTTTTCTGCCCATCTTTCCTCTCCCTCCCTCTTTAAGATGGCAAGCATTCTGATTACTCCTTCCCCCAGTCTGCCCTCCCTTTTATCACACCCCCTTCTTATCCTCTTCCCCTTTACTTTCTTGAAAGGCAAGATAAATACCCCATTGCCTGCACGTCTCATTTCCCAGTTGCATGTAAAAACAATTTTTAATATTTCTTTTTAAAACTTTGAGTTCCAAATTCTCTCCCTTATTTCCTCCTCATCCACCTCCATTGAGAAGGCAAGCAATGCATTATAGCTTATACTTGTGTAGTTGTGCAAAACATCTCCATAATAGTTATGCTGTGAAAGGCTAACTACATTGTTGAATCCATTGTTGAAGGACTCTGCATAAACCCCGTGAGGGAACTGAGCCTTGTGTGGCAGCCCTGCCCCTACCTGAGCACCTGAACTTAATCTCACACTGAATAGCCCCGCCCCCGCTGAAAGCCCTGAGGCTGGGAAGCAGCATTTGAATCTCAGACTCCAAGCACTAGCTGGGTGGAACTGGAGGCAAGGTGGGAGTGGTGAGGAAACTCAGAAGTCAAGTAACTGGCTGGGAAAATGCCCAGAAAAGGGAAAAAAATAAGACCATAGAAGGTTACTTTCTTGGTGAACAGATATCTCCTCCCATCCTTTTTAATGAAGAAGAACAATGCTTACCACCAAGGAAAGACATAGAAGTCAAGGCTTCTGTATCCCAAACATCCAAAATAAATATTCAATGGGCTCAGGCCATGGAAGAGCACAAAAAGGATTTTGAAAATCAAGTGAGAGAGGTGGAGGAAAAACTGGGAAGAGAAATGAGAGAGATGCAAGAAAAGCATGAAAAGCAGGTCAAGCCCTTCCTAAAGGAGACCCAAAAAATGCTGAAGAAAATAATACCTTGAAGAATAGGCTAATTCAATTGGCAAAAGAGGTTCTAAAAGCCAGTTAGGAGAAGAATGCTTTAAAAGGCAGAATTATCCAAATGGAAAAGGAGGTTCAAAAGCTCACTGAAGAAAATAGTTCTTTCAAAATTAGAATGGAATAGAGATTCAAAAAGAGAAACTCCTAAGAACATTGTGGCCAAATTCCAGAGTTCACTGGTCAAGAAGAAAATATTGCAAGCAGCTAGAAAGAAGCAATTCAAATATTGTGGAAATGCAATCAGAATAACACAAGATCTAGCAGCTTCTACATTAAGGGATAGAAGTGGGTGGAATATGATATTCCAGAAGTCAAAGGAACTAGGACTAAAATAAAGAATCACCTACCCAAAAAAACTGAGCATAATACTTCAGGGGAAAAAATGGTCTTTCAATAAAATCGAGGACTTTCAAGCATTCTTGAGGAAAAGACCAGAGCTGAAAAGAAAATTCGACTTTCAAACACAAGAATGAAGAGAAGCATGAAAAGGTAAACAGCAAAGAGAAGTTAAAGGGACTTACAAAAGTTGAACTGGTTACATTCCTACATGGAAAGACAATATTTATAACTCTTGAAACTTTTCAGTATCTGGCTAGTTGGTGGGATTACACACACACACACACACACACACACACACACACACACACATACAGACATGCAGAGACAGAGAGCACAGAGTGAACTGAATAGGATGGGATCTTATCTTAAAAAAATGAAGGTAAACAGTGAGAGATAATTGTATTGGGAGGAGAGAGGGAGAAATGGAATGGGACAAATTATCTGTCATAGAAGAGGCAGGCAGGAGACTTTTTAGTGGAGGGAAAAAGAGGGCAGCTGAGAGAAAAACATGAAGTTTACTCTCATTATATTCGACTAAAGGAAGGAATAAAATGCACACTCATTTTGGTATGAAAACCTATCTTACAATACAGGAAAGTCGAGGAGAAGAGGATAAGGGTAGGAGGGATGATGGAAGGGAGGGCATTGGGAGGAGGAAGAAATTTGAAATCAACACTCTTGGGGAGGGACAGGATCCAAAGAGAAAATAGAAGCAATGGGGGTAGGATAGGATGGAGGGAAATATAGCTAGTGTTACACAACATGACTATTATGGAAGTCATTTGTAAAGCTACACAGATATGGCCTATGTTGAATTGCCTGCCTTCCCAGAGTGAATGGGTTGGGAGGGAGGGATGGGGAGAAATTGGAAGACAGGGTTTTAGGAACAATTGTCGGATATTGTTCTTGCTATTAGAAAATAAGAAATACAGTTAATGGGGAATAGAAAGTTATCTGGCCCTACAGGACAAAAGAGAAGATGGGGACAAGGGAAGAGAGGGGTGAGAGAAGAGAGGGCAGATTGGTGGTAGGGGCAATTAGAATGCTCATTGTATTGAGATGGGGGAGGGGACAAATGGGGAGAAAATTTGGAACCTAAAATTTTGTGAAAATGAATGAAAAATGTTAAATAAATAAATTTTTAAAAAGATAAAAAAAAAGTTACAAATATCATCTTTCCATGTAGGAATGTAAACAGTTTAACTTCAATAAGTTTCTTTTTGAAAGAGGACTAAATGAGCTGCCCACAGCCCTAGTAGACTAACTTCAATGATTCATTCCCCTCAGGCCTGCTTCTGCTCATCTGTGCAGGTGTAGCTCATGCAGGATTGCACTCTGCTCCGTGCCTGTGTGAAAGACACTTCCTGTCAACTTTTCCAGGTTGTCTTGGGCTAGGGATTTGTTTCACTCTGTCATTTTATGGATTCTGTAGCTCTAGAATTTTTAGAGTCATTTTTATAGATATTTAGAGGGTTTTGTGGGAGAGCTCAGGGTATTTATTTTCTGCTTTTACTCTGTCATCTTGGCTCCATCCCATAACAATGTATTATCTTTATCCCCAATGTAGTTCTAAACTCAAACTGTCCAACACATAGCAGGGATTATAGTCATAAACCTCCATATCCAGCAATACACTTCCTTTTTCCTGTTCAGATTGTTCAGACTGAACTCTTAAATAGTTGTGGATTTTATTAAGCAGATTTTGTAGTATTCTGAGAATTAATGAAATAATTTCAGAATCATTTGCAAAGAGGCTTATATGTAGGATCTTTCTTACATGTGTACTTTGTTCTAGCTAATCACCATAACAATGAGAAGTATATTTAGAAAGTATATAGCTCCTATTGGACAACAATAGTTCCCTTCCTAAGCTCCGCTTAAGAACTGTTTTTTTCTAGACCCTCCTGGCTTAAGAGTGATTACCAGTAGTAACTCTTGTAACTGTTATTCTTTCCTCCCCAGCTTGATTTAGTTATTTTTCTTTTGCTTATTAAAGGGCTCATTTCCTGACTACTTCTTAAAGAGGCCTATTCACTGAATGAACATGACCTCATTCTAAGTGACTACCTGAATAGACCTTAACTCAAAGAAGCCAAGGTCTCCAATTGCATCCTGGGCCATCTGCAGTCATTCTATTGAATATCTGGTCACTGGATACAGATGGCTCAGGAGGAGAAAGTGAAGCTGGTGACCTTGTACAACCCTGGCTCACTAATAACTAAGTCAAGTGAAAGTCATGTTATTATTTATCTGATGTCTTTTTCAAAAAACAGAGGTCAAACACAACAGCAATCTTTCTGTTTTACCTGTATTTCTTGTAAACAAGAGACTGTAGGAGCATGTTTTTTAATCTATTCTGCTATTTGCTTCCATTTTTGGTAAAGTTCATCCCATTCACATTCAAAGTTAGGATTACTATCTGTGTGTCACTTTCCATCCTATTTCCTCCCTGTTCATGATTTTCTCTCACCTTTCTTTCTTTCCCTCCTCACTAGAGTTTTGCTTTCCATCACTACCTCACTTATTTTGCCCTCCCTTCTACCAGTCCCCTCCCATTTCTTCCCTTTTTCCCTTAATTTTTCTTTCCTTCCTTCTATCCACGCTCTGCATTTTCTTTCCCCTTTCCCCTCCTCTTTCCTACAGGTTGTTAGATTTCTATATTGAACTGTTTATATTATTTACTCTTTGAACCAAATCTGATGAGAGTAAGGTTCAAACAATGCTCATCTCCCTCCCTTCTTTCCCTCTACTGTAATAAGTCTTTGTGACTCTTCATGTGATATAATTTGCTCTTTTCTGCCTCTTTTTCCTTCTCCCAGTACAATGCCTTTTCTTAATCCATTTAATTAGAATTTTTATCATCATATCAAAGTCACCTTATACCCATGCCCTCTAGCTATACACCATGCCCTCTGTCTATGTATACCCTTTATAAATGTCATCATAAAAGTACAATTCTGAAGAGTTACAAGTATCATGATACTTCTATCACCTGCACTTGTAGGGATGTAAACAATTTGCCCTCATTGAATAACATGTTCCATTTTTCCTTTCCTGTTTACCTTTTTATGTTTCTCTTGAGTCATGTATTTGATGACTATATTTTCTGTTGAGCTTTGGTCTTTTCATTAAGAAGCTTTAGAATTCTCTTTTTTCATTGAATTTCCATCTTCTCCCTGGAAAGGTTAAAGATTATGTTCAGTTTTGCAGGGTAGCAAATCCTTGGTTGTAATCCACTCTCCTTTGCTTATAGAACATCATATTTCAAGCCCTCTAATACTTTACTATAGAAACTTCAAGGTCCTGTGTAATCCTGACTGTGGATCCATGATATTTAATTTTTTTCTTTCTGGCTGCTTGCAGTATTTTCTCTGTGACCTGATAATTTTCAAATTTGACTACCATATTCATTGGTGTTTTGAATTTGGGATCTATTTCAGGAGGTGATTGCTGGATTCTTTCAATGATTATTTTTTCCCCCTGATTCTAAGACCTTAAGGAAGTTTTCCCTGATGATTTCTTGGAAGATGCTATCTGACTTCAGTTAGGGTGATTAGGGACTGGTTGAATGGCTACATCCTTACTATCTCTAGTAATGAGTTGATGCTTCCTTGGAGAGAAGTCTGTTATAGTGTATTCCAAGGATATAACTATCCCACAGTCATTGTGGAAATACATGAAAGAGAGTACTGTTCCATAATTTTCTTTGTTTTGGAGGGTTACTATGAGCCAAAGATTAATTACCTTGTAGGTAATCAAGTGGTGTTAATCCTCAACATAATTCCTTCAATTTCTTCTTTTTGGGACCATATTCAAAGCTTTTCTA
The DNA here is from genome assembly GCA_023548195.1 of Bettongia penicillata ogilbyi. Taxonomy (NCBI): domain Eukaryota; kingdom Metazoa; phylum Chordata; class Mammalia; order Diprotodontia; family Potoroidae; genus Bettongia; species Bettongia penicillata. Next base: position 2,640,407 of record JAJHZJ010000083.1, read on the forward strand.
ACATACGATAATCTCTCAGAGCCTGAATTGTCCTGGAATAAACTTTGAAAGATTAGAATCATCTCTTCACCACAATAAGATATAAGGGTATAGTATTATATCTGGGGTAAAGTATGCCACTGGGAGAGAAAAACTCCCAATTCACAGTTTTGAGAATAATTAGAACATATCTCAATCTCAATATCTACTTCATAAATTTAATTACAGCAAATAATTATATTTAGTCAACTAACAATGAGCTATAGATTCAATATAGATTCAACATCACTCTTATGTGACATAGAAATCTACTTCCTCACTCAATGATCAACCTAACAATACATTTTTACCTCAGATGTGTCCTTGTGTAAATTAGGGAATTTGAAACCATAGAATAATGGATCTTCCAGAAGGTCCATTTGGAATTGTGGGATTTGGAGCCAGGGAGTCTGGGTTCAAATCTCTCCTCAGGAATTTACTACCCTTGACCTTTGAAAAGTCATTTCACCACTCTGGGACTTAGTTTCTCCATGATAAAATGAAGCCATGGAACTGAGCAGTACCTAAGTTTTTTTTTTTTTTTTTCATCTATATATTCTACTTTGTTCCATCATCATGTATGGTACTAGATGACTATGTTTTAGGTAAGAAAGTTATCATGTCAGAGAAGCACAAAGTATAGCAAGTTCTACTAAGATGAAAATGGGTCTGTAATGGACTATTTTCTTTGTCCTGTCCTGTTATTTATCATCCAAGTGCCAATATCTAATTAAGTACTGAAATAATAATCTGCTTCCAAGTTTATTAATTGATCCTCTTCCTACATTAACTAGACAGGGCAAGTATTTTTATCATTTTTTTTAAAATTAACTTCAGGTTTTTTTGAGGTTTGATAACTTGCCCAAAGTTGTACAATTAGTGGATGTCAGAGCCATGATACCCAACAAGTTTCCTGGCTCCAGGCACAATACTCTTTCCAACATACTATATTGTCTCTTGGTCAGTAAATCAATACATCATCTGGATATTTGCTAAATGTTTATATCATCCTAGATATTAGGTATTACTTCCTCCCCATCTCTCCCAGTATTTCTCAAATATTTGGAGTCAGAAATGTCTAAGCAGACTCATCACAATGTTAAAATCACAGTACCAATTTAGGAAAGGCATGGCATAAAATTACCAATTAGTTGGGGATAAGGCACAAGCCATAAACCAAGAGATAAACTTTATATTTTACCCTAGGTACTTACAGTTCGCTGTATAGCTTTAATGACTAGCTGAGGCAAGCTCTTTCCATACTTGGTTGTTCCAAAATGATTTAAAAATGAATATTTTCAGAAACTTTCCCAAATTGTCAGTTATTCCAGAGAATGGAATATGAACAGTAGATTTCATGTCAACTTTTCAGTACCTTAATATGGATTCTTCTGTATTTAAGTCTTTCGCCTGACAGTGAACAAGGCAGATACTCTTCCAGTACCTGTCAGTATCCCGAAACAGTGCTTTACTGATATATACTTGGGAAAAAACTTATTAGAAGTTAGAGCAGCTTTCAGTAAAAGAAACTTAGAACCCCAGAGTTGAGCTTAGGTCGAAGCAGATTCCCCTACCCTAAGTATTAGTTTTCTAAAACAAACTTCTATTAAAGTGGGGATCATTCCTCACCTGTTTTTGGTCAAAATTGACTTTTATAATTGTGTTTCCCCCAACCACCACAGAAGTCAAACTCTTATGTCTCTTTGGTGTCTTTGAAAGGCTATTCCAGTGAGACACAAGTTCCAGCAGATGAAACTATAGTTCCAATGTACATTCACTGAAAGATAATATATCAATCATAAAGGGTCATCTTAATTAAAATTGGCAGGGAAGGCTCTTTTACAGTGGGGTAGTTATCAAATGAAGGCATATTTTGACTCCAGTAATTCATGAAGAATGCCCATTAACACCTGAAAGCACACCAATTTATTTTAGCATAAATACTTGAGAAAACAACATACTTACAGTGTAGGCCAAACAATTGTTCCCAGTCTTTTATTGTGCAGAATTGTCACATTAGAGTTGCTTATTTTAAAAGAAACTTCATTCTATAGTCTGATTCTTTTTATTATCCAATAAATTTCAGAAAAGTTTGTAGATTTGGCGGTCTTGGATGAATTAGACAACCAACTCCTTATCACACAGTATTTTGTAAGAGCATAGGTTTTTCTCCAAAAGGGATCATAGAAGCTAAATATAACTGATTCACAGGTAAGCGAAATGATTTGCCCAGGATCACATAGTGATTAAGTATATGAGGCAAAAATCAAATCCATATCTTCCTTAACATAACACTCATTCCATCTAAAACATACATTTTGACAATGCAGATAATTGTCTAAGTTTGGCATATACAACTCAAAAGGAAAGAGAGCTTAGAAAAGTGCACAAATTTATTAAAAATATGCCATCTTTTCTAAATCAATTTTATGCTAGCTAGATTTTAAAGGGGAAATAGACAAAAAAACTGCATGAAAACTATGAGCATATACTGAAATAACTAGGTAAGGGATCAAAGTTAGATGTCAAACTTGAAAGCAATAATTAAATTTAGTGTTGTTTATAAGCTTTACCTAATTAACAGATAATATTATTTGCCAATTTGAAGAAATTATTTGTTTTGTATACTTCTATGTCATGAATCTGGAATTTAAATACATAGTCCACAGATAAATTCCATCCCCACTAATTTTAAAAACCTGCTAATTGTTTTCAATCAACTACATCAACCAGTAACTTGATTGTAAAAGGAATGAGATAAACTTAAAATGTTGCTGACCTGTCATAACACTCATGGGATGAATTTTGAGATGTATTCTAGGAAGACTTAAGAGGAGAGGAGATAAGGAGTTTTAAACTGACCACGTCAGGATCTAAATGCTTCATTACAGGTGAATCTGAAGGAACAAATCATTGCTGAACTATTACATGTTGTCAGCCAAACTTTTCTTTTTATTACTACATGTTTCTCTGTTCACAGATGATTGCATTCATGTGGACACTCGAATTATACAGGTTAAGAAGACTTTATTTCTTTAAAGACCATAAGCTTTTAATGTTAAAATCTCTTCCCAATAGATCAAGTTTGAGCTATTCTAGTCATTAGCCAGCATTAGAAACTAATCAAATTTCCCACCTGCAAGAAATGTCTGTTTTTTGGGGGAGTCCAAGAATGAGAAAGCTGTTAAACTAGAGATCATGCCACAAATACAGTTAAATTGGGCTTATTTGGGGGTAATTATGACATTAAGATTATTGCTTTATCACATCTATATTAATTTTTTCTTCTCCTAGCCACTAGAAAAAATCAATAGAGAATACTGGTAAATAATAACAGAAAAAATAATAACACAAATCATTTCAGAAGAGAAAGGTGCCACAGAGACTCATAGAATCATATTATCTTAATTTTGGAAGAGAAGTCCAAGGTAGGCCAGTTTAAACAAAACCCAAATCAAAAATTCCACCTTGAGCATCTCTTCCATTCAAAAATATGGTCAAACATCCTTTGCTTGAATTCTTTAGTGATGGCTATTTTCCTATCCCTTGTCAGACAGCTTATTCCTATTTTTAAAATTCATGAAGGAATGTGTTCAAAATGTTGAGCTGAAATCCACCTCTTTGCTATATTCACCTACTGATATTGGTTCTGTACCATACGCTAAACATGGAAACCCTCATTTTTTTTTGACATGACAACCATCAAATAATCAATGACAACTATCATGAAAGGTTGAATTTTTTAAAGAATAGAAAACTGGAATTAGAGTCATGGAATCCTGAATTCAAGCTCTGTGTCTAACATATACTAACTCTGAGCTACAAAAATCACATTCTACGAATGACATCTTGTTTAAGGGTAAGCACCTAAATTTCCTGCAGATAATCATTTGACATTATTTGACTGACTGATGTCAGTCTCCATCTTTAGATATACTTTGATTTGTTAATGTCCTTTAAAAATGTCTATGGTTTAAGATAGTACAAAATATTCTGAAAATGGTCTAACCAAGATGAGAGGGGAGGGGTCTCAACCATCTTCTTCTCCAGGGTCACTTAACACATCTCAATTTTGACAAGTACTGAGTTTTCAGCACACCAAAACATCCAGAAATTTTTTTCATAGTAAGTCAAGTGTGAGGCATTTAGGTAGCACAGTGGATGAAATACTGAAGTCAGAAAGAATCCTGCTTTGTGGGATTCTTAAACGTAACAGCTGTGTGACTCTGAACAGCTCACTTAATCTCTCTCGGTTTCCCACGTCAGTAATGAGGAGAATAATATCTATATTTTATATAGTCTCATAGCTTTATTGTGAGAATCAGTGCAGTTAATGCATACAAATTGTTTATCAAAAGTTAAAATACTTTATGTCAGTTATTATTTCTGGGTACGTTCTTGCATCCTGTTTTTGTGATAGTTGTTTTTTTTTTTTTAATACAAGTTCATGTCTTTTCATTTTTCCCTACCAAAATATACTTTATCAAAATTTCTCCCCTATTTTATTATGAACTTTATAGGCTTCCAATTCTATCATTCAAAATACTAGACATCTGTCCCAATTTTTGTCATACAAACTTTTAATAAGCAATAGCTTCCATGTCTTCATTCCAGTCACTGATATAATATTGAAAATAATGGATGAGCAAAGACACCTGTGAGACAATCTGCTTTTGCAATGAAGGTAGTCAACCCCAAATTTTTCAATCTAGTCATTAACCTATTTATCTATTCTTTGTATCTGTATATATACATATATGTATATATATATGTGTGTGTGTGTGTGTGTTTATATATGTATTCACACGTATATTTCCCCTTGTTCAAAAGATTTTAGATTAAATTTATAAAATTCTTTGTTGAAATCTAGTTCACCTGATTCCATATAATTTCTCTGATCCATAAGTCTAGCTAACCTGCAAAGCAAAGAAACAAAATTAGTTTAATCTTACCTGCTTATTCTTAGTGATTGCCTTTTTCTCAAGCACTCAAAAAATAACTTGATATTAATTAATTCCAAATTCCAAACTGTCTTCCTCCAAATACCTCCTGTTTCTAATTGACCTTAAGCTCAGTGATCTATAGTTTAAAGTAATCTTCTTTCCATTTTTGAAAAACAAGACATTTACATTTCTTCAGTCCAGTAGCGCATCTCTTATCATCCACCATATCCCAAGCATTACCAAAATCACTTCTTCAATCGTATAACAATCTTTCTGTACCCTAGTAGATAGTTGATATGACCCAGGTAACTCAAACTCATCAATACACTTTTTATATGAAATTTCAGTTTTCTGTCAATGATTTTTTTTTTATTCTTCCCAGGCTCAAGTTCAATTTCTTTGGAAAGGAAAATAAAATAAAACTAGAAAGTGAGTAGGTCTCTCTGACCTCAATTTCCAGTTATTATCTCCTCATCAAACACAATCAAAAGTCTAGGCTCTTCTTTTTCTTACATCTTCTTTTATTTTAAAGTAATATTTATTGCAGTTTCATTGCAGCCTTTGTTCATAATAGACTTTAGCTTCCTTCTCTTTGTACCCTTTCTTTAGCTTTCAGGATTACAGACATTTTCAAATTTTCTTCTCCCCCAATCTTACTGATGTGAATCCAGGAAAATTACCAGTCATCCTAATCTATATTTTGCCACTGGATCCAAATGGCATCACGTTCCTGATATCATGGTTCTCTTTGAGAATGAAGGATAAATAGCAACCTCTACAAGAAGTAGTAGCAGCTGCCCCACTGCAGACCCAACAAGAACTGGACACTTGGGCAACACAATTTCCTTCCTTCCTTCCTTCCTTCCTTCCTTCCTTCCTTCCTTCCTTCCTTCCTTCCTTCCTTCCTTCCTTCCTTCCTTCCTTCCTTCCTCCCTTCCTTCCTCCCTTCCTTCCTTCCTCCCTCCCTCCCTCCCTCCCTCCCTCCCTCCCTTCCTTCCTCCCTCCCTTCGTTCCTTCGTTCCTTCCTTCCTTCATCCCTTCCTTCCTTCCTTCCTTCCTTCCTTCCTTCCTTCCTTCCTTCCTTCCTTCCTTCCTTCCTTCCTTCCTCCCTCCCTCCCTTCCTTCCTTCTTCCTTTCCTCTTTTCTTTCTTTTTCTCTCCTTCTCTCTGTCCACATCAGGTATCACATCCTTATCATCAGATGCTCTTACCAAAGGATTATAAACTTTGATCACTGAAACCTGAAATCCCAGGTTTTACACGTTACATTTTCTGCAATTCACTCTGATTCTCATTGATTGGTCAAAGCCCCACTTGGCCATTGTTTGGGCTCTGATTGGCTCAGAGTAAATGTAAATAAACAATTATTTCTTTTTTGGCCAGAAGCTCTAAGGGTCTTCCAGATGGCTCTGGAGGAGAAATTGAGGCTCTTGATTTTTCACAGCCCTCTCTCACTTAAATACAATTCATTTGAGAGATATACCATTACCTCCTTGATATCTTGATCCTCTTTGAGAACAAAAGACAAAAACAATAACAACTGAAGTAAAGTCCCCAAAATCAGAAATACATTTTTTATTTTTTTCTGAAAAATTTTATTTTTATCTTTCTAAACTCAACTTCAATATGGCCTATAGGTTATTTCCTTAGCTGTTACAACTGAGCCAGGATTATCCTCCCCACTCAAATTTAGAGCAGAGTTTTGGAGGAAGAGTTACAGAGGGATAAAAGGATAATTTTTACTTCCTCATAGAAGATAAGTTGTTATCTAATAGCCTTTATTTAAAGACATTCAAGGACATCAAAGTGTTACATAGAACAGAATTCAAAAGGTGCTCATATGCACATATACATATATATCCACAAACACATGTATGCATATATTGATGTATATCCATTCCAAATAAACTTAACTATATTATAAATATATTTTAAGAGTGACAGATTAAAACAAGGGAATATTGGAAGATCATAAGAAAACTACAGTTTTTTCTTCTATTTTAAGGGAAAGAGTTTTATTGGATGTAATTCCAAAGTCATAACTCAATGTCAATTGAATGAACCCCAGGAAAATGAAACAACTGAAAAATGAAAATAAAATCAGTAGTAATAGAATATCATTTATTTTGTAGTTCACTTGTGCTGCTAAGGTACATTTTGGAATTTTATGCCAAATGGATTAGAAATAGATATTAAAAATTGAATTTTAGTGATTTAGTGTACTTAGTGCATCAATAACAGGTTATTTTTTGAGTCCTTGGGAAAAAGGCAATCATTAAATCCTTGATGTTTGCACTTAAGACCTATTAACATTTGTGAAAATGAGCCTAATGTTTGACAGATGCTTAGCTTAGGAAAAAGAAAAGAAATAGACATTAGACATTAGATAACATTAGAATAGGCATCGAATATTTTTTTTTTCTTTTTTTCAGGTGATACTTCTTTTTAAACTATTTACAATATGGACCACAAAAGAATTCTTTTAAAATATTAACCAACTGAGACACAAATAATATTTATGTTGCTAACTTCACAAGCTCTTGACCTAATTTTCCTCACAGTATTACTAAGAATTAAAGGTCACTAACTTATTGTTGTTGGTCTAAAGTTCTGTGCCTAATAGCTTAATTTTAGACAACCTTGGATGTTCCCCTACCAATAATCTATAATTGAATAGGTCTGGTATTAAGCTTACAAATCTTTTGACTATAGGAAATTACCACCAAGAGTAGGGACATTGCAGGGATACAATATCTCCCCAACTTCATGTCAATTCCAGGCAGGATTAGATTATCCATTTGCATTCAGTCAGGCTTAAAGTCTGCCAGGCATCAGTGGGGAAATTGAGTCAGGAGAATCCCACCTCAGCCCGTGCTGAACAGCCTCTCTCCCACCTTTCCCTTGAGATTACCTTATGCAGTTCATACCAGTATCTCATCAGCTTACTGGCATCATGGGTTGGAGGCTCAGACTGCTTTCTTGCTACCCATACCTGGAGTTAGACTCAGAAGAACAGTCACCTAATAGTCCCATAGCATCTAAAAATGGCCGGTTCCAATAACCAGGTTTCAAATATGATGGCATCAAATCTTACTGAAGTTTGAGCTAGTAATGATGTCACAGCGTTTTTCAGGAAAGTGGGAATAATATGTTTGTTTGTTTGTTTGTTTTTGTTGTTGTTCCTGCCATATTTGTCCTTATTCCACTGGAGCCTCTACTAAGCCACCAAAGTAATCTTCCTAACGTACACTACTGATGATGTCATTCCCCTTACCCATGCTCCCATTCAATAAATGTCAATGTCTCCCTATCACCTCCAGAATCACATACAAAGCCTTCTGTTTGGTATTTAAAGCCTTTTGTAACCTTTTTCTCCCTTCCCCTCATATATTTCCAGCCCTCTAATCCATATGCTCCTTCACTTACTCTGTGATTGAATGACACCACCTTCCTTGCTGAACTTTGAACAAGAAACTCAATCTCTTGGTTCCAGTCATTTTCATTGGGTGTCCTCCATGAAATGTTTTCCTTTCTAATTTACAACTCTTGGCTGCCTTGGCCTTCTCCAAGACCTGTATAAAATCTCATCTTTTCCAGGAAGAGTTTTATGATCTCCTTTAATTCTAGTGTCTCCCATCAGTTCATTTTTATGAAATTTTCTTATGTACTCATGTGTATGTATGTAAATACACATAAACAGTGTACAGTTGCTTGCATGTTATGCACATAGTGTGCAGCCAGGTGGCACACGGGATAGAATGCTGTGCCCGGAGTCAAGAAGACCTGAGTTCAAATCTGATCTCAGATACTTCCTAATTGTGTGACCCTGGCAAAATCACTTAAGAAAATGGCAAATCACTCTACTATGTTTGCCAAGAAAACCCCAAATGGAGTCAAAAAGAGTCTAAACCACCTAAACAACAACAGTAGAAATACATTTTCATTGACTGACTGATAATGTAATCATGACTCACAAACTGGAGGTTCAAATTTGAAAAATTGAATGATATAAGGAAACAGAGAAGTAAATAGAAGAAACTAGAGAAACACTTTGAAAAGGATCTATAGAAAGAGAGAAATTGAAGACATGAGAGAGTAAGCTGCATACAGGAGGAATGACAGGAATCTGGTGACAGAAGGCAGAATATTTCTCCTTATTACCTATGATTCTTCAGATAGGAGCTTGCTGATTAGAAAAGACATTGCTTTGCTGATTGTCTAGAGAAAGCCTGGAACAGTTGCTGGAAGCTTATTAGAATGGAGCTGAATTCTGTTTTGTATGAGAGAGGAGAAACGTCTTAGGGATGTCTTCCTGTATTGCTCTCTATTGACCTTTTGGTTTGAGTGGAAAAAGGAAAACAGGAGCAATAAGATGCATTACATCTTTTGCTGTGATCTGTACTAGTTGTGAGAAAAAACTTGACAGGGCAAAGCAGAATCCCAAGTTATTTGTAGATCCAAGTACCTTGGCATTTCTCCAGATTAAGGTAAATGTTTGTGACTATAATATCACCCCAGCTTCTCAGTGCCCTATGAAAAGTTCCTATGGATTAAAAATGCCAATGACTCTCTAGCTAATGAACTTACTGTTACTTCATTGACTTAAGAGCAGAAAAATGACTGATCACTGGGAGAACAGTGAGTACCAGAAGGAGATAAAGTAGTGGAGAAGTGAATTCATTTAAAGATTATTCCTGAAGTTACCAAGTATATGAAGGTCTAGTATCCAGACATTTGACTTCCCTTGGACACTTATTTTTCCTCACTCATTTGTCTCCTTTCTAAGTTTTAACAATTTTGCGTTTAGTCTTGGCCACAGATGCTTTATGCAATGATGAAAGGCCCAAAATTTATGGGCAGATTGATATTATTGCTATACTTTTTCCTGTTCTGGTCTTCTTTAGAATAAATGTGTTGATCATTACTGATTTTGCCTTCTTTTGAGCTATAATTATAATTAATTTTGTCTTATGGTTTAGTAAGTATTTTGTTTATGAGTTGATATTGTCAGAAGGACTGATCTAATATAAATTAGAGTATAATCGCAGTGGGGATTCTGGGGATTACACACACACACCCACACACACACCCCTCCCCCCCCCCCACACACACACTGGGATTCAATATTGTATTATTGTATTGTTGGATATTGAATATTGAAAAGTAGGAGTCACAGACACACCCTCCCTCAACATAAACACCATTGCTATCCCTAAGATTTTGTAAAGAAGTCGTGAACAGTAGGTAAGAGGTTATAGCCCATACTCTGTGGAAAGAAAAACAAATAGGTCTGCCTTTTTTGAGGGGAAATTGGGTTAAGTGAGGTTAGTAAGAAAAAAGATGTTCAGGTATCATACTTTTGTGACATATAGGTAGATCTCTATTTTTGTTCTGTACAAAAAGATTGCAGAAAGTTTATGAGAGAAAAGGCTGATCATTTTCACTTCACCATTCTTATCAGAGTTTGGAAACCTTCAGGGAACTTAATGCAATAGAGTAATAATTTTGCTCTCAAAACCTTAACAGAAAAGCACCATGGAGCTATAATGCATAAGGGTAAAATGATCCCTTGGAGTTAAACTGGCACAAATTTTTAGAGGTGAGGAAATAAAATGCAAGTTCTTTTCAAGCACTGACAATTCTCACTGTTATTCCATAATTTATGCTTAATTTAAGACAATTTTACAAGTGGAAAAATGTTTTAATTGATATATCCTTAGGGAATGAACACCAAGAATTCCCTTTGTCTAGCACGGCTTCCATGATTGATCAATACTGAAAAAATGAAAAGATCACTAATTTGACTATTAAAAGATTAGAGAAAAAATAGAGAAGGGATATTCATATTTTGGCAACACGCGTTAATCTTTTACTGGTTCTTTTCCAAGCAATGAGCCTATAAATTCCAGAGACTGCTATGGAAGGTAAGATAACTATACCAAACTATGGCTACATTTGTCATTATGACTTCCATTCTTTTCATGCTGCAGAAACCCAGTTAAGTCCTAACTTGTCACATTAAAACTGTATTTTCCATCACAGTGAGCACAGTATCTTGAGGATGCTGAAAGAGCAGCAACAATAGGAATTACTTGGCCATTTTTCAATTGGTTATAGGAGGCACAAACTCTGAATTCACTCCCAATATTAGTTCTGTTGGGTGTAAGAGGGAATCCAGAGGGATTTATATTTCTTCGCAACTTATTCTAGTGAATTAAAACTTTTAATTAGTAAAATATGTCAGTTTTTAATTTGTTTTTTACTCTCTAGCTAGATCTGGCTTAATGTTGCTGATGATTAGAAATAAATTAGATTGGAGGAAAAATCATTGTAACTGAAAAACAAATTCTATTAGGTATGTCATGTATTAGGTATCAACACTAAGATCTGTCAAGAACATAAATATATTTTCCCTATTAAATGTTCATTGATGGCACTAAATTGAATGGAATTCAGCAATCATTTGTTATCATTCTAATGTGTGGAAGCTGTTGTTGTTGGCATTGAGAATCTGTCATCCCAATTAATGAAATAAAACAGGTCCTGCCCTTAATGAACTTATATTATTTGAGGTAAAAATAATATGTCTGTAAGCACATAAAATATTATTTCTGCTGTTACATAGAACTGGGTAGTTCCATATATACACGGATAAATAAATATATTATAATTCAAGATTTAATGGCTGGGCTGTGTATCAAGCAAAGCGCAGTGGAGGGACAATGTTTAGATGGAATGAAAGAAAAGAATTCTGAGAGGTACATTTGAAGACTGAAAACATTTGAAGGAAGAGGGTAAGGTGGTAGAAGGTCCGTTCAATGTAGGTTAGGATATAAACTGTATAAAACTGAGCTGTATATGATAAGGGCAGAAAAATAAAGGGAAAATCATATTGTTGACAGCTTAAAAGTTAGGCTCAGGAATCCTCAAAGCAACAAGGGAATATTAAGCATTCTGGGGCCTGTGAGCAATATACATCATTTGTGCCATAGGAAGATTATGTGCTGAAAATGGATGAGAAAGAAGAGAACCTGGAATCGGGGCCACAAATTATAGAAGTATTACAATAGTTCTGATTACTTTATATCTGTAAAGATAAGAAGTCATTGCTATTATTATATTTTAAAAGTCTAATAAGTACTTCTCAAAACTCGGAAGTGAATTTGCATTATCTCTAAAAAATTTACAGTCACAGAATCTGAGTAAGAACCCTGAAGTGAGAAATTCGAGTTCATCCAGTCCAATTCATTCCTGTTGAAAAATCCACTCTACAAAATAATCTACTAGTTGTCATCTTGCCTTTTCCAGAAGACCTCCAGCGATGCTTATATTTATTATTTAGAACAACATTCAGGACCATTGTAAATGATAAGTGTGGCCCTCCATACTCCAGCACTCCTCTACTTTTTTAACCATTTTTTCCTCTCTAGCATATATAGAGAGCTAAACCTGAAACTTTTGCTGCCATCTCTTCTCCCCTTGTATATTTCATCAGAAGTACTACAAGGTCATTTCTTAAATAATTATTTGCTATGATGTGGAAGCTTTCAGATTCAAAACACTGTTACATATAAATTTAATTTGAGACTGGCAGGGAGGGAGACCAATGGCAACATGACAAACATCGTGACAGAACGTGTAGAAATGGGTAGAAAGTCAGCCTTGGAATCAGGAGGTGAACTGAACTGAATATCTTCCTTATATAGAGCGCTTCTGGAGGTCAAGTTATTTTGTTGCTCTTTCAATCTCTAACAGTATAACTCCTGGTAAATAGTAACAATAAAAGCTTGCTAATTAACTAACTTGACTTTCTTTGACCCATAACCTCATTGGCTTTTGGAACCTCTTTTGCCAATTGAGTGAGCCTATTTTTCAAGGTGTTATTTCCTCCAGCATTTTTTTGGATCTCCTTTACCAAGGTATTGACCTGTTTGTCAAGCTTTTCTTGCATCTCTCTCATTTCTCTTCCCAGTTTTTCCTCCACCTGTCTAACTTGATTTTCAAAATCCTTTTTGAGCTCTTTCATGGCCTGAGCCCACTGGCCATCCACCTCGGATGTCTGGGATACAGAGGCCACGACCTCCATGTCTTTCCCTGATGGCAAGCATTGTTCCTCCCCATCAGAAATGAAAGGCGAAAACATCTGTTCCCCAAGAAAATGGCCTATTATGGTCTTATTTTCCCTCCCCTTTCTGGGCATTTTCCCAGCCAGTTACTTGACTTCTGAGATTCCTCTCCACCCCCTCCTAGATCTGCCCAGCTAGTGCTTGTGGTCTGAGATTCAAATGCTGCTCCCCAGCCTCAGGGCTTTTAGCAGTGGGTGTGGCTGCTATTCAGGGTAAGATTAAATCCGGTTCTCAGGTTGGGGCTGGGCCACCTCCCAGGCTCAGTTCCCTGAGGGGGTTTATGCGGAGACTTTCAGTAATGGCCCTGAGATCCTGTCTGCTCCGGGAGTCCCAGGCTGCCGCTGCCTCTGCCTCTGCCACTGCCTCCCGAGGGGGCCCAAGTCACGGAGACACCCCCGCTTCCCTCTCGGCCAGCCCAGACATCTTTCTCACGGACCTGTATCACCTGTGGATGGAGGGACCTTCACAGCCACTGGAGGTTCCATCCCTGAAGCCTGCTCGAATCTGCTCCTCTTGGGCCACTCAGCCAGGGCAGCACAGGGCTAGGCTTCGCTGTCCCGTGCACCACGAACCACTGGGGTCAGTTTTTCAGGGCTCTGTGGATCGGAAATCTCCTCCACTGACTTGCTGTGTGGCTTGCACTGCTCCAGAATTTGTGGGGAGTTCCTTTTACAGAAAATTTATGACTGTGGTTTCGTAGCTAGCAAACATGAGTCTTTCTACTGTGCCATCTTGGCTTCTTCCCAGAAAGTTTTTTTACAGTCCCTGTAAGTTAAATCTCCTCCAGTCCAATCACGTAACCTGGGATCACAGGTAGGAGTTCAAAGGGAGGAAGAAAGGGAGTAAACTTTGCTGGTGGATCATGTAAGTTAGTATGCTGAGCAAAGATCATGTAACCCCAGAAGCTTCCACTTTGGATCAGTCTTTTGCTGAGGAAGGGGAGTTTGGAGTGGCAAACTCTTTGTTGGCCACTTTTTCCTGTTGAAAGTTTTGTTTTATTGGCACTAAGCAAATACAGAAACTTTGACAGAATCCTGAGAATTTGAGGCATAGAGGGAAGGAGAATCCCTGGGGTACCGGGAGACTTTGATCTGCTCCCAGGTCAAAAGAACTATGGTGGTTGCTAGGGTCCAGGGACTAGTCTCAACAGCTACTGACCAGTATTTTCCTAAACCATCTGGTGTTGGGACCTCTAGATGGTTGTCCCTGAAGCTGGAGTGAGTTTATTAGGGAAAAATTTAATCCATAAAATTGGCTTGGAGTTAGAGTAAACTGAGATGAATTTTGACCAGTCTAATCTAAAATTAGTTTATTTCCCAAAAAGGGACCATCTGTATTGCTCTCTCTGTTCTGTGTTGGGCTGTGTGTTTGTGAAGTGTTTTGTTAACTTGTAAACACAGCCAGAGTAGCAAGGGCTGTGGCTGGAATTTCCCTTGGAATTCTGCTATCTTTTTATCTCCCCATCTCCTTCCCTCTCTGATTACAGCAACCTCAGAGGAGTGAGTGGGCCAGAGAGAGAGAGAGAGAGAGAGAGAGAGAGAGAGAGAGAGAGAGAGAGAGAGAGAGAGAGAGACAAAGAGAATGATTTACTGTTTGACTTGATAATGGTGTTAACAGAAAAGTTTGGAAACGTTTAAGAAGTTGCTTGAAAATTTTTTTCTTTCTACATTCTAGAACCCTGGTCAGTTGTGAATGTGAAAAGAAAGATTTTGGCTCTTTGTGGAGTATTCAACTTAAAAAAAATGTTAAATTTAATGTTCTATTAGTTAGATTGTTAAATTAAATGAAATTGTTAGGCTCTTAACCTCTTAAGATTTATTTTTAAGGAACAAAGAAGCTTCAAGAGGTGGTGAGTATTTGGTTCCTTTGAAATGTGTACGTGTCCTTCGTTGCCAGAGAAGACCATGCCATTAGTGAAATAATGACATGAGTTGCACTTGATTTTGTTTTGAGTGAGGGAGGGCTGATTCCTTTGAAATATAAAAGAAGGGGAGGAATATGTGTGGGATGTGCTTGGACCTTGTATTCCCTCCTTCCCCATCTTAATTCAGAAAATGTTTAGCTTGATTGGGAAACCAATAGAAAAAGTTATGGAAGGTTATTGCATTTAAAGATTTAAAAATTGTTTACTGTGATTTATAATTATTACTATTAGTTATTAAGCTCCCACGTTTCATGTTTGGAAGTCACACCTTGTCAGTATTAAATTGTTTAGTCCTTTTGCCTGGGCAAGGAGGCTCTTTAATCTGATTTAAAATCTGGGAAAGTCTTTCCTCCTTAGACATGGCAGGGTATTCCCTACTTTACCTAAAGGAGGATCTCTTTTGTAATGGAAATTAGCAGAATAAAATGCTCTGGAGTTGAAAGTTGAGTTTTGATTCAATGAGATCTCAAAGCTAAAATCTGTACGTTAGGTTTGAATTGGGTCAATGTATCTGATACAAGACAACGTGTTTAAAATTGTGAATTCACTTTAGAATTTCAGGCATTTCTTTTAGAGGCATTATCTCTGTCCTCTCTGTCCTCTCTGTCCATGTACTCAGATCAAGTGCACAAGGGGGAGGTTACTCAGAGTTAACTGGCAAAGCTCCTTGTCTGGTGGACCCAGAGGGGAGCGGAGCTAGTGGATGCTTTTTCAGTTCCTTAAGGAAGTAGAGTAAAAGGGAGTAGGCTGTTCAGAGCTGAAAATGTCCAGCTACAAGAACCTTGTATGGAAGTTTTCTTTTACTTAAGAAAAAAAAAAAGGAATACAAAGCAACATCTGAGAATGCTCTTCCTATCAGCAGAAAAAGATATCACTATTTGGCATGTATGATTGCAAAGGGCTTGACACAAGGATAGATATATGTTAGGTGCAATGATAATCTAGTGGTAATGGTTATACAGTTTTCACATTTGGATTTTGTTATATGTACATTGGGATTTTAAAAAGGATGTGATAGAAATCTTATAATTTGAAACTTATATCTGGTTATAAATAAGCAGTGACAATGCTGATGTTTGCTATATGATGGTAGAGTTACTGTGCAATGGCTTATTTTAAAGTTTTACATAAACTTCAATAGTTTTGGATTTCTAAGTCAATCTATATGTTAGGAACTGCACTGTTAAATTAATGATGAATTGGTAAAAAAAAAATAAGCTGTTATGAATTCTGTGTAAGAGTTTCTGTGTTGTAGAATTCCTATAGGGAAAATGAGAATCCTTAAATAGATGTATATATACATATATTTTTATATATGGGTGTGATTTTCAAGCCTGTTGCATCTAAGGAGGTATTAAGTATGTTAAAAGTTTATTTCTGCTGTTAAGAAGGAAGTTTTAACTAAAATTATTTTTGCTATGAATCACAAATTTACAAAAGTATTTTTGTAAAAGGAAGCTTATGGGCAAATGTGAAAAGGCTTTGGTTTTAGGTTTTTTCTTGCAATTTTGTCAATTAGTGTCAAGAATGCTGTAATAAATTGCAAACTGTTCTTAAGAGAGGAAAATATTTGTTGTATTAAGAAATGCTTTGTAAAATCTTTTGCATGGTTTTTGGAAGGCCTATCCAATTTGTATTTGTAAGTTAATTTGTTATATAAAGGTTTTATGATTTTATGGGGATTGGAAAATAAGAGACAAAGAGCTACAGTTTCTCTCCAGTCAAGACTGGAAGATATGGAAGCCTCTCTTTCCTTTTCTCCATCTCCCTCTCCAAGCATCTTGGAAGCAATTTTCAGACCTGACCCCAGGTCCCAGTAGGTCAAGAAGCTAGAAGGCTGTCTTGCACTCAGGTTTCTGGTCCAGTGTCTGTGTTCGAGGTCATGGACCTGGGCACACCCTCCAAAGCATGGAAGAAGATGGACACCCTATTGGGAAGTGTGTGCCCAACTCTCTGAATTCCCTCAATGCAAGGGAATTAGGGAAACATCAGTCGCCTCTTTTCTCTGCATCTTTTTCCAAGACTTACTCCTACATCCTCTTTTATGGAGGGAGGGACTTCCTGTTCCATCCTGTAATAAATCCCCCAAGATCTGCCTGTGGGTTTGTCTTTTACAAAATTGGGAAAAATTGAGTTTCTCTAAAGAATTTAAAGGAAAAAAGCTGGTGTTCTTTTGCAATACTGTTTGACCTCAGTATTGCCTAGAGGGCCACGAGGCATGGCCTGTTTTGGGGACTTTAAAAATGAATACTCTTACAATTAGAATTACACTGTGTACCTAGAAGGAAAATCAATGGAAGTTTCCTACATTATGGCCTGTGGGAGCTCTCTCAGGATCCTGTTCTCAGGAAAGACTGTGAGATGCTTGTAGCCAGAACTGCCCCTCAAAAGGAGCAATGGGGGTCAACTGGACATTTTTGATGATTGCCTTCTTACAGCATTCAGGGCTTTGGCCCTCTCTCTCTCTCTGGGTCCTAGCAACAGGTCTTGCTGAGATGTGATCCTCAGTAGCCCCTATCCCTGGGGCAACTTTGCTCAGGCCTCAGGCCCCACTCCACAGCAGTCTCTGGGTATTTCCCCTGCTAACCCATTCCTCTCCTCTGCTGTCAACCCATATATTGGCTAGTGGTGATCCCACAATACCAAGGATGGGATTATCAGAAGAGTGAGGATAAGGGAAAGTGAGATCATAGGATAACTTGCTTGTTAAAAGGCCTAAGAACTGCACTTGAAAAGCAAGTAAATTTTCTTTTTTTTTTAATTCATTTTTAACACAGTTAATAACAGATGAAGCAGTTCAAACTTTTGGTGAGGTGATACTTCTTTTCAAAGCATTTACAATATGGACCACAAAAGAATTTTTTTAAAAAATTAACCAGTTGAGACACAAATAATATTTATTGTTAACTTCACAAGCTCTTGACCTAGTTGTCTCCACACTATTACTAAGAATTAAAGGACCCTAACTTATTGCTGTTGGTCTAAAGTCCTATGCTAATAGCTTAATTTTAGACTTACCCTTGGATGTTCCCCTACCAATAATCTATAATTCAATAGATCTGGTATTAAGCTTGCAAACCTTTTGACTGTAGGAAATTGTCACCAAGAGTAAGGACATATTTCAGGGATACAATACTTCCCCAACTTCATGTCAGTTCCAGACAGGATTAGATTATCCACTTGCATTCAGTCAGGCTTAAAGTCTGACAGGTGTCAGTGTGGAAACTGAGTCAGGAGAATCCCACCTCAGTCCATGCTGAACAGCCCCTCTCCCACCCTTCCCTTGAGATCACCGTATGCAGTTCATACCAGCATCTCATGAGCTTATTGGCATCATGGATTGGAGGCTCAAATCGCTTTTCTTGCTACCCATACCTGGAGTTAAACTCAGAAGAAACAATCACTTAATAGTCCCATAGCATCTAAAAATGGCAAGTTCCAATAACCAGGTTTCAAATATGATTATAATGTCACTTTGGTTAAGGAACATCTTTTGAGGCAAATCTTAAGTGGCTTACTTGCCTTTCTATACTTGTTCTACTTCCTGATTAAACATAAAATCAAATTTACCATTAAAACCTTGATTTTTCCATCAGTGCCAAATTTTACCTGAGGTTGCCTTCCTCTAGGAAATTTAGACTGAAATTTTTTTCTCCAGACTAAAGATGTCATTGATTTATTCTCAGTAATTAATTCAGTCAATTGTTTTGATACTAATTGCTTTTACCTCACTTTGTAACGTGTCTAATTTTTCTCCCCATCACTCCCCTCCCCCACTTCCTAATATTTTGCATTCTGATTAACCCTTCCTTCAATGTACCCTGCCCTTCATCACACCACACCCCTCTCCTATCCCCATCTTCTCTCTTTTCTAGCAGGGCAAAATAAATTTCCATACCCCTATCCCTGTAGTTTTTATTTCCCGATTATATGCAATAAAAATTCTCGACATTCGTCTCTAATACTTTGAATTCCAACTTCTCTCCCTCCCCAGCCCCACTGAGAAGGGAAGCAATTCAATATAGACTAAATATGTGTTCTTTTGCAAGAGATTTCCATAATAATTATGTTGTGTATTAGTAATCATATTGCCCTCTGTCCTACCCTATCCCCCTCTTACTTTTCCCCCCTACAGTTGACCTTGTCCCTTCTAGAAAGTGTTTATTTCTAGTGACTCCCTTCTCCCATTTGCTCTCCCTTCTTACATTCCCCTCACTCCACTTGTCACTTCCTCCCTATTTTCCTGTGGTGTGATATAAATTTTCATATAAAATTTAGTGAGCATATTGTTCCCTCCTTCAGTCACATGTGGGAAGAGTAGCGTTATTTCCCCCCCTCCCCTTCTCCCTTATCTACTCCATTGAATAAGATTTTTCTCATCTCTTTTATGAGTTATAGCCTGCCCTATTCCATTATTCCTTTTATTTTTCCAGAATTTTCCTCCTTCACCTCTTAATTTTTTATTTTATTTTATTTATTTTTTGTGTGGATATCATCTCTTCTGATATAACACATCCTGTACTTTCTACTTATATATATATGTATGTGTGTGTATGAGTGTGTGTGTGTGTATGTACAATCTCTCCACCTACCCAAATACTGAGAAAAAGATTCAAGAGTTAAAAATATTTTCTTTCCATGTAGTAATGTGAACAGTTCAGCTTTAGAGAGTCTTTTATGATTTTTCTTTTCTGTTTACCTTTTCATGCTTCTTTTGATTCTTGTCTTGGAAAATCAAATTTTTAAATGCAGATATGGTCTTTTCCTCAACATGAAGTCTTGAGATTTGACTTTATCACTGAATGACCATTTTTTCCTTTGAAGTATTATATTCAGATTTGCTGGGTAGGTGATTCTTGGCTTCAATCCCAGTTCCTTTGGCTTCTGAAATATCCCACTCCAAGCCCTTTGATCTCTTAATGTTGAAACTGCCAGATCCTGTGTTATCCTGATTGTATTTCTATAGTACTCAAGTTATTTCTTTCTAGCTGCTTGCAGTATTTTCTCCTTGATCTGGGAACTCTGAAATTTTGCCACAATATTCCTAGAAGTTTCTCTGTTTGGGTTTTTTTCAGGAGGTGATCAATGAATTCTTTCAATATCCATTTTGCCCTCTGATTCTATAACATCAGGGCAGTTTTCCTTGATAATTTCATGGAAGATAATGTCTAGGCTCTTTTTTTGATCATGGCTTTCAGGTAGTCCTATAATTTTTAAATTATTTCTCCTGGACCTATTTTCCAGGTCAGTTGTTTGAACAATGCATTGTTTCACATTATCTTCTATTTTTTCAAATTTTTGGTTTTGTTTACTAACTTCTTGGTTTAACTCATAGTAATTTGTTTCCCTGAACTAAATTCTCTCTTTCAATGAATTGTTTTGTTCATTGAACTTTTGAACCTTCTCCTGCATTAGGCTAATTCTGCTTTTTAAAACCTCCTTTTCCTTTTTGACTTTTTGGACTTCTTTTTCCAATTGAGTTAGCTTCTTTTAAAGCTGTTATTTTCCTCAGTATTGTTTTTGGTTCTCCTGTACTAAGCTGCTAACTTGTTTTTTAAGGTCTTCTATTGCCTGAGCCCATTTTAATTTCCCTTTTGGGGCAGAGGCCTTGATTTTTTCTGACAGTTTGCCTTGTTCTTCCTCATTTGAAAGGATGGGAGGAGATATCTGTTCCCCAAGAAAGTAACCTTCTTTGGTCTTTTTTTTCCCCCCTTTTTAGGCATTTTCTCAGCTAGTTACTTGACTTCTGAGTTTCTTCTCCATAACCACTTTGCCTCCAGTTCTGCCCAGCCAGTGCTTGGGGGCTGATTCAAATGCACTGCTCCTAAGCCTTAGGGGTTTTCAGTGGGGGCAGGGCTGCTATTCAGTATGAGATTAAGTTCAGCTGCTCAGGTTGGGGCAGGACTGCCACACCTGGTTCAGTTCCCTCAGGGGTTTATGAGGAGACCTTCAACAATAGATGCAGGATTATGCCGGCTTTGGGAGCCCTTCTCTGCTGCTGACTCTGCTGCTGCCTCCTGAGGGGGCCTGAGTCATGGGGACACCCTGCTCACCTCTCAACCAGCCCAAAAGACCCTCTCACTGACCTTTGGCACCTGTGAGTTGAGAGATGTGTGCTGCCGCTGGAGATTCCATCGCTGAAGCCTGCTTGGATCTGGTCCCTTTGATGCTACATGGTCAAGGCAGGGCTGGGCTCTGCTCTGGCATGCAACAGACCTTGCCCATTGGTCTTTCAAGTCTCTTTGGAACAGAAATCTCCTCCACTTGCTTGTTCTGTGGCTTCTGCTGCTCTTGAATTTGTTGAGTGTTCTTCTTTACAGGTATTTTATGGGCTGTGGAGTAAGAGCTGAGCATATCTGTATCTTTCTACTCCACCATCCTGGCTCCTCCCCATAAGTAAATTTTCAAAAAAAAAAATTAGGGGAATTATTCAGGGAGAAAAGGAAAACTCTGTCCCTTTTCAAGACCAGCTAGCAGAAGCTATTATCTTAATTCTAATAAAGGGATAGCAGTTACAGTCTGGAAATATCTAGTTTCATCACATAGACACAGTCATGGGTAGAGGACGAAGGGGGATGGGTCAAGATAGAGAAGTCAGCCAGTTGCTGTCTGCACTTGGTAAAACAGCCCATCCTTTTGTCAATATTTTTTTTATATGATTTGAAAATGCAATTGATGTCAATTGAAATTTGTTGTTTCTGTTCAGAGATAAAATAATTTTGTTATCACTTATGAAAATTGTAAGTGTGCTGTTTATAGTTCTAATGCTAAAACCTAAAGGTGGTACACTGTGTGGATATGTGTGGAAAGGAACAGTCTTCAGGCTAGTCAAAAAGTACAACCCCAGCAGCTGAGGAGATTGCATAAAGAATTTGCTTTGGTGAGAATTAGAAAATGTATAGAAATGATATCCAGTGATTGACTTTTAGGAAAAATTTAAGATGTAAGATAAAATCCCTGGGAATATTCTTTGTAAATGTTATGGGAATTATTAGATAAAGGAAAGTAAACCAAAGTATAAATGTGATAAAAGTATAAATTGTTCCATAGAACAAGATTGGGATTTAAAGTTAACTGTAATTGTATCTTATCTACAGAAGGACTGAGGAAGGAGTCCAGGGTGGCCCTAGGCAGTCTGAGGGTTCCAGGAATGGTCTTGATGGGAGTGACCAGTAACCTGGACATTTAGATTAATAGGATTAAGAGTGGGAAGCAGAACAGAGATTTGGGCATAGTGATAGAGGGGACCTCAGGAGAGCCAGTTCACATAAAGAAAACCAAAGAGTTTTCAAGGAAAGGTTTGCCAGGGTCTTTTGGGGTAATGGACAAAGGTCCCAACTTGGAATAAAGTCTTTACCTGTTACAAAGACCCAGCTGGTCAAATGCTATTGAATAAATCAAACTACTGAGACTAATTCAGAGACAGCTTTAGTTTGGAGAAAATAATTTCAGTCTAAGTTTCTTAGAGGGAGTTAACCAGGTAATATTTGGCATTGATGGAAAAGTTAAATGTTTGTTTTAATTTGAATTCATTTTATGAACATAAGTTGAATTTAGTGTTTGAATTTATCATATGTGTAGCTCATTCTTTTAGATTTAGCAGGGTTAGAAAGGGAAAAAGTAGTTTGGGAAACAGATATAAATCTATTAGAGCAATAACTTTTGACTACTATTTAATCAGGAACTAGAACATGTATAGAAAGGCATGAAAGCCACTTAAGACTTGCTTCAAAAGACATTTCTTAGCCAATATGAAATTATAGTCATGTCTGAAACTGATTATTGGAGCTGGCTATTTTAAGATTTTATGGGACTATTAACTGACTTTTTCTGAGTCTAACTCCAGGTATGGATAGCAAGAGAGGTAGTTTGAGCCACTGATCCATGATGTCAGCAAGCCTGTGAGATGCTGGTATGAACTGCAAAAAAGGTGGCCTCGTGGGAAGATTGGAAGAATGGCTGTTCAGTGTGGACTGAGGTAGGATTCTCCTGACTCAATTTCCCCACTGACACACTGACAACCACTTAAGCCTGGCTGAATACCAATTGACAATTTACTCCAGCCTGTAATTGACATGAAGTTAGGGAGATGTTGTTTCCCTGAAACGTCCCTACTCTTAGTAGCAATTTTCCTATAATCAAAAATTTTATAAGCATAATACCAGATCTATTAAATAATAGATTGTTGGTTGGGGAACATCTGAGGTTAAATCTAAAATTAAGCTATTAGGCTGAGAGTTTTAGACAAACAGCAGTAAGTTAGGGTTCTTTAATTCTTCTAGATGGAAGACCTATGAGGTTAACATACATAGTTATTATTTTGTCTCAGTTGGTTAATGTTAAAAGAAAAATGATTTGTGTTCTATATTCTAAATGCTTTAAAAGAAACATCACATGACCAGAAGTTGTAGTTATTTTATGATGATATGTACTGTGTTAAAAAATTATTATTTATTGTGCTTATGTAAATACTGGAGCCTGCTGCAGATTCTAGTGAAATCTCATCTTCCTAATGGGGGAAATGACTAGTGAATTAATGTAAAATGTAAAAGTCTGGTTCTAATGTAAATTTCTTAAACACGACAATTGACCAAAGTTCTAATTTTGATTTTGTAAGAGTGGTAAGTATATAAAGCTTAGGAATGATCATCTAAAATTGTATTAAAGTTTTGTAGGACAATAAACATCTGGATTTCCACAAGAAGATAAAGGGAAGAAAATGCTGGAATGCTGTGCTGAAGACTGCTTGAATGAGCATCCAGACAAGAAAACTGCATCAGATGATGTTCCTCCCCAGATCTGCTGTATGAGATGGAACTTCTAAATGGACAGTTCATTAATTTACCTTTTCCTTTGAATTTCTGTATCTGTACTTATAACAAGGCGACTGCCCCCTTGTAATTTGTCAATGCATCAATTACATTTGCTCCCTTCCCATATTCATGTAAATGGGAGATAGATGAAGGGAAGAGTTCATAGGGGAAGGAAAGTGAGAAGATATTCTTTGGATTTAGATGTGGAAACAAATTTCTTTTTCAGTGCTCAGGTCCCCGTTTATTTCATTCATCTAAGGTTATAACGAATAAAAATAATAAAAATAATGAAATCACATACTTAAAAATTATACATCTAGACAATGCTTGAAAAACATATAAAGTATCTCCCTTGATTTATTGTTTATGATTTTTCTGCCCTTTACTTGGAGGGCTGAGAAAGTAGGGCAAAATCCTGTTGTCAAAGTCTACTTTGAAAAGTTGTGATATGGTTTCAGACTCTCCCAGAAAGAAATGGTATGGTGTCTAGGATAATTATAATTATTAGTCGCACTTCCTGGCCCTGATTTGAGGATTGCTTCTGTGAGTCTAATTGCCATAAAGCTATCAGAAAATATGGCTTTGGGTTGATGACATTTACAAATAGAGACTATGGTTTTATGCTTTTTCCATATACATACAAATTACATATGTTATATATAATGTATATACACACATACATATGTACGCACATATATACGTATGTACACACATGTATGTATGTATTGTACAGTGTTCTGCACATAGAAGGCACATAATCAATTTGTCGGATTGCCTTGCTATTGTGTGCCACAGTACATGAACATTTGGTAGTCACGAATGGCTTAAGAAAAATTTAATGCACTTAAGACATTAAGTCTGGTACCAGACCTATAACTGAATCCTTTCCAAGCTTATGCTGGATACTTCTGGTCTAACCTTCAAGAAAGTTTAAAGACTTGACAAAAACCTTCATGATGGAAATTGATTACTTGAACCATACATAGATCACTCTAATGTCTAATTCACTGTGAGCTTTTTGCTGGTAGGGGGGGGGTTCTGTTTTGAGTAGAGGCATATTTATTTAATTCCTATGATGTAGCTGTTAGCAAGTTCTGTCTTTGGATAGAGATTTTGCATTTGTATACTACTTCTGAGGCATTCATTCATTACTTGTGCCCTGAACATACTCTTAATATCTCTTTTTTACATGTAGCCAGTGTCCAGAAGGATATATGTGCGTGAAAGCCTGTACCAATCCAGATTATGGATACACAAGCTTTGATACTTTCAGTTGGGCGTTCTTGGCCTTATTTAGACTAATGACTCAAGACTTCTGGGAAAATCTGTACCAACAGGTAAGAGCCTAGTAAAGGAAATACTGTATTTTGTGAATGACATAAAAGGGAGAAAGAATTGATTCCCTTGATTGAATTCTTAAGGAAGGTATTTTGTGAAATTTTAAGGCAGAATTTATACTCTTAAGAATATTTCACAAAAATTAGGCTGGTTTTATTTTCAATACTAATGAACTGAATAAAGAGCTTTTTCCTAAACCCTCACCTCTTTTAAGGACTCTGTGATTTTCAAGTCCTTCAAATTCTTAATTTTTTCTTACCTTAGTATAATGTAGTTGAAAACGACTAGTAATAAAATTTTAGGAATATAGTTTGAAAAATGGAATATCTACTGTGCACTACCTAGGCACTACCTAGGCAACTAGGTAGTGCAGTGGATAAAATACAACAGGAACACCTGAGTTCAAATTCTGCCTCAGGCACTAATTAGCTACAGGATCTCACTCACAGTTTCTTCATTCGTTAAATGGGTGTAATCCTAGCACCACCTCCAAGATAATGCAAAGTGTTTGTAAACCTTAAAGTGCTATCTAAATGCTATCATTATTATTTTATTTTTTATTTTTTTATTTTTAATATTTATTTATTTATTTAACTTTTTTTACATTCATTTTCACAAAATTTTGGGTTCCAAATTTTCTCCCCTTTTATTCCCTCCCCCCACCCCAATACACCAAGCAATCTAATTTTCCCTATCTCCAATCTGCCCTCTCTTCTGTCATCCCTCCCTTCTCTTGTCTACATCTTCTCTTTTCTCCTGTAGGGCCAGATGACTTTCTATTCCTCATTAACTGTATGTCTTCTTTCCTAGTAGCAACAACAATACTAAACAGTTGTTCCTAAAACTTTGAGTTCCAAATTCTCCCCATCCCTCCCTCCCCACCCATTCCCTTTGGGAAGGCAGGCAAATCAATATAGGCCATATCTGTGTGGTTTTGCAAATGACTTCGATAACAGTCGTGTTCTATAAGACTAACTGTATTTCCCTCCATCCTATCCTGCCCCTCATTGTTTCTCTTCTGTCTTTTGATCCTGTCCCTCCCTGAGTGTTGACTTCAAATTGCTCCCTCCTCCCTTTGCCCTCCCTTCCATCATCCCCCTCCTTGTTTATCTCCTTCTCCCCCACTTTCCTATACTGTAAGATAGGTTTTCATATCAAAATGAGTGTGTATTTTATTCCTTCCTTTAGTCAAATGTGATGAGGGTAAACTTCTTGTTTTTTTTTTTTTTTCTCAGCTCTCCTCTTTTTCTCTCTACTAAAAAGTCTCCTACTTGCCTCTTAAATGACATATAATTACCCCATTCCATTTCACCCTCTTTCCTCCCACTACCTTTCTCTCTCACCATTTACCTTAATTTCTTATAAGATATGGTCCCATCTTATTCAATTCACTCTGTGCTCTCTGTCTCTGAATGTGTGTGCATGTGTGTATGTGTGTGTGTGCATGCATGCGTGTACATGTGTGTGTGTGGTCCTACCAACTAACTACCCAGATACTGAAAAGTTTTAAGAGTTACCAATATTGTCTTTCCATATAGGAATGTAAACAGTTCACTTATGGTAAGTCCCTTAAGACTTCTCTTTGCTGTTTACTTTTTCATGCTTATTCTTCTCATTCTTGTATTTGAAAGTCAAATTTTCTTTTCAGCTCTGGTCTTTTCATCAAGAATGTTTGAAAGTCCTCTGTTTCATTGAAAGATCATATTTTCCCCTGAAGTATTATACTCAGTTTTGCTGGGTAGGTGATTCTTGGTTTGAGTCCTAGTTCCTTTAACTTCTGGAATATCCTATTCCACGCCCTTCAATCCCTTAATGTAGAAGCTGCTAGATCTTGAGTTATCCTGATTGTATTTCCACAGTACTGGCATTGTTTCTTTCTAGCTGCTTACAAGATTTTCTCCTTGAGTTGGGAGTTCTGGAATTTGGCCACAATATTCCTAGGAGTTTCTCTTTTTGGATCTCTTTCAGGTGGTGATCAATGGATTCTTTCAATACTTATTTTGCCCTCTGGTTCTAGAATGTCAGGGCAGTTTTCCTTGATAATTTCATGGAAGATGATGTCTAGGCTCTTTTTTGGATCATGACTTTCAGGTAGTCCCATAATTTTTAAATTGTCTCTCCTTGATCTATTTTCCAGGTCAGTTGTTTTTCCCATGAGATATTTCACATTCTCTTCCATTTTTTCATTCTTTTGGTTTTGTTTGGTGATTTCTTGGTTTCTTGTAAAGTTATTAGACTCCATCTGTTCCATTCTAATTTTGAGAGAACTATTCTCTTCAGTGAGCTTTTGAACCTCTTTTTCCATTTGGCTAATTCTGCTTTTGAAAGCATTCTTCTCCTCGTTGGCTTTTTGAACCTCTTTTGGCAATTGAGTGAGCCTATTTTTCAAGGTGTTATTTTCTTCAGCATTGTTTTGGGTCTCCTTTACCAAGGTATTGACCCGTTTTTCATACTTCTCTTGCATCTCTCTCATTTCTCTTCTCAATTTTTCCTCCACCTGTCTAACTTGCTTTTCAAAATCCTTTTTGAGCTCTTCCAAAACCTGACCCCACTTGACATCCCCCTGGGATGTCTGTGGTACCGAGGCCCCGCCCTCTATGTCTTTCCCTGATGGCAAGAATATGTCCTCATCATCATCAGATCCGAAAGTCGGGATCATTTGCATCTGTTTGAAAAAACTCTCTATAGTCTTATTTTTCTTCCCTTTTCTAGGCATTTTCCCCTCCAGTTACTTGACTTCTGAGATTCCTGTCCACCCCCACCTAGATCTGCCCAGCTAGTGCTTGGGGTCTGAGATTCAAATGGGCTTTCCGTGGCAGGTGTGGCTGCTAATCAATGTGAGCTTTAGTTCTGTTGCTGGGGTGGGGGTAGGGCCACCTCCCAGGCTCAGTTCCGTCGGGGGCTTTATGCAGAGACCTTCAGAAATGGAGTGGGTGGGGCAGGGCCATTTCCCAGGCTCAGCTCCTTCAGGTTTATGCAGAGACTTTCAGTAATGAAGATCCTGCCTGCTGCTGGGGGAGTCCCAGGCTGCTGCAGCTGTGCCACTGCTGCTTCCGCTGCCACCCCCACCTCTGCCTCCGCCGCTTCCTGCCCCTGCCTCTGCCTCAGCCGCTTCCTCCCGAGTGGGCCCGAGCCAGGGAGACTCCCCGTTCCCCTCTTGGTCAGCCCAGGAGTGTCTCTCGCTGACTTGTAGAGTCTGTGGGCGGAGGGACCTTCCAGGCCACCGGAGGTTCGGTCCCTGAAGCCTGGTCGGACCAGCTTCTCTGGGACCGTGGCCAGGGCAGTGCTGGGTTGGAGTCCGCTTTCTGGGGTGCGAGGGACCCTGGGGACGGCTCTCCAGGGCTCTCTGGAACGGAAATCTCTTCCACTATGTTTCTGCACCCCCTGCAGTGATCCAGAACTTCTGGGGAGCTCTTCTTACATTAAATCTATGGGCTGTGGGTTCGGAGCTCACAAACATGCGTCTTTCTACTCTGCCATCTTGACCTGGAAACAAAATTTTAATAAACAGAAGGAGAGAGTTGTGGGAAAACAGGAAGTAAGTTCTGTTTGCACACTTTGATGGGGGTTGTGACCTAACATGGACTAATTCAAAGGCCCAAGGAGCTGTGTGAGAAAGGGCCTATCAGAGAGGAGAAGATGGCCAGAGGATGGTATCTTGAGAAATCCAAAGTTCAGAATTCTATAAGGGTCCAGCCTCATCCTGACCTGGTCTTAGTCCTTCCGGTGGCCATGCTGGAAGCTGCCCTGTACTTCAGGGGAGGGAACATAGGCCTTCCCTACTCTGAACTCCATTTTTAATAAATCTTTCTTGATACAAAAAAAAAAAATAAAAGAAACTGAAGAGTACTGGAGTACTACCTGGGCCATTGAGAGGTTAAGTGACTTCCTGTGTCAAGATTTGGCCTTACATCTCCAGGACATCAAGACTATTTCACTACCCTATATCCCATTGCTACATCTCATTTGTTATTGTTCAAAAATAGCAAACTTTTAAAAGCAAAAAAAGAAAGTATTATTGTCATTTACATGGTGGTCTAGGATGATGGTTAAAATGCACAAATTAACCTTTTTTGGGTTAGTAAGGAAGTCAACATTTTTATATCTGTAGAACATAAAAAACCAATTGTACAACAAAAACAGCCCTATCCCACAAATACATCTAGATTTTCCTCCACAGTGCTTCTATAAGTGGTTTGGAGGATTTCTAATGAGCAATTCATACACTTCCCATCCCATTTTGACCTTTTTTACTCTGGTTACCCATCTAGTTTGTATTACCACTGTGATTATCTATAGAAAAGGGGTGAACTTAATTTTTAAAATGTCCCTTTAAAACTTGAATTTGCATTTCTGTCCTTTTTGATAGAATTTAAATGTTAGATATTTTTAGAAGATAGAGAAATAACTTTCTCTTAAACACAAAAAGGAATAGTAGATCTTGTGATTATGCTCAGTAGACAGGTTAGGTATCTCTAGGCATTGTCATATTTTTGTAGCTCGATACAAGGAAATAATAATTTAAAAATATGTAGTATTTTATTTTTTTCTGTTACATGTAAAAAGCAATTTTTATCATTTGTTTTTAAAATGTTGAGTTCTTTATTCTCTGCCTTCCTCCTTCCCCATCCCCCACTCATTGAGAAGGCAAGCAATTTGATATAGGTTATACATATGTTGTTACTCAAAACATATCCATAATAGTCATGTTGTGAAAGAAAACATATACAGAAAACTCTTCAAGAAAAATAAGGAAAGTTTATACAAAACAATAGTATGCTTTAATCTGTATTGAGACACTATCAGTTCTTTCTCTGGGGATAGATAATATTTTTCATTGTAAGTCTTTCAGAGTTGTCTTGGATCATTGTATCATTGTATTGAATAGTTAAGTGATCTTATAATTTTGCTATTACTTTGTACACGGTATATTTCACTGTGCATCAACTCATGTAAGTCTTTCCAGGTTTTTCTGAGAGAAACCTGCTCATCACTTCTCACAGCACAATAATAATCCATCATAATCACATGCCACGATTTGTTCAGCCATGTCCCAATTGGTGGACAACCCCTCAATTCCCAATTCTTTCCTCCCAGAAAAGAGTTGCTATAAATGTTTTTCTACATGTAGGTCCTCTTTCCTTTCTTTTAATCCATTTTCTAATACAAGATTAGTAGTGGTATTGCTGGGTGAAAGTATATTCATACTTTTACAATTCTTTGGGCATAGTTCCAAATAGCTCTCTAAAATGATTGAATCAATTCACAACTCCACCAATAGTACATTAAAATTTCATTATTTCCCACATCCCCTCCAACATTTGCCATTTACCCTTTCAGTCTTATTAGACAATCTAATAGATATGAGGTATTATCACATAATTGTTTTATTTGCCTTGCTCCAATCAAGAATATTTGAATATTTTTAATATGTATATAGCTTTGATTATTTCATCTGAAAACTTCATATCTTTTGATCATTTATCAATT
This sequence comes from Bettongia penicillata ogilbyi, assembly GCA_023548195.1. Lineage (NCBI taxonomy): Eukaryota > Metazoa > Chordata > Mammalia > Diprotodontia > Potoroidae > Bettongia > Bettongia penicillata. The sequence goes on from JAJHZJ010000083.1 coordinate 2,671,058, forward strand.
ATGGAATGGCTTTTATTTTGGAAATTTGACTTAATTTTCTACATGTTGGAGAAATGTGACCTTTGTCAGAGAAACTGACTTTGAAATATTTTTCACAGTTACTATCCCTAACTCTGTTTCCCTCCATCCCATTTCTCCCATTTATTCTGTTTTCTCTCTCCTTTCACCCTGTCCCTCCTCAAAAGAGCTTTGCTTCTGACTACCCATTCCCCCAATCTGCCCTTCCTTCTATCTATCTTGCCCCCTCTTCTCTTATCCCCTTCTCCTTCTTTCCTGAAGGGTGAGATAGATTTTAAACTCAATTGTATATGTATATTATTCCCTCTTTGACCCAATTATGATGAGAGTAAGGTTCACTCATTCCCATCACCTCCTCACTCTTCTCCTCCACTGTATTTGCTTGTTTTAAATCTCCTTTGTGTGAGATAATTTATCCTGTTCTATCTCTACCTTTCAGTTTCTCCCAATACACTACTCTTTTACCCCTTATTTTTTTTTACATATCATTCCTCCATTTTCAACTAACACCTGTGCCCTCTATCTATTTATATCTATCTATTCTTTCTAACAGCCCTAATAATGAGAAACTTCTTAGGTGTTAGAAGAATCATCTTCCCATGTAGGAATGCAAACAGTTTAATCTTATTAACTCCTTGATGATTTTCCTTTCCCCTTTACCTTTTTATATTTCTCTTGACTCTTGTATGTAAAAGTTAAATTTTCTTATCAACTCTGCTTTTTTCATCAGGAATGCTTGAAAATCCTCATTCTTAGTGATTGTCCATTTACTCCCCACTTACCCTTAAAGTAAAATACTGAGTTTTGCTGGATAGTGATTGGTGGTTGTAAACCTAGCTCCTTTGTCTTCTGGAATGTCATATTCCAAGTCCTCTAAATCTTTAATGTAGAAGATCTCATATTATCCTGACTGTGGCTCCACAATACTTGAATTGTTTCTTTCTGGATGCTTGCAATATTTTCTCCTTAACCTGGAACTCTGAAATTTAGTTATAATTCTCCTTGGAGTTTTCATTTGGGGATCTCTTTTGGGAAGTGCTTAATGGATTCTTTCCATTTCTCTTTCATCCTTTGGTTCCAGGATGTCAGGCCAGTATTTTTGATGATTTCTTGAAAAATCACGTCTAGGCTCTTTTTTTTTTTAATCATAGGTTTTAGACTGTCCAATAATTTTTAAATTATCTCACCTGGATCTGTTTTCCTGGTAAGTTGTTTTTTTAGTGAGATATTTCACATTGTCTTCTATTTTTCATTCTTTTGGTTTTGTTTTGTTGTTAATTAATTTCTCATAAAGTCATTAGCTTATATTTGCTCCATTCTAATTTTCAAGGAATTGTTATCTTTAGTGAGCTTTTGTACCTCCTTTTTCATTTGACCATTTCAACTTTTTAAGGGTTTTTTTTCTTCATTGAATTTTTATGCTTCATTTTCCATTTGACCAATTCTACTTTTTTAAAATCTTCTTCTCATAATTGGCTTCTTGTACTTCTTTTAGCATTTGGCATAATCTGTTTTTAAGGTGTCATTTTCTTCAGTATTTTGGGGGGAGGGTCTCCTCTACCTAGCTTTTTTCATTATTTTCTTGCATCACTCTCATTTCTCTTCCCAATTTTTCCTCTACCTTCTTTATTTGATTTTCAAAATGCTTTTTGAGGTCTTCCATGGCCTGAGGCCAATTTATACATTTTTTTGGAGACTTTAGATATGGGAACTTTGATTTTGTTATTTTTCTTCTGAGCGTATTTTTTTATCTTTCTTGTCACCGGGGTAACTTTCTATCGTCAGAATTTTATTTTGTTGCTTGCTTATTTTCTGATCCTATTACTTGATTTTTACCTCTTTGTTAAAGTACGGCTCTGCTTCAATGGTGGGGTGCTCATTGTCCTGGGTTTCAGGGGTTTTGTGCATCTGTTTTAGAGATACTTCTAGTGATTTTAAGTTTTCAGTTCTTCCAAGGTGACAATGATCTTATGAAAAATATGTTTACTGCTCTCCTGGCCTGTGTTTTGGTCTGTGAGTCACCACCAGCACTCTTTCTATCCCTCAATTATGCCAATGGCACTGTTGCCACAAGTTATGGTGTGCTAGTGCTCCTTCAGACTCTGGGACTGTGATCCTGGTAGAGTATGACAAAACAACAGAATCCTGCTTCAGTACTAGCAGAGAGACCTCTGAATCTTCTGAAGTCTCTCAGTTGTTTGACCCTCTTACTGCCTGAAGATTGAGAGCTCCAGAAGCAGCAGCTGCTGCTGCTAATTCAGTGGCTCCCAAGGTCTCTTCCTGGTTTTCGGGGCTGGGTCTGTGCTGGCATGGCCAGCTCTGGACTGTGCTCTACTCTTTCCCAGGTGCTACAGATCTTTCCTGCCCCTTCTAAATTGTTTCAGGTGGGAAAATTATTTCATCCTGTCTTTTGGTTGGTTATGCTGCTCAGGGAATTGTTTTATTTCATTATTTAAAGGTGCTAGGAGGGGTTTGAGGGAGTTCAGTAAAATTGCTGTCTTTTCTCTCCCCTCTTGGCTCTGCCCACAAAGAAAATATTCTGAAGAGTCCCTAGTGCATAAGTAGGAGAATTCACCCAGTCCTTGTACAGCATGACTGTATGGGGTCTCTTTTGGAAGTTATATTATTTCACTTGGCTTACCTGGAAGATCAGAAGTTGACTGACTAAGAAATAAGATTGAAAGAAATTTCCATTTCCCTTCTGGACATGCTTTACTTAGTCAAATTATCCTGACATTATGTATTTACTGACACGGTGCTCTAGTCCTTCCTTTGGTAATAATTTCAATAAATAGCTGTTGGCTTTTACAAATTGAAACTGATACTCTAGAGAATATTTTGAGCACTGTTATATAAGAGAAAGTTTTAGGAAAAAATGGGAGGTTTGTATTCCCTATTTGCAAGATGAAAGTGATGGTGATACAGAGTAAGGGACATTCTGGATAGAAGATTGTGACAAAGCAGAAAAGAGTGGAAAAAATAAAATAGGATAAATGAACTTTTAGTGATCAAGAGGTCTGCAAAGCATATCTACTCCATCTTTCTCACTTTGCAAATGAGAAAACTTATTTTGACTCAGGTGATTTGTCCAAGGTCACATAAGTAGTAAGATCAGCAAAGACAGGATTTGACCCAACTCAATAATAACAGTTAATATTTATATAGCATTTTAAGTTTGCAAAAGTCAGATGATTTCACAGAGATTTCTTATAGCTATTTCTCAATATCTGAAGAAGGGAACAGTATTATTAATTCCATTTTAGCGATGAGTAAACTGAGGCTGATAGAAGTTAAATAACTTTCCTGGCATTATACAACTAATTGATGTGTCACATTGAAATTGACTCAGTTTTTCTTTTCATCATTTTAAGTCTAATATTCTCTCTGCTACACCACTTAGTTACCTCAGTAGGATTTGCTACATAGTTCTGTAGTATAGGCACCAGGTATCTAGTAATTGAAAAAAAAGTTAAGATCTTAAATTCCACTACAGTTATGTAGAAAGTTTTACTATAATCTGGAGTTTAAGGGCAGAGAAGAAAATCAGACAAAATACTCTGCAAAAGTTTGAGGAAGGAGAGATCTCTTACTTGGAAAAGGTTGAGAAGACTTTATAATTGAGTTGACATCTGAATTGACCCTTCAAGGAAAATAAGGGTTTTATTGGTGGAGATTAAGAGGACGTACCTTCTAGGCACTGAAGATAGGTAATCTATGCAAGACAAGGAAGTAAGAGATAGTATTGCAAGTTTTCAAAAACTTTTTACTGAAACAGAGTCTGTGAGGGTGAGTAGTGTGAAATAACAGGAGGTAGGTTAGAGCAAGATTCTGGAAGATCTTGAATGAAAGCCAGACTTTTTGATGGATTCACAGAGATGGATAATGACTGAATGTTTTATACTGAGGTTCTCTTTTGCCAAGAAATAGATGTAGTCAGCTTCCTAGAAAAAAAAATAAATATGAAAAATGGTATATATTTCATTGGGCAATAGTACTGGTAATTTCTTTTTTTATAAGTGGGCAAAGGAAATGAGATATATTTTAAATTATTTAGAAAGTTCCTGATTAAAAAAAAAATCCATGAAAAAGTTTTTTTAAATTGGGTATTAGCCCATGGAAATGATCACCAAAAAAAGGTAGAATAATATAATAGATGCAAGATAAAATCTGAGTGAGGAATACCTAATTCAAATCTTACCTCAGACCATATAACTGCGTGAGCCTGGGCAAGTCACTTAAATGATCTTTGCACAGTTTTCTAATTTCTTAAAGAAGAAAGTTAACCTCAACAACCTCTTAAGGTCACTTCCAGTCCTAAACTTATAATTGTATAATCTATGATCCTTTGCCTCATAACTTATATTATATGTGTGACTATAGTCACTTACTTTCTCAGTGCCCAAGGAAACTCAATGATATTAAAAATTTGGTAAGGGATTACTGATCAGCATAAGGAAAGAGTTTCCTTGTACAAGAAATAACAGATCTGAAATAAGAAGAGAGAGAGACGGAGAGAGAGAGAGAGGAATCAAAATGAGCCCCAGTTCAGACTCTTAATAACAATGCAATCTTAGGAAAGTCATTTAAAACTTTTCTTGATCACTTTTACCTTCTCCTCACCACAAACACCAGCAAGATTAAAAAAAAAAATTCTGTCTATCCTTTATCCTACAACGTTGTAATTGAAATGAGAGTTTAGGAGGTATCTTGAATTTCTTTGTATCTATGGTAATGCAAGTTATTTCATACATACATACACGCACATATATATATATATATACATGCATGCGTACATATATATGTTTATGTGAACTTATGTATGCTTATATACGTATACACATATACACACATGTATATACATACTCAAATATATGTATGTGTGTATGTACTCATGTGTGTATATGTATGTGTGTATGTACTCATGTGTGTATATGTCTGTGTGCATTATGTATATACATACATATATACATATACTACAGTAGTCATAATAATGGCATAATTATGAATCACAAAATACAACAGACTCTCCACATGGAAGAAAGAACCGAATCATTTATTCAGGCACCAGAAAGTCAAATCCATCATAGTAACAAAATGTATACTCAATAACAAGGCAGAGAACAACACCATCCCCAAGTCTCCCCTCTGTTAGGCTTCCCACGAACCAGTACCATTAAACAAATCACAAACAGGCTTCCCTCAAACAAAATACCCTTCTCACACTCAAAAAGGCAGTTACAGGTTTGCCTTTATCCTTCAGTTCTGACGGCTCTCAAGAATTACTTCCTCTCTGCTCTGCTCTACCTCTGCCTCTTCCTGTTCCGTCCATTCAGCAAAATCCTTCCACCACAGGCTCAACTTCCATGTGACCCAGGCTGGTCACATGGGCTTATTAAAGAATGAGAACTATCTCCTCATTTAAATTACCATTATACGTACACATTCATATCTCTATCTGTATCTATCTATCTGTATATATCTACATATATCTGTGTATGTATATGTATACATACATACATGTGCATGTTTGTGTGTATGTGTAAATATGTGCATGAATGTATGTATTAAACTATGTTCAAAGAGTGAAGTTTTGGCTTTATATGAACAAGCATTAGGTTTAAAGGTATCTCACACAAAGGTCTCTTCTTAGCTACTGTTTCACATAGAGTTTCTCCTAGAAATATTGGAATTTGGATTCCACAAAAGGCTTTTAGCTCTGAACGAAAAATTAAGTGGACAAAACCTTGACTACAGGCTAGACTTTATTTACCTAACAGAAAAGGACAAATGACTGATACCTGAGTACAAAGACAAATCAATTATTTTTGCCTCTTTGGTGGGTATCTACCTCATGGAATTGTGATTTCCGACTACACAGTGGGGTTTTTGAAAGCAGAGACTTTCTTTTGTCTTTCTCTTTATTCTCCAGTGCTTCAAAGAGTTCCTAGTACATAAAAGGCACTTAAAAATGTTTATTGACTATTTCTGACTAATTCCTGGAATTCCTGACTTGGTCCAAGAAGTGTGTGTATGAACAGATTCTCTCATTCTAAGCTCTGGTCCTATCTGTGAATC